>CP136055.1:474417705-475057499 GCA_032464435.1 Aegilops umbellulata | reverse complement strand
CGTTATGTTCTCACCCTCACTGATGACTTGAGTAGATATGGGTATATCTACTTGATGAAACACAAGTCTGAGACCTTCGAAAAGTTCAAGGAATTTCAGAGTGAGGTTGAAAATCAACATGAGAAAAAGATCAAGTTTCTACGATCAGGTCGTGGAGGAGAATACTTGAGTCACGAATTTGGCACACACTTAAGAAAATGTGGAATAGTTTCACAACTCACGCCGCCTGGAACACCTCAGCGTAATGGTGTGTCCGAACGTCGTAACCGCACTCTATTTGATATGGTGCGATCTATGATGTCTCTTACCGACTTACCGCTATCTTTTTGGGGCTATGCTTTAGAGACTGCTGCATTCACTTTAAATAGGGCTCCGTCGAAATCCGTTGAGACGACACCGTATGAATTATGGTTTGGGAAGAAACCTAAGCTGTCGTTTCTAAAAGTTTGGGGATGCGATGCTTATGTGAAGAAACTTCAACCTGAAAAGCTCGAACCCAAGTCGGAAAAATGCGTCTTCATAGGATACCCTAAAGAAACTGTTGGGTATACCTTCTACCTCAGATCCGAAGGCAAGATCTTTGTTGCCAAGAATGGATCCTTTCTGGAGAAAGAGTTTCTCTCGAAAGAAGTAAGTGGGAGGAAAGTAGAACTTGATGAAGTGTTGCCTCTTGAACCGGAAAATGGCGAAACTCAAGAAATCGTTCCTGAGGTGCCTGCACCAACTAGAGAGGAAATTAATGATTATGATCAAGATACTTCTGATCAAGCTCCTGCTGAAATTCGAAGGTCCACAAGGACACGTTCCGCACCAGAGTGGTACGGCAACCCTGTCTTGGAAATCATGTTGTTAGACAATGGTGAACCTTCGAACTATGAGGAAGCAATGGCGGGCCCGGATTCCGACAAATGGCTGGAAGCCATGAAATCCGAGATAGGATCCATGTATGAAAACGAAGTATGGACTTTGACTGACTTGCCCGTTGAACGGCGAGCCATAGAAAATAAATGGATCTTTAAGAAGAAGACAGACGCGGATGGTAATGTGACCATCTATAAAGCTCGGCTTGTCGCTAAGGGTTATCGACAAGTTCAAGGGGTTGACTACGATGAGACTTTCTCACCGGTAGCGAAGCTGAAGTCCGTCCGAATCATGTTAGCAATTGCCGCATACTATGATTATGAGATATGGCAAATGGACGTCAAAACGGCATTCCTTAATGGTTTCCTTAAGGAAGAATTGTATATGATGCAGCCGGAAGGTTTTGTCGATCCTAAGAATGCTGACAAGGTGTGCAAGCTCCAACGCTCGATTTATGGGCTGGTGCAAGCATCTCGGAGTTGGAACATTCGCTTTGATGAGATGATCAAAGCGTTTGGGTTTACACAGACTTATGGAGAAGCCTGTGTTTACAAGAAAGTGAGTGGGAGCTCTGTAACATTTCTCGTATTATATGTAGACGACATACTTCTGATGGGAAATGATATAGAACTCTTGGACAGCATCAAGGCCTACTTGAATAAGAGTTTTTCAATGAAGGACCTTGGAGAAGCTGCTTATATATTAGGCATCAAGATCTATAGAGATAGATCGAGACGCCTCATAGGTCTTTCACAAAGCACATACCTTGATAAGATATTGAAGAAGTTCAATATGGATCAATCTAAGAAAGGGTTCTTACCTGTGTTACAAGGTGTGAAATTGAGCTCAGCTCAATGTCCGACCACGGCAGAAGATATAGAAGAGATGAGCGTCATCCCCTATGCCTCAGCCATAGGTTCTATTATGTATGCCATGCTGTGTACCAGACCTGATGTAAACCTTGCCGTAAGTTTGGTAGGTAGGTACCAAAGTAATCCCGGCAAGGAACACTGGACAGCGGTCAAGAATATCCTGAAGTACCTGAAAAGGACTAAGGAAATGTTTCTCGTTTATGGAGGTGACGAAGAGCTCGTCGTAAAAGGTTACGTCGACGCTAGCTTCGACACAGATCTGGATGACTCTAAGTCACAAACCGGATACGTGTATATTTTGAATGGTGGGGCAGTAAGCTGGTGCAGTTGCAAGCAAAGCGTCGTGGCGGGATCTACATGTGAAGCGGAGTACATGGCAGCCTCGGAGGCAGCACATGAAGCAATTTGGGTGAAGGAGTTCATCACCGACCTCGGAGTCATACCCAATGCGTCGGGGCCAATCAAGCTCTTCTGTGACAACACTGGAGCTATTGCACTTGCAAAGGAGCCCATGTTTCACAAGAAGACTAGGCACATCAAGCGTCGCTTCAACTCCATTCGTGAAAATGTTCAAGATGGAGACATAGAGATTTGTAAAGTGCACACGAATCTGAATGTCGCAGATCCGTTGACTAAACCTCTCCCTAAGGCAAAACATGATCAGCACCAGAACTCTATGGGTGTTCGATTCATCACAATGTAACTAGATTATTGACTCTAGTTCAAGTGGGAGACTGTTAGAAATATGCCCTAGAGGCAATAATAAAAGCATTATTATTATATTTCCTTATTCATGATAATTGTCTTTATTCGTGCTATAATTGTGTTATCCGGAAATCGTAATACATGTGTGAATAACAGACAACAAACATGTCCCTAGCGAGCCTCTAGTTGACTAGCTCATTGATCGACAGATAGTCATGGTTTCCTGACTATGGACATTGGATGTCATTGATAACGAGATCACATCATTAGGAGAATGATGTGATGGACAAGACCCAATCCTAAACATAGCATAAGATCGCTTAGTTCGTTTGCTAGAGTTTTCCAATGTCAAGTATCCTTTCCTTAGACCATGAGATCATGTAACTTCCGGATACCGTAGGAGTGCTTTGGGTGTGCCAAACGTCACAACGTAACTGGGTGACTATAAAGGTATGCTACGGGTATCTCTGAAAGTGTCTGTTGGGTTGACATGGATCGAGACTGGGATTTGTCACTCCGCTTGACGGAGAGGTATCACCGGGCCCTCTCGGTAATGCATCATCACAATGAGCTCAAGGTGATCAAAGTGTTTGATCACGGGATCATGCATTACGGTAACGAGAAAAGTGACTTGCCGATAACAAGATTGAACGAGGTATTGGGATACCGACGATCGAATCTCGGGCAAGTAAAATACCGATTGACAAAGGGAATCGTATACGGGATTAATTGAATCCTCGACATCGTGGTTCATCCGATGAGATCATCGTGGAGCATGTGGGAGCCAACATGGGTATCCAGATCCCGCTGTTGGTTATTGCCCGAGAGCCGTCTCGGTCATGACTGCATGTCTCCCGAACCCGTAGGGTCTACACACTTAAGGTTCGGTGACGCTAGGGTTGTGAAGATATGTATATGCAGTAACCCGAATGTTGTTCGGAGTCCCGGATGAGATCCCGGACGTCACGAGGAGTTCCGGAACGGTCTGGAGGTAAAGAATTATATATAGGAAGTGCTATTTTGGCCATCGGGACAAGTTTTGGTGTTATCGGTATTGTATCGGGACCACCGGAGGGGTCCCGGGGGTCCACCAGGTGGGGCCACCTGCCTTGGTGGGCCACATGGGCCTTAGGGGGTGCGCCTTGGCCTGCTTGGGCCAAGGGGAACCAGCCCCAATGGCCCATGCGCCAAGGAGACTTGGAGAGGGAGAGTCCAAAGGGGGGAAGGCACCTCCGAGGTGCCTTGGGGAGGATGGACTCCTCCCCCCCTCTTGGCCGCACCCCTTCCTTGGAGGAAGGGGCAAGGCTGCGCCCTCCCCCCCTCTAATGCACCTATATAAAGGGAGGGGAGGGAGGGGTGGCCGCACCCTATGCCCTGGCTCCTCCCTCCTCCCTGCAACACCTCCTCCTCCTCCCGTAGTTGCTTAGCGAAGCCCTGCCGGAGTTCTGCTGCATCCACCACCACACCGTCGTGCTGGATCTTCCTCAACCTCTCCTTTCCCCTTGCTGGATCAAGAAGGAGGAGACGTCTCCCGTCCCGTACGTGTGTTGAACGCGGAGGTGCCGTCCGTTCGGTACTAGATCATCGGTGAACAGGATCACGGCAAGTACGACTACCTCATCCACGTTCACTCGAACGCTTCCGTTGCGATCTACAAAGTGGTATGTAGATGCTATCTAATCTGAATACTCGTTGCTAGATGAACTCATAGATGGATCTTGGTGAAACCGTAGGAAAAATTTTAATTTTCTGCAACGTTCCCCAACACTTGTTACACTTGAGGACTGTGAATCCTCCAGCCGGTTAGGCGTCGCGTTCTGAGCATCCAAGAGTCATTGTGGATCGCCGGTTAACGAAGACTGTGAAGGTTTGGAAGTCTACCTTGAAGACTTACTAGAGTGATTGGGCGAGGACTGGGTGTCCTTAGCTCAAGGGAATAAGGTGAAGACGCGGTCTTCTGAGTTGAATTTCAGCCTCCCTAACCAGATGTACAGTTGTCGCAGCAACTGGAACTGGTCCAACAAATCATGTGTCCTCAACAAGTGACTGGTTCTATCCTCTCCCTCTCCTTACTTACAGTTTGTCTTCGTGAAGTCATTGCCTGTTTGCACTACCTGCTTGACTTTACTGTGTGACTACTATCGTTGTTTGGCTTCATACCATCTTCCATCCTGATCTTTACTACCTAGCTGCTATTAGTCTTCATGCTTTCACTTCATTGCATAGTTGACTATGGCTTGCTTAGTGTAGTCTACCTTCCGCTGCATATCAATAGGTTCAGTTCCATTGTTTGTCTTTCAAACTCTCATGTTTTGAAGACTTTCATAAAAATCGCCTATTCACCCCCCCCCCCCTCTAGTCGATAACTAGCACTTTCAAAGATCTTTATCGGTCAAACCGCATAACAACATATGTTGTTCTCTTTGTCATCGGTATGTTACTTGCCCGAGATTCGATCGTATGTATCTCAATACCTAGTTCAATCTCGTTACAGGCAAGTCTCTTTACTCGTTCCGTAATACATCATCCCGCAACTAACTCATTAGTTGCAATGCTTGCAAGGCTTAAGTGATGTGCATTACCGAGTGGGCCCAGAGATACCTCTCCGACAATCGGAGTGACAAATCCTAATCTCGAAATATGCCAACCCAACAAGTACCTTTGGAGACACCTGTAGAGCACCTTTATAATCACCCAGTTACGTTGTGACGTTTGGTAGCACACAAAGTGTTCCTCTGGTAAATGGGAGTTGCATAATCTCATAGTCATAGGGACATGTATAAGTCATGAAGAAAGCAATAGCAACATACTAAACGATCAAGTGCTAAGCTAACGGAATGGGTCAAGTCAATCACATCATTGTCCTAATGATGTGATCCCGTTAATCAAATGACAACTCTTTTGTCTATGGCTAGGAAACATAATCATCTTTGATCAGCGAGCTAGTCAAGTAGAGGCATACTAGTGACATTGTGTTTGTCTATGTATTCACACATGTATCATGT
Source organism: Aegilops umbellulata (assembly GCA_032464435.1). Taxonomy (NCBI): domain Eukaryota; kingdom Viridiplantae; phylum Streptophyta; class Magnoliopsida; order Poales; family Poaceae; genus Aegilops; species Aegilops umbellulata. Next base: position 475,052,056 of record CP136055.1, on the reverse strand, counting down.
TTCCGGTTAATACAATTCTAGCATGAATAATAAACATTTATCATGATATAAGAAATAAATAATAACTTTATTATTGCCTCTAGGGCATATTTCCTTTAGATGAACCATTGGATATAATATGGATGGGGGTGTCTCGCAGTGGTGAGGCAAAGTTTCTCGACCATCTCTATGCTCGCCAAATTATTACAGCTTCCAGCATCAATGATCACACAAACGGAATGCCCTTTGACAACAAACTTAGTTTGAAAAAGATTATGGTGTTGAGGCATCGCAGTATGCCCAACCTGCGCACTAAGTACTCGCATGGTGACAAGGCTTGGGTATTGATCTGCCATTGCAGCATTAATATGTATCTCCTCCGTGTCATGCTCCTTAGTGTCACCTGCATTATTGGTGGCAAGTATAGCACGTGTATCTTCATCTAAATCACTAGCAGAGGAGTACTCACCATCTTCCCGCACAATAAAGTACGTTTATTTGGACAGTCCTTCATCAAATGCCCGCCACCTTTGCACATATGACACTTCATGTCCCTTGTGCATCCAGACGAAGTAGTGGGTGCTAGAGACATTGCTTTCGAAGCCTCGGATGATTGTGGAGCTGATTTTGAACTTGATGGGTGTGCACCATTGTGCAACATAGGTGGTGTTGCCTCGGTAATGGACGGAACAGTAGGAGAGGGTGTCCATGATGAGCAGCGATCTGCAGAAAAATTACCTCGTCCCTTGTTGTGTCGTCCCTGTACTTCCCTTTTAGCTTTGCAAGCGAAATGAAACAAACGAGTAATAGAATTTTACTCCTTATAGTCCAAGATATCCTGAATATCACGATTCAAACCACCTAGAAATCTAGCCATCATAGCATCTTCAGTTTCAACTAATCCACATTGTACTAAGCCAGTTTGCAATTCTTGATAATAATCCTCTACAAAACTGCTACCTTGTTTTAAACGTTGCAATTCATTTAGTTTATCATGAGCATAATATGAAGGAACATAACGTTGTCGCATAGCTCGTTTTAAAGCATCCCAAGTAGCAGGTATATTGTTCGCATTAACACGGCAATACTCACTCCACCAAATAGAAGCAAAGTTTGTAAATTCACTAGTGGCTGCCCTAACTCTTTGGTTCTCAGGAATATCATGACATGCAAATTTTTGTTCAACAAAAAGTTCCCAATCAAGATAAACATCTGGATTAAATTTACCATTGAAAGCAGGCATAGTAAATTTAATTTTAGCACTATAGTGATCATAATCTCTAACATCATACCTGTGCGGACCTCGTGCCATACCTTGACAGTTGAAACGCAGTTGTTGATGAGCACGGTCATTGTGGTGGTCGTCCTCGGTGTCACCAGAATAATCCTCGTAATTGTCCCCAAGCCCCTCGTCGGCACGGGGAGGAATTCGTTGGTGCTGGTTAATGGTGGCGGCATCGGTGGCAGTAGCTGGATGTTGTGGATGACCCATAGGCACACGCCGAGCTCGCGAAATAGCGGCGACACCTGTGGAGTTGCGAGGATCAACGTTGTTGTTGACGGGGGGTGCAGTCCGCAACTCATCTAGACGTGACAAGATGTCCTTTAGCTGTGTGTTCGCAACACCCTGTGCTTCCTCTATGGCCTTGAGCCTCTCGTCGGCCGCAATCTGAGCACCCACAAGTTGGGCGAGATGCTCGCTGGTGACTTTCACATCCACGGTGAGACCCTCAAGTGTGGGTTGATCCTGTGCCATTGTTAGCGAAAGAGAGAAACACAGTGTATAAACCCTATCAACTATTAGGTCGTGGTGGAGAGAAAAAAAATTCACTCACACTCAAGCTTAGTATCAAATTCTTACTTGTTCTTACCAATGCAACAGGTGGTGATCGACGCGTTGGTGTTGGCTTCAAACGATCGATGAAGATTGGTTGGAGCGATAACCAAGAATCAGTAGAATCGGGACCTATACTTATTGGTAGAAAAAAGTGTAGCTTGGAAAAGACTTCTCAACTCACAACATTGGTGGCACAATTTAGCAAAAAGCAATGCAAGTTGAATAATTGCTCAAACTCCTAACTAGTGCTGGCAGTCGACTAGCAAGAGAGAAAAACAATCCAAGCCCAGATACTGAATCAAATGTATGTGAAAATTGCTGAGTAGGAGAAGACACACAAATATATAATAAAACTCGAAACAGATGATAAGTGTGCAGTGTCCAAAGTGCAGCAGCAAAAATAATAGATGCTAGTCCAGAACAGAACGAAACAGCCCAGAACAGATGCTAGCCGTCCTGATTTGTTTTTTTTCTATTTGTTTTTTTTTTCACTTTCTTTTGCTCTTTTTTCTTCTCTGTTTTTTTTTTCACTTTCTTTTTCTTTTTCCCCCTTTTTTCCTTTCTTTTTTTACCATGCCGGTTAGCAAGACGAAAATGTTTCAAAACAGCTTGTCTGTTACTATTGCCGTACCGGTAGTACTAGTACAGATCAAAAATTAAACTAGTACTCTCTCCATTCGGAATTACTTGTCTTAAAAATGGATGTATCTAGAATTAAAATATGTCTAGATACATCCATTTCTGCGACAAGTAATTCCGAACTAAGGGAGTAGTACTCTAAGAAGAAAAAACCGAGGCACAACCTGTGTGTTTGATAAGACGTGTGCTGCTAGTGGTGGAACTAAATTACTAATAATGGATGGCTGGCGGTGGTACACAAAGGGTAATGATGGATGGCTAACCAGATGGAACCAAGATGCTTGGCGCTAGCGGCTGATGTCTGGGGGTGCACGCGGCAGCACATGCACAAGTTTTAAGGCGGATGGGACGTGGGGCACAGGTGCAGCGACGAAAAGGAAACAATCTGGTGCAATCTTTTTTTTAAGCCGAGCGTTGCGGCAAAGATTTGGAGGGTGGACAAAAACAAATTGATCTAGTAGATGATTTTCTCCCGAAAAAATCTAAACCAGCACTAATACTAGAATGGATGCAACCAAAGATTCAACAAAACAAATACTAGATGCAAAAATTGCTAGAGGCTAAAAAGGTAGGTGCGGCGGATGAACTAATCTTTTTTTTTGCTTTTTTGAGTTGTAGGACTGAAAAATAATCTAACCTAATAAAACTGTAAATCTCTCACCGATGAACCTGAAAACTGATAGCACTTGATGTGAACTGGGGCTCGATCTTTTGATGAGAGAGAGATAACTACGATTTCGGGTGGGACTTGACCCCACGATCCAGCTACCAAGCGTACAGGGAGAACCGTACATGACTGATATCCACGGCAATCGATGAACCAACTCAACGGCGTTATCGACCGAGCCAACGGCGCGATGGACCTATCCACGAAGGATTTTTTCTGCAAGCAAATCGAAGAACATGCAAGAAAATAATAGTCAAGCAATCTAAAATTGCGGATATGCTAGATGAATAAATCTCACAAGTTGGGGTTCTGATAGGATGTCTTGACGGTCACACTAGCCGCTACAAGCAAAGACAAATAAAAGTAGCAATAGCTAAACTTCTCTAAACAAAACCCCGGTCTAAACCCTAACCTAGACTAGCTATTTATTAAAAGACGATCCTCCGGCTACCCAATACTTTTCTTGGCCCATGTAGGCAAAACAAAATTGGATGGCATGTGTGGCGTTGGCTACTTGCACCTCATGCATGATGGATGGTTCGGTGGTGAAGTCCATGCATGCAAAGATAGTGGACATCATGCATGTGTGGAGTTTTTGCTCCCTTTTAATTGTTCCTTTGGTTTTTTTATTCCTAAGTACAAGTAAATCAAAACATGAGTGTATCATATCCTCGCCGGTTAAATTATATGTACAAAGGAATGATAGTACCTGGTTAATAAACTGCCGCATAATATTCATATATGTTTCTAAGATAGATATGTCCACATCACTTCATGAATAATCTTATTGCTTTTTTCATGTGGGCATTGTCTCTCGGTGGATAATTGGCTGGCCTCTGCGTATCATCTTCACTCTTCAGCCATGCAATTCTTCATGCTATTAACCTTCAGATAGATAGCTTCTTCTGCCTTTAAGAATCCTTGTGCCGGTGCATGCGTACATATATGTCGAAGCTACTTTACTATTCATCATTATTTATTTATTTTATATTTTAATATTTTTACAGGGGTCTTCCGTGCCCATATATTTGATATTTCCATATCAATATTAGGTAATTTTCCATTTATAATATTCTAAATTCTATCAATATTCGGGTCGGGTATAGGTCCTCCACGCCCGAATAATTGATAGCAATAACAATATATGGAATTGGGCTTTGTTCAGGCGGCTGCCCATGCCTTGCTATGTCCATATGATCGTCATCTAACAAATGGAAATCATATTTTCGATCGCACTCATTCTTTATTTCTTAAAAAAATCATCTATTTCTTGTCTTAATTCTTTTAATATTTCTTCCTTCAATTCTTTATTTATTATTTTTGAAAGTTCTTCAAATCTTTTATCCATCTCTCGATCTGTGTATTCATTGTCTAAAGGGTCAAGCCCCTTCAGAAGGCATTCTTGATATGTTTGATACTTTGGAGACAATTCCTTCTTTATATCCTTCAAGCTTGATGCCTCCCCCTTTGTAGGGTTTGGTGAAGCAGGTATGGCTCTTCTCTTTTGGATATAGTCTTTAGCTTTTGGGTCAATATAATAATTTTCTCCTAATACCTTTCTTGCCCAAAAGGCTTCATTTATACTATCATATTTTTTGAATGTTAGATCTTCTCCTCTTCTTTTTACATCTATCTTCTCAATCATAATGTCTTCCCATGTCAAATATATGCCTAGTCTATTTCCATCAAACAAAATATATAATGTTTCTCCTTTTGGTATTTCAATCATTTCTGGCTTTGGCAAATTTCTATTCATTTGGTTAAAATATTCTGCCAGACTATTGAGAATTGATGACATATATCCTTTTTCCTGTGTCTTGACGGTATATTGGTACCAGAAATTATCCAATATGCGTCGTTGAATTTCGTCAAGCTTGATATGGGCCTTTGGCTTGAAATCGAATGTATTTGGCTGAAATATTTTCGGCCTATTTTCTTCTCCAAAGAAGTAGCATTCATCCCTGGTGGGGAATAATCCTTTCTTCATTTCTGCAAAATTGATGTTCGAGAAAATATGGCCGGCAAGGTATTATATTTCTCTTAATATTCTCAAAATAACTTTATAACCATTCCCAACTATGGTGTCTTCAAATAAGACCCATCTTTTGGTTGAGATTTTGTTACTATTAATTTTATTGTAATATCGACGTATGGCTTCACAATCTGTTCACACTGTATCCTAGATATAACCTGAATGCATTTATTGCATTAACAATCTGTATTAGTAGTAGTAGTAGTAGACACCATAGATGGGAATGGTTATAAAGTTATTTTTTAGCATATTAAGGGAAATGATAATACCTTACCTGACATATTTTCTTGTGCATCAAATTTGCATTAATGAAGAAAGGAATAATCCCCACCCGAGATGAATGCTACTTCTTTGGAGAAGAAAATATGATGAAAATATTTCAGCCAAATACATTCAATTTCAAGCCAAAGGCCCATATCAAGGTTGGTGAAATTCAACGGTGCATATTGGATAATTTTTGGTACCAATATACCGTTAAGAGAGAGGAAAAAGGATATATGTTATCAATTCTCAATATCCTAGCAGAATATTTTTAACCTAATGAACAGAAATTTGCCAAAGTCAGAAAGGATTGAAATACCAAAAGGAGAAACATTATATGTTTTGTTTGATGGAAATAAACTAGGAATATATTTGACATGGGAAGACATTATGATTGAGAAGATAGACGCAAAAGGAAGAGGAGAAGATATAACATTCAAAAAATATGATAGTATAAATGAAGCCTTGTTTTCAGCAAGAAAGGTATTAGGAGAAAATTATTATATTGACCCAAAAGATAAAGACTATATCCAAAAGAGAAGAGGCGTACTCACTAACTCCTACAAAGGGGGAGGCATCAAGCTCGAAGAATATAAAGAAGGAAGAGTCTCCAAAATATCAAACATATCAAGAATATCTTCTAAAGGGACTTGACCCTTTAGACAGTGAATACATCAATCAATAAATGGATAAAAGATTTGAAGAATTTTCAAAAATAATAAAGAAAGAATTAAAGGAAGAAATATTAAAAGAATTAAGACAAGAAATAGATGAAATTTTTGAAGAAATAAAGAATGAATGTGATCGAAAATATGATTTCCATCTGTCAGATGACGATCATATGGACATAGTAGGGCATGGGCAGCCGCCTGAATAAAGCCCAATTCCATATATTGATATTGCTATCAATTATTCGGGCGTGGAGGACCTATACCCGACCCGAATATTGATAGAATCTAGAATATTATAAAATAGAATATTACCAAATATTGATATGGAAATATCAAATATATATGGGCAGGGAAGACCCTTGTTAAAAAATATAATTTAAAATAAATAAATAAATATAAATAGTAAAGCAGCTTCGACATATATGCACACAGGCACTGGCACAAGGATTCTTAAAGGCAGAAGATGCTATCTATCTGAAGGCTAATCACATGAAGAATAGCATGGCTGGAGAGCGAAGATGATATGCAGAGGTCAGCCAGTTATTCACCAAGAGACAATGCCCACGTGGAAAAAGCAATGAGCCTGAAGATTGAAGCTTGTTGGGGCACTATCTCTCGCTCTTATCCATACCCTAGAAGGACACACATGCATCCTACTACATATAAAATAAAGAAATGAAGGCTCCCGAAGGCCTCTCTTGCGGCTATAAAGGAGACATCTGCCAAGGAGGAGAGACACCAAACGGAGAAGAACCGGCAGAGAGCTGTGACTTAGCTAGCAAGCTCATTGCTCAATAGTAGTAGTTCCTCATTCTGTAATAAGATCCACAATATTCAATGTATTGTAAGCTCACGAAGATAATTAGAAGGTAATTTCCTTTAGCTTGTGTAATCCCCTTCAGGGTCTCCGGAAACGGAAAGCCATATGTAAATTATGTCGTGGAAATGATGTAGTTTCGTGCTTCACTTGGTATTTTAATTATGAATTTATGGAACGAGGTCATATGCTAGGGATCCTATAGGAGAAACCTCTGCCGATAGTTCTCTGTTTAGCCTTGTATGGCGTTTGAATGAGAACCTTGTGACTGTAGAGAAGTGTTCCCTTGAGATGGAACTGACTGGTAAGACGATATGAATTTACCCCATAAATTTGTAATTAAAAATATCAAGTAAACGAACCTAGCTACATTTGAAGCAACATAATGAAAAATATGGTAAGTACTGAGTAGGATTTTACACCACTGTGCACACCGTCGGTCATATTGTTGGGCTCGCCAGCCCTTAATAGATCATGCATTAGAGAAGATAGATATACTCTTTTTATTTGAATAGTATTTACTATTCACTAGGTAGGTTACTATTCACACTAGTGTTTACTATTCAGTACACTATTTGGAATAGTACCCAAGCATCTATTGCAAGCAAGATTTTCGCCATGAGATTCAGCCATTTGGATGAAAGTGACTCATGGTGAAGTTTGAATGGGACACGTGCTATTATTTTGGTATGGGGCAGGGTAGAATTGCTTGGTGGATTCACTTATTTGATTCAAATTTTTTGAACGTGTGTGAAATGGCGGGGTACGGCTCTGGTGGATGCAGCAATTTAGGTCCTGATTTGGAGACATTCCATCTACCCCATCTGCGCTGCATGGAAACTCTAATTTGACTACGTCCTTCATTTTGGCCGTTTCTATTTGAACCGATCCTTGCATGCATGGTGTTGTCCTATGTGCACGTGGCCTGGTTAAAGAAATTGATCTGCGTGTTGTCTGGTCAAAGGTAGTGCCCGTTTTCTTTTCGTTTGTGTTGGGGTACTAAGAGGTTGGCACGCTGTGGATTGACTGGACTTCCATTTGAGGGATTGACACGAATGCATTCTGTGGAATCTACTGAGCGGTGCCGCTCTAAACGTATTTTCTAGATGCCGCCTCCTATCCATGTTTCCGGTTGTTTATCGCCGCCTTAGTCTGTGATATGGGGCGTTCAGGAATCCTATATATAGGTGCTTCCTCTCGCTGCTTGCATTATAGCCACAGCCATCAACATAAGTGTGGAACTCACGGCCTCGCTGCGTCCATGGCGTCCCAGGAGCTGCTTAGCGTTGGTCATGTCCACGGACGCCGTAGCTCACCGCATGATGGACCTCATGTTCATGTTCAGGCTCTGCTTCACTATCTTGTCCATGGGCGCTCCGGCAAGCCTTCGTCCTGTCACTGTCGGTGGCGCAGCTTTCATGCGAGGGCAGGAGTGTGCCTTGATCCTATCCTGCATGTCGTCCTTGGACCATTGCAAGATCCTGGGCACGACGTAGGCGCCACCGCGTTCAACCTGAACTTCTGGACAACGGCTGTTGCGCCCGTCTTCATCTGCACGTAGGACATCTCCTTCCCGAGGTACTGCACCGCGTCCACTGCCGCGAGCTCGCCGCCGTTGCCGAGCCAGTGCTCCGGCACGAGCTGACAACCACATCCCGTGGGAACCGGCGCTTGGCCTCCGGCATGTAGAACACGGCGGGGAGCTTGCCGCCGCCGTCATCCTTGCCCATGGCCGCCATGAACCGGGAGAGCAAGTCCAGGTCCCCATCGCCGGGGCTGTTTCTCTGGCTCACCGCCTTGGCTTCCATGACGTTGCCGATAGACAGTTTGGCCGGCGTACGTTGGGAAAGAACGGGAGAGGAGAGGAAGAGGAAAGGGGAGCCGTGTGGTAGGTTGTCTCGCTTGGTCGTTAAACGGGAACAAATCTTACTCGGTAGGTTGTCTCGCTTGGTCGTTAAACGGGAACAAATCTTACTCCTATTTATACACGCACGATTCGTCTCGAAAGCACGCACATGCTGTGATCGAGAAACTACGGATTAAGCGGCAACACGGTAAAACACACATGTAATCCCATGCTGTGTCGACGCCAACAGTACCAACCCATGCACGCATTAAAAAGAAATCAAACTTCCTAAGTATGTGTCAACACCAACAATGACTTATACATGCGAACGTAAAAAAATGTAATCACCTAGCTTAAGCGGCAGGAGAGAATCCTGAAAGATACGTGCATGTGGTCACGTTATCTCGAAAACAGCGCCTTGCACGCCCCCATCAACGGCAAAAGCGAAACAGCCAATCCCTGCCGCCCGACAGACAGTTGGTTGATCAAAAAACAAACAAAAACAAATCACAGAGCAAATTGCAGAGGGCCCATGCATGTAGGTCAACGGGACAACGACAGCCCATGTGCACCGCAATAAGTACGCAAAATAGCTACATGCACACAAGGGATAACAAACTAAGTTCAAAAAATTTGCAAACAGAGGCCGGAGCCACACAAAAATTTTACCCAGTGATCTTCCAAACTAATGCACGTGTCGATCAAACACAGGCCCGTCAGTACCTTCTTTAATGCTAGTACTTCACTATTCATAGCAATATTTAATTTTGCACGTTCTAACCTGGTTATTTCTTTAATGCAGGATCTATTAAGGACTGACGAGGCCAACAATACGACCGACTGTGTGCGTAGTGGTGTAAAATCCTACTCAGTAATCATCATATTTTGCATTATGTTGTTTCAGATGTAGCTAGGTTCGTTTACTTGATATTTTAATTACAAATTTATGGGGTAAATTCCTATCGTCTTCCCAGGCAGTTCCATCCAAAGAAAACACTTCTCTACGGCCATAAGGATCTCATTCAAATGCCACACAAGTCTAAACAGAGAACTATCGGCCGAAGTTTCTCCTATAGGATCCCTAGTATAAGAATTCGTCCCATAAATTCATAAATAAAAATACCAAGTAAAGCACGAGACTACATCATTTTCACAACATAATTTACATATGGCTTTTCTTTTCAGGAGGCCCCGAAGGGATTACACAAGCTAAAGAAAATTACCTTCTAACTACCTTCATGAGCTTACAATGCACTGAGTATTGTGGCCCTTACTACAGGATGAGGGACTACTACTACTACTACTGAGCAACGAGCTTGCTAGCTGAGTCGCAACTCTCTGCTCTTTTGGTGGCTGGTTCTTCTTCGTCTGGTGTCTTTCCTCCTTGGCAGACGTCTCCTTTTATAGCCGCAGAGAGGCCTTCGGGAGCCTTCGCCTCTTTATTTTATACGTAAGGATGCATGCATGTAGGATAAGAGTGAGAAATAATGCCCCGACAAGCTTCAATCTTTAGGAATCTATCAACCCATTGCTTTTTTCAGGTGGGCATTGTCTCTCGGTAAACCCGACCCAAATAATTGATAGCAGTGAGAAATGAAATTACCCACGACAAACCGGCGCCAACAGTGGAAGCATCAACAAGATTTCTATCTGGCTACATCGACTCCATCCTCTGCATTAAGCAACACCCAAAGGCAGGGGAAGACTTGTATGAGATCTCACATTAGGTGAGATCATGAGGTCAACCCTAAAAATTCATATTTAGAAATTTCGAAAAAATCTAAAATTATTTGACAACATTCATGTGAGGTATGTCTACAACTCCAAAAAAAATCAGCTCAAAACTCGAAGTATATTTGGATATTCAAAAAAGACAAATTCAGATGTAAATAGTGGCAGCTTTGGGTGAATAGTACTTTGACACTATTCACATCCAGTTTTTTCTTTTTTGTTTCTATTAGTGTAGGTTGAATTAGGAGCTAAAACTTTTTGAGGTTGAACATCAACCGTTGATGTGTGTCTACAATTTTTTTTAAGAATGTTTGAATGTGTAATTTTTTTAAAAAAAATCAATCACATTGATCTCATCTAATATGAGATCCCACACAAGTCTCCCCCGACATTCTGAAGGGCAAGATGGTGATATCCTGTGGCCAATCACGCATGGAGGAGTTTCGTCCAGCGCGGGAGGCATGCACCAGGCCACCGGAGACGTGGCAGAAACCAACGGATGGCCGGGCAAAATTGAATGTCTAGGGAGCCTACCTTCAGGCGAGCTACACTGCTGGAGCTGGAATGATCCTTCGAGACTCCAATGGGCCAGTCATCTTCGCCTCGTGCAGGTATTTGAGGATGTGCATGAGCCCACTAGAGGCGGAGCTGGCGGCGATCAAGGAAGGCATTGAGTTATCACTGGAATGGAGCACCCTGTCAGTTTAGTTTTCTGCCCAAATCCAGTTCAGTATGCATTCGGTGTGAGATGAACAATTCCATTTCATTCCATCTCTCAAACCAAACACCAAAATGTAACCATTCCATTTCTCGGAATTGCTCTTACCAAACTTGAGAACGAAACCAACTCATTCTAGTGGAACGGAACCATGGCATTGCATCCCACTTCATTCTCAAATCAAACACACCCTTAGTTTGTGTGACGCCCCCGATTCAATCGTACACTAATCATGCACGCAAATATGTACGATCAAGATAAGGGACTCACGGAAAGATATCACAACACAACTCTAAAAACATAAATAAGTCATACAAGCATCATAATACAAGCCAGGGGCCTCGAGGGCTCGAATACAAGTGCTCGATCATAGACGAGTCAGTGGAAGCAACAATATCTGAGTACAGACATAAGTTAACAAGTTTGCCTTAAGAAGGCTAGCGCAAACGGGGATACAGATCAAATGAGGTGTAGGCCTCCTGCCTGGGATCCTCCGAACTACTCCTGGTCGTCGTCAGCGGGTTGCACGTAGTAGTAGGCACCTCCGGTGTAGTAGGAGTCGTCGTCAACGGTGGCGTCTGGATCCTGGGCTCCAAAGTCTGGTCGCAGCAATCGGGTAAAGAAAGGGGAAAAGGGGAAACAAGGCAACCGCGAGTACTCATCCAAAGTACTCGCAAGCAAGGAGCTACACTACATATGCATGGATATAGATGTAAAGGGCCATATCGGTGGACTGAACTGCAGAATGCCAGAATAAAAGGGGGATAGCTAATCCTGTCGAAGATTATGCTTCTAGCAGCCTCCATCTTGCAGCATGTAGAAGAGAGTAGACTGAAGTCCTCCAAGTAGCATCGCATAGCATAATCCTACCCGGCGATCCCCTCCTCGATGCCCTGTTAGAGAGCAATCACCGGGTTGTATCTAGCACTTGGAAGAGTGTGTTTTATTAAGTATCCGGTTCTAGTTGTCAAAAGGTCAAGGTACAACTCCAAGTCGTCTATTACCGAAGATCATGACTATTCGAATAGATTAACTTCCCTGCAGGGGTGCACCACATAACCCAACACGCTTGATCCCATTTGGCCGGACACACTTTCCTGGGTCATGCCCGGCCTCGGAAGATCAACACCTCGCAGCCCTACCTAGGCACAACAAAGAGGTCAGCACGCCGGTCTAAACCTAAGCGCACAGGGGTCTGGTGTAGGGGAACGAAGCAGAAATTCAAAATTTTCCTACGTGTCACCAAGATCTATCTATGGAGAAACCAGCAACGAGGGGAAAGAGAGTGCATCTACATACCCTTGTAGATCGCTAAGCGGAAGCGTTCAAGTGAACGGGGTTGATGGAGTCGTACTCGTCGTGATCCAAATCACCGATGATCCTAGTGCCGAACGGACGGCACCTCCGCGTTCAACACACGTACAGCCCGGTGACGTCTCCCATGCCTTGATCCAGCAAGGAGAGAGGGAGAGGTTGAGGAAGACTCCATCCAGCAGCAGCACAACGGCGTGGTGGTGATGGAGGAGCGTGGCAATCCAGCAGGGCTTCGCCAAGCACCGCAAGAGATGAGGAGGAGAGAGGCAGGGCTGCACCAACAGGGAGAGATCAGATCACGTGTTATGGGCAGCCCCAGGCCTCACTATATATAGGGGAGAGGGAGGAGGGTGCGCCCCCTCTAGGGTTCCCACCCCTAGGGGGGCGGCAGCCCTAGATGGGAAAGGGGAGGCGGCCAAGAGGGGGAGGGGAGAGGGAGGCGCACCAGTATGGGCCTTAGGGCCCATCTGCCCTAGGGTTTGCCCCCTTCTCCTCTCCCTTGCGCCTTGGGCCCTTGTGGGGGGTGCACCAGCCCACTTGGGGCTGGTCCCCTCCCACACTTGGCCCATGCAGCCCTCCGGGGCTTGTGGCCCCACTTGGTGGACCCCCGGACACCTCCGGTGGTCCCGGTACACTACCGGTGACGCCCAGAACACTTCCGGTGGCCAAAACCATACTTCCTATATATAAATCTTTACCTCCGGACCATTCCGGAACTCCTCGTGACGTCCGGGATCTCATCCGGGACTCCGAACAACATTCGGTAACCACATACAAACTTCCTTTATAACCCTAGCGTCATCGAACCTTAAGTGTGTAGACCCTACGGGTTCGGGAGACATGCAGACATGACCGAGACGTTCTCCGGTCAATAACCAACAGCGGGATCTGGATACCCATGTTGGCTCCCACATGTTCTACGATGATCTCATCGGATGAACCACGATGTCAAGGACTTAATCAATCCCGTATACAATTCCCTTTGTCTATCGGTATGATACTTGCCCAAGATTCGATCGTCGGTATCTCGATACCTTGTTCAATCTCGTTACCGGCAAGTCTCTTTTACTCGTTCCACAACACATCATCCCGTGATCAACTCCTTGATCACATTGTGCACATTATGATGATGTCCTACCGAGTGGGCCCAGAGATACCTCTCCGTCACACGGAGTGACAAATCCCAGTCTCGATTCGTGCCAACCCAACAGACACTTTCGGAGATACCTGTAGTGTACCTTTATAGCCACCCAGTTACGTTGTGACGTTTGGCACACCCAAAGCACTCCTACGGTATCCGGGAGTTGCACAATCTCATGGTCTAAGGAAATGATACTTGACATTAGAAAAGCTTTAGCATACGAACTACATGATCTTGTGCTAGGCTTAGGATTGGGTCTTGTCCATCACATCATTCTCCTAATGATGTGATCCCGTTATCAACGACATCCAATGTCCATGGTCAGGAAACCGTAACCATCTATTGATCAATGAGCTAGTCAACTAGAGGCTTACTAGGGACATGGTGTTGTCTATGTATCCACACATGTATCTGAGTTTCCTATCAATACAATTCTAGCATGGATAATAAACGATTATCATGAACAAGGAAATATAATAATAATCAATTTATTATTGCCTCTAGGGCATATTTCCAACAGTCTCCCACTTGCACTAGAGTCAATAATCTAGTTCACATCGCCATGTGATTAACACTCACAGAGTTCTAGGTTTGATCATGTTATGATTGTGAGAGAGGTTATAGTCAACGGGTCTGAACCTTTCAGATCCGTGTGTGCTTTACAAATATCTATGTCATCTCCTAGATGCAGTTACCACGCTCTATTTGGTGCTATTCCAAATAACTGTTCTACTATACGAATCCAGTTTACTACTCAGAATAATCTAGATTAGTGTCAAAGCTTGCATCAGCGTAACCCTTTACGAAGAACTCTTTTACCACCTCCATAATCGAGAAAATTCCTTAGTCCACTAGTTACTAAGGATAACTTTGACCGTTGTCCTGTGATCCATTTCTAGATCACACTTGTACCCCTTGACTGACTCATGGTTTGGCACACTTCAGGCGCGGTACACAACATAGCATACTTTAGAGCCTACGACTAAAGCATAGGGGACGACCTTCGTCCTTTCTATTCTGCCGTGGTCATGTCTTGAGTCTTACTCAACACTCATACCTTATAACACAGCCAAGAACTCCTTCTTCGTTGATCTATTTTTGAACTCCTTCAAAATCTTGTCATGGTATGTGTTCGTTTGAAAGTACTATTAAGCGATTTTGATCTATCCTTATAGATCTTGATGCTCAATGTTCAAGTAGCTTAATCCAGGTTTTCCATTGAAAAACACTTTTCAAATAACCCTATATGCTTTCCAGAAATTCTACATCATTTCTGATCAACCATATGTTCACAACATATACTCATCAAAAATTCTATAGTGCTCCCACTCACTTCTTTGGAAATACAAGTTTCTCATAAACTTTGTATAAACCCAAATCTTTGATCATCTCATCAAAGCGTACATTCCAGCTCCGAGATGCTTACTCCAGTCCTTAGAAGGATTGCTGGAGCTTTGCATACTTGTTAGCATCTTTCAGGATTGACAAAAATCTTCTGGTTGTATCACATCCAACCTTTCCTCAAGAAAATCGTCGAGGAAACAATGTTTTGACATCCTATCTGCACAATTTCATAAATAATGCAGTAATCGCTAACATAATTCCAACAGACTCTTAGCATCGCTACGAGTGAGAAAGTCTCATCGCAGTCAACTCCTTGAACTTGTCGGAAAACATCTTAATGACAAGTCGAGCTTTCTTAATGGTGACATTTACCATCATTGTCCGTCTTCCTTTTAAAATCCATCTGTACTCAACAGCCTCACGACCATCAAGTAGTTCTTCCAAAGTCTACACTTTGTTTTCATATATGGATTCTCTCTCGGATTTTATGGCCTCGAGCCATTCATCGGAATCCGGGCCCACCATCACTTCTCCATAGCTCGTAGGTTCATTGTTGTCTAGCAACATGACGTCCAAGACAGGATTACGTACCACTCTGAAGTAGTACGCATCCTTGTCATCCTACGAGGTTTGGGAGTGACTTGATCCGAAGTCTCATGATCACTATCATAAGCTTCCACTTCAATTGGTGTAGGTGCCATAGGAACAACTCCTGTGCCCTGCTACACATTAGTTGAAGTGATGGTTCCATAACCTCATCAAGTCTCCACCATCCTCCCACTCAATTCTTTCGAGAGAAACTTTTTCTCGAGAAAGGACCCGATTCTAGAAACAATCCCTATTGCTTTCGGATCTGAGACAGGAGGTATACCCAACTGTTTTGGGTGTCCTATGAAGATGCATTTATCCGCTTTGGGTTCGAGCTTATCAGCCTGAAACTTTTTCACATAAGCGTCGTGACCCCAAACTTTTAAGAAACAACAGCTTAGGTTTCTCTAAACCATAGTTCATATGGTGTTGTCTCGACGGATTTGCGTGGTGCCCTATTTAAAATGAGTGCGGTTGTCTCTAATGCCTAACCCATGAACGATAGTGGTAATTCGATAAGAGACATCATGGTATGCATCATATCCAATAGGGTGCAGTTATGATGTTCGGACACACCATCACACTATGGTGTTCCAGGCGGTACTAGTCGTGAAACAATTTCCACAATGTCTCAATTGTGTACCAAACTCGCAACTCAGATATTCATTTCTATGATCATATCATAGACATTTTATCCTCTTGTCACGAAGATCTTCAACTTCATTCTGAAATTACTTGAACCATTCAATAATTCAGACTTGTGTTTCATCAAGTAAATATACTCAGTATTTACTCAAATCATCTGTGAAGTAAGAGCATAACGATATCCACTGCGTGCCTCAGCACTCATTGGACTGCACACATCAAAATGTGTTACTTCCAACAAGTTGCTTTCTTGTTCCATTTTACTGAAACCGAAGCTTTCAGTCATCTTGCCCATGTGGTATGATCTGCATGTCTCAAGCGATTCAAAATCAAGTGAGTCCAAACGGTCCATCTGCATGGAGTTTCTTCATGCGTACATACCAACAGACACGGTTCACATGTCTCAATCTTTTCAGAAATGAGTGAGTCCAAAGATCCATCAACATGGAGCTTCTTCATGCGTTTTATACCAATATGACTTACATGGCAGTGCCACAAGTAGGTGGTACTATCATTACTATCTTATATCTTTTGGCATGAACATGTGTATCACTATGATCGAGATTCAATAAACCATTCATTTTAGGTGCAAGACCATTGAAGGAATTATTCAAATAAATAGAGTAACCGTTATTCTCCTTAAATGAATAACCGTATTGCGATAGACATAATCCAATCATGTCTATGCTCAACGCAAACACCAAATAACAATTATTTAGGTTTAACACCAATCTCGATGGTAGAGGGAGCGTGCGATGCTTGATCATATCAACCTTGGAAGCACTTCCAACACATCTCGTCAGCTCACCTTTAGCTAGTCTCCGTTTGTTCCGTAGCTTTTATTTCGAGTTACTAACACTTAGCAATCGAACCGGTATCTAATACCTTGATGCTACTAGGAGTACTAGTAAAGTACACATTCACGTATTGTATATCCAATATACTTCTATTGACAGCCTTCTCATCTACCAAGTATCTAGGGTAATTCTGCTCCAGTGGCTGTTCCCCTTATTATAGAAGCACTCAGTCTCGGGTTTGGGTTCAACCTTGGGTTTCTCCACTAGAGCAGCAGCTGATTTGCCATTTCATGAAGTATCCCTTCTTGCCCTTGCCCTTCTTGAAACTTGTGGTTTCACTAACCATCAACAATTGATGCTCCTTCTTGATTTCTACTTTCGCGGTGTCAAACATCGCGAATATTGCAAGGATCATCATATCTATCCCTAATATGTTATAGTTCATTACGAAGCTCTAGCAGCTTGGTGGCAATGACTTTGGAGAAACATCACTATCTTATCTGGAAGATCAACTCCCACTCGATTCAAGTGATTGTTGTACTCAGACAATCTGAGCACAAGCTCAACGATTGAGCTTTTCTCCTTAGTTTGCAAGCCAAGAAAATCGTCGGAGGTCTTATACCTCTTGACGTGGGCACGAGCCTGAAATCCCAATTTCAGCCCTCGAAACATCTCATATGTTCCGCGACATTTCAAAAATGTCTTCGGTGCCTCAATTCTAAACCATTTATCATTACCGAACTATCATGTAGTCATCAAAACATGTATGTCAGATGTTCGCAACATCCACAGACCACGTTCGAGGTCCAGCACACCGAGCGGTGCATTAAGGACACAAGCCTTCTACTGTCCGCATAATTGCTACTATCAACTTTCAACTATATTTTCTCTAGGAACATATCTAAAACAGTAGAACTAAAGCACGAGCTTACGACATAATTTGCAAAGATCTTTTGACTATGTTCAGGATAATTAAGTTCATCTTATGAACTCCCATTCAGATAGACATCCCTCTAGTCATCTAAGTGATTACATGATCCGAGTCAACTAGGCCGTGTCCGATCATCACGTGAGACGGACTAGTCATCATCGGTGAACATCTTCATGTTGATCGTATCTACCATACGACTCATGCTCGACCTTTCGGTCTCTTGTGTTCCGAGGCCATGTCTGTACATGCTAGGCTCGTCAAGTCAACCTAAGTGTTTGCATGTGTTCCGAGGCCATGCCTGTACATGCTAGGCTCGTCAACACCCGTTGTATTCGAACGTAAGAATCTATCACACCCGATCATCACGTGGTGCTTCGAAACGACGAACTTTCGCAACGGTGCACAGTTAGGGGGAACACTTTCTTGAAATTTTAATGAGGGATCATCTTATTTACTACCGTCGTTCTAAGCAAATAAGATGAAAAAACATGATAAACATCACATGCAATCAAATAGTGACATGATATGGCCATCATCACTTTGCTCCTTTTGATCTCCATCTTCGGGGCTCCATGATCATCGTCGTCACCGGCATGACACCATGATCTCCATCATCATGATCTCCATCATCGTGTCTTCATGAAGTTGTCACGTCAACTATTACTTCTACTACTATGGCTAACGCTTTAGCAATAAAGTAAAGTAATTACATGATGTTTATGTTGACACGCAGGTCATAAATAAATTAAAGACAACTCCTATGGCTCCTGCCGGTTGTCATACTCATCGACATGCAAGTCGTGATTCCTATTACAAGAACATGATCAATCTCATACATCACATATATCATTCATTACATCCTTTTGGCCATATCACATCACATGGCATACCCTGCAAAAACAAGTTAGACGTCCTCTAATTGTTGTTTGCATGTTTTACGTGGCTGCTATGGGTTTCTAGCAAGAACGTTTCTTACCTACGCAAAACCACAACGTGATATGTCAATTGCTATTTACCCTTCATAAGGACCCTTTTCATCGAATCCGATCCGACTAAAGTGGGAGAGACTGGCACCCGCTAGCCACCTTATGCAACTAGTGCATGTCAGTCGGTGGAACCTGTCTCATGTAAGTGTACGTGTAAGGTCGGTCCGGGCCGCTTCATCCCACAATGCCGCCGAATCAAGATTCACTAGTAACGGTAAGCATATTGAACAAAATCAATGCCCACAACTACTTTGTGTTCTACTCGTGCAAAGAATCTATGCAATAGACCTAGCTCATGATGCCACTGTTGGGGAACGAAGCAGAAATTCAAAATTTTCCTACGTGTCACCAAGATCTATCTATGGAGAAACCAGCAACGAGGGGAAAGAGAGTGCATCTACATACCCTTGTAGATCGCTAAGCGGAAGCGTTCAAGTGAACGGGGTTGATGGAGTCGTACTCGTCGTGATCCAAATCACCGATGATCCTAGTGCCGAACGGACGGCACCTCCGCGTTCAACACACGTACAGCCCGGTGACGTCTCCCATGCCTTGATCCAGCAAGGAGAGAGGGAGAGGTTGAGGAAGACTCCATCCAGCAGCAGCACAATGGCGTGGTGGTGATGGATGAGCGTGGCAATCCAGCAGGGCTTCGCCAAGCACCGCAAGAGATGAGGAGGAGAGAGGCAGGGCTGCACCAACAGGGAGAGATCAGATCACGTGTTATGGGCAGCCCCAGGCCTCACTATATATAGGGGAGAGGGAGGAGGGTGCGCCCCCTCTAGGGTTCCCACCCCTAGGGGGCGGCAGCCCTAGATGGGAAAGGGGAGGCGGCCAAGAGGGGGAGGGGAGATGGAGGCGCACCAGTATGGGCCTTAGGGCCCATCTGCCCTAGGGTTTGCCCCCTTCTCCTCTCCCTTGCGCCTTGGGCCCTTGTGGGGGGGCGCACCAGCCCACTTGGGGCTGGTCCCCTCCCACACTTGGCCCATGCAGCCCTCCGGGGCTTGTGGCCCCACTTGGTGGACCCCCGGACACCTCCGGTGGTCCCGGTACACTACCGGTGACGCCCAGAACACTTCCGGTGGCCAAAACCATACTTCCTATATATAAATCTTTACCTCCGGACCATTCCGGAACTCCTCGTGACGTCCGGGATCTCATCCGGGACTCCGAACAACATTCGGTAACCACATACAAACTTCCTTTATAACCCTAGCGTCATCGAACCTTAAGTGTGTAGACCCTACGGGTTCGGGAGACATGCAGACATGACCGAGATGTTCTCCGGTCAATAACCAACAGTGGGATCTGGATACCCATGTTGGCTCCCACATGTTCCACGATGATCTCATCGGATGAACCACGATGTCAAGGACTTAATCAATCCCGTATACAATTCCCTTTGTCTATCGGTACGATACTTGCCCGAGATTCGATCGTCGGTATCCCGATACCTTGTTCAATCTCGTTACGGGCAAGTCTCTTTTACTCATTCCACAACACATCATCCCGTGATCAACTCCTTGATCACATTGTGCACATTATGATGATGTCCTACCGAGTGGGCCCAGAGATACCTCTCCGTCACACGAAGTGACAAATCCCAGTCTCGATTCGTGCCAACCCAACAGACACTTTCGGAGATACCTGTAGTGTACCTTTATAGCCACCCAGTTACGTTGTGACGTTTGGCACACCCAAAGCACTCCTACGGTATCCGGGAGTTGCACAATCTCATGGTCTAAGCAAATGATACTTGACATTAGAAAAGCTTTAGCATACGAACTACATGATCTTGTGCTAGGCTTAGGATTGGGTCTTGTCCATCACATCATTATCCTAATGATGTGATCCCGTTATCAACGACATCCAATGTCCATGGTCAGGAAACCGTAACCATCTATTGATCAACGAGCTAGTCAACTAGAGGCTTACTAGGGACATGGTGTTGTCTATGTATCCACACATGTATCTGAGTTTCCTATCAATACAATTCTAGCATGGATAATAAACGATTATCATGAACAAGGAAATATAATAATAATCAATTTATTATTGCCTCTAGGGCATATTTCCAACATCTGGGCCCATCACCCTTAGCACACCTGCACATTGCGTGGGCGGCCGGAAGCAGACCTAGCAACCTCCAGTACAATGGAAGTCACGTTATGCGGTCCAATCTGGCGCGCGCCGCTCAGTCGCTGACATCACGAAGGCTTCGGCTGATACCACGACGTCCCGCGTAGTTGGTTAGTGCGTATAGGCCAGTAGCCAGAATCAGATCAAATACCAAGAACTCGTTATGCATGTTATTTTGAAATAACCGCGAACGCCGACAGGGCCAGGCCCACCTCTCACCTAGGTAGTCTCAACCTGCCCTGTCGCTCCGCCACAAAGATCCACCCAGAGGGCCGTCGGGACAAAGGTCCTTTCAGCCCCCAATCCGTGAATCACTCGCGGGTACTCCTCGAGCCGACCCAGCTTTAGTCACCACATGTATCATGTATAAAGTATAGTATATACCCGTGATCACCTCCCGAGTGATCATGGCCCGATAGTATAGCACAGCAGACGGACAAGAATGTAGGGCCACTGATGGAAAACTAGCATCCTATACTAAGCATGTAGGATTGCAGGTAAAGGTAACAACAGTAGTAGCAAGGACAGGCTATGCATCAGGATAGGATAAACGAAAAGCAGTAACATGCTACACTGCTCTAATGCAAGCAATATAGAAGAGCATAGGCGATATCTGGTGTTCAAGGGGGGCTTGCCTGGTTGCTCTGGCAAGAGAGAGGGGTCGTCAACTCCGTAGTCGTACTGGGTAGCAGCAGCGTCGGTCTCGGGGTCTAGCGGAAGAAGAGGGGGAAGAAACAATGAATACAATGCAAACAGGTGCATGACGATGCATGACAAAGCAAAGCGTGATGCTAGGCGTGCCCTAACGCGGTATGAGGTGATACCGGTGAAGGGGGGAAACATCCGGGAAAGTATCCCCAGTGTTTCGCGTTTTCGGGCAGAGGAGCCGGAGGGGGAAAGTTGCGAGTTGGATATGCTAGGGGTGTGTGGCGGACAAACGGGCTGCGTATTCAGATTCGTCTCGTCGTTCTGAGCAACTTTCATGTAGAAAGTATTTTCATCTGAGCTACGGTTTATTTTCTATTAATTTTAAAAGATTTAAATCATTTTCAGGATTTATTTAATTATTTTAATGCAACATTATCCAGAACAGTGCGTGCTGACGTCATGACGTCAGCAGTCAACGTTGACCGTTGACCTGGTCAACCTAACGTGTGGGTCCAATGGGACCCACCTGTCATTCTCTGTTTAGGTTAATTAGTTAGCTTAATTAGTTATTTAGTTTAATTCAACAAAAATAATTAAGTTAATTAATTATTTTTATTGTTATTATTTTTTTCAATTTTCCCTTTTTTTAATCATTCTGGGCATGGGGCCCCCTTGTCATTGGCCCTAGGGGCCTAGCGGGCGTGCGGGCGGCGGGTTACGGGCGCTGGCGGAGCCAAGCGAACCCGGGCGGCGGCGGCCCTGGCGGGCGCAGCGGCAGTGGCCAAGGCGACGCGGTGGCACGGCTGGGCCAGAGAGTGGCCCTGCGGGCGCAAGGCAGCACGCGAGCGGGGGCTTCACGGCGGTCGCCGGAGAAGGACGCCGACAAGAGGGCAGCGACGAGCGCGGGCATAGAAGGCCACGGTGGTGGTGCGAGAAGGCGAGGAGTGGGGAGGCGACGTTAGTACGAGAAGGCCGCGGTGGTGGTGCGGTCGCCGGAGCGACGGAGTGGGGAGGCGACGTCAGTGCGCCCCAAGGGCGCAGTGGGGGCCGCCACGGGCGCGGTCGGCGCAGTTGACCGGCGCGGGCGTGGTCGGAGCGAAGCACGTCTGGAGGTCAGGGGGGCGCTGGAGAGGAGGCAGCGGGCGTGTGGCGCGCGAACGCGCGTACATCGGCGCGGCCAGGAGCAGGGGCACGGTTGTGCACGGGTGAGTGCGAGCGCGAGCTCGGCCACAGGGGCGCGCGAGAGCGCGGATGGGTGCGGGCACGACGCGATGAGGGAGAGTGAGGAGGGGAGGGAGGGGCTCACTGGGGCCGTAGGGTAAGGGGCATCGTTGCTCGGGGCGGAGGACGGGGACGAGGCCGTCGATGGAGAGGACGACGAGGAGGAGGTTGACGGGGGGGCGCAGATCCGGCGAGGAGGTTGAGGTAGAAGAGCTCCGGTGGGGGGTGCCTTGGCAAACGGCGACAGCAGGGTGGTCCTCCTTGCGGTGGCGGTGGACGACGGTGACGGCGCGCAGCGTCGGGCGGCGGCGTACGGCGATGGGAGTAGGGGCGGTTGGGCTTGATCCTGATCCAGGAGGGGATCGGGGGGAGTGGTTGGTGTTAGGGTTTCGGGACCTTGGGGAGTGGGGGTAAGGGAGTGGGGGCGCGGGGTGGGCCGGCCCGGTGGTTGAGGCCCGGGGGGGCGGTGGCCAGCTGGGCCAGTCGGGCCAGTCGAGGGGGGAGGGCTTGCTCCTTTTTGTTTTCTGGTTTTGTGTTTTCTCTTTTTCTTTTTTTATTTTCTTTTCTGTTTTAAATCATTTTAAATTATCTAGGCATTTTATAAAAATGTATTTGCTGCACTATAATTACCTATGCCATTTTTGGCACAGCCCGAACATTTTTGTTTTAACTTTTGAAAACTTTTATTGTTGACATTAGTTTGAATTGAATTTTGAAACGGTTTCGAATTAACCCGAGATTAGCAATAGCAATCGCAGATGACATGGCGTCATTAGGAGAGTTTTACTGTAGCCAAATTATCCGGGCGTTACAAATCTCCTCCACTACAAGAAATCTCGTCCCGAGATTTAGGAGGTAGAAGGAAACAGTGCGGGGTATTCATCACGTAGGCGATCCTCGCGTTCCCAAGTGACTTCATCTTCAGAATGGTGCGACCAGTAGACTTTGAGGAACTTGATCGCCTTCTGACGTGTGCGGCGTTCAGCTTGGTCGAGAATGCGGACTGGATGCTCTTTATAGGAGAGGTCCTGTTGCAATTCGAGCACTTGATGATCCACTGCTCGGATTGGGTCCTTGAAGCAGCGCCGGAGTTGTGACACGTGGAACACATCGTGAACCTGAGAAAGGTTTGACGGAAGCTCCAGTTGATATGCCACTTTTCCACGCCTCTCGAGAATAGTGAAAGGACCAATATAGCGGGGAGCTAGCTTTCCCTTCATCCCGAAGCGGTGAGCACCCTTCATTGGTGTAACTCGAAGATAGGCCTTTTCGCCAGGTTGATAGACCATGTCTTTATGATGATAGTCATAATTACTCTTTTGGCGTGACTGAGTAGTCTTGAGATTCTCGCGAATAATGCGGTCTTGTTCTTCGGCATGTTGGATAATATCCGGACCAAAGAGTGGACGTTCCCCAGATTCTGACCAGTTCAGAGGGGTTCGACACTTTCGTCCATATAACACTTCAAAGGGGGCCATCTTCAGACTAGCTTGATAGCTATTATTATAAGAGAACTCAGCATACGGGAGAGATGCCTCCCATTTCTTGCCAAAGGAAATAACACAAGCTCAAAGCATGTCTTCAAGAACTTGGTTGACACGTTCAACTTGCCCCTGCGACTGCGGATGAAATGTAGTACTGAATGACAGATGAGTTCCCATAGCTTCTTGGAAACTTGCCCAGAATCTTGAAGTGAATAAGCTGCCATGGTACGAACTGATAACTAGTGGAATACCGTGAAGTGAAACAATTCTGGACATGTAGAGAGTTGCAAGCTGACTAGCGGTGATCGTTTCTTTGACCGCCAGAAAATGTGCAACTTTAGAAAGCCGGTCAATGACAACAAGAATAGCATCATTACCTTTCTGCGATTTGGGAAAACCAGTGATGAAGTCCATTTCAACATGGTCCCATTTCCATTCAGGAATAGAGATAGGTTGCAGAGTTCCAGCAGGCCTTTGATGTTCTGCTTTGATACGACGGCAAACGTCACACTCAGCAACATAACGAGCGATGTCTTGCTTCATGTTAGACCACCAGAATCTCTGACGGATGTCCTGGTACATCTTTGTACTACCAGGATGGATACATAGAGGTGTATCATGAGCTTCTTTCATAACTTTCTGAGTCATATTCAGCTTTTTCTCCTTACACGGCACCACTAGGCGACCTTTGAAGTACAAGGCGCCATCATCAGCAATCGTGAAGAATGAGGGCTTTCCTTCTTTGAGGTAGCGCTTAATCTTGTGGGCTTCAGAGTCATATCCCTGTATTGTCTTGATGGAGCCCACGAGATCGGGTTCGACAACAAGGGTATAGAGGGAACCCTGGGAAACAACACGGAGGTTCATCTTGTGAAACTCCTTAGGGGGGAGCGAGTGCACCCGGAGGAACAATATGGAGGTTCAGCTTTCTGAATTCTTCAACAAATGAGGGCTGAACTTTATGAACCTGGAGGTGGTTGCAGTAAGACTTGCGGCTCAAGGCATCTGCCATTACATTAGCCTTGCCTGGTGTATAGGAAATACCCAAGTCAAAGTCTGCTGTAGTCTCCATCCATCTCTGCTGACGGAGGTTCAGGTCTGGCTGAGTAAATAGATACTTCAGGCTTTGGTGGTCAGTGAAGATCTCGCAACGATTACCGAGAAGGTAATGTCGCCACTGCTTTAGTGCATGAATGACAGCAGCAAGCTCGAGGTCGTGGACTGGGTAGTTCTCTTCGTGAGGGCGCAATTGCCGAGAGGCATAAGCAACCACTTTGCGGTCTTGCATTAGGACACAACCTAATCCTTGACGGGAAGCGTCGCAGTAAATGACGAAATCCTTCTTAGTATCAGGTGGAGCTAGCACTGGGGCAGAATTCAACTTGTCTTTGATTGCCTAGAAGCTTTCCTGACATTTGTCTGTCCATTGGAACTTGACGCCCTTATGCAACAGGTTAGTCAGAGGCCTGGCAATCTTGGAGAAGTTCTCGACGAATCGACGGCAATAGCTGGCGAGACCGAGAAAGCTTCTGACTTGCTTGACATTCTTCGGAGGAGTCCAATTGAGAATAGCCTGAACTCATTCAGGGTTAACGGCAATACCATCCTTAGAGATGACATGCCCAAGATAGGTTACTTCGAGAAGCCAGAATTCACATTTGGAGAACTTGGTGTATAGTTGATGCTCTTGTAGCTTTTCCAGCATAAGACGAAGATGTTCAGCATGCTCTACTTCATTCTTGGAAAATACCAGGATATCATCCAGATAAACCACGACGAACTTGTTGAGGTAATCCATGAATATATAGTTCATCGGGCGAGAGAAGGTGGCTGGAGCATTGGTTAAGCCGAATGACATGACTGTGTACTCGTATGAACCATATCGAGTCACAAAGGCGGTCTTTGGGATATCCTCTTCACGAACACGGATCTGGTGGTAACCCAACCTCAAGTCGAGTTTAGAGAACACTGATGAACCAGCCGGTTGATCATACAGATCATTGATCCGAGGAAGAGGATATTTGTTCTGAATGGTAGCTTGGTTAATAGGACGGTAGTATTGGACCAGTCGGTTTGTCCCATCCTTCTTCTTGACAAAGAGAGAAGGTGCTCCCCAAGGAGAGCAACTTGGGCGAATGAAACCACTTTGAAGAGATTTGTCGGTTTCCTCCTTAAGCTCAAGGATTTCATGCGGCGGCATCTTGTAGGGTCGCTTGCTATAGGAGTGGTGCCTGGTTTCAAGTCGATGACGAATTCGACAGCTCTAGCAGGGGGAATCCCTGGAAGTTCTTCAGGAAAGGCGTCGAGGAAGTCACGCACGACGGGAATGTTTTCAATGCCCTCGAGTGGTGCAACGTTCAATGCATTCAAGGCATAGAACCTTGCCTCGACATTCTGAAACAGACGTGCATTGTAGCTTATTATTTCATCAGAAGGGTGTAGCAGATGGACGGTCTTGGTGGCGCAAACGATAGAAACAATATGCGCTTTTAACCAATTCATTCCCAGAATGAGATCAATGCTACAGGACTTCAGTACGATGGGAGAGACAAGGAATTCCAATCCTTCGATTTCAACGGGGACGTCGTTGCAAATCATGGAGGTCCGACATTGGCCCGCAGGGGTGTGCACTAATAGTGAAGCATTCATGTCCTCACATTTAATGTCGTGCAAGCATGCAAAATCTTCTGACATGAATGAATGCGATGCACCTGTATCAAATAAAACGGATGCTGGTACTAAATTTACGAGGAGTGTACCCATCACAGTAGCAGGCTGGTCTTGAGCTTCGTTCATATCAACGTGGTTGGCATGAACACAACCATAAGACTTGGCATTGTTGTTGCGGGGCTGGTTGTTTCCACGGCCAGCTGCGGGAAGGGCTAGTTGATTCCGATTCTGATTCTGATAGCAGTTCCTAGCAAGGTGACCTGGTTGACCACACTTGTAGCACAGACCATTATTGGGAGTGGGAACAGGAGCTCCGGGTGGTGGAGCTGGAAGCCTTGGCTGCCTAGATGGTGGAGGAGGCAGACGCGGTGCAGCATAGGTCTGCCTTGGGGCAGGTGCATTCGGCTGGTACATGCTGTTGGGCATCCATATCTTACACTTCTGTGAGGATGGGCCCGAAGATGAGCCCGCGTCACGGTTGCGCCTGTGTGAGCTCTGGTATTCCTGCAGACCAGTTTCAACATTGATGGCCTTGTTCACCAAGGTGGCGAAATCAGTAAAATCATGCACTAGAAGTGCGAGCTTGATGTCAGCTTGAAGGCCGTCACGGAACTTCTCCTGTCCGCGTGCATCAGTTACAATGTCCTCTTCAGCATAGCGAGACAAGTACAGAAACTCTCGCTGATAAGCTTCAATAGTTTTGTTGCCTTGGGTGAGGTTGCGGAACTCACACTTCTTCCGGTCCATGACTCCCTGAGGAATGAAGCGGGCACGGAAAGCAGCTTGGAAGTCTGGCTAGGTGATGATTGTTCCAACTGGCAGAGTACGCCTGTGGCTGTCCCACCATTGAGCTGCGGGTCCTTTCAGAAAGAAGGAAGCAAAGGTGACGTAGCTGGCAGGGGCTACATCAGCAGACTCCATCTGACCATCTCATAGGTGATGTCACGGAGCCAATCATCAGCATCAAGAGGCTAAGTTGAGCTGCGGTACATAGTTGGGTTCAGGCGCATGAAATCCTGCATAGTTACTGGGGCTGGCTACTGGTTCATATTGGGGCGAGGAAACTGAGCCATCATATTCTCCATGAACTGGCGATTCATCTCAAGCTGTTGGATCATACCAGCCATGTACTCAGGCGGTGGTGGGAAGTTGCCACCACGACCACGACCACCTGGTCTAACCATCCTGCTAATATATAATAGGGGTAGTTCAGCATTGAGAAATTTGTAAGGACAAGAATCATTCATGATGAAACATGCATAATGAAAGGATCACAATAGATACTACATAGTAGTCGGCATATCTTACAAAAGAGATCATGCATAGAGTTCGATACACAGAGTTCAGTACATAAACTAAGACATCATAGGCGGCACGCAGGCTCGCGGCGAATGCATCTAATACTACTAAGCAAGACTACATCAGTCCCAAGAGGTACTGTGGAGGTAGCTGTAGCCTGAAAGCTGGTGGTGCTGCATCGGGAACTCCACGTTAGTAACTTGGGGTCCGCGGATACTCCGGTGCAGAACCCGACGCTCAAGTGGCAGCAGAGGACCAAGTGGGGGAGAGTAGCCTCCCACCTCTGGCCAGCCGACACCCTGGGGCATCACGGTCCTGGCTAGGTAGATCGCAGAACGCGGCAGCTCTCTAGATCCGACAAAGGGGTGCATCAGCGTCAGAGCACGGTAAAGGTGCTGACGGGTGGTGTACAACTCGTGGCGAAGAGCTTGTTTAGCTCGATCCAGCCCATCAGCATGCAGAACCATGTTCTGATGGTAGAAGAGCTCTCGGGTGACAGTGGAGTAGGCAGCAGTGTAGTAACCCTCCGCACCAACATCGGATGCGATAGCAATGTGCCTGAAGGGGGAGGTGTCCAACTCCCGATACTCTCTACGAAGGCGTGTCAGAGCAGCATAAGCAGCATCGTGAACTGCCATATCGATGGTCACTCCAACACCATGAGCGGTGTGCAGCACAGTAGTGGAGTCATACTCCCGAGAGTAGAGGTGGACGATGGCACGGTACTGCTCCTGGTTAAAGTCCTGGTACTCCTCGAAGACGATGTACTCAGGGTGCCATCAATAACCCAGATAGGTCATCATCTCAGCTAGCATGGCAGGTGATCCCGAGGCACCAATGGCCGTCGTGTGGCGCACGACCTGCCTCGTGGGTTCCATCTGAAAACAAATATTTTTCAAAGGAGTCAAATGACAGTGTGGAAATTGTTCAAAATACTAATCTAAGGAATAACTATGGCTTTTATCCAACTTTAGGGTGAATGTCGTCACGGGATCCTAGTGTTAGAGTTAGTAAATTCGTTTAACCCAAGTAGAAGAGAGTTCAGAGTCCCAGAGTAAAGGTCGAGGAGTAAAAGATCCTAGTTCCACCCAATGGCGACGTGGGCCCGTAAGGCACACAGCCATGTTAGTAAAAGTTTTTGCAATGTCTAGACTCGACTTCAGACAAGGAGTGTGGAAGGGGGATTCCTACAGGCAGTCGGCTCTGATACCAACTTGTGACGCCCCCGATTCAAACGTACACTAATCATGCAAGCAAATATGTACGATCAAGATCAGGGACTCACGGGAAGATATCACAACACAACTCTAAAAACATAAATAAGTCATACAAGCATCATAATACAAGCCAGGGGCCTCGAGGGCTCGAATACAAGTGCTCGATCATAGACGAGTCAGCGGAAGCAACAATATCTGAGTACAAACATAATTTAACAAGTTTGCCTTAAGAAGGCTAGCACAAACGGGGATACAGATCGAACGAGGCACAGGCCTTCTGTCTGGGATCCTCCTAACTACTCCTGGTCGTCGTCAGCGGGATGCACATAGTAGTAGGCACCTCCGGTGTGTTGGGGAACGTAGTAATTTCAAAATTTTCCTACGCACACGCAAGATCATGGTGATGCATAGCAACGAGAGGGGAGAGTGTTGTCTACGTACCCTCGTAGACCGAAGCGGAAGCGTTGACGCAACGTAGAGGAAGTAGTCGTACGTCTTCCCGATCCGAGCGATCCAAGCACCGTTACTCCGGCACCTCCGAGTTCTTGGCACACATTCAGCTCGATGATGCACCCCTAGCTCTGATCCAGCAAAGCTTCGGAGAGGAGTTCCGTCAGCACGACGGCGTGGTGACAATCTTGATGTTCTACCGGCGCAGGGCTTCGCCTAAGCACTGCAACGATATATTCGAGGTGGAATATGGTGGAGGGGGGCACCACACACGGCTAAGGAACGATCACGAAGATCAACTTTTGTGTCCATGGGGTGCCCCCTGCCCCCGTATATAAAGGAGCAAGGGAGGGAGGAGGCCGGCCCTAGGTTTGGGCGCGCCAGGGGAGTCCTACTCCCACCGGGAGTAGGATTCCACCTTTCCTAGTCCAACTAGGTAAGGGGGGAAAGAGGGAAAGAGGGGAAGGAAGGGAGAGAGGGGCCGCGCCCCAAACCCCTTGTCCAATTCGGACTGGGCTTGGGAGGGGCGCGCGCCACCTCCTGGTCCTTCCCACTAAGGCCCATCAAGGCCCATTGCTTCTTCCTCGTATTCTCGTAACTCTCCGATACCTCCGAAAATACCCGAACCACTCAGAACCCTTCTGATGTCCGAATATAGTCGTCCAATATATCGATCTTTACGTCTCGACCATTTCGAGACTCCTCGTCATGTCCCCGATCTCATCCGGGACTCCGAACTCCTTCGGTACATCAAAACTCATAAACTCATTATATAACTATCATCGAAACCTTAAGCGTGCGGACCCTACGGTTCGAGAACAATGTAGACATGACCGAGACACGTCTCCGGTCAATAACCAATAGCGGGACCTGGATGCCCATATTGGCTCCTATATATTCTACGAAGATCTTTATCGGTCAGACCGCATAACAACATACGTTGTTCCCTTTGTCCATCGGTATGTTACTTGCCCGAGATTCGATCGTCGGTATCCAATACCTAGTTCAATCTCGTTA
Source organism: Aegilops umbellulata (assembly GCA_032464435.1). Taxonomy (NCBI): domain Eukaryota; kingdom Viridiplantae; phylum Streptophyta; class Magnoliopsida; order Poales; family Poaceae; genus Aegilops; species Aegilops umbellulata. The sequence continues at coordinate 475,020,967 of CP136055.1, read as the reverse complement.
CCGGCAAGTCTCTTTACTCGTTCCGTAATACATCATCCCGCAACTAACTCATTAGTTGCAATGCTTGCAAGGCTTAAGTGATGTGCATTACCGAGAGGGCCCAGAGATACCTCTCCCACAATTGGAGTGACAAATCCTAATCTCGAAATACGCCAACCCAACATCTACCTTTGGTGACACCTGTAGTACTCCTTTATAATCACCCAGTTACGTTGTGACGTTTGGTAGCACCCAAAGTGTTCCTCCGGCAAACGGGAGTTGCATAATCTCATAGTCAAAGGAACATGTATAAGTCATGGATAAAAGCAACAGCAACATACTAAACGATCGGGTGCTATGCTAATGGAATGGGTCATGTCAATCAGATCATTCAACTAATGATGTGACCTTGTTAATCAAATGACAACTCCTTTGTCCATGGTTAGGAAACTTAACCATCTTTGATTAACAAGCTAGTCAAGTAGAGGCATACTAGTGACACTCTGTTTGTCTATGTATCCACACATGTATTATGTTTCCAGTTAATACAATTCTAGCATGAATAATAAACATTTATCATGACATGTAAGGAAATAAATAATAACTTTATTATTGCCTCTAGGGCATATTTCCTTCAGTCTCCCACTTGCACTAGAGTCAATAACCTAGGTCACATCACCATGTGATTAACACACATCACCATGTGATTAACTCGATAGTTCACATCATCATGTGATTAACACCCATAGTTCACATCGCCATGTGACCAACACCCAAAGGGTTTGCTAGATTCAGTAATCTAGTTCACATCGCTATGTGATTAACACCCAAAGAGTACTACGGTGTGATCATGTTTTGTTTGTGAGAGAAGTTTAGTCAACGGGTCTGCCACATTCAGATCCGTTATGTATTTTGCAATTTTCTATGTCTACAATGCTCTGCACGGAGCTACTCTAGCTAATTGCTCCCACTTTCAATATGTATCTAGATCGAGACTTAGAGTCATCCAGATCGGTGTCAAAACTTGCATCGACGTAACCCTTTACGACGAACCTTTTGTCACTTCCATAATCGAGAAACATATCCTTATTCCACTAAGGATAATTTTGACCGCTGTCCAGTGATCTACTCCTAGATCACTATTGTACTCCCTTGCCAAACTCAGTGTAGGGTACACAATAGATCTGGTAAACAGCATGGCATACTTTATAGAACCTATGGCCGAGGCATAGGGAATGACTTTCATTCTCTTTCTATCTTCTTTCGTGGTCAGGCTTTGAGTCTTACTCAATTTCACACCTTGTAACACAGGAAAGAACTCTTTTCTTTGACTGTTCCATTTTGAACTACTTCAAAATCTTGTCAAGGTATGTACTCATTGAAAAAACTTATCAAGCGTCTTGATCTATCTCTATAGATATTGATGCTCAATATGTAAGCAGCTTCACCGAGTTCTTCCTTTGAAAAACTTCTTTCAAACACTCCTTTGTGCTTTACAGAATAATTCTACATTATTTCTGATCCACAATATGTCATACATATACTTATCAGAAATGCTGTAGTGCTCCCACTCACTTTCTTGTAAATACAGGCTTCACCGCAAGTCTGTATAAAACTATATGCTTTGATCAACTTATCAAAGCGTGTATTCCAACTCCGAGATGCTTGCACCAGTCCACAGATGGATCGCTGGAGCTTGCATATTTTGTTAACACCTTTAGGATTTACAAAACCTTCTGGTTGCATCATATACAACTCTTCTTTAATAAATCCATTAAGGAATGCAGTTTTGTTTATCCATTTGCCAGATATCATAAAATGCGGTAATTGCTAACATGATTCGGACAGACTTAAGCATAGATACGAGTGAGAAACTCTCATCGTAGTCAACACCTTGAACTTGTCGAAAACCTTTTGCGACAATTCTAGCTTTGTAGATAGTAACACTACTATCAGCGTCCGTCTTCCTCTTGAAGATCCATTTAATCTCAATGGCTTGCCGATCATCGGGTAAGTCAATCAAAGTCCATACTTTGTTCTCATACATGGATCATATCTCAGATTTCATGGCCTCAAACCATTTCGCGGAATCTGGGCTCATCATCGCTTCCTCATAGTTCGCAAGTTCGTCATGGTCTAGTAACATGATTTCCAGAACAGGATTACCGTACCACTCTGGTGCGGACCTTACTCTGGTTTACCTACGAGATTCGGTAGTAACTTGATCTTGAAGTTACATGATCATTATCATTAGCTTCCTTACTAATTGGTGTAGTAATCACAAGAACAGATTTCTGTGACGAACTACTTTCCAATAAGGTAGAAGGTACAATTACCTTATCAAGTTTTCTACTTTCCTCCCACTCACTTCTTTCGATAGAATCTCCTTCTCTAGAAAGGATCCATCTTTAGCAACGATTTTGCCTTCGGATCTGTGATAGAAAGTGTACCCAACAATCTCCTTTGGGTATCCTATGAAGACACATTTCTCCGATTTGGTTCGAGCTTATCATGATGAAACTTTTTCACATAAGCATCGCAACTCCAAACTTTAAGAAGCAACAACTTTTGTTTCTTGCCAAACCACAGTTCATACGGTGTCGTCTCAACGGATTTAGATGGTGCCCTTTTTAATGTGAATGCAGCTGTCTCTAATGCATAAACCCCAAAACGATAGTGGTAGATCGGTAAGAGACATCATAGATCGCACTATATCTAATAAAGTATGGTTATGACGTTCGGATACACCATTACACTTGTTGGAAATATGCCCTAGAGGCAATAATAAAAGCATTATTATTATATTTCCTTATTCATGATAATTGTCTTTATTCGTGCTATAATTGTGTTATCCGGAAATCGTAATACATGTGTGAATAACAGACAACAATATGTCCCTAGTGAGCCTCTAGTTGACTGGCTCGTTGATCGACAGATAGTCATGGTTTCCTGACTATGGACATTGGATGTCATCGATAACGAGATCACATCATTAGGAGAATGATGTGATGGACAAGACCCAATCCTGAACATAGCATAAGATCGCATAATTCGTTTGCTAGAGTTTTCCAATGTCAAGTATCCTTTCCTTAGACCATGAGATCGTGTAACTCCCGGATACCGTAGGAGTGCTTTGGGTGTGCCAAACGTCACAACGTAACTGGGTGACTATAAAGGTATACTACGGGTATCTCTGAAAGTGTCTGTTGGGTTGACATGGATCGAGACTGGGATTTGTCACTCCGTTTGACGGAGAGGTATCACCGGGCCCTCTCGGTAATGCATCATCATAATGAGCTCAAGGTGATCAAAGTGTTTGATCACAGGATCATGCATTGCGGTACGAGAAAAGTGACTTGCCGGTAACGAGATTGAACGAGGTATTGGGATACCGACGATCGAATCTCGGGCAAGTAAAATACCGATTGACAAAGGGAATCGTATACGGGATTAATTGAATCCTTGACATCGTGGTTCATCCGATGAGATCATCGTGGAGCATGTGGGAGCCAACATGGGTATCCAGATCCCGCTGTTGGTTATTGCCCGAGAACCGTCTCGGTCATGTCTGCATGTCTCCCGAACCCGTAGGGTCTACACACTTAAGGTTCGGTGACGCTAGGGTTGTGAAGATATGTATATGCAGTAACCTGAATGTTGTTCGGAGTCCCGGATGAGATCCCGGACGTCACGAGGAGTTTCGGAATGGTCCGGAGGTAAAGATTTATATATGGAAAGTCATCATACGGACATCGGGACAAGTTTCGGGGTTATCGGTATTGTACCGGGACCACCGGAGGGTCCCGGGGGCTGTATGAGGGAGGGAACCAGCCCATAGTGGGCTGGTGCGCCTCCCCCCCCAAGGGCCCATGCGCCTAGGGTTTGGGGGGAGGGAAAACCCTAAAGGGGGCGCCCCCCTTGCTTGGGGGGCAAGCCCCCCTTCCCTGGCCGCCGCCCCCCCTAGGAGATTCCATCTCCTAGGGCCGGCGCCCCCCCTAGGGGTTATATAAAGGGGGGAAGGGAGGAGGGCTGACCACACATTGCCCTGGCGCCTCCCTCTCCCTGCAACACCTCCTCCTCCTCCCGTAGTTGCTTAGCGAAGCCCTGCCGGAGTTCTGCTGCATCCACCACCACGCCGTCGTGCTGCTGGATCTTCATCAATCTCTCCTTCCCCCTTGCTGGATCAAGAAGGAGGAGACGTCACGCCTTCCGTACGTGTGTTGAACGCGGAGGTGCCGTCTGTTCGGCACTAGATCATCGGTGAATTGGATCACGGCGAGTACGACTACCTCATCCACGTTCACTCGAACGCTTCCGTTGCGATCTACAAAGTGGTATGTAGATTCTATCTAATCTAAATACTCGTTTCTAGATGAACTCATAGATGGATCTTGGTGAAACCATAGAAAAATTTTAATTTTCTGCAACGTTCCCCAACAGTGGCATCATGAGCTAGGTCTATGCGTAGTTCTTCTTGCGCGAGTAGAACACAATTTGTTGTGGGCGTAGATATTGTCAACTTTTCTTGCCGCTACTAGTCTTATCTTGCTTCAGCGGTATTGTGGGATGAAGCGGCCCGGACCAACCTTACACGTACGCTTACGTGAGACCGGTTCCACCGACTAACATGCACTAGTTGCATAAGGTGGCTGGCGGGTGTCTGTCTCTCCTACTTTAGTTGGAGCGGATTCGATGAAAAGGGTCCTTATGAAGGGTAAATAGAAGTTGACAAATCACGTTGTGGCTTTTACGTAGGTAAGAAAACGTTCTTGCTAGAACCCTAATTCAGCCACGTAAAACTTGCAACAACAATTAGAGGACGTCTAACTTGTTTTTGCAGCAAGTGCTTTGTGATATGATATGGCCAAAGTTGTGATGAATGATGAATGATCTATATGTGATGTATGAGATGTTCATGCTATTGTAATAGGAATCACGACTTGCATGTCGATGAGTATGACAACCGGCAGGAGCCATAGGAGTTGTCTTTATTTTTGTATGACCTGCGTGTCATTGAGAAACGCCATGTAAATTACTTTACTTTATTGCTAAACGCGTTAGCCATAGTAGTAGAAGTAATAGTTGGCGAGCAACTTCATGGAGACACGATGATGAAGATCATGATGATGAAGATCATGGTGTCAAGCCGGTGACAAGATGATCATGGAGCCCCAAGATGGAGATCGAAGGAGCTATGTGATATTGGCCATATCATGTCACGTTTATTATTTGATTGCATGTGATGTTTATCATGTTTTGCATCTTGTTTACTTAGAACGACGGTAGTAAATAAGATGATCCCTCATAATAATTTCAAGAAAGTGTTCACCCTAACTGTGCACCGTTGCGACAGTTCGTTGTTTCGAAGCACCACGTGATGATCGGGTGTGATAGATTCTAACGTTCACATACAACGGGTGTAAGACAGATTTACACACGCAAAACACTTAGGTTGACTTGACGAGCCTAGCATGTACAGACATGGCCTCGGAACACAGAAGACCGAAAGGTCGAGCATGAGTCGTATAGAAGATGCGATCAACATGAAGATGTTCACCGATGTTGACTAGTCCGTCTCACGTGATGATCGGACACGGCCTAGTTGACTCGGATCATGTAATACTTAGATGACTGGAAGAGGGATGTCTATCTAAGTGGGAGTTCTTTAAATAATTTGATTAAATGAACTTTATTATCATGAACTTAGTCTAAAATTTTACAATATGTCTTGTAGATCAAATGGCCAACGTAGTCCTCAACTTCAACGCGTTCCTAGAGAAAACCAAGCTGAAAGACGATGGTAGCAACTATACGGACTGGGTCCGGAACCTGAGGATCATCCTCATAGCTGCCAAGAAAGATTATGTCCTACGAGCACCGCTGGGTGACGCACCTATTCTTCCTGCACAACAAGACGTTATGAACGCTTGGCAGTCGCGATGCGACGATTACTCCCTCGTTCAGTGCGGCATGCTTTACAGCTTAGAGCCGGGGCTCCAAAAGCGTTTTGAGAGACATGGAGCATATGAGATGTTCGAAGAGCTGAAAATGGTTTTCCAAGCTCATGCCCGGGTCGAGAGATATGAGATCTCCAACAAATTCTTTAGTTGTAAGATGGAGGAAAATAGCTCTGTCAGTGAGCACATACTCAAAATGTCTGGGTTGCACAACCGCTTGACTCAACTGGAAGTTAATCTCCTGGATGAAGTGGTCATTGACATAATCCTCCAGTCGCTTCCACCTAGCTACAAGAGCTTTGTGATGAACTACAATATGCAGGGGATGGTAAAGACCATTCCTGAGGTATATGCTATGCTGAAATCAGCAGAGGTAGAAATCAAGAAGGAGCATCAAGTGTTGATGGTGAATAAAACCACTAAGTTCAAGAAGGGCAAGGGTAAAAAGAACTTCAAGAAGGACGGCAAGGAAGTTGCCGCGCCCGATAAGCAAGTTGCTGGGAAGAAGCCAAAGAATGGACCCAAGCCCGAAACTGAGTGCTTTTATTGCAAGCAAAGTGGTCACTGGAAGCGGAACTGCCCCAAATACTTAGCGGACAAGAAGGCCGGCAAAACCAAAGGTATATGTGATATACATGTAATTGATGTGTACCTTACCAGTACTCGTAGTAGCTCTTGGGTATTTGATACCGGTGCAGTTGCTCACATTTGTAACTCAAAGCAGGAGCTGCGGAATAAACGGAGACTGGCGAAGGACGAGGTGACGATGCGCGTCGGGAATGGTTCCAAGGTCGATGTGATCGCCGTCGGCACGCTGCCTCTACATTTACCTACGGGATTAGTTTTAAACCTCAATAATTGTTATTTAGTGCCAAGTTTGAGCATGAACATTGTGTCTGGATCTCGTTTAATTCGAGATGGCTACTCATTTAAATCCGAGAATAATGGTTGTTCTATTTATATGAGAGATATGTTTTATGGTCATGCTCCGATGGTTAATGGTTTATTCTTAATGAATCTCGTATGTGATGATACACATATTCATAGTGTGAATACCAAAGAGTTAAAGTTGATAACAATAGTCCCACATATTTGTGGCACTGCCGCCTTGGTCACATAGGTGTCAAACGCATGAAGAAGCTCCATGCAGATGGACTTTTAGAGTCTCTTGATTATGAATCATTTGACACGTGCGAACCATGCCTCATGGGTAAAATGACCAAGACTCCGTTCTCAGGAACAATGGAGCGAGCAACCAACTTATTGGAAATCATACATACCGATGTGTGCGGTCCAATGAGTGTTGAGGCTCGCGGTGGCTATCGTTATGTTCTCACCCTCACTGATGACTTGAGTAGATATGGGTATGTCTACTTAATGAAACACAAATCTGAGACCTTCGAAAAGTTCAAGGAATTTTAGAGTGAGGTTGAAAATCAACGTGAGAAAAAGATCAAGTTTCTATGATCAGATCATGGAGGAAAATACTTGAGTCACGAATTTGGCACACACTTAAGAAAATGTGGAATAGTTTCACAACTCACGCCGCCTAGAACACCTCAGCGTAATGGTGTGTCCGAATGTCGTAATCGCACTCTATTAGATATGGTGCGATCTATGATGTCTCTTACCGACTTACCGCTATCTTTTTGGGGCTATGCTTTAGAGACTGCCGCATTCACTTTAAATAGGGCTCCGTCGAAATCCGTTGAGACGACACCGTATGAATTATGGTTTGGGAAGAAACCTAAGCTGTCGTTTCTAAAAGTTTGGGGATGCGATGCTTATGTCAAGAAACTTCAACCTGAAAAGCTCGAACCCAAGTCGGAAAAATGCGTCTTCATAGGATACCCTAAAGAAACTGTTGGGTATACCTTCTACCTCAGATCCGAAGGCAAGATCTTTGTTGCCAAGAATGGATCCTTTCTAGAGAAAGAGTTTCTCTCGAAAGAAGTAAGTGGGAGGAAAGTAGAACTTGATGAAGTGTTGCCTCTTGAACCGACAAATGGCGAAACTCAAGAAATCGTTCCTGAGGTGCCTGCACCGACTAGAGAGGAAATTGATGATGATGATCAAGATACTTCTAATCAAGCTCCTACTGAAATTCGAAGGTCCACAAGGACACGTTCCGCACCAGAGTGGTACGGCAACCCTGTCTTGGAAATCATGTTGTTAGACAACGGTGAACCTTCGAACTATGAGGAAGCAATGGCGGGCCCGGATTCCGACAAATGGCTGGAAGCCATGAAATCCGAGATAGGATCCATGTATGAAAACGAAGTATGGACTTTGACTGACTTGCCCGTTGAACGGCGAGCCATAGAAAATAAATGGATCTTTAAGAAGAAGACAGACGCGGATGGTAATGTGACCATCTATAAAGCTCGGCTTGTCGCTAAGGGTTATCGACAAGTTCAAGGGGTTGACTACGATGAGACTTTCTCACCGGTAGCGAAGCTGAAGTCCGTCCGAATCATGTTAGCAATTGCCGCATACTATGATTATGAGATATGGCAAATGGACGTCAAAACGGTATTTCTTAATGGTTTCCTTAAGGAAGAATTGTATATGACGCAGCCGGAAGGTTTTGTCGATCCTAAGAATGCTGACAAGGTGTGCAAGCTCCAACGCTCGATTTATGGGCTGGTGCAAGCATCTCGGAGTTGGAACATTCGCTTTGATGAGATGATCAAAGCGTTTGGGTTTACACAGACTTATGGAGAAGCCTGTATTTACAAGAAAGTGAGTGGGAGCTCTGTAGCATTTCTCATATTATATGTAGACGACATACTTTTGATGGGAAATGATATAGAACTCTTGGACAGCATTAAGGCCTATTTGAATAAGAGTTTTTCAATGAAGGACCTTGGAGAAGCTGCTTATATATTAGGCATCAAAATCTATAGAGATAGATCAAGACGCCTCATAGGTCTTTCACAAAGCACATACCTTGATAAAATATTGAAGAAGTTCAATATGGATCAATCTAAGAAAGGGTTCTTACCTGTGTTACAAGGTGTGAAATTGAGCTCAGCTCAATGTCCGACCACGGCAGAAGAAATAGAAGAGATGAGCGTCATCCCCTATGCCTCAGCCATAGGGTCTATTATGTATGCCATGCTGTGTACCAGACCTGATGTAAACCTTGCCGTAAGTTTGGTAGGAAGGTACCAAAGTAATCCCGGCAAGGAACACTGGACAGCGGTCAAGAATATCCTGAAGTACCTGAAAAGGACCAAGGAAATGTTTCTCGTTTATGGAGGTGACGAAGAGCTCGTCGTAAAAGGTTACGTCGACGCTAGTTTCAACACAGATCTGGATGACTCTAAGTCACAAACCAAATACGTGTATATTTTGAATGGTGGGGCAGTAAGCTGGTGCAGTTGCAAGCAAAGCGTCGTGGCGGGATCTACATGTGAAGCAGAGTACATGGCAGCCTCGGAGGCAGCACATGAAGCAATTTGGGTGAAGGAGTTCATCACCGACCTCGGAGTCATACCCAATGCGTCGGGGCCAATCAAGCTCTTCTGTGACAACACTGGAGCTATTGCACTTGCAAAGGAGCCCAGGTTTCACAAGAAGACCAGGCACATTAAGCGTCGCTTCAACTCCATTCGTGAAAATGTTCAAGATGGAGACATAGAAATTTGTAAAGTGCACACGGATCTGAATGTCGCAGATCCGTTGACTAAACCTCTCCCTAAGGCAAAACATGATCAGCACCAGAACTCTATGGGTGTTCGATTCATCACAATGTAACTAGATTATTGACTCTAGTGCAAGTGGGAGACTGTTGAAAATATGCCCTAGAGGCAATAATAAAAGCATTATTATTATATTTCCTTATTCATGATAATTGTCTTTATTCGTGCTATAATTGTGTTATCCGAAAATCGTAATACATGTGTGAATAACAGACAACAATATGTCCCTAGTGAGCCTCTAGTTGACTGGCTCGTTGATCGACAGATAGTCATGGTTTCCTGACTATGGACATTGGATGTCATCGATAACGAGATCACATCATTAGGAGAATGATGTGATGGACAAGACCCAATCCTGAACATAGCATAAGATCGCATAATTCGTTTGCTAGAGTTTTCCAATGTCAAGTATCCTTTCCTTAGACCATGAGATCGTGTAACTCCCGGATACCGTAGGAGTGCTTTGGGTGTGCCAAACGTCACAACGTAACTGGGTGACTATAAAGGTATACTACGGGTATCTCTGAAAGTGTCTGTTGGGTTGACATGGATCGAGACTGGAATTTGTCACTCCGCTTGACGGAGAGGTATCACCGGGCCCTCTCGGTAATGCATCATCATAATGAGCTCAAGGTGATCAAAGTGTTTGATCACGGGATCATGCATTGCGGTACGATAAAAGTGACTTGCCGGTAACGAGATTGAACGAGGTATTGGGATACCGACGATCGAATCTCGGGCAAGTAAAATACCGATTGACAAAGGGAATCGTATACGGGATTAATTGAATCCTTGACATCGTGGTTCATCCGATGAGATCATCGTGGAGCATGTGGGAGCCAACATGGGTATCCAGATCCCGCTGTTGGTTATTGCCCGAGAACCGTCTCGGTCATGTCTGCATGTCTCCCGAACCCGTAGGGTCTACACACTTAAGGTTCGGTGACGCTAGGGTTGTGAAGATATGTATATGCAGTAACCCGAATGTTGTTCGGAGTCCCGGATGAGATCCCGGACGTCACGAGGAGTTTCGGAATGGTCCGGAGGTAAAGATTTATATATGGAAAGTCATCATACGGACATCGGGACAAGTTTCGGGGTTATCGGTATTGTACCGGGACCACCGGAGGGTCCCGGGGGGTCCACCTATCCCGGAGGGCCCCGTGGGCTGTATGAGGGAGGGAACCAGCCCATAGTGGGCTGGTGCGCCTCCCCCCAAGGGCCCATGCGCCTAGGGTTTGGGGGGGAGGGAAAACCCTAAAGGGGGCACCCCCCTTGCTTGGGGGGCAAGCCCCCCTTCCCTGGCCGCCGCCCCCCCTAGGAGATTCCATCTCCTAGGGTCGGCGCCCCCCCCTAGGAGATTCCATCTCCTAGGGTCGGCGCCCCCCCTAGGGGTTATATAAAGGGGGGAAGGGAGGGGGGCTGACCACCCATTGCCCTGGCGCCTCCCTCTCCCTGCAACACCTCCTCCTCCTCCCGTAGTTGCTTAGCGAAGCCCTGCCGGAGTTCTGCTGCATCCACCACCACGCCGTCGTGCTGCTGGATCTTCATCAATCTCTCCTTCCCCCTTGCTGGATCAAGAAGGAGGAGACGTCACGCCTTCCGTACGTGTGTTGAACGCGGAGGTGCCGTCTGTTCGGCACTAGATCATCGGTGAATTGGATCACGGCGAGTACGACTACCTCATCCACGTTCACTCGAACGCTTCCGTTGCGATCTACAAAGTGGTATGTAGATGCTATCTAATCTGAATACTCGTTGCTAGATGAACTCATAGATGGATCTTGGTGAAACCGTAGGAAAAATTTTAATTTTCTGCAACGTTCCCCAACAACACTGTGGTGTTCCAGGTGGCACGATTTTGTGAAACTATTCCACATTGTTTTAACTGAAGACCAAACTCGTAACTCAAATATTTGTCTCTGCGATCAGATCGTAGAAACCTTATTTTCTTGTCACGATGATTTTTCACTTCACTCTGAAATTCTTTTGAACTTTTCAAATGTTTCAGACTTATGTTTCATCAAGTAGATATACCCATATCTGCTCAAATCATCTGTGAAGGTCAGAAAATAATGATACCTGCTGCAAGCCTTAATATTCATTGGACCACATACATCAGTATGTATGATTTCCAACAAATCTGTTGCTTGCTTCATTGTTCCGGAGAACGGCGTTTTAGTCATCTTGCCCAAGAGGCATGGTTCGCAAGGATCAAGTGATTCATAATCAAGTGATTCTAAAATCCCATCAGCATGGAGTTTCTTCTTGCGCTTTACACCAATATGACTTAAACGGCAGTGCCACAAATAAGTTGCACTATCATTATTAACTTTGCATCTTTTGGTTTCAATATTATGAATATGTGTATTACTACGATCGAGATCCAACAAACCATTTTTGTTGGTGTGTATGACCATTGAAGGTTTTATTCATGTAAACAGAACAACAATTGTTCTCTAACTTAAATGAATAATCGTATTGCAATAAACATCATCGAATCATATTTATGCTCAACGCAAATACTTAAATAACACTTATTTAGGTTCAACACTAATCTCGAAAGTATAGGGAAGTGTGCGATGATGATCATATCAATCTTGGAACTACTTCCAACACACATCGTCACTTCACCCTTAACTAGTTTCTGTTTATTCTGCAACTCCTGTTTCGAGTTACTACTCTTAGCAACTGAACTAGTATCAAATATCGAGGGGTTGTTATAAACACTAGTAAAGTACACATCAATAACATGTATATCAAATATACTTATGTTTACTTTGCCATCCTTCTTATCTGCCAATCACTTGGGGTAGTTCCGCTTCCAGTGACCAGTCCCTTTGCAGTAGAAGCACTTAGTCTCAGGCTTAGGACCAGACTTGGGCTTCTTCACTTAAGTAGCAACTTGATTGCTGTTTTTCTTGAAGTTCCCCTTCTTCTTCCCTTTGCCCTTTTCTTGGAACTAGTGATCTTGTCAACCATCAACACTTGATGTTTTTTTTTATTTCTACCTTCGTTGATTTCAGCATCACGAAGAGCTTGGGAATTACTTTCGTCATCCCTTGCATATTATAGTTCATCACGAAGTTCTACTAACTTGGTGATGGTGACTAGAGAATTATGTCAATCACTATCTTATCTGGAAGATTAACTCCCACTTGATTCAAGCGATTGTAGTACCCAGACAATCTGAGCACATGCTCACTAGTTGAGCGATTCTCCTCCATCTTTTAGCTATAGAACTTGTCGGAGACTTCATATCTCTCAACTCGGGTATTTGCTTGAAATATTAACTTCAACTCCTGGAACATCTCATATGGTCCATGACGTTCAAAACGTCTTTGAAGTCCCGATTCTAAGCCGTTTAAGCATGGTGCACTAAACTATTAAGTAGTCATCATATTGAGCTAGCAAAACGTTCATAACGTCTGCATCTGCTTCTGCAATAGGTCCGTCACCTAGCGGTGCATCAAGGACATAATTCTTCTGTGCAGCAATGAGGATAAACCTCAGATCACGGATCCAATCCGCATCATTGCTACTAACATCTTTCAACACAATTTTCTCTAGGAACATATCAAAATAAACATAGGGAAGCAACAACGCGAGCTATTGATCTACAACATAGATATGCTAATACTACTAGGACTAAGCTCATGATAAATTAAAGTTCAATTAATCATATTACTTAAGAACTCTCACTTAGATAGACATCTCTCTAATCCTCTAAGTGATCACGTGATCCAAATCAACTAAAACATGTCCGATCATCACGTGAGATGGAGTAGTTTCAATGGTGAACATCATTATGTTGATCATATCTACTATATGATTCACGCTCGACCTTTCGGTCTCCGTGTTCCAAGGTCATATCTTATATGCATAGCTCGTCAAGTATAACCTGAGTATTCCGCGTGTGCAACTGTTTTGCACCCGTTGTATTTGAACGTAGAGCCTATCACACCCGATCATCACGTGGTGTCTCAGCACGAAGAACTTTCGTAGCGGTGCATACTCAGGGAGAACACTTCTTGATAATTAGTGAGAGATCATCTTATAATGCTACCGTCAATCAAAGCAAGATAAGATGCATAAAAGATAAACATCACATGCAATCAATATAAGTGATATGATATGGCCATCATCATCTTGTGCTTGTGATCTCCATCTCCGCAGCACTGTCATGATCACCATCATCACCGGCGCGACACCTTGATCTCCATCATAGCATCGTTGTCGTCTCGCGAATCTTATGCTTCTACGACTATCACTACCGCTTAGTGATAAAGTAAAGCATTACAAGGCGATTGCATTGCATACAATAAAGCGACAACCATACGGCTCCTGCCGGTTGCCGATAGCTCGGTTACAAAACATGATCATCTCATACAATAAAATTTAGCATCATGTCTTGACCATATCACATCACAACATGCCCTGCAAAAACAAGTTAGACGTCCTCTACTTTGTTTGTTGCAAATTTTACGTGGCTGCTACGGGCTGAAGCAAGAACCAATCTCACCTACGCATCAAAACCACAATGATACTTCGTCAAATAGACTCCGTTTTAACCTTCTCAAGGACCGGGCGCAGCATATAGAAGAGAATAGATTGAAGTCCTCCAAGTAACATCGCATAGCATAAGCCTACCCGGCGATCCCCTCCTCGTCGCCCTACTAGAGAGCGATCACCGGGTTGTATCTGGCACTTGGAAGGGTGTGTTCATCTGAGCTACGGTTTATTTTCTATTAATTTTAAAAGATTTAAATCATTTTCAGGATTTATTTAATTATTTTAATGCAACATTATCTAGAACAGTGCATGCTGATGTCAGCATGACGTCAGCAGTCAACGTTGACCGTTGACCTGGGCAACCTGACGTGTGGGTCCAGTGGGACCCTCCTGTCATTCTCTATTTAGGTTAATTAGGGTTTAGGTTAATTATTTAGCTTAATTAGTTATTTAGTTGAATTCAACAAAATTAATTAAGTTAATTAATTCTTTAATTAATTAACTATTTTTATTGTTATTATTATTATTTTCAATTCTTTCCCTTTTTTTAATCATTCTAAGCACGGCCCCCCCCCCCCCCTTGTCATTGGCCCTAGGGGCCTAGCGGGCGTGCGGGCGGCGGGTTACGGGCGCTCGCGGAGCCAAGCGAACCCGGGCGGCGGCGGCCTTGGCGGGCGCAGCCGCAGTGGCCAAGGCGGCGCGGTGGCGCGGCCGGGCCGGCGAGTGGCCCTACGGGCGCAAGGCAGCACGCGAGCGGGGGCTTCACGGCGGTCGCCTGAGAGGGACGCCGACGGGAGGGCAGCGACGAGCGCGGGCGTAGAAGGCCGCGGTGGTGGTGCGAGAAGGCGAGGAGTGGGGAGGCGACGTCAGTGCGAGAAGGCCGCGGTGGTGGTGCGGTCGCCGGAGCGACGGAGTGGGGAGGCGATGTCAGTGCGCCCCAAGGGCGCAGTGGGGACCGCCACGGGCGCGACCGGCGCAGTTGACCGGCGCGGGCGTGGCCGGAGCGAAGCACAGGTGGAGGTCAGGGGGACACTGGAGAGGAGGCAATGGGCGCGTGGCGCACGAACGCGCGCGCATCGGCGCGGCCAGGAGCAGGGGCACGGTTGTGCACGGGCGAGCGCGAGCGCGAGCTCGGCCACAAGGGCGGCGAGAGCGCGGACGGGTGCGGGCACGACACGGTGAGGGAGAGTGAGGAGGAGAGGGAGGGGCTCACTGGGGCAGTAGGGTAAGGGGCAGCGTTGCTCGGGGCGGAGGACGGGACGAGGCCGTCGACGGAGAGGACAACGAGGAGGAGGTTGACGGGGGGGCGCAGATCCGGCGAGGGGGTTGAGGTAGAAGAGCTCCGATGGGGGGGTGCCTCGGCGAATGGCGACAGCAGGGTGGTCCTCCTTGCGGCAGCGGTGGACGACGGTGACGACGGTGCAGCGTCTGGGCGGCGGCGTACGGCGATGGGAGTCGGGGCGGTTGGGCTTGATCCCGATCCAGGAGGGGATCGGGGGGGAGTGGGTGATGTTAGGTTTTCGGGACCCTGTGGAGTGGGGGGTAAGGGAGTGGGGGCGCGGGGTGGGCCGGCCCGGTGGTTGAGGCCCGGGGGGGGGGGCGGTGGCCAGCTGGGCCAGTCGGCCCAGTCGAGGGGGAGGGCTTGCTCCTTTTTGTTTTCTGGTTTTGTGTTTTTTCTTTTTCTTTTATTTATTTTCTTTTCTGTTTTAGATTATTTTAAATTATTTAGGCATTTTATAAAAATGTGCTTGCTGCACTATAATTACCTATGACATTTTTAGCACAGCCCGAACATTTTTGTTTTAACTTTTGAAAATTTTTATTGTTGACATTAATTTAAATTGAATTTTGAAACGGTTTTGAATTAACCCAAGATTAGCAATAGCAATCGCAGATGACATGGCATCATTAGAAGAATTTTACTGTAGCCAAATTATCCGGGCGTTACAGTTGGTCGGCCTTTCATGCCTCGCCAAGGTTGTATCTCGGCTACTACAAGACAGTAGGCAATCGCTAGATGGTCCAACCCTATTTGGGTTCCTGGGAAGCGGTTTTTAGAAGCATAAATATCGTGTTTTTTCATGTGTGTTTTCTGTGTAAGTTTTCAATGATTTTTGTATCTGGGCTTCAGTTTTATGTGTTTCTTTACCGGTTCTTTATTTTCTTGCCTTCATAATTTTTAAATAGGAGACGCTACGCGTCTGCCGGGTGATCCGTATGACACATCCGCCACCTCGACGGCCGTTCAATGTACGCGCGCGCAGCCGTCCGATCTATTCTGGCGTGCGGCTCGGTCTCCTCCCCCGACCCACTAATTACTGAAACAACGATTGAGTTGCAGAAACAAGGGTCTCGCGAGCCATTCGATGCGTGACGCGAACCATTCAATCCTCCTCTCTAATTTCCTGCAACAATGCTCTTGTTGCAAGATCTAGTCTTCTCTGATTTCCTTCAACAAGACCTTGTTGCGAAATCTCATCTTCTACAAATTTCCTGAAACAACGGTCGAGTTGCAGAAACAAGCGTCTAATTTTCTGTACATCTTTCACGCATCTAATTTTCTGCAACAAGATCCTTGTTGCAAAAATTGCAACAACATCTCCCGTTGCGTCATATTTTCTGCAACAAGACCCTTGTTGCAAAAATTAAAACAAGATCTCTGCCGCATCTAATTTTCTGCAAAGAGGACCCATGCGGGCATAGGGAGGCGGGGAGAGGAGCAGTTGGAGAGGAAAATCAGGAGAGAAGGACTTGCAGCTCCACGGGCGACGACGATGTTTAGAGCGCCATGGATGGAGATCTCAGAAACAAAAAGAGTTGTGGCCTGCAGCAGTCCTTGCGGTGGCGGCGGCGTGCGACAAAGCGGGAGCAACAACCAGCTTGGCGTGGTGCATCAGTGCGTGGAGCAACGCTGTGAGAGAGAAAACGCGAGACGGACTGAGGAAGACGACGGAGCTGCATTCGGTGGGGAAAGTAACGAGTGGATGAGAACCAAAGAGAGTAGATAAGGATATGACCGTGCGATGCTATAATTGTTTGCCAGGGACACGTGTCCGATGACGGAGGCAGCGGATGCAATTGCTGGATCAGCCGGTTGATTAGGATCATTTCCCTTTTTAAATACATGTCTATGTTACTCATACACATTATCAATTTTCTTTATACATCTGGAACTTTTTTTGATACATGTAGAGCATTTTTTCCAAATACTGTTTGGCTCACGCTCGCTACACGTGAGCTATAGACGCGCCCTTCGGTCCTTGTACCCAGAATGAGAAAAAATGGTTACGCTAAACTTATAAAAAACAAACATGACTTTGTGGGAAAAGGTCCTGTTGTGGTATGGTAGTAAAATTCCTGGATATATGAGGTGCGGACCTATATGTGTTCAGGACAAAATAAGATTTAGAGCCATATATCGGACAATGATGTCCAGATGGGAAAACATGAATAATGTTCAGCCATTTCAACATGCAAAGGAAAAGATAAAGGGAAACGTTGCGAGCCGGCAGACCGGCCAAACTTTCGGCCGGCTCGCTCGCCACGCTGGCTCCAACGCCCACGAAAACAAACCCCAGCGTAAGACATGTGTATGTGGTGGACCTCACACAACCGCCCCCCCGCTCCTATCCTTATCCTTTCCCTGGCCTTTCCTTTTGGCTTTTCTTCAACCTCCAGCTGCGACATCCTCTGCTTTCCAGAACCACGATTTTCTCTCCTCCACGCTGCTCACCAACCACCACAAGCTCCCCTCACTGGCGGCCATTTTGCTGTCGCAGAACCAGCAACTGCTGGCGGGGGAGACGGGGGGGAGGGGGTGGCTCTGGAGATGCTGGAGCCATAGTCCACGTGTGCTGCAACCAGCACGACCGGCGGTGAAGACGACGAGCTCCGATGCTGCAACTAGAGATTTTCATTGCTGGAACCAAACGGCAGAAAAGTTGCAACCATTTTTGGCAGGTGTTGGAACTGGACGACGTCGAGTTTGTTTTTGCTGGAACTGGCAAAATAATTTGCTGGAACCGGCAAGATATTTTGCTGCATAGGCAGGTGAGAGTTCATGGCTTACGGCTCCACCGTTGAAGCTTTTTTCATTGTCGGATGAAGCTTTTTTGGTCGCCAGATGAAGCTTTTTGTCACCGGTTGTAACTTTCCTTTGGTTGTTCATAGTCTCCCGTCGTACGAGTTGAAACTTTTTTCATAGCCGGTTGAAGCTTTTTTCGTCAGCGATTGTAGCTTTTTTCGTTGTCGGTTGCAGCACTGGGCATCTCTCCGGCGCTTGATTTTTTTTGTTGCAAGCAGGGGATGAGCGCCGGCGAGCACACCGGTGAGCACGCCGGTGAGCTCCGGTCGTCGCCACCGGAGCTACAACGGTTGCCACGAAAGCTACAACCGCAGGGGTGGGCTGTTGCATGCGCGGAGCCGGTGACGAGGACGGCCGCTGAGGGCTGGGACCGGCAACCATGGCGGCCGGCGAAGACGGCCGGCGAGGGTGGCGACGACAGACGAGGAGGGCAGGCGAGGGGGGCGGCGACGAGGAAGAACGTGCGCGGCCGGCGAGACGCGGTTCCTTTTCTCGTACGCGCTCGCTAGAGGAAGAAGACGATCTGAGCTAGCACGATCTGGTTGGATAAAGATTCAATGGCTCAGGACGGAGCGATCTGACGGCTAGGGTGCGACCGGCCAAAACGTTCGGCCGGCGCACCGGCGCCCAGCGTCGCCCAAAGATAAAGTGGGACCATTTGAACTCTAATCACAATGGTATGACATATGAGCAAGTGTCTACCTCCAAGTTATCGAATGGTATGTTTAGCTGCCTGGCATTTAGAGACCAATCCAGTGTTGGAACTATGATTAGTCGTCAATATCCCAAAGTCGTTAGATGCTATGCATAACTAGCCAGCAGATGCTAGCGGGAAAATAGGATCGCTCGATCGAGGCGATTTAGGCAGGCGACAAGGTTCCCTTGCGCGCCGCCGGTGGCGCCGCCGGTTCCCTCTCGCTCCGCCGGCCGCTCCGGCGGCGGGAGGGAGGGGGAACCTCGGGTCTGTTCATTTGGTGCGTGTGTGGTAGGGTTAGGGTGCTGCCGAGGCCGTTGTGGTGATGTCGTGTCGAAATAAGTTTCCCCAGGCTCCGTTCGCGGTCAGGCGAGGCTTTTGCCTTTGTCTAGGAGCCAGCGGGGTGGGGGATCCCCGGATCTCGTCGAGGTCGCGGGCTATGGTGGATGGAGGTCCATTGGCACTGGCCGTTTGGGTCCTCAGATGGGCGATGGATGCAGGGAGACGAAGACCCTTCTTCTTCCTTGTCGAAGGGACACTTTTCGCGGTACTCAAAGCCAAAGATGGCGACGGTTGTTGCAGGTGTGTTGGATTGATGTCCATGCCCTCTCAGTACTGGTGTCAAGAAAGGAAGAAGCAGCGTGGCGGCAATTGTACCGTGGTCGAAGATGATGACCTGCTTGCGCCTGATTGCAGATCCTTTTGCTGCAGGGGTCTTCTCTTAAGATCCAGGGATGATGACACGGGACTCCGGAGATCTTCTTGTGTTAGGGTTGTCTTAGGATACTCTAGGTGTTCATGGTCCTTTGTGTTTGCGGTTCAGTGTTCTTGTAAGGGTCATCTACTTTGTACTGTTCCGTGATTTGAATGAAGAATTCTCAAAATAATCCATGTATTTCAATACAATTATCAATAGAAAAATTGTATTATTGCAAATAACAGACTGCACAAAAGGGGATGCTTTGGACTAGAATGAACAATGTAAAATAAACTAGACACTGAAACACAAAAAGCTCTTACTCATTTTTTTACAATAAAAAATATCTCTCACTCCTTTGTTTCGGGCCTTGTACGGTGACGGCCACGTTGCTACAGGGAGGAGAACGAAAGCAAAGGTGGGCCAACGAACGAATGTAGTTTGTCTGTTGGGCCTTGTACACAAAAGTAAACCACGTCATTCCTCCGAACCCTCTCGAGCTCGTGCGGGAGAAGGAACAAAGGAAAAAAAACAATATAGCGGCGGCACAGTTTTGCAGAGAGGCCCCTGGTTCCCTGGTTTGACCCTCTGCCGTCCCCACCCCGCACCCACGACGCCGGCGATGGCGGCGACGGTGCGGTTCGGGCTCCTGGTGGCGATGTTCCAGGCCATGACGCGGGACCGGACGTCCGCGAAGAAGCGGGGCCGCCTCCGCACGTTCCTCGACCGCGCCTACGGGGCCAGCGGCAGGGACGACTACTTCAGCGCGCTCCGCCTCATCCTCCCGTCCCTCGACCGCGAGCGCGGCTCCTACGGCCTCAAGGAGGCCGCCCTCGCCGCCGCGCTCGTCGAAGCGCTCGGCATCGCCAAGGACTCCCCCGACGCCGTCCGGCTCACCAACTGGCGCCGCGGCGGCGGCGGTCGCAACGCGGGCAACTTCTCCCTCGTCGCCGCCGAGGTACAGTCGGGGCCAGTTTTTTTTTTTTGACCATTCAGCATTGTCTTTGTCGGCAGTCACCGCCTCGCCTCGCTGTTGATGGATTGCTGTATGGGGTTCGATGGATTGAATTGTGTAGGGTTTAGCCGTTGAGGATTAGAGGTTGATTTGGGGGTTTGACCTTTAAGCTGTGTGCTTGACATGATGTTTCTTCATATGCTTAGCAATGTACCACTGTCTATCGTCAGTGTGTTCTTTGTGATTCGGGTGCACAACTTGTAACGAAAAAATGGTCTAATTGCTTGAAGAGTAGAAGGCTGGAAGCCTCATTGGTAGTTGTATGGTGTCATTGGTTTGATACTATAAATGTGTAAAGAACCGCCGATTCAGTTCAAAAGGCATGTAGCTGTATTGAATTATCAAGATGCTGCTTGTTCTAGCAGCTTATCTTGCCTTCTTTTTTTCAGGCCGCTTTTGACATAATTTCCTTTTTTCTACTCAGGTGCTGCAGCGGAGGCAAGGAATGACTTCTGGTGGATTGACAATAAAGGAGGTTAATGACGCACTCGATCGTCTATCTGCAAGTGATACTAGGTAGCCTATGCGTATATTTCCTTTGCATTCGTGTATGACTGAAATTCAGAAATCAGAAGTTCTTCCTCATTTTATATAGGTCTGAGAAGGCTTCGGTTCTTTCAAGTCTGATCAAGAAAACCAATGCCCTTGAAATGAAGTGGCTTCTAATGATTATTATTAAAGGTGAACTTGTTCTACAGACTATCGTTTCTTTATGCTTAATAATTGATGCACATTCCAACAGTACCTTTGAACTTTTGATGTTCTCTGTACCATCATAGACTTGAAATTGGGGATCAGTGAGAAGAGCATATTCCATGAGTTTCATCCTGACGCTGAGGACTTGTTCAATGTCACTTGTGACTTAAAATTGGTCTGTGAAAAGCTTAATGATCGAAGTCAAAGGCATAAACGTCAGGTGATTATACTGTTGTACTATTCATGGTTCAACGGTCTAAGTCTTGAAAATGTAGTATTATTTCATGGCTCTTACCTTTTGCTCTTTTGTCTATGCATGAAGCCATCTTTTGGATGGATAGGTCATTGAATATCTTTCAGGAACACACAAATTTCTCATTACTTCTGTTACTTCTATGCTGTATGATCAGGATATAGAAGTCGGAAAGGCTGTGAGGCCTCAGCTAGCTATGAGAGTCGGTAATGCTTCATCTGCATGGAAGAAGGTATTTCCTTGTTTTTTCTAGCTCCTAGTGTGACACTGCATGTTGTAACTATTGCTAAGGAAATACCCTCTGTATTTCTCTTCTGCATCACCTGAATCTGCTTCGTCAAACTGCCACCTCCCTGTCTCCAGCTTAATGGTAAACCAGTGGTTGCTGAGTGCAAATTTGATGGCGACCGTATACAAATTCACAAGAATGGGGAAGAGATTCATTTCTTCTCACGGTAAATTAAATTGTTCCATATTTACTTGCACATTCTTCTGAAACGTATATATTTTTTGAGTTGTTCTCATATTGCAGAGAGCCTCATCTTGGCCCACTAATGTTTTCTGTATGTCAGGACCTTTCTTGATCATTCTGAATATACATCTGGGATGTCCAAATTTATTAAGGAAAATATCCTGGTTGACAGGTATTGTTTATTATTACTAAGCAGTAGTATCCTCTTTTTTGGGGGTATTGTAGCATTAATAAGAAATGATGCCAGACTTTGCATGAAAGAAGTCCATCTCAGGGGCTTAGTCTTATCATAATAATCAAATGGACAAAATCTTTGCAGTGGTTATTGGAACTTGTAGTCAGTTTGTTGGTCTTATTTGGCTAGTTAGCTAGATAGACAAACTCGAATGTGCTGAGTTATTATGGGATCTTCTTGCCCCTTATATTATTTCCTTGACAATATAAGCTCTCTGTGGGAATGATATCAATGTTTTGTGTAGATTATTACACAATACAACTTGGTCACTCATTCTTAACTCTGACATGAATTCAACTGAATCCTCAGGTGTATTTTGGA
The DNA here is from genome assembly GCA_032464435.1 of Aegilops umbellulata. Lineage (NCBI taxonomy): Eukaryota > Viridiplantae > Streptophyta > Magnoliopsida > Poales > Poaceae > Aegilops > Aegilops umbellulata. Next base: position 474,998,348 of record CP136055.1, on the reverse strand, counting down.
TGGGGAGATGCTTGTTTGGGACACTGCACTTAATCGGTTTGCTGAATTTGGCTCAAACCAGGAAATAGGTTTTTAAACTTTCATTGGAATTAGTAACATTTTGCATGTTCTGTTGAATATTTTACAGTGAACTCAAACTATTTTATTCACAGCAAAGGCTGCTAGTGAGGGGCTGGAGACAAATCGACAGGTTTTATCATTAACTTGTTCACTATAGGTTCATTTTAGATTCACCCTGGTATGTCAGTCCCTATCTAACTGAATTTACTTTTTTTCCCTTGCAGTTGTGCTGTATCCTTCACTTTTAACTGCTTCTTGCATCTTGCTTTCTGTATTGATACCTAACTGGCAAATTGGTAATGAAACACCTTTTGGGTTTCAGTGTCCTGAAAACACTAGGACATTTGTTTCTCGGTTGGGTAGATCTATATGCATTTAACACATGACCTGAAAATTATTTTCCTTTGGTTCGCAAATACTTAATTATGAGGAACAATGGAACATTATTTCACCCTTCAGTTTTTCATATCACTTTTTCTTTCCATGCTGGCCATGTTTTGCTTGACGCTAGGAATGTACAGATATTGCTTTTGACATTCTTTATTCTGGAGACACTAGTGTTATCCACCAAAGTTTGTCGGAGCGGCACGAAATTCTGCGGAAGGTTGTCAAACCTTTAAAGGGTCGTCTTGAGATTTTGGTCCCAACAGGTGGTCTAAACACCCATCGCCCCCCAGGTAGCTCCTGAAAGTTATATGCCGTCTCAACTTGACATCTGATTTAAATAAATTAATCTAGATGCCATCTTCAAAATTTTTGCCACAGGGGTGTTAACAGAACTGTCTTTTTGCTTTGACATGTATTTTTTTATCTTTACAAATTTATTTTCTGCAGTGGCGAGCTTGATTTTTTTGCAATATCTTTTTTTTCCTTTCAGTAATATGTAACAGTAGTTATGCTTGCAAATTGTAGATGAACCATGCTGGTCCATTTTTGCTCCCAATATTGAAGACGTTGAGAAATTCTTCAAGGAGACTGTCGAAAATAGGTTTGTTTCCACTTCCTAAATACAAAACAGCGTAGCAATATGTTTGTAACACTAATAACTAAATGTGGTCTCATGATTTTTCAATCCATTGCTTGTGATTAGAGATGAGGGAATTGTACTAAAGGACCTTGATTCCAAATGGGAACCTGGTGATCGAACTGGAAAGTGGCTTAAACTAAAGCCTGATTATATACATGCTGGTGCTGATCTGGATGTTATTATTATAGGTCAGCTTCATGATGCTTACTTGAAGTATTAACAGTAAACTTTTCCACCTGTTGATTGAGCGCAGTGATTGAGTGTATGTCCATTCCTTTATTTTTTAGGTGGATATTATGGATCAGGGCGTCGAGGAGGAGAGGTGTGTACATGTGCTTGTTTTGAATTTCACATACTTCTTTCACTGTTCTGGTTTCAACATTAACACTAGCTGAGGTGCAAAGTTTTGAATGTGTACTCTCTTGATTCTTACATAACAACTCATGACTTACCAATTGCAATTTTCTTGTAATGCTAAGACCATACTTAAATTATCTTTGTTCTTCCAAGTGGATGCTATGAAGGAATTCTGATCATTCGAAATCGATTTATAGGTTGCACAGTTTTTAGTTGGTCTTGCAGTGTCTTCAGATGATAATAGTCACCCCAAAAGGTAAGAAAACTTGTGTACCTTTATATCTACCAATGTGGGGGAAAGTAGGTGGATATATGGTTAAGAGAGGGAATTCGGTTCTCCTAATACTATATTGACGTTCTTAATAGCTAAGTTTTGGTCTCGAAAGGAAAAAAAATAAGCAAGTAAAGAAATTATAGCATTTTGATCGTTCAGTTTTTCATGTTCTAATAGTTCTCAGTGTGTTTCTTACGAGCTTTTGATATGGTCAGATTGTCAAAGTTTTTGTTTCCTACCTTTATGTATTTTGCTATCCTTGCAAGATTTCTTTCATTTTGTCGAGTTGGTACTGGTCTCTCCGATGAAGAACTTGCCACTCTAGTCGCGAAACTGAAGCCCCACTTTAGGTATATTTCTTTGTTTCTGCTGTTGCATTATTATTAGTTTAGTATGCTACATGTTTGAATTTATTTGTTAAGGCACCCCATTTTCGTCTCATGAATGGCTATATTTTTTAATCAGCAAAAGTGGGACCCCCAAAAAAACACCCAGATTTTATGAAGTAACAAACAATTCGAAGGAGCGGCCAGATGTTTGGATAGAAAGCCCTGATAAGTAAGCTTTCTTTAATCGTTTGGGTTCCTGGCTTCTTACTAGCCAGCCTCAGCTGTAGTAAGCATCTGATCTGCTAAATTACGAATTGCAGGTCAGTCATACTATCTATAACAAGTGATATTCGAACAATCAAATCCGAGGTAATTCATTTTAAAGAATCGAATACTTGTTGTATTGCAGTCTTTAAAAAAGTTGTGCTCAAGAAATATTTCTTCTTGTCCAATTTAGCCAATCACTGATTTGCTTTCCAATTGGTTTTTGACAATTGCTTCCAATATATTGAAGGTTTTTGCTGCCCCATACTGCTTGAGGTTCCCCCGCATTCAACGAGTGAGATATGATAAGCCATGGCACGAGTGCCTTGATGTGCAATGTAATTCTTTTTTGCGCTTTTAATAGTTTTTGTTGTATCAATACCCTCATTTCAATTTAAATATCTCACAGTAAGGCACATTGCTTCTGATGCCATGCATATTGATTATATATCTGAAAGATGAACTCTGGAATATTGATCATTGCAGCATTTGTGGAGATCGTGCACTCAAGTAATGGGTCAATGCACAAGGCAGAAGATGATAAGAGTCTGAAAAACGACAACTTAAAGAACCCGAAAATAAACAAAAGGGGGGAGAAGAAGAATGTATCAATCATCCCTTCACATCTTATGAAGACTGACATATCAGGCTTAAAGGGCGAAACCCTGATATTTGCAAACACGATGTTCTGTATCCTTTTTTTTTGGCATATATGCCACTACCTACACATTTGTGTAGAAGGTCGAGCAACTATATCTGCATTTTTTTTAAAAGCACACCATATATTCGGACTGGTACATTCCTTATCATACTTAGATTTTGTCAACACCCCTCCGTCATATAACCTCGACTATTTCCATAAACTGGTTGTGGAGAATGGAGGATCTTTCTCGATGAATCTTAATGACTCTGTTACTCACTGCATAGCAGCGGAGAAGAAAGGTATTCCACTTTTGTTGTGCAGGGCTACTTTTCCTTATCCTGGGTGCTTAGTACATACAGTTTGAGGCTATTTGCTGCACTCTCAGGTATCAAATATCAGGCGGCCATACGCCACGGAAGGATCATTCATTATTCCTGGATCTTGGACTGTTGCAAGCAAAAAATACTTCTTCGTTTGCAACCCAAGTTCGTCCTTTGCTTATATCACATATTCCTCTCTAATCTTTTTACCCAACATATTCTAATGCATTTCGCTGTGCAGGTATATCCTCTTTCTTGCAGATTTTGCCAGGCACAAATTTCCTGAAGAGATCGACTCGTACGCTGATTTTTACTACTGGGACATCGATGTTTCTGACCTGAAGCAGGTACAGAGCTTGTTTTTGTATGCGGCAAATGCTTTCTCTCCTTAAACACATGTGACAATTTTTCAAAAATCAAGATGTGTTAGGGGGGTCTGAATTAATCATGCTACCAGCTATAGTATGGCTGATAGCATTGTTTATAGAAGAATGACGTAGACAGCAGGCTATAGAAGCTGATGGCATTGTTTATAGAAGAACGACCTAGACACCAGGCACCAATACCATGAGAGTTGAACCGTGGGTTCAGGGGCGGAGCCACGTTGGGCTACCAGGGTGCACATGCACCAGGGTCCAACATCTTTTTTCCTTGCAATCAGCCCATAAAAGTTGGCGTGTGCACCCTGGTATTTCATGGGTTCTGCACAATTTGGTGTATGCTCCTTAGCCCATGAGCTGTGCACCTTGGCCTTGTTTGGCCTAGATCTGCCCCTGGGTGGGTTGATGTTCACGCGGCCCCACAAACTGAGTGGTGCTCAGTTCTCTCGGTCAGCTATATAGTAGAAGGTGCACATAGCCACATACTACAGTACACCCTGTAGCTAGCTGGAAGCTACATGGGATTGCTACAGTACATACATGAGCAATTTGCAAACCCCTCAACATGAGCCTTGGGATCAGATGAATCTGAAATAGGCTATAGCTTTAGGGATATCTGAAGGCCACATTTATGTACATTCCGTGAATAAAGCCTCAAAGATAGAGAAATCACTATTTGATACTCCCTCCGTCCGAAAAAGCTTGTCCCTCAAATGGATGTATCTAGCACCAAGTTAGTGCTAGATATATCAGTTTGAGGGACAAGCTTGGGACAAGCTTTTTCGGACAGAGGGAGTATCTCTTTGCTAGAGAAATCATGTTGCGATATCCCTTTCAGACACATAAATCTTCGACAGATTTCACCAATTTAAATCTCCCTAATAATGGCATCCAACAACTCACCCAACGAGCACTGTTAGAGTTTGAATGACAGCACAAACATAATTTTGGATTGTTACTTTGCCATAGATCCACGTATTGTTGCATCCCCTGGCATTGTAATTTTGTTGTTAAAGTGGTTTTATCACATAAAATTCTTAGCTTGTGCTGAGAAGGTTGCTCTGACTAGCAAGTGGCAGGAAAGGTGTTGCAGGCTGTGACTTGAAATATTGTTGCCTTTTGCCCTTTTTATAAGGGCTAGTTTATGGTTATAGTTTCAGTTCTTTCATTGACTCATTGTTCAGATATTCATCAACATGGACAAAGTTACTGTCGATCCAAGCATGGTACACCGGTACAAAAAGAAGTATTATGCAGATGAAAGATTCTGCTTCTTCCAGGGTTGCTGCGTTTACTTGTATCATGCACCTTTAGTGTAAGTCTCATTTACTGCCAAATATCATCTTCCATGTAATGTCAATACTTATTTGTTTCTTTTTTTGTTTTCTTCCTGAAGGAACGAGGACTACAACGTAATATCTGATCTTGCACTAAAGAGGGTGAAGCAGGACCTTACAATGCATGGTGGTCAGTATTGCAGCAGCCTTGCTCCTGCTACCCATTTGGTTATAGTTTCAGTTCTTGAGGTGTACAATTTTGACATATTGTACAAGAGGTGATGATTTAATGCTTTTTTTTGTATATTATGTGAGTGACAGGGAATAGGAACAGTAATGAGTCTATTGTTTATGCAGCTTCTCTCCAGCTGAGAGGCGTTACCTACATGACAAAAGATTGCATGTTGTCAGTGACAAGTGGTTAGAAGATTCAGTGGAGAAACAAATGAAACTGCCTGAAACCGCCTACAACCTTAAACCAGATACATTAGAAGAAATACAAATCGAAAGGAGGTATATGTTGAATGTTCACATTTGAAGGTTCAGTGTATCCACCATTTCATCATCTATGAAAACAACTATTTACCGTTTGATTGTTATCGTGATGTTTTATTTCAGTGAGGAAAAGGCCCAGCCCTCTAATGACAAGACTGCTGAAAATGAGGGTGTTGAAATATCTCATGTTAAACATGCAAGGAAAAGGGGCAGGGCGGCCAGCAGTAGTTCGAGAACTGTACGGGCTGCTCCTAGGCCAGTCCGAACAACAAGGGCTAGAAGAGGAAATAAGCAGGCAAAAATAGATGATGGTGAACCTGAAGAAGACGGTCCTGGTGAAACAGGTCAAGATGATGCAAAGTCGAACACAGATCACATCTCCAGGATGGAAGAAGATAACAGTGACAAGGACCAACGGCCACCTCGAGCTGCTCCTAGACCAGTTCGAAGAACAAGTGCTAGAAGAGGAACCCGGCAAGCAAAAATAGACTATCGTGAATCTGACGAAAGCGGCCCTGGTGAAACAGGTGAAGAAGATCAAAAGGTTGGCACAGATGCCGTCGTAAAGATGGAAGAAGATAGCCTGGATCAAGACCAGGGACCGCCTGCAGGGGCCCAGTTCATCACACTGGACGAGCGAGAGCCCAGAGTCGTCAAATTGAGTGCCGCAGAGGAGAAGACAAGCAGTCCAAAGTTCGAAAGCAAAGGAACTTCCCAAAGAACAGACGCTGGTGAAGGAACAGGCATGGCAGGTGAGAAGATAGAACAGATGGTTGATCCTCTGCACGCGATGCTTCTCGACATGATACCGTCGCTTAGGGAAGACACGAGCAGCGACCCCCCAACCAAAGTCGAGCATGATCCACCGCGTGTGAGAAGTTCCACATTGGATAACAGGGTTCCGGTGCCTGAGACAGGAGGTTCTGCATCCAATCCCGTGGCTCCGGCACCGCGGGCAGGAGGTTCGTCATACAGTGCTGGGGTTCTAGCCCCAGATCCAAATCCTGCGGCTCCGAAGAAGAAAAAGGTGAGCTACAAAGATCTGGCCGACGAGTTTCTGAAAGATTGGTGAGACCGTGAGAGTGCTTCGCCTCTTTGGTCTCGGGGTAGCATGTACGGCGCACGTCTTTTTCACCGTTTCCACGGTCCTGTAAATATAACAGATGGTTGTAACTATCAACCTTGTCCGTACCATGGTCCTGGTTATCTTGTGGAGTGAGAGCACACAGCAGAGACTGAGTTGTGCCTGAAAAAAATTGACGCTCGACCACAATCTGTGACGGCTTTTAGCGCTCGTTATTAGCTTAAAGTGTGCACTCGCGTGTGCTGTGGGCTGATGCTGGAACCTGGTTCGGCCCTACGGCTGGGTGCGCTTCAGCCGGCGGCGAACTATAGAGCGGCTTAGAGCATCTACGGCTGGAGCTGGCGAATTCGACCCCTAAAATGCCCGGGCGTGTCGGCATGTCCGCGGACAGTGATCCGGATGTGTCTGGGACCGTGATCGGTCACGCCTCATATATGCTCCTTTGCATTTGAGTGACATTCCATCCCCTAGATCCATATAAATCATGCAAAATAAACCTATATACTATGACACCTTAGCTACGATTTGTCGTCGGAGATGACTACAACGTCGGGCGTCAGGTGGACGGGCGCGTAGGAGGGCTCCGACTTCTCCTTGACCTCATCCATGTATGCGAGCATCTCCTTCGCGGCGTGATCTGCCTCCATCTTTTATTGACGCCTCGTCTGGCCTTTGCATCCGACTTCAAGCGCAGGGAATCGAGGATGGCATGCTGCTTCGCCTGCAGATCCGCGTCCCCAGCGTCCAACACATCCTCCTCCTCCTCCTCCTCCTCCATGTCCTTCTTTGGATCAACAACATCCGAAGGTACCCCTGCGGCGATCCGGGCTTCATGCCTTGCCAGGATCTCCTCAAGGAGCTGTAGCCGGCGCTCCGACGCTAGATATGGGTAGCTCCTTACCCGCCGGCATGGGGGCATGGCTACTGGTGGTGGCGGACGGGGAGTGGAAAGTGGTGACAGCGGCAGACGGGAGAAGGAAAATATGTACGGGCAGGGTTTCGATGCCAACGGTCGGCTTAAATAGCCGGGCTAGGCAATACGCAGCCTGTCGGAGCGTCACCACGCGGGCGGCACTATCGGTTTGTCGGAGGAAACGAGCTTCGAACCGTTGGGTTTCAGACTGTTTTTCTGTGGGACCCCATCGCCAGTCCGACATGGCGGAAGTGTCTTGACGCCCCATATCTGCCTCATATTTAGACTAAATATGAGGAGTGCCAATCAGTCCGAGCGTTTGAGGCCCGTTTGAGACGTCCGCTTGAATCAAAATTTCATGACCGGACCGTTTGCCAGGGGAGCTCCTATAGGGCGCCCTTTGCGCCCTGGGACCAAGTGGCGCTCACTACAGCACGCAGTTGGGCCGGCCCACGAGAAGCGAGGGCAGCGAACTTACATAGCGGAAAAAAAGTGCAAAAAGTATAGCTTTGTTCAGGATTCGATCTCGCGCCATTGGACTGACGTACATCTTCGCTAGCCACCAGAGCCACTAAATTCCTCTGACTGAAATCAGCGGCAAAAATATAAGAACGACTGTGGATGCACTATTTATACCTTATCACTTAGATTTTGGGATTATTTGAGAAAAAAAACATGGATTTCAAAAAGTTCATCGATTTGGAAAAAGGTTCATCATTTCTGAAGAAAAAAGTTCATCGATTTTAAAAAAGAGTTCACAAAAACTGAAAAAGTTCACCGACTTTGGAAAAAGTTAATCGATTTTCAAAAATAGTTCACAAAATACTGAAAAAAGTTCACCGACTTTGGAAAAAGTTCATTGATTTTCAAAAATACTGAAAAAAGTTCACCGACTTTGGAAAAAGTTCATCGATTTTCAAAAAGAGTTCACAAAATACTGAAAAATGTTCACCGACTTTGGAAAAGTTCATCGGTTTTGAAAAGAAGTTCATTGATTTTGAAAAAAAGGTCGTTCAAAATTGAAAAAGGTTCATAGATTTAAATAAAAGTTCATCGATTTCAAAAAACAGTTCATTAATTGAAAGAGTTCATCGATTTTGTAAAAAAATTCATTCAATTTTGAAAAAAAAATCATTCAATTTAGCAAAAGAAAAAACGAAAAAAAGAACCAAACTATTCCAATAAAAAAGGAACAAGAAAATAACTTTTTTAAAGAGAAAAGAGAAGATAGGAAGAAGAACTATGGAAATGAACACATATGTAGTAGGTGTTCGCGTGGTTAGCGCATGGTAATCACCAGCAGGAGGTCGGCTGTTCGAACCTCAACCATCGCACAACATTTTTGCGTTCAAAAACAGAAAAAAAAGAAAAGCTGGGCCGGCCCAGCGCGGAGGAAAGGGTATGCGCCCGTTTGCAAGAAAGGAAGGAACGGGGGCTGAAGGCGCCGTTTAGGAAATGCCGTTCGCCAGGACATTTGTGCCGGGTTGGGCAGGGGCGGAGCCAGAATTTTTTGTCATTGGGTTCACTCGTTAACTCGTTATAAAGATTTGGTATGCTATAATTATAAAAACAGAAAAAAAAGAAAAGCTGGGCCGGCCCAGCGCGGAGGAAAGGGTATGCGCCCGTTTGCAAGAAAGGAAGGAACGGGGGCTGAAGGCGCCGTTTAGGAAATGCCGTTCGCCAGGACATTTGTGCCGGGTTGGGCAGGGGCGGAGCCAGAATTTTTTGTCATTGGGTTCACTCGTTAACTCATTATAAAGATTTGGTATGCTATAATTAAGTGTAAGGACTAATTTTGCACAAGTTTAAGCAAGAGTATAGCACTAAAAATAACATACATATGCTATTACTTATCACAAATTGTGTTACATAGAAAGCTGAAGAGTGCAAGACATACCTGTTGGATGAAATTATAAATTGAGTTCCTTACATATTATAAATAGAGTAATACCAAAAATAGTTTGCAGCTCCAGTTGTAGCTTCTCATCTTCCTAAAAACATTAAAAAATGATAAGTTAGTTTGTAAAAACAAGTATCATCAAGCGAAAGAAGTTGTAAAGTCACTCAAATTTTAGAGTGTCCGCTTTTGATTTTCATCTACTTAAAAGGATCAAACACCAGATCAATATTAGTGGCAGAAAACATATCTTTCTCCGCATAGCAAATTAAACAATCACTGATGAGCCAATCATCGATTTTATTGTGCAATTTTTTCTTCACAACATTCGTAGCTGAAAAGCATCCATCCACAAATGTTGTCACAACAAACAGTATTAGTACTAGCTTTAGAAGTTGATGGCCCAGAGAAAAAGTAATATCTTATTTGCCCGCATCACTAGTTTGGACTAAATATAAGTTTAGTATCTCCAATTTCTCTTTCTGGACAATCCAAATTAAGCTGTAACATTTCAAGCCCCTTATATTGTTGTAAATATATATATCTCATCTAGTTCCTTAGAATTTCTCGTGTACTCAATTCTTTTTCCTATAAATCAGGTCATAAGGCAACTTGTCTTAATTAATTAGTCTTTGTATAGAATGCTTCAGAAGACTACTTGGAGTCGTATTTGGTGCACTTTGCCTACCTCTAATGGATGACCTCAATCTAGTGATCAGTTTATATCTGAAAAATACTATCTTATGGCCTAGATAAATCAAAATATGGGGAATAACAAGAAAACTACACCATATTTAACGGAGAGGAGATCTGACGATGCGACTCGGTACCTTGAATTTTTGGTTTATATTAGGCGGCAAGGTTGCCGCCCAGACCCACCCTTGTCGGCGGGCCTCGTCGCCGTTGCCGCCCAGAACCACCCTTGTCGGCGGGGCTCGTCGCCTGCTCATGAAGGAGATTGGGAGAGAGTCGACGAAGCGAACGGCGAAAGATCATGCTGCTGGCGGCTGCCTGTGTACGCGTACATGTCTACAGAAGAATAGGAATACCTAGAAGGGTCACGAAGCCACAAACTTGACTGGCAGACTGGAACGGATGGAGTTCACTTTACGGGCTTTTGGGCTTCTTGCGTTGCATTCTAAGTTTGATGGGTTCAAGCCCTATTTTCCACTGGGTTCATGCAAGTACGTATACGTGTACATATACCCGGCCAGGAAAAATCGTTGGGTTCAACTGAACCCAACGCCATTACGCTGGCTCCGCCCCTGGGGTTGGGGCGTCCGGCCGTAGATGTTGTTACACACCGGGCGGCCCGCATCTCAGATGAGGCCACGTGTAGCGGAAGACGCACACGACCCGACATCACGGGCTCACGGTGGGTGTGACGGGTGGTCGGCACTGGGAAAGAAGAGGCCGATGTGTATAACTCACACAATGTGTTGCGGGTCGGGCGGTGGGCCACGTTGAAACTTGACGTGCCAACGGCCTCCGTGTCGGCAACACCGGACAGGTCCTCTCCTCTGGTTGCTGTCCTAGTCAACCCACCGTGAGACAAGACAACGAGCCACACCATCCATGCCACTGACAAGCCGGTCCCCTCGCGCCCCAGCGTCCCAGGAAGGCCGGAGCCAAGCGCAGCCCGCCGTGGCACTCACTGACCGTATGGCCCCCACGACCTCTGCGGCCCCAGCTGCCATTCTATACGCCATGAATATCGCGAGTAACTGGCGCGTCCCCATCCGAGCTTTTCCTCCTCACCTGTCGTCTCCCTCGGCTTCTTTCCATCCGTCACCCCCTCTCTCTGTCTCACTGGTTTTCTCCACTCCCCCAACCTTCATGTCAGCCCCCTTCTCCTTGACCAAAAATCCAGCCCCTTTCCTCTTCTGGAGGCGTCGGCGATGGCATTCAAGCAGGTCTTCTGCGCCCTGCGAGAGGTCTTCCCGCAGGTATGGATTGGTCCGGCTGGCTGGCTCCGCAAGATTTGTTCATGTTTTTGTTTGGAATACCTCAAGGTCAATTTCTTCTATGTAATAGTAGTACCATTTAGCATAAATAAATAAATTGGAGTAATTCATCTAGCTTACATGCGAAGATTCTATTAGGAGAATCTTCTTTTCTTTCCTCCGCCGCTTTTTGGATTTTCCTGGTTTTGCTCTAGCTGCTAGTACAAGGCACCGCCATATGGGTTGCCGACAAACTGTTTGATGAAATCTATTAATAGGACAATTAAAAAAAAGATCTATTAATATGCTCCCGGGAGCATTTCAGTTTTTCTTAGGGGAGGTAAATTTCCGGTTTAGGCCAATAAAGGATAATTTATAATACTATTGAGAGAGAATGCTCTGCTCAGTATGTATCATATATGGAAGGAACATCAGTAGTAGGTCTGCACGTGCATAATATAAGTCCAACCAAGTACTTCCTCTGTAAAGAAATATAAGATTGAGCAATTATAGGGAAATACAGTAAAAGATAGTGACAGAAGTAACAAGGAGCCAACAACCAAGTAAAATGTCGAAGTATCAAGTCATTTACGCTGACATTATTCAACCTTTCCAATAAATAAATATAAAATGCTGACATTCATTGTGCAGCCCTGCTGGATTACTGATTTCCCTGTCAATCATTGCTGGTCTTGTGGGTGCCAGGTCGGCCGGAGCGACCTTCTATGGGCGTGTTGTTTTGGTTTTCGCCCGGGTTTCTGTTAATTAACCAGGCAACTCTCACCTTCTTAATCAATGAAAATGGCAAATCTTTTGCCTCGTTTTAAAAAATAAATGCCAAACATGGTTTACTTCATCCTGGAGACTGGATTCATTAACATGAACATGAACCACCTCAAATATCTTGTACTGTATTTATGCAACCAATTCTAACATATGTGCAACTGTACATCGAGATAAAGAAAACATGACATATTTAAGGTTATTTTTCCCTTTTGTATTTGTGTTACAGGTTGATCTTCGAATATTGAAGGCTGTAGCCAGTCAGTATTCCTCTGATGTCGATGCAGCTGTTGGATTTGTTCTTTCCGATGTCATTCCAGCAGTAAGCGAACCCACTGAAACAGTTTTCACACTCCAAGATGTTGATTATGCAGAACACGACCATGCTGATTGTAAGTAATTTTGTGCACTGTGTTTTGCACCCCTTTTTTTCATTCCTATTGTTTGTTTTCACCCATTACGTGGAAATACTTGTAGCAATCAAATATGTGCATCTGCTAGTTGTTTATTCAATGGGGCCTTCAGTCTCATGCTTGTTTGTTTTCAAATATTAGCCAGGAAGTCTAACTTGCACTCTGGAGGGATATCATTGGTGGATCTAGTAGGAGCTAAAGAGGATGCCAGTGCCCTATTCGGTACGTCAGCTGAGAGCAGTGGCACTGTTGGTGAATGTGATCCATTTTCAGATTATGATGGACCACTCCAGAGTAACAACAAAGTAGAAAAATGTTCCCAGATCGAGGATAAGGTGGTGATAAATGAAACAAGAATTCCTACAACAGTAATGAACAGCCTTCTTCAGGAGCATTATGCTCTGCTTGGATCGTCATCGACATCTGCAACGGAGCCACATATGATAGAGTATGAGCAGTCTGATTCAGGAGGATGTAATGATCATTGTGCAGCTGAAAAAGATGAAGTGACTCCAGAGACTGAAATAGGCAACCACAAGCATTATAATGATAATTATGAGCTATCAGATTTGCTTGCCTCTTCTGGGAATACGTTGCCATTATTTATGGAGAGCCCTTCAGATTGTGCAGTGAAACATGGAGGGCAAGTGCCTCTGAAACTTTCTCATGAGGTAAGTAAACATGATTTCGCCAAGTCAGGAGATAACTGTTACTTGGAAACCTTACTTGCGAATTTTCACTCAAAGGAAGACAAACAGACATCAAAGAACTTGCCAAATGCTCCAACTGTCCATACGCTCTCCAACCCAAAGGATAAGAATGACTTACAAGTTCTGTTTGAAAACAAAGATAATGCTGGAGAAGAGTTGGGTGCACTCTGTACTGCAGAAAATACCCCTGAACTCCACAAGTCAGCAAATGATGGCAACTTCTACAATTTATTTGGCGATCTATGCACAGTTGACGAGACAACAAAAGTACCTTTAAATTTTACTGAGGAGAAAAATGAGCAGCCTTTTGTTAAGCTAGACGATCAACACAAACTATTTGACTTATTTGCCTCATCCAAAATCGTCGATAATTCATTACAAGCCTTTCAAGAAAAGGGTGGTTCCGAGACAGTTCATAATGAGGAGCTACCTTCAATACATCTCAATTTCAATCATCGTGGAACATTTACTAGTACGTGCAATTTCGATGGTGATAAGCACTACTCCTTATGCCCGATGGTTGAGCTTGATGCAGATCAGCCTAATGAAGAATGGATGATGCCTGGTGCAGATAAAAGTGAGGGATTTCTCGATAACTCCACTCAGTCATTTCATATCACTGAAATAAACAAGAATATTTCTGATATCACTAAAAGCAAGGTAACTGTTGTACGGCTAGGCTTTCTCTGTGGAAACAATATTTTTAATCCTACTTGCCAATAAACCATTTTAAAAGCTCAGTAATTTTTTTCGTATTCTTACATGCTTATTAGTCTCAGGCCAGGTGTTTTTTATATCAGTTTGATATTAACATATTACCCTTTATGAAAAAACATGCTTATTAGTCTAAAAATACGGTACAAAGCTAAGTCAATGGGATTGCTTTTGATTCAACCCTTACTCTAGTTATGCTTATGTAAACTGTGAAGTTTAATCTTATTTCAGTCATTGGCATGCATGCAGCCAGTTATTTCTCTTTTTCCTCACTTGAAAGCATTAAGATAATACACTGAAACAAATTGAGAAACATATGGGTCCTCCTTTATGTCCTGATTTGGATGGCGTGCCACTGATAGACTTCTTAGTTTATAGAGTAGTCTTGCTTGTGGATATAATATCTCGTGGTAGTTATTGGCCAGGATGTTTTGGTCTCTTCTTTTTTAGCCGAGATTAATTTTTCTTGATGATGTAATAAACTCTGTTATAAGTGTGGCTGCATGCATCTAAGATGCAGAGGCCGGGGTTAAAAAGCTTCCATTAAAGAAAGGGCAGCCCGGTGCATGTAGCTCCCGCTTGTGTAGGGTCTGGGGAAGGGTAGCTTCCATTGTTTATTGATTTTTTTGCTTTGTTTAAGGCCTGAATTTTCCAAGTTAGTCATTGGTAAGCCAAGATTTTGCATGCCAACACTTGTCAAATTATGGTACCGAATTTTGTAATAAAATTTAAATTATTCTGTAATATACATAAGGTAATTTCGTTAAATATATAGAACACAATAATTTGATCATGAATTTTGTAGAAAAATCACATAAAGCTCATTGCAGGAATTATTGAGCTGTTTGTATGAATCAACAATCATGAAGATGAAAGAGGTTGAGCTTCAGGAGGAAAAGTCTCGACTAGCAAAACAAAATGCTGACAAGGCACATCAAAATTTTCTTGCCATGGCAGAGCACTTTAATCAGCTCATTGAGAATTCCAAAGAGTCAAATGATAAGGTACCATGTTATTAATGCTCTGGTATCTTCATATGTATTGAAAATGAGGCTTACTATTCATTCATTCCTAAATAGCAAGCTCAAGTAGTGTGCGAAGAAAATTGTTCGTTGGTGGCTCTAACTCAGGACCTTCAGTCTAAGCTTACCAAATTGGCTGCTCAAAGAAATGAAGCGCTTACAGCTGTTCAGGAGGTAACAACAGCTAAACTCTTTTTTTTGTGATGAACAACAGCTAAACTTAATTAAGAGCAAAATGCCAATAGAATAATATTGAACAAGGATGCTGTTATTTTGTGAGTAAGAAATTGATAGTAATGCTTTATGTTCATACCCACTACGATTGTGCAGATTAAATTTCAACTAGATGCACGTCTAGCAACTTCGATGGAGGAAGAAGCTACAGCAATGGAGCAAATTATCCAAGAAGATAAATTAGCTCTATTGGTACGTAAAGAGAAGGAAGCTACAATGGGGAGCATAATGGAGGAGTCAAGAAAGCTCCAAAGGGAAGCCGAAGAGAACATTTTGGTAATAGGCAAAATTAGTTTGTAGACTTTGCAGTTTCTTTCACACACACACACACACACACACACATGATTGTTGCTCTTCTTGCATACCTTGTATTAATGGATTCAAAATTTTCTCGTTGCAGCTGAGAGAACAATTGTTGGACCGGGGTCACATCATTGATATCATGCAGTATGTTACACTCTCCCAGTAATATAGGCTTACTGCTTGTTCGTACATGCATTTATTTGACCAGTGTTAGTGTGTATAATTATAAAATGAGGCTCTATCATACTATGTCGCGTACATCCTTCTGTTTTGGAGCCTATCTCGATAGAAGGGTGGGTGCACTCCACTCCCCCACCACCCAACTCTTCATTCAAAACTTGGGTGACTTGTGTCTTCTTCGTAGTGAAAAATCTAGTTACCAACTTTGCCTTTCCATCTGGTAGCTGGCCACCAACCTTTGTTGGACAAAACTGATAACTAGTTTGTGGCTGGTGAGCGGGATCTTCATCAAAGGAGGGTGGCTCGTCATGGTGAAAACAATTCTGCCCGCGATTCTATCCACACCATGATGGCAACTGAGATGCCCAAGTGGCTGCTCGAGGCCATCAATAAGTGGCTGGTGAAGGCCATCGATAAGTGGTTGCGCAAGTTCTTCTGAACTGATCACCTCGACGCTAATGGTGGCAACCGCTCAGTAGCATGGTACGATGACTGCAGGCCGGCCTCGGCATCAAGAACCTGTAGAAATTGAGCTTGGTGCTGCATGCGAGATGACATTTTTTTTAGCATAACAGTGAGGAATTCCCCACTGCAATTTTTATATTGTTAACATAAATCAATACTATATGATTAACAAGCGTCAAACAAAGTAAAGAAAAAAAAAAACAGAGCTAAAAGGGGAAAACTCCTTACTAGTGAAGATTACTGAGCCATGCTTTCAATTGATCTGCATACTGTCTTCTAGCTCTTTGGCCAACCATAGTTAGCTCTTGTATTATCGATACAACCTCCGAATATGAATGCCCTTGTTTTACTTTTGTAGAGGAGAAATATCAAGCATCCACGCCCGTGTAAGCAAGCTTAAATCAGCCTTGGTGACAACTAGCAGCTCAGCTAATTCTTCTGACAAGGATGACTGTAAGAGTGCGTCAGTTGACACAGACCGGCCTTTGGGGAACGATGATAACAGAAGTGATCTGCCTCAGAGGAGCCATGCTAAGGACCATACCACATCTTCGGATGATGACGACGATGACGACGAATGGGAGGTGCTAGAAGCAAATTAAGCCTAGAGTGGTTCAGTTCACTGTTCAAATATGTCTTGGTCAATAAGAGGGCAGCATCTTGGCTCACCCAAAATTTATGTGCCAAGCAGCAGAATGTAGCCCCAAACTGCTACTGTTGGAAGACTGAACCTCCAAACTATGCAGGTGTTTGGCTCTTGTGCTTTGTAAATATACAGATATGGAGATGGACATATATCAGTATCTACTGTTGTAATTAAACTTGGTTGTAATCTATCTGTGATGTAGGAAATTATGTGCCTATGTTTGTACAGAATCAAGTGTATACATCATATATATTGGCAAAGAGTGTGATTCCAATGTATGCATGTTACCTTTTCCCGATAAAGGGCGCTTTTTTTATTAACTCACAATGTCGCATCAAGAGAATACAAAGATCATGAGCACACACCCAACATCATATGATTAGGATCATTGTTCAAAATATCAGCCGATATTCTGATAAACCGGCCGATTTATTGCTTACCGGTGTCTGACTGATAAGATAAATCAGATGATATGCCGATAAAACAGCCGATTCGCCCCTTATCTAGGGTTGACCGATAAGTTTTGAATAAGCAACATCCCTAACATTGATTAAGACACACACAACCAACACTGACGCGTATACACACAAAGAAATCAGAAAAAGGAAAAAAAAAACCGTCATCTAAAAGCCTTAGCTAAGCAAACTACAACAAGCAACAACCATCAACATTAGTCGGCGCTAATGCACCTGGACTGTTGGAAAAGTGTTTCAACACGACGCTAAAAGTGCATCTAGGCCCCTAATGATGTTTAGTGAGTGTCAACAACAGCATCAACAACTGAAACCTGAACGGAGTACGTACTCCTACCCCCGACCCCTCCCGTCCCGACCCGCTCCCGTCCCGCTAGGGTTTCCGCCGCCGCCGGCGGCGCCCTAGCCTCCTCTCGCCGCCGCCGGCTGCCGGCGCGCGCGCCCTGGCGCTTCCCGCCCCCCTCTTCCCCCTCCCCTCCCGTTCCCGCCCCTGCGCCGCCTCCCCGGGAGGTGGCCGGGGCGGCGCGCCCCTCCCCTTCCTCTCAGCCCCCTCCTCCGGTGGTTCTCCCCCGCCGCCGCCGGCGGGTGCCCCCGGCGCTGGCCCGAGTGGTGCCGGCGGCGGCGGGCCCTTCTGTCCCCGCGTGCTCGTCTTCTTCCCGGGGCAGGTGACGGCGACGGTGCTGCTCGGCTAGGCAGCGGCCCCACGACCTGGCGGCGGTCGCCGGCGGTGGGCGCGGTGGCGGTGCTCCCCTTGGAGGCTGGGTGGCGTGGTGACGTGCGGTGGCCGGCGACGCGCCCCCGGCCCAGATCTGGGCCCTCCCGGCCCCATCTGGGTCCTAGTGGGCCGGTTCCCCGGCTTGGCCTCGGTGTCTGCGGCGCGGTGTGGAGGAGGAGCAGCTCGGATATGGGCAGCGGCGCCGATGGCGTGCCGGCAGCAGCGCGAGGGCGGGAGCTTTACAGGCCCACGAGGGCTCGGCCGGGCCTGTGGGCCCATGTGCCTGGTGTGCTCCTATTATTGCGTCCGGACGGCTACCGTCGTTGACGGTGGAGGTGGGGCCCTCCCGCGTGTCGACGGTGCTGATGCCCTAGTCCCGGCTCTGATTCTTCGTCGTGATGTCCTCACTTCGCGGCGCCGTGGTGAGATGGCGTTGGGGCTTCATGACCGTGTTGGCGCAGGGTGGTGGCTGGTTTGGTGGCAGGCTCCGGAGCTCCCGAGGTGCGGGTTGGGATCGGGGAAACCCCTGTCGGTTTGGCCGACACCGGCGCGGTGGTGCCTGTGGGTGCCACCTGACCTTCCGGGAGGGTGTCGGGGGCTACCCTTCCTCTCGCCTCGTCGTGTACCGGGGGAAACACTTGGCAGTAGCGTCGTCATCGTCGCGATCCTTCTTGGAGGTGTTGATAGGTGCCGGCGCTTCGGAGTCTTGGAGCCTAGTGGAAGATCCCGGCGGGCGCAGCGATCGCGAGGCTTCTTCGTTCTTGTTGATCCGCCGTTGTTGGCATTTGTTTCTTTTGCTCTTTCTCTGTCTTTTCTTTTGGGCGTGTCTGTGCTGTTTCCGCCCCAGCACCTATTCCTGTATGGTTCGGTTGGTTGCTTTGTATACAAAGCGGGGGGAAACCCTTTTTCGGAATGATGTTTAGTATTGATTACACACGATTATAGGAACTAATATGTGGGAATTGCCCTTTGATTCCTGGGTGTATATACACCTGATATGAGATTTTCTTTAATAATTAAAGAAAGATAAAAAATGTTGGAAGTTTTTGTTGAATATTTAGGTTTGATGTTTATACTAAAAGAACATGTAGAACCAATCACCCATCCACCGATCCATGGAAAAACAAACCTGCCACCAGCGAAGTTACAATCTCCTTGAATTATATGAATATAAAAACATACAAATAAGATAAAACACATAATTGAGATGCCCCGTACTGTAAATCTTATAGGATTTTAGAGCACAGGAATCCTGCAATGTGTGCCTTTGAATAGCGCATAGGGAACAAACATGGAAATTTTAGATGAATGAGGAGAGAGAGTATACTTCTGGAAAGAAAAAGAAAATGAGGTTTGCGGTCATGTTAGGATTTCTATGAAATGAAAAACAATAGAAATTAATTAAATAGAAAAATATGACCAATCAAAAGGGTTCCCGTATAAAAGTCTACGGATTAAAATCCTCAAAATTTTGAGTTCCTATGAAATTCCCATAATCCACTTTGTCATGTTCAACAGGCATTTCCTATTTGGTGCCTTCCGCGCCTGTTAACGTGCATTCTGCTAATGGGCGCTGAAGGCGCTCTTACCTGGGCCGGCCCATATACCACTGTATTTTCGATTTGATCCCGCAACATCTCCATTCGAAGGAAAACGCACAAACCACTAGGCTATCCCACACATTGTGATATACTCCCTCCGTCCCACAATGTAAGATGTTTTTGCAAGCTAAAACAACTTGCAAAAACGTCTTATATTGTGGGTCGGAGGGAGTACATGATTTTTTATTTCTTTAACTTGTTTCGTCAGTTTGTGGTTTTTTCTCCAGATGTTTTTATTCGGGTTTTCAGTTTTTTTTCTTTCTTTCTCCTTTTTCTTTTCTCTTAAATGCGCGGATTCCTTTCAAATTCATGATCCTTTTCCCCAAAACTGATGAACATTTTTTCCCAAATCCATGAACTTTTACTCAAATTTGTGAACATTTTTTTAAAAGTTGATGAACTTTTTCAAATTGATTAATTATTTTATTTCAAATTTAATGGTTTTTAAAAACAAATTGGTAAAAAATACCAAATTTGGTGAACCTTTTTAAATTTATTTTTCAGAATTTATGAACTTTTTCCCCAAAATCAATGAACTTTTTTCGAAAACAGATAAACTTTTTTTTTTCAAAATTGATGCAATTTTTTCAAATTGATGAAATTTTCTTAATATTTATGATTTTTTTCCTAAAATTGATGAACTTTTTCCAAATTAGTGATTTTTTGAACTTTGCGTTCTAATTTTAAAAAATCCATGAACATTTTTAACTTCAGGAGCTTTTTCGAATTTCATGATTTTTTTTCCATTTTTCGTATTTATTCAAATGTCAACGGTTGAACTGGTGAACCGTCATGAATAAAAAACAAAAAAGAAAAAAAAGGAAAACAACTATGTTTTTTACGGTTTGCATTTTAAGAATAAAAAAGTAACCCAGTATGTCAAGTGTGCTGGACGAGTTGGTCAGTGTGCTCGTTGTTTAAGTGGAGCATCGCGGTTTGAATCATGGTGTGCACACCATTTTTGGGGATTTGAAGGGAGAGAAAAAATAACGTTCGCCCGTGAACAGTAGAACAGCGATCGAATTGGGCGATCGAAACAATCGAAGCGAGCGGACGACTATGGGCCTGCGTAGAAACAGCCGATAGAAGCCAGGCGCCAGTTAGGACTTCCCTGCTTCAGCCGTCAGATAACGTGGGCCGCCAGTTAGGACTTCCCTGCTTCAGCCGTCAGATAACGTGGGCCGCCAGTTAGGACTTCCCTGCTTCAGCCGTCAGATAACGTGGGCCGCCAGTTAGGACTTCCCTGCTTCAGCCGTCAGATAACGTGGGCCGTTTTCATCGCAGGCCTTTCATAAGGAAGGAAGGTCCTTTGTTTGGGCATCCCGTTCTACGTTTCCCGCCCTCTGACCTCCCGCTTTCTAAAGATTTAACAAGCTCCGCTTCTACTCCCTCCGTTCCTAAATATTTATCTTTCTAAAGATTTCAACAGATGACTACATACGAAACAGAATAAATGAATTTATATTCTAAAATATCTATATCTATATATATATATATATATGGTAGTTAATTTAAAATCTTTAAAAAGACAAATATTTAGAAACGGAGGGAGTATTACCAGTATAGTACTCCCTCCATCCTATAATATAAGAACGTTTTTATACTACACTAATGTAAAAAACGCTTTTATATTATAAGACAGAGGGAGTATTTTTAACAAAATACAGTAATAGTATATTTTTATTTCACAGGAAAATTCTACCACTGCCAGCATTTAAAACCAAAACCAAAATATCGGCCAATGTTGACTGGCCGCTCCGCCATGGTCAAGGCGTGACAGAGGAGAGTAAAGGAACCGACAGATGGATGAGACGTTTGGTCAGGAATCTCTGCAGCTCTACTTCACAAGGCTATGGTAGGTATAGGCTACACACGCAACCACCTCCAAAAGCAAATACCCTCACGTATACATACATACAATACACTTATACTCTCATGTCTGTTATCATAAAAAATTACGGATATGTGGTATACATCCGTGGTCCATGTGTATTTTTTCAGAATTTTTTGAAATTTGAAATTTTCTTTTTTACTTTTTTTTCGAAAAACAAGCTCCATGTAGCTTGAGCTCCAACATGCATTTCTGTTTATGCACCTCATATATATACTACTCCCACTATACGTGCTAGCTAGACCGCGAGGAAAATAAAACTGATCAAGAAAGTTTGCAAGTGGACGAATGTTTTTCGAAAAGAATGAAAGGTCCAATGACTTACCGAATTGCAAGTCCATGTACTGTAGATGTGAATTATTTTTTTATTAAACATACAAATTACATGTAACAAAAAAGTGCCTATGTGCAATTTACAAATAGAGAAAAAAAATCTTAACCCCCCACCCTACACACACACACACACTTCGTTGATCTGCCGGTGTCGGCATTTATTTCTCTTTCATTTTCTTTTGTTTTCTTTTGGGCTTATCTGTGTTGCGGCCCCAGCGAGCCGGATGTTCGGATGTGTGCTTTATAATATAAAGCGGGGGAACCCTTTTTCTTAACACACACACACAACAATGCCTAGTAAGTTTCTATAACTTTGGCTGATATTCGAAATTTATTCATAGAAAATCACTTTTCTTTCACTAAGAACATGTTTTTAATGACAGTTCTAATGGTATGCTTCTATTTCACTAAATTAAATATTTTATATACTGACATCAATTTATACAAAAATTACTATTCTTTCTTAGTGTAATCTTTTCATACTATGTTTTCTTTCACTTGATTACTCTAAAATTGACCACTCTCTTTGTCATTTTCCTTTTAACAAGGGATCTTGTTCATTTGGGCCACTATGAAAGGGTCGAATTTCAAATATGTGTTCACAAGCCTTCATTAAAAGTACTTATCCTCCAATCAACACCCCTTGAACACATTGATCAACCCTCCTTGTCGAGATTTTTCACCCAAAACATCAATCTACTCTCACAGTCAACCTCCTTTTGGCTAACTCATGGAACATTTTGGATCTTGATGGTTGACCTTCGCAATATTTGGTTTATTGTGGGAAACCTAGTGTCGTCCCCCCCTGTAACGCCCCAGATGTAACTTGCCATATTTGTAATCCAACTCTTGCCATTTCCGGCTATGTGTTATGATATTCCCTCCGTGGTTGGGTTCTCTCCGTTTTGCATTTTGGTCATGTCATGCATTTCATATCATGTCATCATGTGCATCGCATTTGCATACGTGTTCGTCTCATAAATTCGAGCATTTTCCCCGTTGTCCGTTTTGCAATCCGGCGCTCCTATCTCCCCCCCTGTCCCCTTTTGCATTTCTTCGTGAGCGGGTATTAAACATTTTCGGAATGGACCGAGGCTTGACATGTGGCCTCGGTATAGCACCGGTAGACCGCCTGTCAAGTTTCGGGTCAATCGGAGTTCGTTTGGTACTCCAACGGTTAACCGGGTAACCGTGAAGGCCTAGTGTGTGTTGCAGCCCAACACCCCTTCAAAACAGCCCAATAACCCGTCTAAGTCACTCCCATGTCCTCCGCCGTTCGATCACGATCGCGTGGCCGAAAACCGCACTCCATTTGGAGCTTCCTAGCTCCTTCTACCTATAAAAGGCCTCCCCCTCCTCCATTTTCGGGTCCAAACACCCCTAACCCTAGCCCCGCTCCTCTCCGCGCCGCCGGACACGTCCGGATCGGGCCGGACGCGTCCACCGCCGCCGCCCGACAAATCAGACGGCGCCACGTGGCACCGCCGCCGCACCGCGCCGCCGGCCCGCGAGGCCCGACCGCGGCCCCCCGCGGCCCGCGCCCTCCCCGCGCGCCTCCAGCCGCGCCCGCCGCCGCCGCCGTTCCCCGCCGTCGCCCGCGCCGCCGCCGCCAAGCTCGCCGGCCGCCGCCCGGCTTCGCCGCCCGCGCCCGCGCGCCCGCCACCGCGCCGATCCCCGCCGCCACCGCCCGGCTCCGTGCCGCCCGGCGCCGGATCCGGCCTTCCCCGAGCCGCAGCCTCCTCCTCCGGCGACCTCCCCGGCGGATCCGGCGAGATCCGCCCGGTGAACCTCGGGCCGCGTGCCGCCAGGGTTGACCTTCCCCGAGCCCAAATTGTCTCCAAGTCTGGAAATTTTATCATCATCATGCCATGTTCCCAGTGCCAAAACTTTGCATCCGTAGCTCCGTTTCGCGCGTATAATATGTCAAATTGATCGACTCGAAGAGTACATCATTTCTTTCCATTGCATCATTTTCATTTGAAGTCATCTTGATGCCCGAAATGCTGTTAGAAGAGGGCTAGTTGATGTTAGTTGCTGGATCTTATCTGAACATGCACTTTTGTCATTTTTGCCATGATTGATGTGTACCTCCTATGAAGTTGAGTACCACATGAGTTTTGTAATATGACATGTTACCTTTCCAGAGAATTTTGCCATGTATTTTTTTGATCTATGTGGTGACTAGCACAAGCATGCAAACTAGGTCACCTGATGTTGCTGATTTCAGAGACTTAGTGATTTCACTAAGTCCCTGACTGCTGTTATTTTCATGCCATGCATTCATGTTGTTTCTGAGAGATCCATACATAATTTGAGCATGATCAGTAAGGGAGTTTTTAACTTGAGTATTTGATCTATCCATCCATGCCTATTTTTGCAATTATGGAGTGCCATAGCTTGAGTCAATCGAGCTCTTCTTTTGCTTCAAAATGTTGCTGGCAGATTGTTTACGTGTTATTCGACTTTGCCAAGCTTGGTGTAGTTGATCCTTGCATGATATGATGTTATTCTTGCCATTTATTGTTACTATGCCATGTCTTATTGATGTATGTATGCTTAGTATATCATGCAATGCTCTGTAGTGAGTGCATCGAGCTCACGAACATGCCTATTCGTTATCTGTTTTTGACATGTCCAGTTTTCTGCTAAGTCTGTAACCTGTAACGAAACTTGCTTAATTGACATGGGTGTAATCATATTCTCTGATCCTTTTTGGCTTATGGTAAGTAAGGGACTTTTGTCAAGTGCTTTGAGTAGATTCATGCCATGCCTTATTTTGCTATGTTCTGTTCTTGTAGCATGTTGTTTCATTGCTCTGAACATGTCATCCTGATGTTAGTTTCTGCTATGTTGTTATTTTCACTAAGTCTGTGAACCTGTTATCTTGTGCACTTTTGCCATGCTTGTTTGGACCTGTTATGATGTGATTTAGCTGTAGCTCAGTGTTCATCTTTTGTCGAGCATCTTGAGTAGATTACTGTCATAAGCTTTGTTGCCATGTTTGGGTGCAGTAGCTTAATTATTTGTTGCTTGCTAAGTAGCATCATGCTGTTTATGGCAGTTTCGTGTCATTCTTGTATTGCTTGCCATTTGCAAACCGTGCATCCGATTCCGGTGTATTTTATATCGATTTCAACCGAAATCACCTCAGCTATCCAGTGGCATGCCTGGTTTGCCAAGATTATGCCCTGTTCACCCTTGTCCTTCCGGAGCATGCATTCGCATTGCATATCACCTCTCGCATATCATGCCATGTTTTGCATCATGTTGCTTGCGCATTGCATCGTGGTTGATTTTGGTTCCTTTGCTTGTTCTCTTGTCTTGGGTAGAGCCGGGAGATGAGTACGTGAATAAGGGTTCCGTTGAGAACGCTTTCGAGGACCAAGCTTTCGACAACTCTGAGAACCTTGCAGGCAAGATGACCATACCCTCGAAATCACTTCTATCTTTGCTTGCTAGATTGCTCGCTCTTTTGCTATGCCTATGCTGCGAAACCTACCACTTGCTATATCATGCCTCCTATATTGCCATGTCAGCCCCTAACCATCCATGTCCTAGCAAACCGTTGTTTGGCTATGTTACTGCTTTGCTCAGCCCCTCTTATAGCGTTGCTAGTTGCAGGTGAAGATGAAGTTTGTTCCTTGTTGGAACATGGACTTGTTGTTCCTTGTTGGAACATGTTTACTTGTTGGGATATCACAATACCTCTTATTTAATTAATGCATCTATATACTTGGTAAAGGGTGGAAGGCTCGGCCTTATGCCTGGTGTTTTGTTCCACTCTTGCCACCCTAGCTTCCGTCATACCGGTGTTATGTTCCCGGAGTTTGCGTTCCTTACACGGTTGGGTGATTTATGGGACCCCCTTGACAGTTCGCTTTGAATAAGACTTTTCCAGCAAGGCCCAACATTGGTTTTACCATTTGCCACCACCTACCCTTTTTCCCCCGGGTTTTCGCGAGCCCGAGGGTCATCTTTATTTTAGCCCCCCCGGACCAGTGCTTCTCTAAGTGCTGGCCCGAACCGAGCAACCTGCGGGGCCACCTCGTGGCAACTCGAGGGCTGGTTTTACTCGTAGCTTGACTTATCCGGATGTGCCCTGAGACCGAGATATGTGCAGCTCCTATCAGGATTTGTCGGCACAACCGGGCGGTTTTGCTGGACTTGTTTTATTGCTGTCGAAATGTCTTGTAGTCCGGGATTCCGAGATTGATCGGGTCTTCCCGGTAGAAGGAATATCCTTCGTTGACCGTGAGAGCTTATCATGGGCTAAGTCGGGACACCCCTGCAGGGTATTATCTTTCGAAAGCCGTGCCCGCGGTTATGAGGCAGATGGGAATTTGTTGATGTCCGGTTGTAGAGAACCCGAAGTTGACCTTAACTAAAACACATCAACCGCGTGTGTACCCGTGATGGTCTCTTCTCGGCGGGGTCCGAGAAGTGAACACGGTTGTTGGAGTTATGCCTGACGTAGGTTGTTTCAGGATCACTTCTTGATCACTTTTAGTTTCTCGACCGTGCTTTGCCTTCTCCTCTCGCTCTCTTTTGTGCTGTAGCCACCTTATGCTAGTCGCTTGCTGCAGCTCCACCTCACAAACCCCTTTCCCACCTTTAAGCTTAAATAGTCTTGATCTCGCGGGTGTGAGATTGCTGAGTCCCCGTGACTCACAGATATTATCACCACAGTTGCAGGTACCAACGATGTCAGTGCAGATGACGCGACCGAGCTCACTTGGGAGTTCGATGAGGAACGTGGCCGTTACTATGTTTCTTTTCCAGATGATCAGTAGTGGAGCCCAGTTGGGTGATCCGGGGATCTGTTAGCATTTGGGGTAGTCTTCTTTCATTTTGGTACCGTAATCGGACCTTGAGTGTATTCTGGATGTTGCATGTTTATTTATGTACTTGTGTGAAGTGGCGATTGTAAGCCAACTATGTATCTTTCCCCTTTATTTATTACAGGGATTGTGTGAAGATTACCTCACTTGCGACATTGCTTTCAATGCGGTTATGCCTCTAAGTCGTGCCTCGACACGTGGGAGATATAGCCGCATCGAGGGCGTTTCAAGTTGGTAATCAGAGCCTTTCCCCGACCTTAGGAGCCCCCACTGTTTGATCGTCTTTAGTGGCCGAGTTGTGTCTAGAAAAATGTTTTGAGTCATTTAGGAATTATATATCGGAGAGTTTAGGAATTCTTTTTACTTCCCAGTCCCTTCGACCTTCTGGTGAGGCATCCTGACGTAGAGTTTTGACTCTTCTCTTCTCAAATTTCACTAAAATTTTTTTTAGGATCACGCGGGTATATTACAATCGTTCCGATGGTTTTATGATGACAACATTGTCTTGGTTGCCTCCTGACATTTAGGGGTTGTGGCAGTGTCCCGGGGAGTTGAGCTCCGAGGTGTTGTCGTCATAATTTTATCGTTGCGGTTTTGGAATACCTGAGTTTAGTACGCCGACATCGAAAATCTCTTTTGTACAGTTGTTGGTGAGATAACCCTGATAGCCCAGTACTGTGGCGAGTGCGGGGGTATTGCCATGACTTGTATAACGGATGCTTTTTCGAAGGTTGAGGTAGACGATTTCCGAAGGTTTCTTGGTTATGTGTTGAAGGATGGATACAGCTGGTTGTAGGATTTGCTAGTTTGGGTGAGATATTATGCTTCCCCTGTATCCCCAACACCTGATTGCATAACCGGAAAGTTTCGGGAGTTTATAAGTGGGAATTCCTGTAGCTCTAGTATTTCTTCCGCAGATATTTGGTTTGTGATTGGGTAATCCTTACCAAGTATTTGTTCACATCCGTACCTTGTTGATTTTATTTCTTACCATGTTCTAAGTGGCTTCTCAGCTTTGGAAGTGTGATGATTTACATTGGAATTCATTCTTTCATTCTCGTTCGAATGTTAATTGTGAAGACTATATGTTGCAATTTCGTTCCTTTGATTCAGCTTCAATATATCTCTGTCAAGATTCTAATGGATGTCACCCTCTTCAGGATGGCTCCACCAACGCGTCAGAATCCGGAACGCAATGAAGGGAATCAGGCTAACCCTCCGCCACCACCTCCGCCTCCGGAAGATTGGCAAGCCCTGATGACTGCCACAAATGCCAATGCTCAGATTCTGATTCAGCTCTTGCAAGATCGCAACCAAGGGCAAGCTAATCAAGAGAATCAAGGCCAAGGCAACAATCAGCCGCATTTCGCTTCACTGAACCAGTTCCTTGCTAATCAGCCAAAGACCTTCAGCTACTGTGTCGAGGCCACAGACGCAGATGATTGGCTCATGGACATCAGCAAGCATTTCGAGTGCAGCAATGTGAGACCTGAGGACTTTGTCAAGTTTGCCTCTTTTCAACTCAAAGATCAAGCTGCTGAGTGGTTCCAGCAATACAAAGATTCCAGAGGAGGTCGTGTCATTACTTGGGATGATTTCCGCCGTGACTTCAAAGCGCACCACATTCCAGAAAGTGTTGTTGAGCTTAAGCGTGAGGAATTCCGCAATCTCAAGCAAGGCACCATGTCTGTCTATCAATACAACACTCAGTTCCAGAAACTCTCTCGTTTTGCAAGGTAAGACATTCCTGATGAGAAGAGTATGATCTACCAGTTCAGGCGTGGTCTCAGAGAAGATCTGCAACTTGCTCTCGTGCTTTTCGAGCCATTAAAGTATGATGAATTCTACAACATGGCACTGAAACAAGAAGCTGCTCAGCTCAAGTGTGAGGCTTCTAAGAAGAGAGTCAGAGACGCAGTTCAGTCTTCTTCTTCTTCACTTGTGGCAGCTAAGCAACAGAAGTTCTGGTTGCCTCCTCCTCCTCCGTTCCGTCAGCCTTATCAGCAGAAGAACTCAAGTGGTCATGGATCTTCCCACCCACCCAACCCTGGTTATCAGAACAAGTCTCAGAACCAAGCTCCAAGGCCAAGTGCTCCTTATCATCGTCCGCTCTCAGAGGTGACTTGTAACAAATGTCAGCAGAAGGGTCACTATGCGAACAAGTGCAAGCATGCCAAGGTGAACATGTTGAATGCAGCTCAAGCAGAGGAGTCTTCTGAAGTGATCATGGGTAATCTTCCTGTTAATGATATTCCTGCAAAAGTCTTATTTGATACTGGTGCATCGCATTGTTTCATGTCAAGACCATTCTTTGCCAAGCATGAGTTCTCTTCTTCAAATTTGGATAGGCCCATGCCTGTCATTTCTCCTGGTAAACGTTTGAGCTCTAGTTTGGTGGTTCCCAATGTTTCTATCAAGATGGGTGACTACAAATTCTTGTCTAAACCAATTGTTCTTGGTGATTCTGATATTGATCTCATTCTCGGGATGGACTGGCTTTCTAAGCACAAGGCTCAGCTTGAGTGTGCTGCCAGGGAAATCAAATTGACTCACACTTCGAACGATGTGATCATCTATGCTTCTCGTGATGATACCATTCGGTTGTTTTCTCTCAATGAGAATGATGAATTGGAGGCTATCTCTCAGATTCCAGTCGTATGTGAGTACCAAGATGTTTTTCCAGAAGAGCTTCCGGGTATGCCTCCCCGTCGGCCAGTTGAATTCGTTATTGATCTTGAGCCTGGCACGGAACCCGTTTGCAAGCATCCTTACAAGCTTGGACCAGATGAGCTCAAGGAATTGAAGATTCAACTCGATAAACAAGAACGTCTGGGTCTGATCAGACCGAGTTCTTCTCCTTGGGGTTGTGGTGTTCTTTTTGTCAAGAAGAAGGATGGCACGGACCGACTTTGTGTCGATTACCGTCCATTGAACAAGAAGACTATCAAGAACAAGTACCCACTTCCCAACATCAATGAGCTATTTGAGCAACTCAAAGGTGCTAAGGTGTTCTCCAAGCTTGACCTTCGTATGGGTTATCATCAGATTCGCATTCGTGAAGAAGATATTCCCAAGACAGCATTCAGAACAAGCTTTGGTTCTTATGAATATACTGTCATGTCTTTCGGCCTTGTCAATGCTCCTCCATATTTCACTCGCTTGATGAATTTCATCTTCAACCCCTACATCAACGAATTTGTCTTGGTCTATCTCGATGATATTTTGGTCTTCTCCAAGAATAAGAAGGATCATGCCGAACATTTGCGATTGGTACTCGACAAGCTCAGAGAGTATCAATTATATGCGAAGTTCTCCAAATGTGAATTCTGGCTTGATGAAGTTCTTTATCTTGGTCATATCATCTCTACCAAGGGCATCGCTGTTAATCCAGAGAGGGTGTCTGCAGTTTTGAATTGGAATCCTCCTCAGAATGTCAAGCAGCTTCGCAGTTTTCTTGGACTTGCAAGCTATTGCAGAAGATTCGTTGAGAATTTCTCCAAGATTGCCAAGCCTCTTTCCAACCTCCTCCAGAAGCATGTGAAATATGTCTGGTCTCCTGAGTGTGACGTTGCTTTCAACACTCTCAAAGAGAAACTTGTCACTGCTCCAGTTCTGACTCCTCCTGACGAATCCAAGCCTTATGAAGTATTCTGTGATGCTTCTCTCCAGGGCCTCGGTGCTGTCTTAATGCAAGAGAAGAAGGTTGTTGCCTATACCTCTCGCCAGTTGAAGCCCAATGAAAGGAACTACCCCACTCATGATCTTGAGTTGGCGGCAGTTGTCCACGCACTAATAACATGGAGACATCTCCTGTTGGGAAGGAAAGTGGACATCTTCACCGATCACAAGAGTCTCAAGTATATCTTCACTCAGCCTCATCTCAACCTCAGGCAAACTCGATGGGTCGAAATGATTCAAGAGTATAATCCGAGTATTGAATATACTCCAGGCAAGGCTAATGTGATTGCAGACGCTTTGAGCAGAAAGGCTTACTGCAACAGCTTAATCCTCAAGCCCTTTCAACCGGATCTTTGTGAAGCTTTCCGCAAGTTGATTCTCCAAGTTGTCCCTCAAGGTTTTCTTGCCAACCTCATCGTCTCTCCTACCTTGGAAGATCAAATTCGTGAGGCACAACTGTTGGATACCATGGTGAAGAAGGTGAAACGTGGTATTGACAAGGGCATTTCCAAATACAAGTGCTATCGAGTTGATGACAGAGATACTCTTTTCTTCGAGGACCGGATCGTGGTTCCAAAGGGTGATCTTCGTAAAGTCATTATGAACGAAGCGCACAATTCTCTTCTGTCAATTCATCCTGGAAGTTCGAAGATGTACCATGACCTCAAGCAGTCGTATTGGTGGACTCGAATGAAGCGTGAGATTGCTCAATTCGTGAATGAGTGTGATGTCTGCAGAAGGGTGAAAGCAGAACACCAACGACCAGCTGGTCTTCTCCAACCTCTTGCTATTCCTGAATGGAAGTTTGATCATATTGAAATGGACTTCGTGACGGGTTTTCCCAAGTCCAAGCGTGGAAATGATGCTATCTTCGTCGTCATCGACAAGCTCACCAAAGTGGCTCATTTTCTTCCTATCAAAGAGTCTATCACATCAGCGCAGCTGGCAGAGCTCTACACTTCCAGAATTGTCTCCTTACACGGCATTCCACAATTGATCTCTTCAGACCGTGGCAGCATCTTTACCTCCAAGTTTTGGGATTCTTTTCAGACGGCCATGGGCACCAATATTCGCTTCAGCACAGCTTTCCATCCTCAGACTAGTGGACAAGTCGAGCGTGTCAATCAAATTCTTGAAGATATGCTCAGAGCCTGTGTTATCTCTTTCGGCATGAAGTGGGAGGATTGTCTTCCTTATGCTGAATTCTCTTACAACAACAGCTTTCAAGCCAGCTCGGGCAAAGCCCCATTCGAGATTCTCTATGGCAGAAAGTGCCGTACTCCTCTCAACTGGTCTGAAACCGGCGAACGTCAATTGCTCGGCAATGATTTGATCTCAGAGGCTGAGGCTATGTGCAAGGTCATTCGTGAGAACCTCAAAGCCGCGCAATCACGCCAGAAGAGCTATTACGATAGCAAACACCGAGATGTGGCATTCGAGATCGGAGACCATGTTTACCTCCGTGTCTCGCCAATGAAAGGAACTCGTCGCTTCGGTATCAAGGGGAAACTTGCTCCGAGATACGTCGGTCCTTTCAAGATCATCGGGAAACGAGGCGATCTCGCCTATCAACTTGAGCTTCCCTCCAACTTTGCAAATGTGCACGATGTCTTCCACGTGTCACAGCTTCGCAAGTGCTTCAAAACGCCTGAGCGCACCATCAACTTCGGAGAGATTGATCTTCAAGAAGATTTGTCCTATCATGAGCATCCAGTTGCCATTCTTGAGACAACTGAGCGCAAGACTCGCAACAAGTCAATCAAATTCCTCAAAGTGAAATGGTCACATCATTCAGACCGAGAAGCCACCTGGGAGCGTGAAGACCACCTACGTTCCGAGTATCCGGAGTTCTTTCAGTCCTAGATCTCGGGACGAGATCCTCTCGTAGTGGTGGTGTGTTGTAACGCCCCAGATGTAACTTGCCATATTTGTAATCCAACTCTTGCCATTTCCGGCTATGTGTTATGATATTCCCTCCGTGGTTGGGTTCTCTCCGTTTTGCATTTTGGTCATGTCATGCATTTCATATCATGTCATCATGTGCATCGCATTTGCATACGTGTTCGTCTCATAAATTCGAGCATTTTCCCCGTTGTCCGTTTTGCAATCCGGCGCTCCTATCTCCCCCGGTGTCCCCTTTTGCATTTCTTCGTGAGCGGGTATTAAACATTTTCGGAATGGACCGAGGCTTGACATGTGGCCTCGGTATAGCACCGGTAGACAGCCTGTCAAGTTTCGGGTCAATCGGAGTTCGTTTGGTACTCCAACGGTTAACCGGGTAACCGTGAAGGCCTCGTGTGTGTTGCAGCCCAACACCCCTTCAAAACAGCCCAATAATCCATCTAAGTCACTCCCATGTCCTCCGCCGTTCGATCACGATCGCGTGGCCGAAAACCGCACTCCATTTGGAGCTTCCTAGCTCCTTCTACCTATAAAAAGGCCTTCCCCTCCTCCATTTTCGGGTCCAAACACCCCTAACCCTAGCCCCGCTCCTCTCCGCGCCGCCGGACACGTCCGGATCGGGCCGGACGCGTCCACCGCCGCCGCCCGACAAATCAGACGGCGCCACGTGGCACCGCCGCCGCACCGCGCCGCCGGCCCGCGAGGCCCGACCGCGGCCCCCCGCGGCCCGCGCCCTCCCCGCGCGCCTCCAGCCGCGCCCGCCGCCGCCGCCGTTCCCCGCCGTCGCCCGCGCCGCCGCCGCCAAGCTCGCCGGCCGCCGCCCGGCTTCGCCGCCCGCGCCCGCGCGCCCGCCACCGCGCCGATCCCCACCGCCACCGCCCGGCTCCGCGCCGCCCGGCGCCGGATCCGGCCTTCCCCGAGCCGCAGCCTCCTCCTCCGGCGACCTCCCCGGCGGATCCGGCGAGATCCGCCCGGTGAACCTCGGGCCGCGTGCCGCCAGGGTTGACCTTCCCCGAGCCCAAATTGTCTCTAAGTCTGGAAATTTTATCATCATCATGCCATGTTCCCAGTGCCAAAACTTTGCATCCGTAGCTCCGTTTCGCGCGTATAATATGTCAAATTGATCGACTCGAAGAGTACATCATTTCTTTCCATTGCATCATTTTCATTTGAAGTCATCTTGATGCCCGAAATGCTGTTAGAAGAGGGCTAGTTGATGTTAGTTGCTGGATCTTATCTGAACATGCACTTTTGTCATTTTTGCCATGATTGATGTGTACCTCCTATGAAGTTGAGTACTACATGAGTTTTGTAATATGCCATGTTACCTTTCCAGAGAATTTTGCCATGTATTTTTGTGATCTATGTGGTGACTAGCACAAGCATGCAAACTAGGTCACCTGATGTTGCTGATTTCAGAGACTTAGTGATTTCACTAAGTCCCTGACTGCTGTTATTTTCATGCCATGCATTCATGTTGTTTCTGAGAGATCCATACATAATTTGAGCATGATCAGTAAGGGATTTTTTAACTTGAGTATTTGCTCTATCCATCCATGCCTATTTTTGCAATTATGAAGTGCCATAGCTTGAGTCAATCGAGCTCTACTTTTGCTTCAAAATGTTGCTGGCAGATTGTTTACGTGTTATTCGATTTTGCCAAGCTTGGTGTAGTTGATACTTGCATGATATGATGTTATTATTGCCATGTATTGTTACTATGACATGTCTTCTTGATGTATGTATGCTTAGTATATCATGCAATGCTCTGTAGTGAGTGCATCGAGCTCACGAACATGCCTAGTCGTTATCTGTTTTTGACATGTCCAGTTTTCTGCTAAGTCTGTAACCTGTAACGAAACTTGCTTAATTGACATGGGTGTAATCATATTCTCTGATCCTTTTTGGCTTATGGTCAGTAAGGGACTTTTGTCAAGTGCTTTGAGTAGATTCATTCCATGCCTTATTTTGCTATGTTCTGTTCTTGTAGCATGTTGTTTCATTGCTCTGAACATGTCATCCTGATGTTAGTTTCTGCTATGTTGTTATTTTCACTAAGTCTGTGAACCTGTTATCTTGTGCACTTTTGCCATGCTTGTTTGGACCTGTTATGATGTGATTTAGCCGTAGCTCAGTGTTCATCTTTTGTCGAGCATCTTGAGTAGATTACTGTCATAAGCTTTGTTGCCATGTTTGGGTGCAGTAGCTTAATTATTTGTTGCTTGCTAAGTAGCATCATGCTGTTTATGGCAGTTTCGTGTCATTCTTGTATTGCTTGCCATTTGCAAACCGTGCATCCGATTCCGGTGTATTTTATATCCATTTCAACCGAAATCACCTCAGCTATCCAGTGGCATGCTTGGTTTGCCAAGATTATGCCCTGTTCACCCTTGTCCTTCCGGAGCATGCATTCGCATTGCATATCACCTCTCGCATATCATGCCATGTTTTGCATCATGTTGCTTGCGCATTGCATCGTGGTTGATTTTGGTTCCTTTGCTTGTTCTCTTGTCTTGGGTAGAGCCGGGAGACGAGTACGTGAACGAGGGTTCCGTTGAGAACGCTTTCGAGGACCAAGCTTTCGACAACTCTGAGAACCTTGCAGGCAAGATGACCATACCCTCGAAATCACTTCTATCTTTGCTTGCTAGATTGCTCGCTCTTTTGCTATGCCTATGCTGCGAAACCTACCACTTGCTATATCATGCCTCCTATATTGCCATGTCAGCCCCTAACCATCCATGTCCTAGCAAACCGTTGTTTGGCTATGTTACTGCTTTGCTCAGCCCCTCTTATAGCGTTGCTAGTTGCAGGTGAAGATGAAGTTTGTTCCTTGTTGGAACATGGACTTGTTGTTCCTTGTTGGAACATGTTTACTTGTTGGGATATCACAATACCTCTTATTTAATTAATGCATCTATATACTTGGTAAAGGGTGGAAGGCTCGGCCTTATGCCTGGTGTTTTGTTCCACTCTTGCCACCCTAGCTTCCGTCATACCGGTGTTATGTTCCCGGAGTTTGCGTTCCTTACACGGTTGGGTGATTTATGGGACCCCCTTAACAGTTCGCTTTGAATAAGACTTTTCCAGCAAGGCCCAACATTGGTTTTACCATTTGCCACCACCTACCCTTTTTCCCCCGGGTTTTCACGAGCCCGAGGGTCATCTTTATTTTAGCCCCCCCCGGACCAGTGCTTCTCTAAGTGCTGGCCCGAACCGAGCAACCTGCGGGGCCACCTCGTGGCAACTCGAGGGCTGGTTTTACTCGTAGCTTGACTTATCCGGATGTGCCCTGAGACCGAGATATGTGCAGCTCCTATCAGGATTTGTCGGCACAACCGGGCGGTTTTGCTGGACTTGTTTTATTGCTGTCGAAATGTCTTGTAGTCCGGGATTCCGAGATTGATCGGGTCTTCCCGGTAGAAGGAATATCCTTCGTTGACCGTGAGAGCTTATCATGGGCTAAGTCGGGACATCCCTGCAAGGTATTATCTTTCGAAAGCCGTGCCCGCGGTTATGAGGCAGATGGGAATTTGTTGATGTCCGGTTGTAGAGAACCCGAAGTTGACCTTAACTAAAACACATCAACCGCGTGTGTACCCGTGATGGTCTCTTCTCGGCGGGGTCCGAGAAGTGAACACGGTTGTTGGAGTTATGCCTGACATAGGTTGTTTCAGGATCACTTCTTGATCACTTTTAGTTTCTCGACCGTGCTTTGCCTTCTCCTCTCGCTCTCTTTTGCGCTGTAGCCACCTTATGCTAGTCGCTTGCTGCAGCTCCACCTCACAAACCCTTTTCCCACCTTTAAGCTTAAATAGTCTTGATCTCGCGGGTGTGAGATTGCTGAGTCCTCGTGACTCACAGATATTATCACCACAGTTGCAGGTACCAACGATGTCAGTGCAGATGACGCGACCGAGCTCACTTGGGAGTTCGATGAGGAACGTGGCCGTTACTATGTTTCTTTTCCAGATGATCAGTAGTGGAGCCCAGTTGGGTGATCCGGGGATCTGTTAGCATTTGGGGTAGTCTTCTTTCATTTTGGTACCGTAGTCGGACCTTGAGTGTATTCTGGATGTTGCATGTTTATTTATGTACTTGTGTGAAGTGGCGATTGTAAGCCAACTATGTATCTTTCCCCTTTATTTATTACAGGGATTGTGTGAAGATTACCTCACTTGCGACATTGCTTTCAATGCGGTTATGCCTCTAAGTCGTGCCTCGACACGTGGGAGATATAGCCGCATCGAGGGCGTTTCACCCCCCCCCCCGAAGCGTGGTAACATGAATCATATAAAGTAGAACAAGATGGATGGACAAAAAGCACAACAACCACAAGAAGAGGTCTCAATCGACAATGATAGAGCTCATAGAGCCAAATGCGATTTCATCAATGATTCATTGTGTGTTTATGAGTACAAAGTATCATAGTGATGTATGTCTTTCACTAATGAACAACTTGTAATTAGATATGATATGAGTTCAGTTATTTTTTTGGACATGATACAAGCTCTATTTTATATGGCGCGAAGGCCAACCCTACATACTAGGCTAAAGGAGCATGTGATCCCATCTCGGTGCCAAATCTACCATGAATGGAACCATCTAAACTTCTTGAACCGCCTCATGCTGAGATGAGATGACTGTCTGGGGTCACATGTGGAACAAAGGAATACACCATTCCCCCTAATTACCACATGCGATGTCGGTATAACAACTGTCATATGACCACCAGGCAGTCATATCTAGGGAAACTGGTCCTGAGCAAGTCATTAGCATGCTAACTAGGTTTAGGGCACCCACAATGTGTGCAAAAATCTGCCCATAAGCGAAAAGGGCACCCTTATGTTCCGCCCTTATACATTAAGGGAGTGGTATGCAAACCATAAAGATTAAGGGAAACCCTTAGGCTTATTGGAAGTCCATAAGCAATAGAATAATATTATCTAGTGCACATTGCAATATAAAACCAATTTTACATGGAAAGGTTGTTATCCGGTTGTTCTTACATGTGGGCCCCAACTTATGGACTACTTTGGCTGTCTAAATTGTGGTGCCCTCTTATGGTCAAGTATGTGTGTCCTAACTTAGTGGACAACTTGAGCTATATAGACTTGTGATGCCCTAAATAGGTGTGCCTTCACAAGATACTAGCTTTAGATACTAAGGGCATCTCCAAGGCAGACCACAAACCCCCCGCATACGTCTGGATCGCGCTGTCTGGATCGTAAAAACCATCTATGCGGTCCTGTATCGGTCTGTGGAGTGGTCCAGATATACTTTCTCTCGCAAATCGAAGACCAAAGTGGGGGAGCTTTGCCGGAGTCCGGACACCATACATGTAGGACTCGACACCCCCGGCCCACCCAAAACCCTTTCCGGACCCCACGCTTCCATCCCCCCCATTTTCTCTCATCCCTTCTTTCTCTCCGCCGCTCCACCACCCCGGCCGCCATGCCGCACCCCTGCCGGAACTCTACATCTCCATCACCTCCAACGTTCCAGCCGGGCTCCACCGTGTTTCTCCTCCATCGTTGTTCAACGCATGTCCTCTGACCGCCCTGCCAGGTACCATCCTCTACAGCTATACTCACCATGTCCGATAACTGTTCGATTAATTGCCGGAGCTAAAGACACTTTTCCCTTCTTCTTTCTAGCGATGGATTCAGATTTGAAGTACATATACGAGCACTATGTTGAGTCGTCTGACATCTCGTCCAACGAGGAGGAGTACTCGGATGAGTCAACGATGATGGAGGCGGTCTTTGAAGACGCGGAGCGTGCGGAGGAGCATATTCAAATGCATCAAAAAATTCGGTGTTACCAACTCACGAGCAGTTAAAGGAGGATCTGATTGAGCATCAGTGGGCGGTTAAAGGCAACAACATTGTTGGGATGTAATATTTGAACTAGTGCTGCATGCGGCTATTTAAACGTCTGCAGGACTACAGTATATGTATGTGGCCATTTGACCGTGCGGACTTAAAAAAAGAGGGAGGCCAGATGTATGCGGCTATGGTTGGATGGCGGCCTTCCGCATTCGTGTCTGCGGATGGATGCAGGAGGAGGTTTGTGGGTCGCCATTGGAGACAAATCAGAGACAAGCGTGGTGGTGGTGGTGGTGGTGGGGGGGGGGGCGTTGCGGGCGTCCGACAGCAACCAAGCCCGCTTCTGACCGTCGTAGCTCACCCAAACCCCCTTCCTACTCGCCTGCGTGCGTTCCCACCCGACGCCAGCTGCCCACATTTATGCCGCTGTTGTTGGAAATATGCCCTAGAGGCAATAATAAATTGATTATTATTATATTTCCTTGTTCATGATAATCGTTTATTATCCATGCTAGAATTGTATTGATAGGAAACTCAGATACATGTGTGGATACATAGACAACACCATGTCCCTAGTAAGCCTCTAGTTGACTAGCTCGTTGATCAATAGATGGTTACGGTTTCCTGACCATGGACATTGGATGTCGTTGATAACGGGATCACATCATTAGGAGAATGATGTGATGGACAAGACCCGATCCTAAGCCTAGCACAAGATCATGTAGTTCGTATGCTAAAGCTTTTCTAATGTCAAGTATCGTTTCCTTAGACCATGAGATTGTGCAACTCCCGGATACCGTAGGAGTGCTTTGGGTGTGCCAAACGTCACAACGTAACTGGGTGGCTATAAAGGTACACTACAGGTATCTCCAAAAGTGTCTGTTGGGTTGGCACGAATCGAGACTGGGATTTGTCACTCCGTGTGACGGAGAGGTATCTCTGGGCCCACTCGGTAGGACATCATCATAATGTGCACAATGTGATCAAGGAGTTGATCACGGGATGATGTGTTGCGGAACGAGTAAAAGAGACTTGCCGGTAACGAGATTGAACAAGGTATCGGGATACCGACGATCGAATCTCGGGCAAGTATCATACCGATAGACAAAGGGAATTGTATACGGGATTGATTAAGTCCTTGACATCGTGGTTCATCCGATGAGATCATCGTGGAACATGTGGGAGCCAACATGGGTATCCAGATCCCGCTGTTGGTTATTGACCGGAGAACGTCTCGGTCATGTCTGCATGTCTCCCGAACCCGTAGGGTCTACACACTTAAGGTTCGATGACGCTAGGGTTATTAAGGAAGTTCGTATGTGGTTACCGAATGTTGTTCGGGGTCCCGGATGAGATCCCGGACGTCACGGGGAGTTCCGGAATGGTCCGGAGGTAAAGATTTATATATGGGAAGTCCTGTTTTGGTCACCGAAAGGGTTTCGGGTTTTATCGGTAACGTACCGGGACCACCAGGAGGGTCCCGGGGGTCCACCAAGTGGGACCACCGGCCCCGGAGGGCTGCATGGGCCACATGTGGGAGGGGACCAGCCCCAGGTGGGCTGGTGCGCCCCCCCACAAGGGCCCAAGGCGCCTAGGGTTTGGGGAAGGGGGCGCACCCACCTAACTTGGGGGGCAAGTCTCCCCTCTTCCCCCCTTGGCCGCCACCCTAGATGGGTTTGGGGCAGCCGCACCCCTTGGGGTGGAAACCCTAAAGGGGGCGCACCCCCCTTCCCTCTCCCCTATATATACTTGAGGGTTTTGGGGCTGCCCAACATACTATTCGATCTCCCTCTTGGCGCAGCCCTACCTCTCTCCCTCCTCCTCTCTTGCGGTGCTTGGCGAAGCCCTGCTGGATTGCCACGCTCCTCCACCACCACCACGCCATTGTGCTGCTGCTGGACGGAGTCTTCCTCAACCTCTCCCTCTCTCCTTGCTGGATCAAGGCATGGGAGACGTCACCGGGCTGTACGTGTGTTGAACGCGGAGGTGCCGTCCGTTCGGCACTTGGTCATCGGTGATTTGGATCACGACGAGTACGACTCCGTCAACCCCGTTCACTTGAACGCTTCTGCTTAGCGATCTACGAGGGTATGTAGATGCACTCTCTTTCCCCTCGTTGCTGGTTTCTCCATAGATAGATCTTGGTGACACGTAGGAAAATTTTGAATTTATGCTACGTTCCCCTACAGT
This sequence comes from Aegilops umbellulata, assembly GCA_032464435.1. Classification (NCBI taxonomy): domain Eukaryota; kingdom Viridiplantae; phylum Streptophyta; class Magnoliopsida; order Poales; family Poaceae; genus Aegilops; species Aegilops umbellulata. The sequence goes on along the minus strand of CP136055.1, from coordinate 474,958,166 downwards.
GGCATCATGAGCTAGGTCTATTGCGTAGATTCTTTGCACGAGTAGAACACAAAGTAGTTGTGGGCGTTGATTTTGTTCAATATGCTTACCGTTACTAGTCAATCTTGATTCGGCGGCATTGTGGGATGAAGCGGCCCGGACCGACCTTACACGTACACTTACGTGAGACAGGTTCCACCGACTGACATGCACTAGTTGCATAAGGTGGCTAGCGGGTGCCAGTCTCTCCCACTTTAGTCGGATCGGATTCGATGAAAAGGGTCCTTATGAAGGGTAAATAGCAATTGACATATCACGTTGTGGTTTTGCGTAGGTAAGAAACGTTCTTGCTAGAAACCCATAGCAGCCACGTAAAACATGCAAACAACAATTAGAGGACGTCTAACTTGTTTTTGCAGGGTATGCCATGTGATGTGATATGGACAAAGGATGTGATGTATGATATATGTGATGTATGAGATGATCATGTTCTTGTAATAGGAATCACGACTTGCATGTCGGTGAGTATGACAACCGGCAGGAGCCATAGGAGTTGTCTTTAATTTATTTATGACCTGCGTGTCAACATAAACGTCATGTAATTACTTTACTTTATTGCTAACTGTTAGCCATAGTAGTAGAAGTAATAGTTGACGTGACAACTTCATGAAGACACGATGATGGAGATCATGGTGTCATGCCGGTGACGATGATGATCATGGAGCCCTGAAGATGGAGATCAAAAGGAGCAATATGATATTGGCCATATCATGTCACTATTTGATTGCATGTGATGTTTATCATGTTTTTGCATCTTATTTGCTTAGAACGACGGTAGTAAATAAGATGATCCCTCATTAAAATTTCAAGAAAGTGTTCCCCCTAACTGTGCACCGTTGCGAAAGTTCGTCGTTTCGAAGCACCACGTGATGATCGGGTGTGATAGATTCTTACGTTCGAATACAACGGGTGTTGACGAGCCTAGCATGTACAGACATGGCCTCGGAACACATGCAAACACTTAGGTTGACTTGACGAGCCTAGCATGTACAGACATGGCCTCGGAACACAGAAGATCGAAAGGTCGAGCATGAGTCGTATGGTAGATACGATCAACATGAAGATGTTCACCGACGTTGACTAGTCCGTCTCACGTGATGATCGGACACGGCCTAGTTGACTTGGATCATGTAATCACTTAGATGACGAGAGGGATGTCTATCTGAGTGGGAGTTCATAAGATGAACTTAATTATCCTGAACATAGTCAAAAGATCTTTGCAAATTATGTCATAGCTTACGCTTTAGTTCTACTGTGTTAGATACGTTCCTAGAGAAAATATAGTTGAAAGTTGACAGTAGCAATTATGCGGACAATAGAAGGCTTATGTCCTTAATGCAACGCTCGGTGTGCTGGACCTCGAACGTGGTCTGTGGATGTTGCGAACATCTGACATACACGTTTTCATGACTACATGATAGTTCGGTAATGATAAATGGTTTAGAATTGAGGCACTGAAGACATTTTTGAAATGTCGCGGAACATATGAGATGTTTCGAGGGCTGAAATTGGGATTTCAGGCTCGTGCCCACGTCAAGAGGTATAAGACCTCCGACGATTTTCTTGGCCTGCAAACTAAGGGAGAAAAGCTCAATCGTTGAGCTTGTGCTCAGATTGTCCGAGTACAACAATCACTTGAATCGAGTGGGAGTTGATCTTCCAGATAAGATAGTGATGTTTCTCCAAAGTCATTGCCACCAAGCTGCTAGAGCTTCGTAATGAACTATAACATATCAGGGATAGATATGATGATCCTTGAAATATATTCGCAATGTTTGACACCGCGAAAGTAGAAATCAAGAAGGAGCATCAATTGTTGATGGTTAGTGAAACCACTAGTTTCAAGAAGGGCAAGGGCAAGAAGGGATACTTCATGAAATGGCAAATCAGCTGCTGCTCTAGTGGAGAAACCCAAGGTTGAACCCAAACCCGAGACTGAGTGCTTCTGTAATAAGGGGAACAACCACTGGAGCAGAATTACCTTAGATACTTGGTAGATGAGAAGGCTGTCTATAGAAGTATATTGGATATACATTATGTGAATGTGTACTTTACTACTACTCCTAGTAGCATCAGGGTATTAGATACCGGTTCGGTTGCTAAGTGTTAGTAACTCGAAATAAAAGCTACGGAATAAACGGAGACTAGCTGAAGGTGAGCTGACGAGATGTGTTGGAAGTGTTTCCAAGGTTGATGTGATCAAGCATCGCACGCTCCCTCTACCATCGAGATTGGTGTTAAACCTAAATAATTGTTATTTGGTGTTTGCGTTGAGCATAGACATGATTGGATTATGTCTATCGCAATACGGTTATTCATTTAAGGAGAATAATGGTTACTCTATTTATTTGAATAATACCTTCAATGGTCTTGCACCTAAAATGAATGGTTTATTGAATCTCGATCATAGTGATACACATGTTCATGCCAAAAGATACAAGATAGTAATGATAGTACCACCTACTTGTGGCACTGCCGTATAAGTCATATTGGTATAAAACGCATGAAGAAGCTCCATGTTGTTGGATCTTTGGGCTCACTCATTTTTGAAAAGGATTGAGACATGTGAACCATGTCTATTGGTATATACGCATGAAGAAACTCCATGCAGATGGACCGTTTGGACTCACTTGATTTTGAATCACTTGAGATATGCAAATCATACCACATGGGCAAGATGACTGAAAGCTTCAGTTTCAGTAAAATGGAACAAGAAAGCAACTTGTTGGAAGTAACACATTTTGATGTGTGCAGTCCAATGAGTGCTGAGGCACGCAGTGGATATCGTTATGCTCTTACTTCACAGATGATTTGAGTAGATACTGAGCATATTTACTTGATGAAACACAAGTCTGAATTATTGAATGGTTCAAGTAATTTCAGAATGAAGTTGAAGATCGTCGTGACAAGAGGATAAAATATCTATGATATGATCATAGAGATGAATATCTGAGTTGCGAGTTTGGTACACAATTGAGACATTGTGAAAATTGTTTCACGACTAGTACCGCCTGGAACACCATAGTGTGATGGTGTGTCCGAACATCATAACTGCACCCTATTGGATATGATGCATACCATGATGTCTCTTATCGAATTACCACTATCGTTCATGGGTTAGGCATTAGAGACAACCGCACTCACTTTAATAGGGCACCACGTAATTCCGATAAGATGACACCGTATGAACTATGTGTTAGAGAAACCTAAGCTGTCATTTCTTATAAGTTTGGGGCTGCGACGCTTATGTGAAAAAGTTTCAGGCTGATAAGCTCAAACCCAAAGCAGATAACTTCAGCTTCATAGGACACCCAAAACAGTTGGGTATACCTCCTGTCTCAGATCCGAAAGCAATAGGGATTGTTTCTCAAATCGGGTCCTTTCTCGAGGAAAAGTTTCTCTTGAAAGAATTGAGTGGGAGGATGGTGGAGACTTGATGAGGTTATTGAACCGTCACTTCAACTAGTGTGTAGTAGGGCACAGGAGTTGTTCCTATGGCACCTACACCAATTGAAGTGGAAGCTTATGATAGTGATCATGAGACTTCGAATCAAGTCACTCCCAAACCTCGTAGGATGACAAGGATGCGTACTACTTCAGAGTGGTACGTAATCCTGTCTTGGAAGTCATGTTGCTAGACAACAATGAACCTACGAGCTATGGAGAAGCGATGGTGGGCCCGGATTCCGATGAATGGCTCGAGGCCATAAAATCTGAGAGAGAATCCATGTATGAAAACAAAGTGTAGACTTTGGCAGAACGGCTCGATGGTCGTGAGGCTGTTGAGTACAGATGGATTTTAAAAGGAAGACGGACAATGATGGTAAATGTCACCATTAAGAAAGCTCGACTTGTCATTAAGATGTTTCCCGACAAGTTCAAGGAGTTGACTACGATGAGACTTTCTCACTCATAGCGATGCTAAGAGTCTGTTGGAATTAGCAGGTACTGCATTATTTATGAAATCTTGCAGATAGGATGTCAAAATATTGTTTCCTTGTTCTTGAGGAAAGGTTGTATGTGATACAACCAGAAGATTTTGTCGATCCTGAAAGATGCTAACAAGTATGCAAAGCCCCAGCAATCCTTCTAAGGACTGGAGTAAGCATCTCGGAGTTGGAATGTACACTTTGGTGAGATAATCAAAGATTTTGGGTTTATACAAAGTTTATGAGAAACTTGTATTTCCAAAGAAGTGAGTGGGAGCACTATAGAATTTCTGATGAGTATATGTAGTTGACATATTGTTGATCAGAAATGATGTAGAATTTATGGAAAGCATATAGGGTTGTTTGAAAAGTGTTTTTCAATGGAAAACCTGGATTAAGCTACTTGAACATTGAGCATCAAGATCTATAAGGATAAATCAAAATCGCTTAATAGTACTTTCAAACGAACACATACCATGACAAGATTTTGAAGTAGTTCAAAATAGATCAGCAAAGAAGGAGTTCTCGGCTGTGTTACAAGGTGTGGGTATTGAGCAAGACTCAAGACATGACCACGGCAGAATAGAGAGAAAGGACGAAGGTCGTCCCCTATGCTTTAGTCGTATGCTATGTTATGTACCGCACCTGAAGTGTGCCAAACCATGAGTCAGTCAAGGGGTACAAGTGTGATCTAGAAATGGATCACAGGACAACGATCAAAGTTATCCTTAGTAACTAGTGGACTAAGGAATTTTCTCGATTATGGAGGTGGTAAAAGAGTTCGTCGTAAAGGGTTACGCCGATGCAAGCTTTGACACTAATCCAGATTATTCTGAGTAGTAAACTGGATTCGTATAGTAGAACAGTTATTTGGAATAGCACCAAATAGAGCGTGGTAACTGCATCTAGGAGATGACATAGATATTTGTAAAGCACACACGGATCTGAAAGGTTCAGACCTGTTGACTATAACATCTCTCACAAGCATAACATGATCAAACCCAGAACTCTTGGGTGTTAGTCACATAGGGATGTGACCTTGAGTGTTAATCACATATCGATGTGAACTAGATTATTGACTCTAGTGCAAGTGGGAGACTGTTGGAAATATGCCCTAGAGGCAATAATAAATTGATTATTATTATATTTCCTTGTTCATGATAATCGTTTATTATCCATGCTAGAATTGTATTGATAGGAAACTCAGATACATGTGTGGATACATAGACAACACCATGTCCCTAGTAAGCCTCTAGTTGACTAGCTCGTTGATCAATAGATGGTTACGGTTTCCTGACCATGGACATTGGATGTCGTTGATAACGGGATCACATCATTAGGAGAATGATGTGATGGACAAGACCCGATCCTAAGCCTAGCACAAGATCATGTAGTTCGTATGCTAAAGCTTTTCTAATGTCAAGTATCGTTTCCTTAGACCATGAGATTGTGCAACTCCCGGATACCGTAGGAGTGCTTTGGGTGTGCCAAACGTCACAACGTAACTGGGTGGCTATAAAGGTACACTACAGGTATCTCCAAAAGTGTCTGTTGGGTTGGCACGAATCGAGACTGGGATTTGTCACTCCGTGTGACGGAGAGGTATCTCTGGGCCCACTCGGTAGGACATCATCATAATGTGCACAATGTGATCAAGGAGTTGATCACGGGATGATGTGTTGCGGAACGAGTAAAAGAGACTTGCCGGTAACGAGATTGAACAAGGTATCGGGATACCGACGATCGAATCTCGGGCAAGTATCATACCGATAGACAAAGGGAATTGTATACGGGATTGATTAAGTCCTTGACATCGTGGTTCATCCGATGAGATCATCGTGGAACATGTGGGAGCCAACATGGGTATCCAGATCCCGCTGTTGGTTATTGACCGGAGAACGTCTCGGTCATGTCTGCATGTCTCCCGAACCCGTAGGGTCTACACACTTAAGGTTCGATGACGCTAGGGTTATTAAGGAAGTTCGTATGTGGTTACCGAATGTTGTTCGGGGTCCCGGATGAGATCCCGGACGTCACGGGGAGTTCCGGAATGGTCCGGAGGTAAAGATTTATATATGGGAAGTCCTGTTTTGGTCACCGAAAGGGTTTCGGGTTTTATCGGTAACGTGCCGGGACCACCAGGAGGGTCCCGGGGGTCCACCAAGTGGGACCACCGGCCCCGGAGGGCTGCATGGGCCACATGTGGGAGGGGACCAGCCCCAGGTGGGCTGGTGCGCCCCCCCACAAGGGCCCAAGGCGCCTAGGGTTTGGGGAAGGGGGCGCACCCACCTAACTTGGGGGGCAAGTCTCCCCTCTTCCCCCCTTGGCCGCCACCCTAGATGGGTTTGGGGCAGCCGCACCCCTTGGGGTGGAAACCCTAAAGGGGGCGCACCCCCCTTCCCTCTCCCCTATATATACTTGAGGGTTTTGGGGCTGCCCAACATACGATTCGATCTCCCTCTTGGCGCAGCCCTACCTCTCTCCCTCCTCCTCTCTTGCAGTGCTTGGCGAAGCCCTGCTGGATTGCCACGCTCCTCCACCACCACCACGCCGTTGTGCTGCTGCTGGACGGAGTCTTCCTCAACCTCTCCCTCTCTCCTTGCTGGATCAAGGCATGGGAGACGTCACCGGGCTGTACGTGTGTTGAACGCGGAGGTGCCGTCCGTTCGGCACTTGGTCATCGGTGATTTGGATCACGATGAGTACGACTCCATCAACCCCGTTCACTTGAACGCTTCCGCTTAGCGATCTACGAGGGTATGTAGATGCACTCTCTTTCCCCTCGTTGCTGGTTTCTCCATAGATAGATCTTGGTGACACGTAGAAAATTTTTGAATTTATGCTACGTTCCCCTACAGCTGTAGAGCGCGCCGCTGCACATTGAAGCCGACCCAGAGCAGACGCGACCTCTCACCGCCTCTTCCACTAAAGCAGCACGCTGCCCGAGGGCGCCACTCGCGATGTTTCTTTGGTGTCTACATCTGTCCATTGCCGGAGATGCATTGTTGAACGAGACATGACGGATATCTACTAGACTTGTTCAATGCCCCATCCCTCCGTATGCCGCCATTAAGCAGGCTCACCGGCCGAGGAACCTACTCCCGCGCTACACATTGACGAACCCGGACGGCTCACCTCACCGGAATCCGCTATTTAAAGGCGGTCACGCCCGGCTAACTCCACACCACACTACAAGTTGCTCCCCATCCTCCCCCCTTGCATTGCATCCGTCATGACTTCAGGCGGTGAAGCTCTGTGGGAGAGCCTTTCCATAGAGATGAAGCACGCCGTGGCCGCCCTTGCCGCCGCCTGGCAGAGCCGCCGTGCTAGGAGGATCGAGGCCGACTTGCTGACCAGCTCGCTCGAGGTCTCCGATGATGACCCCACGATGGAGACGAGCTCCGGCGATACCGCCCCGGCTCTCGCGCTGTGCATGCCAGCTTCACCATGGAGCAGGCGCAGGCGCACTACAACGCCGCCATGGCGGAGGTGCGGCCTGCGCCGGCGCCTATGTCAGTGTTACAATAGGTGCAAGAGGAACAATGGTATAACCGAGCAGCACCGGCTGGCGAAGGACCCGATCTACGGTGAGTGCGCGATAGAGGAGGTTGTGGCGGCCATGGCCGCGACAAACCCCAACTTTGTTGCGGAGCAGCGTGCCATCTACGATGTTGTCCGCGTTCAAGCCACCGCTCGCCAGGAAGCGGTGGACGCCGAGGCACAGCTTCAGGCGATCGCGGAGAAGAACAACACAAACTGTGCCCCCTACGTGTCGCCGCCGAACAATCCAGCGGCCCGGTGGGAGGACGACAACGTGGGCGGCACAATTTCCATTGTGGACCTCACGTCTACCGGGGATGGATAAGGCGCGGACTCGGAGCTCCGAGGATGAGTAGGGCACGGGAGGCGGCAGGGCCTTGTGTGACCGTGTCTCATGTGGGACAGTCCGTTTCCCGTGTTTTACTCTTCCTCGCCGGAGACCGCAGCTTCACTTAATCAGTCATATCGCGGGTGGTCATGAAGACCGCGGATGGAGGGCGGCAAGGGCTTGGATGCTGAGCGCCGGCGCTGTAAGATAGGTTTAGGGTCGGGTCGGTTTATTTTTTGTTCTAAATGTTTGAAATCTAATGAAAATCCACCGTGTTTGCATGAATTTCATCCGGTTATTTTTTTGAACTCAGTATAGACGCAAGTGCTCATACATACGTGCATACACTCACCCCTATGAACGCACATCCTACCCTATGAACATTTTCGAGAGACTGAGCCGGCATATCATCTTAAGATTTTACGAAGTCACCGTAAACGCCTTCGATAGAAAATTTGCGAGTCGCCGTTGGAGATGCTCTAACTTGCGCTTTTCAAAATACAGTGACCAAAGTGAACTTATACGAAGAGTATTGTTTTGATGTTTTTTTATACTTGAGAGGAAAAGGTCGAAGGCCCAGGACCCGTGACAGGAAAAAGGCGGGAACGCGTTCCTTCTCTCATAAGTAAAAAGAAAACCTTTGCTAAAAAAAGTTAAAAGAAAGGAAAACGCTCGCTTTCCACCGGCTGATAACGCGCAGGCATCAGCTGCCTCCCCTGCCAACCATGTGTCCAGGCGGGAGCCCACTGCAACGTCCCTTTTTTCCTGAGCGCACCCGCCGCCGCGAAACCAGCCAACACGCTGCTCGTTTCGTCTGCTCTTTCTTCCTCGGGCTACACATACGCCCACTGTCGTATGCTACTGACTTGTTTATAATTTCTTAGAATGGAGATACACTACCATGCGATGTACTAATAGTCTAGTACTGGCTACTAGTATCTTTTTTGTACGTAAAAAGAAAATAGATACGGTGTTGTGTTCACTGCCATGCCATGTACTACCTTTGGAACAAGTTTCTGCAACAACGATGTTGTTGCGGAACGACGGCAGCAACGACGACCTTACCAATGCGTGACACGACGGGAGATATTATTGCAATTTTTGTAGTTGCATTTTTTGCAACAAGGATCTTGTTACAAACAATTAGATACGGTGGGAGGTGTGTTTGCAATTTTTGCAACAAGGGTCTGGTTGCAAAATTAGAGAAGAGGTTTTGCAACAGCTGATTTGTTGCAGAAAATTAGAGAAGAGGAGGTTTCGCAACAAAGGTCTTGTTGCAGAAATTTAGAGAAGAGAAGGTTTCACAACAAGAATACCTTGTTGCAGAAAATTAGAGAAGAAGAAGTTTTGCAACAATAGACTTGTTGCAGGAAATTAGAAAAGAGGAGGTTTCGCAACAAAGGTCTTGTTGCAGGAATTTAGAGAAGAGAAGGTTTCACAACAAGAATACCTTGTTGCAGAAAATTAGAGAAGAAAAAGTTTTGCAACAATAGACTTGTTGCACGAAATTAGAAAAGAGGAGGTTTCGCAACAAAGGTCTTGTTGCAGGAATTTAGAGAAGAGAAGGTTTCACAACAAAAGTATTGTTACAGAAAATTAGAGAAACGAAACGGACCGCTCGCTTCACACTATCGGAGGAAGAAGCGCATCAACCGGCTTGTTGTAATTCGGGGCGCGCACGATTGAGGGAGATCTAATGGCTAATTCTGTGTCTTTCGGACGATAGGAAAGGTGGTTGATATTTTAGTGCTATCCGCCGGCGGACGCGTAGCGTCGGTGCTTTTTCACAAGCCCGCAGAGGCCGCATTGACTCCAAGGGACCTACTCCCCGGACCCCTACTCCCCCCTCCCTCCCTCTCTCGAAAGTGGCGCTCGCTTGCTCGCTCGCTCGCGCGTGAGGCAGTGTACGTCGCGGCGAGACAATGGGGGAGGAGATGGATTTGGGCGACATCGTCATCTCTTGGTCGGTCCCGGAGATCATCGACGACGACCTCTACAAAGGGCAGGTGCGTGGTCGATCGATTCCCCCGGCCGGTTGATTGCGATGATTTGTTTGGGTGTTTTCCCCCCTCTTCTCCGATTGTGCGATGGCGAAGTGTCGGCGGCGGCGGTGGGGGTGGAGGGAGAAGACCTGGCCGGCCGCTGGAGAGAGGAGGAGCGGAGGAGACATGGCTGGCCGGCGGAAAGGGGGGGGGGGGGGGGGGGCATTACAACTGCTCGTACTAGGGAGCAAGCGGCCTTTGCCGTTCATATGCCCAAATCAGATGAGTGGTCGCATTTGCGCCGCTGTTCACTGCTGGTTGGGCTGAAGTCTGGCTAGGAAATGCAATTAGCCTAGTAGTCTGGAAACTGCATATTGCTGTTGGTGGCATATGTATCTGATTCCAGCCAGCACACTGATCTGAATATTTCCCCATATAATAGATTTAATTTTCTTTCTCGAGAAAGCCCCCAAAACTTTGCCTCTCGTCGCATAGATAGAAAAACTTTTTCTCGAGAAAGCCCCAAGAGGGCAACACCCGCATGTACAGTGCAACGCTCTGACGAACTAAGCAGTAGGCATTGCCGGAAGCAGTGCTGCAGGACCCAACGCTCCTCGCACTGCCGGGATTCAGCCTTTATCGTGTCGAATAGGCCAACGATGTTGGGCTGCGCGCCAAATCCATCAAGTCTAGTAGTGTGGAAATTGCATATTGCTGTTGGTGGCATATGTATCTGATTCCAGCCAGCTCAATTATCTGAATATTTTTTCCTAATGGTTGATTTCATTACTATTGTTAGAGATGCTGTGCTTCTTTGTTTACAAGAGTCACACACTAGATTCGCTATCTCCGTGGCCTGTGGCATGATCTAGCCTGTATTTGATTCCATAAAACTGTAGACAACACTACAATGCAGGTGCTACTCGTCAAGTTCTGAAGTACTAGTGGGAGATGTTATTTCTGTTGCCTAATGGGACAGCTATAAATATGCAATGTCATTTAGCTGTTGTATAAGTTGGTGGCCGAAACTATAATTTATTTTACGATGAGTATATTCTAAAGTTGACAAATCATGTTTATGGTTGATTGCAGTTACCTCCTTGAGTCCTCGTGACATGAACAAGCTTTAGTCCAGTATTGATACATCTTGTTTTTGCAATAGATGGAATTGGCCGCACGGCTGTTCTGCCGCTCACATGCCATTTTGCGCACTCAAGCTGTTGCATTCAGGATATTTTTGCTTAATTTATTCATATTTTCATTTGTAAACTGTTTTTTATTGTAGGTTGATACTATTCCTTGCACCTTCAAGTCACTTGATCACTATTTCAAATCATACCGTGCACCTCTGCTTGAAGAAACAAGGTCAGAACTATGTTCATGCCTTGAACTCGTCACAGAAGCACCCTCTTCGAGAATACTTTCTATGGAGGTGGCAGGGAAATCAGGATTGTACTTCATGGATGTGGATTTCTGGGACAACGAGGCTGATACTTGTACTGAGTCTTATACTGCAAGGAAGGGTGACATATTTATTTTGTCCAACATAAAACCTGAAGCTGCAGAGGACTTCAGCCGCAATGGTGTGATCTATTGCTTGGCAATGGTTACTGAGGTTTCTATGGATAATGAATATCGGAAGGGGTTTAGAATTAAGGTTCCAAAGGATATTGATTTGGAGCAAGATATGAGTAAACTCAGGCACGCAATATTTGTCAATAACATCATGACAAACATGTGGATATGGAAAGCACTTTGCTTTGATACACAGATGAATAACAACTTCACAGTTATCAAGTCTCTCTTAGCCCCCACAAATCCGGTAATATAACTTCCATACTTGCCTTTGAATTTAACTCAATGTTTTTATTACGATCAGTAGCTAACTTTTAAGCTTCCCTTTGTTGGTTCCGTTGTAGGGTGATGATGTCTGTGGTATCTGTGTTAAACAGGATGGGGACTGTTTGTCTTCTTTTATCGACAAATTAGTATCAATAAGTCTTAACCAATCGCAAGTGGATGCTATCAGATCTGTCATCTCGGCTGAACAATGTAAGCATATGAATCTCATAAAGCTTATATGGGGTCCACTAGGTGCAGGAAAGACCAAGATGGTTAGCGCTTTATTGTGGGCATTGGCTTGTTTGAAATGCAGAGCTCTAACATGTGCTCCCACAAATGTTGCTGTCACTGGAGTTTGCACCCGTTTCCTTCAAAACTTAAAGGATTTCACTGAACATATTGATGAAAATGGTCTGCCCGTTTCTCTTGGAGATGTCTTGCTATTTGGGAACAAGTATAATATGGATATCACCGAGGATCTTCATGATGTTTTCTTAGATTTTCGTGTGGAAGAACTTGTTCGGTGCTTTTCACGATTGTCTGGATGGGAGTATAGATTAGCTTCAATGGTATCCTTTTTCGAAGACTGTGGTTCTGGTTCTCAGTATGATATGCTTATTGAGGATGATGGAAGTGGTGATCCCATGTGCTTTTCGGACTTCCTAAAGAAGCAATATGATGTGATAGCAAAAGGTCTTATAAGATGCATAATGAATTTGTGGATTCACCTTCCTGGAAGGTGCTTTTCATGTGATAGCATCAGCAGTATATCTAAATTGTTTAATATGCTGAAAAAAATTGATGCCCTTTTGTGCGATGTAAATTTGACTGATGAGAGCTTAAAAAGAGTCCTTGGTGGATGTTCAACTGGAAAATCTGTTTGTGGGCAGCCTATTCCTTTTATTGAGAAGGAACTGGATGGAGCAAGGTCCGCATGCCTTATATTGCTGAAGAATCTTCAACAGTCGCTTAATTTACCAAGTGGAGTAGACAGAAATTGGGTCCAAAGATACTGCATGTGTAATGCAACACTTATTTTCTGTACTACCTCTAGCTCTTATCGACTACATCACATGGAGATCACACCCCTTGATGTGTTAATTGTCGATGAGGCTGCTCAAGTGTGGGAGTGTGAGTTGGTGATCCCACTACGTCTGCATGGGTTGAAACATGTTGTTTTGGCAGGAGATGACTGCCAGCTAAATGCAATGGTTAAAAGCCAAGTAAGGTTTTCTCTTGACCTCTTTATGCTGTATATTTTGATCCCTTAATTCATACAATTCATTGTTTACCTTCAGGTATGCAAAGAAGCTGGATTTGGAACAAGTCTTTTCCAGCGATTGGTAAAGATGAACTTTGAGAAGCATTTGTTGAATATACAGTATCGCATGGATCCTTGCATCGGCTTATTTCCAATTGCTCAGTTCTATGGGAGGAAAATTTTAGATGGTCCAAATGTGTTGTCTCCTCTCTATAATAAGGAATACACAAGCCTCCCTTTTGGCAGCTACACTTTTATAAACGTTGTTGATGGAAGGGAGGACAGAGAGGGCACTAGAAAGAGTTGGAGGAACATGGTTGAAGTTGCTGTAGTTCTGCACCTGATTCAAACCATCTTTAAATGTATGTCCAAGCTGAAACCCTATCATATTTTTAACCATGACATCCTAACTTGAAACACTCTGGTATACCCAGACCCACTATAGTACTCCCTCTGTTCTGAATTACTTGTCTTGGATTTGTCTAGATACAGATGTATCTAGACTCATTTTAATGCTAGATACATCCGTATCTAGACAAATCTAAGACAAGTAATTTGGAACGGAGGGAGTAATTTTCTATCTTCTGCGTGAATCAACGTTAGTCAATTATTGGCAAAAAATATCCCACTAGTCTTATGCATAAATTGATCCATAAAGATATGTAAACATACCGGGCCTAATTTTTTTTTCTGCAGCTTGGGAAAGATCAGGTCAAGGGCTCAGCATCGGCGTGGTCTCTCCATATAGTTCTCAAGTTGATGAAATTAAACGTAGGCTCGGCAACAAATACGATACATGTGATGGTTTTCATGTACGGATCAAGTCCATTGATGCTTTTCAAGGCGAAGAGGATGATGTAATCATACTATCGACTGTTAGATCAAATGGGAGAGGAGCTGTTGGATTTCTTGCTGATAGCCAGAGAACCAATGTTGCTCTGACTAGAGCAAGGTGCACATCAATATTTTGTTTTACAATTTTGGAACTTGAAAAAAATGTCAAACCTACAAGTTTTAACCATCAGATTGATGCTTTATTTAATGTAGGCACTGTCTCTGGATTGTTGGGAATGCTAATACATTGTCTAAAGGTGGGACTGTCTGGACAGATATCGTTGTTGATGCAAGAAGGCGTAACTGTATTTTCAATGCCACTAATGATGCAACCATGTGTAAGCTGATTCTGCAAGTAAAACAAGATCTTGATGAGCTTGACAATCTTCTCAATGCCGATTCAGTGGTTTTCAGCAATACTAGATGGAAGGTACGTACAAAAGTGATGGTTAGTTTTACTTCGAAAACATGACAGTATATCCCCCCTTTTCAAAAAAAAACATGACCATATATTTTCGTGAGAAGTAAATGAACTCAATATTTCCAAGTTCCCAGCTTTTCAGGGGGAAACCAATTGAAAATCACACTAACTCTCTCGTGGATTACTCACAACGCGTTCTGATGCTAGCATGGTCGGACAACCCACTTGCTACACAGAAAGCCCATGAACCCACAACAACTCCACAGACCTACTGACATATTAAGGTTCCCGCGCAGTGCATGGTGCCCGCCTTTCACATTCTGTGCCGTAGCTCCCTCGCTGAGCTGACACAAACATGAACTTCAAGATATAGACTCAACAATATTTTGAACATTGATGATGGCAACCACAACCATGTGCCGCTAGAGACGCCGCTAGAGACAGGATGAGTAACCTTCATCATTTGTTGCGAATGGCCACAATGACGCTGCTTCCCCTTGGCGCTGACCTTCTTGGCATCCTTGTTGACGTGCACATTGTTGATGGCGCAGTTGAGTGCTTAGATCACCTTGGGTGCATGAAGTCCAGGTATTAGTTATCATCGGCTTTGCGGTGCCCCCATCGAACTGCGTTGGCAAGTCCATGAGGCCACATACAATCTAGAGCAGTTGCTGCGTTGCTTATTCAAAGTGTTTGCTAGTTAGTCCCTTAGAGCTGTGGCTCATGAGACCGTCCGGGTAGTGGTGGCCGAGGCCACATGGGGGCACCTTAGAGTGTTTGAATGGTCACACTACGAGATTTCCTGCCTGACTCAAATTGGGAGGCAATCATCTAGTAGGATTAGAAGTCGTAACCGTGTATGTTAGGTTAGCTTGCAATTTCTGGCCAGACCTATAGCCCCTGTAAACAGTTGAGCCAGTGAGTCAATAAAGCAAGCAAGACTCATATGCCTTTGGCAATAAGCCAAGTTTCCCGTGCGTGAGTACAAGTAGTAGTAGATCGATTTGATCTAGCCTTACCAAACCAACTTTGACAATTGGCATACGTGTGTGCTAGTGTGTACACATGAGTTACGTTCTGGTGTGTTTACCTTCGGTCAAGCGCATCAGCCAATAACGGATTAATCACGAGTTGTTAGAGTCAGCGTTGCTTCGCGTTGTCGTCACGCGTCGCCGGGAAGTACTTTGTAGCGTGAGACTGGGGCAACAATCTGTATGAAAGCAAGGTTGATCTATCAGTAACGGGAGGTCATAACGGACGACAAGACCAAGCAGCTGGTGGATTATTCCGGTGAGGCTAAAGAATTGCTGCGCCGGTGGTGGCAATGGTGTATCATCGTTTCGACCAAGCAAACTTCACGGTGTGGGCGACCACAATGGAGTGGGCTCTCGAGGGCAGTGAGGTCCATGTAGTTGTCGATCCCGACAACGACGAGTTGACAGAGGACTCGGGAGCCAAGGTTTCGGATGGCGAGACCCAGGAGCGAAGCAGGTCGAAAGAACTCGACTCAGCCCTAGCTGTGGGGTAGGCCTAGCCCAAGTGAAGGCCACCCGGCAGGCCCAACCCAGTCATTGTGTGGCGGCTCGTCCAAATATATAAGGCGAGCTAGGAACACTAGCAGGGGAAAGAAAAGAGAGAATTGTGCAAGTAGATAGATCTCGCCAGAGAACATCTAGCCTCCGATGAGCCCCAGGATAATTCTCACAGAAGCATGAGTAGGATGTTACCTCCCTTGGGAGGGCCGAAACCTGGGTAAAATCCTTCCTCCACTTCTAGCCATATCGATCCAACTTGAAGAGGCCGCGGCCCAGCAAGCGGAAATCTTGGAAGGACAAGCGTGATCGGCAACGACAAACACCAAGACCAAGTGCTCGAAGAGCAACGAGTCCGCCGACTCCTCGGCCCGCCACCCTGAGAAGGCGACAAGATCTAGGTCTTGTTAACTCAGGGGCTCACCCTTGTCCAGTTACCTGAGAAGTGGGACGTGTCGGACTGTCGGTTAGACCCCCACACTCCATGCGAGGAGCTGACTCCTCCCGGGGTGTTGAGAGGCGAGACCCGCATGGGGAAAGGCGATCGGCTCCTCAAACCACATGGTATTAGAGGGCAGGGACTTGGTGGCGGCGGTGTCGCTGGCAACGGGTTTCCTTTGGGCGACCGGGCGCATATCCCCCCTCCCTCACGCGGCTGGGCAGTGCGATGGCCTGAAGTTGCGTTGGAAGCTGTGCGATGTCGGCAGCAGAGGGTAGTGTGGTGGTGGCGCGCAGTAGGCTTGCTGCGAGTGAAGGTGCTGCTGGAGGGTTGTTGCGACGCTGTAGGAGGAAGAAGTGTTGATGTTGGTGCTCTAAATGCAGAGGTGCAGGAGAAGGGTTGGTGCTCCGCAGGCTGTGGTTGCTAGTGGTTGCTGAGGCTATTGTAGGAGGAAGAAGGGTTGAGGTTGTTGCTGGCTGTGCTTGGTGCTGATTGTGAGTGATGTTGTTGATTGCTATTGGCTTAGCTAAAGTGAGTGATCTAGTAGTTGGGTGGCTGCTGTGTGTGGGCGGTGAATGTGTTTCCAAACTCCTGATGTGTCATGTACGTGAGTTAGTACTACAAGGAGTTCTAGTTGGAGTTAGGTTACAAATTAGTCAGTTCGTGTCCGTGTATGAGTCCAAGGTCATGTAATCTGCGTCTACAAATAAAAAAGCAAAAATAACCGATGAGGCCTATGGGCCCAGGCAAAATAATCTTGCGTGCGTGTTGTGTCCCCGAGCATACATATATGCACTCGCCCGGTCGGCGAATCGATCGCGTTTTCCTTTGATTAGTAGCTAGCTTTGTCTATGTGATAGTCTCCAAGATCGATCGAGCAGCTTGCTTTGCTCCAACTTTTTATGTGTGTACCTTTTTGGAAGTACTTGGCGGTAGGCTGCATAGTCAAGGTTGAAGCTTCGCCACCAATTGGTATCTAGAGCCAGTTCAAGATCGTCCGGTGAGCGTTGTGGTTGCTTGGAGCGACGATCAAGATCATGGCTGAAAAGGAGGAAGCGTGTTTGTCAACTGACGAAGAGCAACTACTTGATTGGGGCAATCAAGATGAAGGCGTTGATGCGTGCACAAGGAGTTTGGGATGCGGTGGAGCCGGCTGTCTCCTGCAAGGTGGACGACACGATGGATCAGAAGGTGTTGACGGCTATCTATCAAAGTATCACGGATGATGTGTTTGTATTCATCGCTGAGAAGACGTCACATGAAGCTTGGGAGGTGATAAAGACTAATCGTCTTGGAGACAATCGCATCAATGAGGCGAGGTTGCAAACCCTCGAGCTTGAGTTCGAGAGGCTCAAGAGTCAAGATGAAGGACACAGAATCAATTGATGACTTTGCTCTCCGGATGACAACCATCGCCAATGGGATACGAGGGCTTGAAGAAAAGTTCAATGAGACAACTGTTATCAATAAAATCCTTCAAGCAGTTCCATCGAAGTTTCTTCAAATTGCATCAGCCATAGAGCAGTTTGGCGGTTTCAAGACAATGACCATGAATTCATAGGGAGGTTGAAGGTTCATGAGGAACAACTGTGAGCCTATGTCCATGATGATCAAGACGGTGACCAACTTTTGCTGACAAGATCGGAGTGGATAGCAAGGGAGCGTGGGTGCCGTCGTGATAAATCCAAAGTTAGATGTTATATTGTCAATATTTGGGCACTTTGCTCAAGAGTGCCTAATCCGTAGAAAAAGGCAAAGAAGGAGCAAGGGATTCTACAACTAGCTGAAGTGTGCATCGATGATGACCCCAGGTTGCTTTGATGAAGAAGTGGCGAACAAGAAAAAGGAGTCATGTTTTAGTTTTTTTGGTGTTGTTCGAGTATTTGAGTTGGCATGGCACATGTGAGATGTGACCACTGTGTGTGCACATGTTAGTTGAGTTTGTGTCGCCTGCGTGCGTCGATGGAGGTCGAGCTTAGCGTGTAGTGTGACAGTGGCCAGTTTAGATGAGATCCTATTTGAGACTAATGGTGTGTCTAGTCTTGCACGTGGCACACTAGATGTGGTAGAGTGGACTGGTAGTACGGATCATGCATTAAGGTGAGTCGATTAGATGACCTCTTTGGATTAGGGGGAGATTGTTGGATATTCCAAAGTCTTGATGTGTCATGTATGATGTTAGGTGTTGGAGTCCTAGACTTCTACATGAGTTAGTACTACAAGGAGTTCTAGTTGGAGTTAGGTTACAGGTTAGTCAGTTCATGTACGTGTATGAGTCCAGGGTCATGTAATCCATGTCTATACACACTTGTCTGACCAGTGAAATCGACCGCTTGTTCCTCTGATTAGTTGCTAGCTTTCTCTACGTGGTGGTCTCCAAGATCGATCCAACGACTTGCTTTGCTCCAGCTTTGTACGAGCGTGTACCTTGTTGGAAGTACTCGGTTGTAGGCTGCATAGTCAAGGTCGAAGCTTCGCCAACAGATTGCAGAGGAAGGAGTGAAGACTAGGTGGAGGATGTCATGGGGAGTGATGTTACCTCTGTGTTGGAGCAACTTGTGAAGCTCATGATTGCAAAAGCTGCTGAGGGGCAAACTCCTGCATGTGGCAGTATTGTTGTGCCTCAAGCAGATCAGGCATTCTAGCTTGTGCTCATGCCAATTGATGTCAAGCTGAATGGTGTGAGCAGCTGCCTGAGCTGGTCGAGGCGGGCTCTATTGATATTGAAGACAAAGGGCCTGACGGGATATGTTCTTGGAATGGTTGAAGAACCGCCTGACAAGGAGAGCTCAGAATGGAAGAAGTGGAGTGTTACAAACTCCCTGATATTAGCTTGGATGTTGAACTCCATGATTCCAGCCATTGCAATGTCTGTTTAGGCACCGAATGCTTTTGTATGTGAAGCCTGCCGTCCACAAGGTATTCCAGTAAGGAAAATCTGATGCTCATGTCTCAAATTGAGTATAAGATCCATGATGTTCGTCAAGGTGACCGAAGCTTGATGGTGTATGTGAATGAGTTGCAACACCTTTGGTCGGATCTGGATACGTGTGATTCCCTTGAGCTTCTACATGCAGAGTCCATGGAGATTGCTAGGAAGTGGATTGAGCGCAAGCGTGTGTGCAGTTTCTAAAAGGTCTAGATCAATGTTTTGAGAGCAGGCATGCTGCGCTCCTACATCAGCCGACACTTGTGTCCCTTGATGAGGCCATTGTTGCGATGTACCAAGAAGAGGTACACCTCCAATCGAGAAGAGGAGATGGACATGAATATGCTTACAGAGTGGATGACCAACGAGGTCCTAGGAATTGTTATAATTGTGGTCAACCAGCGCATACAACCGTTTCTGCAATGAACCCAGAAGAGGCAGAAGCCGAGGGTACAGTGGTGGTAGTAGCAACCGAGATGGTCGGAATGCGAGTGGTTCTTGGAATGCTCCCAAGGCAAACATAGCTACTTTAGCTAAAGGGAAGCAACTTGCAGAAGGACAGGAGACCGCTACCAACTATGTCAACTTTGTCGATACAAACGAAGGTAACATTGAACACGCATCAATATAAACCCATGAAATAAATTCTGAATGGGTGCTCGACTCTAGAGCATTACAACATTTTGCTCCAGACTTCAATGAGTTTAAGCCCCATGTTCCACACACCCACACATCAAAAAAACCATTCACACAGCACATGGCACAACCCAGTCCATCACAGGTGTTGGGACAGTCAGCTGCACACCAAGCATTGAGTTATCCTCAGTATTGCATGTGCAAGCTTTTCCCGTGAACTTAGTGTCCTCGAGTGCTTTGATTGACCGAATAATTATTGGCAAGGTTTGTGTGCTTGATCTAGGCAAGATCGACATGCAAGAGTCTGGGTCTGGAGGGAGGCATAGTGGGTTATGGTACATGGACAGTCACATGACGGGCCAGGAGGGAATGCACATGCTAGCTACAGTTGCTGATGATAAGGGGATTAGAGCCCTAATCCATCACTGTAGGATGGGACATGTGTCTTGGCAAAATGTATCAAGTATTTTCTAATGTAATGAGGGGTGCAGACAAGAGCAAGTTGAATCATGATGCTCGCGAGTTTGCTGAACATACCAGAAGCTCATATGTGAGTTAGGTAGGGGATTAGGAGCATATCTCTTTTTGTGTTAATCCATTCTGATGCATGGACATGTCTAGTGTTATCTGTCGGTGGTATTAAGTACTTCACGTTCATTGATTGCCATTCTCGCATGACTTGTGACTATCTTCGGAGACATAAAGATGAGGTGCTTTAGTGTTTCCAAAAAAATTATGCACTTGTTCATACTCAATTTAATGTGAAAATTCAAGCACTCAGATCAGGCAATGACACTGAGTATGTTAACATGGCCATTGGTGCCTTCATGTGTGACATGGGTATCCTGCATTAAGCATTTTGCACGAACACACCTCTTCAGAATGGGCTAATGACGGAGAGGAAAAATCGTCACCTATTGGAGGTGGCCAGGGAATTGATGTTCACTATGAATGTGCCCAAGTTCCTCTGGAGTGATGATGCCATGATGGCCACCTTCTTGATCAACCGCACGCCATCCCGTGTTAATAGGTATGAAATCACCATGTGAGTTGATTTTCACAGAAAATAAATTCCCACTTCCTCCCTAGGTGTTTGGTTGCACTTGTTTGTTCGTGATCATAGGCCCTCGGTTAACAAATTGATCCTCGGGCAATCAAGTGTATCTTTATAGGGCATTCTTCAGGACAAAGAGGGTACAAATGATGGACTCGGACAGAGAGGCCGGGCATTTGTGGTCATGGATGTTACGTCCCGTGAATTAGAGCCCTTTTATGGCGAGAAAACTGATCTAAGTGTCTTATTTGAAGAACTTGACCACTCTCAGGTTGGTCAAGAAGGGGAGAGTAGTAACATGTTAACTCATGTGACTCCTGGGACGCAAGCATAAAGCATTTGCTGCCTCTGTTCAGTCTGTGTCAATTCTGACTGACGGGAATATGGCAAAGGAGGACTCATAATGGCGTATGGCCAATGGTGGAGGAGTTGGAGGATTTGTGTAAAAACAATACATGGGCACGAACACCTCTTCCAGTAGGAAAGAAGGCAGTCTGCTGCAAGTGGGTATACACTGTTACGCAGAATGCAGAAGGAAAGATTGAAAGGTTCAAAGTAAGGCTTGTGGCGAGGGGGTACACTTAGACCTACGACATTGACTATGATGAGACCTTTGCTCCTGTAGCAAAGATGAACACTGTGAGGATTCTGATCTCATGTGCAACAAATGTCTGTTGGTCTTTGCATCAACTTGATGTGAAGAATGCTTTCTTGCATGAGCACTTGCAAGAGGAGGTCTACATATAGATTCCACCTGGGTTCTCGACTTTTGAGACAGCTAGCAAGGTACACATGCTAAACAAAGCCCTTTATGGACTGAAGCAGTCTCCAAGAGCTTGGTTTGACAAGTTTAGATGGGCGGTGTGTGACATGGGGTTTGTACAATGCAATGGTGACCATACATTGTTTCATAGACACTCTGAAGGAAAAATAACCATCCATGCCGTTTATGTAGATGATATCATTATCACCGGTGATGATGACGTGGAGATTGCAAGGTTAAAGAGGGGTCTGAGTAAGGCCTTTGAAGTTAAAGATCTTGGTCAACTCAAGTACTTCCTTGGTATAGAGGTAGCCATGTCTGGAAAAGGAATAGCTGTTTCTCAAAGAAAGTAAACCTTGGACCTTCTATGTGATGTTAGCATGTTGGGCTGTCAAGCTGCTTCAACCCCAATTGATCAAAACCATAAAGTGACTGCTCAATTAGGTGATCTAGAGGATAAAGAAAAATATCAGTGATTGGTGGGAAGATTGTTGTACTTGTGTCATACATGACTCGACATTGCATTCGTTGTAAGTGTTGTGAGTAGATACATGCATGAGCCCAGAAGTGAACATCTTGAGGCAGTATATAGGATCTTGAGATACTTGAAAGGTACTCCTGGAAAAGGACTGTTGTTCAAGAGTCATGGATGTTATGAAAGCAACTTACCTCTATTACATAGCCCATGGAGCATATATACATTACACATGACTTGGGGTCCAAGGAAAGTAAACATAGCCTAATAGCACTCCTAGACCAATACTAATACTTCCTAAACCCCCCCCCCCCCCCTCAAATGCAAAGCGTATGCAACAGCACTGCATTTCAAGAAGTGTAACACTAGAAAAAAATGATAATCCATATCCGTACCTTGAGAGTGTCACCTTAGCATGAAGAGTCTTCAAAACCTGTCGAGTCAAGCCAAAGGGGATACCGAAGAGATGGCACATCAGAGGAAGACACCGCATCACTTGAAGATACAAGAGAAGTATCAAGAGAAGATGGGTTATCAAAGGAAGATGGCACATCAAGAGAATAAAGCAATGCGCAAAAAAAATCATAGCCCACGACAACCGACGGCAAAAGAGGCTCGGCAGCTAAGGCACAACGGGCGTAGATTGACAATGCAAAAAGGGTCCAGAAAATCCTGTAGAAAACAACAAGGGCAAGTAGGCCACAAAAGTTGTATAGAAAGGATAAGGACCAGAGAAAGGCTGATAGACAAAGGTATGGTGGACTCGCATGGCATGAGAAACACAAAATCAACGGATTTGGTGGACGCAGTGAAAAATATAGAAAACTAAAAGCTAGGAAGCACAAACTAGACTAGAGATGATGGTAGCGGAAGAAAAAAATCATGGCAACGAAGGTCAAAAGAGGAGCCGCAGTAGAGCGACCACATAGCCTGCGAAAGACGCCGGAGAGAACGACGTCACAGGTAGACGGGCACCAAGCACCGAGAGACGACACATGTGTGAGACAGGACCAATATAGGAAACACCGTCAAGAGTCAACGAGGAGATGCATACCCGATGAGACCATCATGCATTTTTTTTCTTTACTTTGGAACCGATCTAAGTCAGCAAGTAGAATCACCACCACCATGTAGCACAGATGAGCATCAGTTGGAACAGGGTGCAAGCATCAGGATAAGCAGCAAGTAGGGAGAGCCACACGTGGAACAACCGACAAGCAGTAGAAGGGATCACCAGTCGAAGCCTGCACGGGGCGGCGGGCGTTGACCTGGATGCCTGCGCTGATCTAGATCGACGCCGCCATGCGGGGATCTGCAGGCGTGAAGGAGATGGTGTCGGCCGAATTGGAACAAGCAGCAACCTGATCGGGGCTGCGGTTGATGAATCGGCGGTGGTGGTCTAGACAAGACAGCATGTTGGACGCGGACGAGGGATAAAAATCCTTGCGGGCGCGTACAACAATAGAGGCCGAGTTGGCCTGCAGCGGACAAGCGGACCAGCCGACTGGAGACCAGGGCTGGCGCATGCAACCGCTCCTGGCATGGTCTAGCGGACGCGTGCAGTCGCACCTCCAGCGGGAGCGTTGACCTACAGGGCGGGGCGATCCGGACTGAAGCGGTGGTCTCGGGCTAGGAGTTGACCATAGCGGAGACGCGCGGGGCATCGTGGGAAAGCAGCCAGCAGCGGGAGGACGTGCAGGAGTTGCAAAGGGCGGGTGGCCGGAAGTTGGAACAGATGGAAGAGAGAAAGACAGCGGTGGCCGGCGAGAAAATCAACGGCGATGCATGAGATTGGATCCGGAGGGCGAATTGTAGCGCCCGAAAAAAATAACCTAGGGCTCATGATACCATGGTATGAAAGCAACTTATCTCTATTATATAGCCCATGGGGTATATATCTATCTATCTATCTATCTATCTATCTATCTATCTATATATATATATATATATATATATATATATATATATATATATATATATATATATATATTACACATGACTTGGGTACAAGGAAAGTAAACATAGCGTAATAGGACTCCTAGACCAATACTAATACTTCCTAACAATGGACACCTGGTTGTAGATGGTTATTGTAATGCTGATTGGGTTAGCTGCCTAGATGACCGGAGATCAACTTCAAGCCATTGCATTTTTGTAGCAGGAAATCTAGTGTCTTGGAGAAGCAATAGACGACCTATTGTTTCCAAATCAACTGCAGAGGCTGAATACACAGCCATATCTCAGGGACTAAGTGAGTTATTATGGACAAGAGAAACCTATTAGAATAGCTGAAGATGTTGAAGCCTAGTTCGATGAATGTATGGCGTGACAACAAGTCAGCAATTAATATAGCAAACAACCCAGTTCAACATGATAGAACCAAACATGTGGAGATAGACAAATTCTTTACCTAAGAAAAGCTGCATGCTGGGATTATCAAGATAGAGATGTGAGTTCATGGCGATGAATTGTAGATTGCTTGACTAAAGGACTGGGAACCAGAGAATGTAGCTTAGTGTGTGACAAGATGGAAATGCTACATATCTATCACCCCTCTTGAGGGGAAGTGTTGTGTATGTGGCCCATTCATGCCCATGTGGCTCAGACCCATACTATCCTATTGACTAATCTAGAAGAGGGGGGTGCACGTTGATGTATGGGGAGAGGTGCCGCAACACATTGAAGGCTGCTGCTATGTCCCTCCTTGAACCACACTGAGTCATTCAAATTGATGTTTGCATCTCCACATTTGCATGGAAATGCAGCGCACTGGGTTCAGTCGTACAAGTTAACTGAACATTGCAGTAGTTGGGTTGACTTTTGCATTGCAGTTATTCAGGAATTTGATGCCAATGTACACATGAGAATTACTTGTGCTACGACAGCAATGCATTGTTCATGAGTATAGAAATCTATTTAATGAGTTGGTTTATTAGGTTAAATAGTATGAAGCGGGTGCAAGCGACACTGTTGGTAACACAGTTTATTCTGGATTTGAAGGAAGAGATCAGGTCTGCTATGGAAATTGAACTACCTACTACAGTGGTTGTAGCTTAAGAGTATGCTATTATGCAAGAAACTATGTTGGATATAGTGAAGTCTCAGGCCAAAATGACATGATTTGTCAAGGGCACTGTACCAAGAGAACCATGGAACAAACATTAGTTATCTGCTGAAGATATGTGGAAAGCAAGACAGCGGAAGACTACATAAGAAAAATGAGCTTTATTATAGCTGTGGTGACAAGTTCACTCCTGGGCATGTTTGTGTGGCCAAGCAAAATGCTCAAGCCAAAGCAATTGAACTAGCAGAAGAAGTTGTGTTATTACTTGACATTGTTCTAAATGCTATTCTATATAGGAGGTTGTAGCATCTGTTAGGAACTACTAACACCAAAACCATTAGGCTGAGAGCCCTGGTGGGAAACCAAGTGTTGTTACTGTTTGTAGACTCAGGGAGTTCCATACATTCCTAGATCAACTGCTGGCACACAAGTTGCAATGCTCATTGAAGAGTTACCAAGGTCCATGTAAGTGAAAGATGCAAATGGGGATTTTCTTCAGTGTAAACAAGTTAAAGCATTGGAAGGGTGGATCCAAGTAACGCCCTGGCCATAGCCAACGGTTCGCGGCCGTTACGGCTAGCTGGATCTAGACTAGCCCCATGAATCAAACCTAGCATTTCCTGTGTATTTATCCTTACTCGTGCGCACCCAGGATTAATTTCCAAGTCTGTCACCCATCCTCAAATTGCTCCAAGCCAAGTTTGAGGTTCCTTACGAATGGGCTCTCCTATAAGGAGTTGCTTTTTGATACGAGTAATCTATCATTCCTATTAAGCCAGGATGTTACGTACACCCCACTCAAAGGAACCGACTTCCTTGTTAGCCCAGCAGGATTGTCCTTCTTAGCACACGTCTATGCGAGTCAGTGCGAGCATCCACATTTGCCCATGCCATGTGCCACTATGGGGCACACACGCCAAGTACATGTTTGCGCCACTGGCCCGCACAGCTTCGTGTAACCGCATGGGCCGACTCTGATACCATTTGTAATGCCGCAGCCACCGTTTCCTGGCCGTTACACTTGGTGGGATCTAGACTGGCCCCACAAACCAACACTAGACTTTTCTACGCACTCTGTCCTCACTCGTGCGCACCTAGCTAGGATCAACTTTCGAGTCGGTTAGCCATCCTCAAATTGCTCCAAACCAATCACGCTCAACTTTGTGGGTCCTTGCGAATGGGCTCCCCCAAAAGAAAGAATTCCTTGTTGATACGAATAGTTTATCATTCTTATTAAGCAAGGATGTCACAATTCATGGGCACAGGTTTACTACTAAAACGAAAATGATCACTTTAGGAGGTTATAATGCTATACAAGGGATGGACTGCCTTTCTCAGTGGGGTCCCATGGTTTGTCATTGGGACGAAAGGTGGATTCGGTTTCAAATGTAGGGAAAAATTGTAACTATGCAAGGTTTATAGGAAACCCCAATTACTCAATTACATGAATCCACCTTGGAGCAAGTTGTTAAATGCCATAAATGGGATGACATTTGGGCTACATTTGTTCTGTTTTCTAGTTCTGAAACTGAAAATTCCCATGTACTAGAATAAAAAAGGGCAGCACGGTGCACATAGCTCCCGCTTGCGCAGGGTCCGGGAACGGGCTGAACACGAACACTTTGGGTCTATTTTACACAGCCTTTTCCTACATTTCTGCAAAAGGCTGTTTCCAGGACTCGAATCCATGACCATGAGGTCACATGGCAACAACTTTACCGTTGCGCCAAGGCTCCTCTGTACTAGAATTTATTCAGAAAATTTACAGAGTTTGACCATGCTATATCCTTCTAAAAAATGCACTAGTTAATTCCTGACCTTATAAATACTCACCTCTTTAGAAGGATGAGATTGAGAGACGGGTAGCTGAAATGATTGCAGTAGGCATTGTCAAACCTAGCATGTCTCCTTCTGCATCACCTGTTTTGCTGGTTAAAAATAAGGATGGGACATGGAGGTTTTGTGTAGATTACAGGGGGCTTAATGGAGAGACTATAAAAAGCAAATTTCCTATGCCAGTAGTTGATAACTTTTGGATGAACTAGCTGATACTAGATGGTTCTCTAAGTTGTATCTTAGGGTGGGCTATTATTAGATAAGGACGGTGCAAACAGATGAAAGCAATTCATTAACATAATCACTCTCTTCCATTGGTTGTGTGGCAGCAGCTTTCTTTAACATAATCATTGCCCATCCAGCCTTAGGACCTAGCAATTTATTAATAGATACCACTACCTCATGACTATTCTTACCCAACAACACCCCAATATTTGAAGTTTCGCAAAGAATTTCTTAAAAAAAATAAAAACAGAAAAATGTTATTAACAGACGTACTTGTGGTAGAATTGATGATGCAGATCTTTGCCGCCTGCATGGCGCGGCCTATCTACATCTCATCAACATCCATCTGCGCGTGAATCCGTTAACTTGAATGCCTATCCACCGTGGTAGGATCCTGAATGCCTCCAAAAGCCACCACATTCGGAACAAACGGTGAGCCACGATCCCTGTAGTAGACCGAGGAGAGCACGCAGCCCCCGGCGCACACATCGGCAACTGTGGTCTCGGTACAAGGGAGAACGACCCATGGCACAACCCAGCTGGGTGGACCAGCCCAAGTGTCTCAGGCTGCACAGGAGAGACCAACGACCTCGATCCCGAGTTCCCGATGCACCGGTCCGGCTGAGCGACAACCCCGGTGAAGCGAACACCCTGGGTACAAGAGGCGCCACCTACGTGGGCGAGGCTGCATGCCTTGTAACAGCGTCCAAAGGCTCCGAAGTAACCGGCCTAGCAGGGAAGCAAGGGCCCGCCAAGGACGCAAAATAGCCAGGATCCAGGCGAGTCCTCTACGCAGCAGGACTAGAGCGTGCATCATGTTGTGTCGTCAACCGAGCAACAAGAGAAGCGGGTGGAGATAGCGGTGGAGTCTCCTGCTCCACTCGACCCCCTCCACTTGATCACTCCAAGGCGACTAGGCGTCGAGATCGTCGTAAATGACACAAATCGACCGCTCCTCCCAAGTCAGAGTTGAAATCAACACCTTAGTTGTAACCCACAGAGAACCTATCAAATTATTGGCTTTACCCGCATCAGTACGTTCACCACATTTGCTATTGCCCGAAGAGTTGTCCTTCCCATTGCCGTTATCTTTACCCGCATCCCCATCAGATTTACCAATGTGATCACGATCAAGCGGGTCATCACTTGGGAAAGAAAACCCCTCAATCTCCAAACGAGGATCATATGCAACACTCTTATACCAACCAACATACTCCGGAACCTCATCGATATTAACCACTCCGACGAGTAGTCGATCCACCCCATGCTTACGAGTAAAGGGCATATCCACCTTCTCCATTTTTCCAATCGAAGAGCCAATACTCCAAACCTCCATAAAATCATCCAGTGGCTTAGACAGAGCCCCATGAAACCTCACACAAATCTCATGCAACGATATACCCTCAAGCTCACAGCTAGACCACTCGTCCAACTCCAGTAAACATGGAGTGTCCGATACCTTACCAAACACCATGAGGCCGGTAAGAAGTCAACCTTAAAGGCTTAAACACACTGTCTTCTATCAACATTGGTGCCCAACAAAACTCCTGAGATACAAGCCTCTTAAGTTGTTGCAGCACTTGCTCCTCCAAAAGAGAATCTCCCGTTACATGCACACGCCCAGGCCTTGCATTTTCATGGCGTGGCCTACTTGAGTTTGAACACGGAGTCTCAAAGAAAATCAATTTAGAGCTACAAACACCATAAGTCATGACCACCGGTTTAGGCATAGTGAGAAGTGGACAACCATCAGTTTTATGATCCGGCTTCAAGCAGTCATCACACAACCGGGTAGTACAGTCAACCACAAAGTGACCAACCTCCCTGCAGCGGAAACAATAATTTTTCCCTTTTTTCTCGCTACCTTACTCGCTTGGTCAACCTCAAAATTCTCCCTCCCTTTGTTTTGAACAGTACCTGAAGAAGTTGCACCCTCCAGTGGCACCGTGGCTAACGCCATCGCCGCTAGCGTTGCATCAGGAAGCCGAGTCACCGGCTGCCCTGCAACTCGTACCGCCGTTGATTGCTGAATAACATGTGGCTGTTGAACCAACACATGATCAGCCGAAATTTGAGCGGCGCTGCCAAAAGCTCCATCAGCCCTGGTGTCACTCGGAGGCGGATCACGACTATGACCATGACCCCCGCGCCCTCCACGCCCGCCCCCACGGTGACAACCTCGGTGATACCTAGCTGCACACCATGACCCGTATTCTGAAAGACTCGAGACGCCCTCAACAAAGCACCCATCCGGCACCCCAAATTCAAAGTTACCATCAAATCACTGCCCGAATTGTTCATCGTCACGCACGTTACCCCGGTCGTTGCCAAAGCTCTTTCGCTGTGCTGCGAACTCATACCCTCCACTCGAAGAGGATGACCCCTTGTATCTATTACCGCCATATGCACCATAGCCATCATAATCCCAACCTCCTCTAAATCCTTGTCTTTCGCTGGCTCCGCCACCAAAACGCGCACGTCCGGCATCGTAGCGTCCGCGACCACCATATGCACCTCGCTGCCATCCATCTTGAGCACAACCAACACCCCTACCCGCATTTCGCTGGTCACATGCGTCACCATGGCCGGTAGGAGTAGTCGGCATCGGCGGAGGAGGCGGGCCCTGGCCTCATCCAGCCGCCATGAGCACGTCAACGGAACTGTAGCAGTCTCCACGGACGGGGGCCACCTAGATATGAGGTGCTTTGACTCTACCAAATTCCCGACGAACCCTAGCGAGGCATGCCGCAACCTGTATGATGTGTCGCCCATGTTGGGCTGGGCTGCTTGCCTATCCACAACACCCGCCGTGACTCGATGCGGTGCCCTACTGTCGGGCTGGGCTGCATGCTCAGGTCACGAACATGGGTCGCACACCCATTGGACCCAGGCCCCAGATTCAATAGTTGGGCTCAAGCCCAATAGAGCCGAGGAGGATATTCAAACGTACCCGGGGATCCACTGCCGTCGCCGTCGACTTCTCCGACGGCTGCGCCATCGTCAATGACCCGTCATGCACTCCCTTGGACTCCTCCTACACACCACCTTCTAGTCCGCCGCGTCGAAGAAGTCCTGGAGAGTAACCCGTGGCAAATCCACCTTGAGGAGAGATCCCTTCCACAGGCGGACAGCCGACATTGTTGTTTGCCCCTGCAGGACCCCACGGAGCACCTCCTCTTGGTCTGCATCTCCGAACAATCCCCTCTATGCCGGATCCTCCCTCGGCACCAGAACGTCCACACACGCCGTCACCCCTGAAATCGGATATCCACACGCGAGCAACTCGCAAATGAAATCCGATGGAGAAGGCACCGCCGCCGCCTGGCCTGACGATAGAGCCACTTCCTCGCCGTCATGCCCGTCCTCTTCATCTTCCTCACCGAGATCGGATGAGAGCATCCAGAACCGGCCGCCGGTCGCCTGGCCGGTTGCCCCACTATTGCGAGAACGAACCGTTGCCATGATCCAGTCAACCTGTCGTGAGGAATTATTCAAACTGTGGGGCACCAAACTTCACATGTCTACTGTTTATCATTCTCAAACAGATGGTCAAACTGAGAGTCAACCAATGTCTCGAAATGTATTTGAGGTGTGCTGTTCATGACACTCCCAAACAGTGAGCTCAGTGGTTACCCTTAGCAGAATTTTGGTACAATAGAACTTTTCATTCTTCACTGGGGTGTACTCCTTACAAGGCGCATACACCTAATTTGGGAAAGCTGCCACAACCACTCCATGCTGCACATGCTGAGTTGGATAATTGGTTGCAAGAGAAGCGCCAGTACTCTGAGTTTCTACACCAACACCTCAATAGGTCTCAAACCAAGATGAATTCAGATGCTAATAAGAACAGAACATTCAGAGACTTTATTGTGGGAGATTCAGTTTATCTGAAACTTCAGCCCTATGCTCAACTTCAGTGGTCAACAACCCTTTAACAAAGCTCTCCATGAAGTTCTCTGGACCCTTTACCATTCTGGAAAGAATTGGTCCAGCTGCTTATAGATTGGAGTTACCAGCTACAAGTCTGGTTCACCTGGTGTTTCATGTTTCTCAAGTCAAGACTCATGTTCTAGACTACACTCCAGTATTCACTAATGTGCCTGAGCCACCCCTGTTAAACAGGCAGGATGTGATTCCATAAGAAGTGCTGGAGAGAAGGCTGGTCAAGAAAGGCAATGCATCCTTGCTACAAGTGCTTATTCGTTAGCCTGGCCTACCTGCAGAATCTGCTACTTCATCGTTTTCCAATGGCACCAGCTTGGGGACAAGCTAGTTCTTTAGGGGGAGCTGCTGTCAGCACTGCTGCCCATAGGCGGGGAGTACAGAGCTGCCAGACTTTCAGATAGACAAAGGAGGAGCGAAGTAGCTGGCGCCAGCAGGAGCTTGTGTTTTAATTCAAATGTGAGTGGGCCAGTGTGGCTTGTAACTGGGTGGGCCTTTGCCTTGTAAGTGTGGGGTTTAGCCATTGGGCCCATGGGCCGGGAGCATCTGGAGGATATAGGTCGAACCTTTGTTCGATGCAGGGTTATTGAAGAAATGAAATTAGTCCTCTCCTACCATTTGGCATGAGTGGTGAGCTATATCAAAAACAATGAAATTAGTTCTCTCCTACCTTCTTCTTCTCCTCCCCTTCGTCCTTGAGTTTGAATTCTCTCTTGTAGCCTCAGTTTTCCATGAAACCCTAGTTTGGTTGTTACAACTGGCCTAAATCGGATCGACGTTGGCGGTCTGGACTCTGTGTCATGGGATTGGTGTCGATGGAGGGCGTCCCTAGGGCTGGTTGGCAACATGCATGGCTTGGGGATGGTTCTAGTTGCCTGGTTGGGTCCATGTTGGGACCGTGTGTGTGTGCGGATGTGCGATGATGAATCGGCAGGTGGTGACAGCACAGGGTGACTTTTGGTTAGGTGAAAGCTCAGTAACATGTTGCGTGGGCATGGTTCTAGTTGCGTGGCTGGGTCCACGTCGGGACCGTGTGTGTGTGCGGTTGTGCGATGATGAATCTGCAGATGATGATAGCACAGGTTGACTTTGGTTAGGTGAAAACTCTAGGTCCGACTTTCATTGGTTGAATTGGCAATGGTGGCATTCACGCACTGTTCCCTTGTTGAAGCCATTGCCTGGAGTTTGCTTAGACTTCTCTTCAGGGTGAAAACCCATGATTTGGCCTCGCTGGTTGGACCCAATGATGACGGCATCTGTGCTCCGTTCCCTTCCTGGAGGCGTCGTTGTTTGATCACATCTCCAGTTACCCTCAGGTTGCCATCATTGGTGGTTGATGGTGTTGTTTGCTTCAATCGTTCCGTTGATCGTTCTTTTTCTTTTTGCAATAATTTGGTTGTGTGCATCCCCGATGTCTTGACTAGCTCTTCATATTATCTTGGTGCAGAGGCAGGTGTAATTAGTATCTTGTTGATATTTATATATTCCCTTTATAGAAAAATGGATGTTCTTTTGTTTTTTCTTGAATAAATTTTAACTTAGGATCTAATTATTGGCCAATTTAACAGGTCATTCTCAGTGATATGTTCAGAAAGTCTTACATCAAAATAAAATCACGGCAGCTCAGAAGGGAAGTACTCCAAAAGCTTGTGAAACTTGGGGCTGGTTGGAGGACATCATTTAAGAACGTTGGTATATGTGACACTTTCCAGCTTGCAAGAGTATGGAAGATCAGGGACCTTTATCTTGTTTGGAGTACTGACATAGAGAAAAGAGAGAGAGGGTATTTCCAGATAATAAGAATTTGGGACCTACTGTCACACCAACATGTTGCAAGAACTGTTCAACGTCTCGAAAATCTGTTCTCCATATACACGGATGATTACCTGGATCACTGTAGAAGAGTGCAGACAGATGGGTACGTGTTGTTTGTAGGTTATAACACTGGTAGTCCAGTTCCTTCTATTTCTTACAACTGAATCACTTGTAAATATTCTTCCATGGCTCTACTTGCAGAATGCAGATATTCTTTCTCACTTCATTTTGCTGTGGATTACAGGAAATTGGAGGTTCCTCTGATTTGGGATGTTGAGCATCATCTTGTTCGCTATAAGAAGGATTGCACAGTTGGTGCTCAGAAAGATCATGATTTCGTGGATAGAGCATATGCTATGGAGAATTCAAAAGTTACTGAAAGCTTCTTGCTGATGAAGTTCTACTCTTTATCATCCGGAGTGGCAAAACAGCTGCTGTCAACAACTGATGGGTCTCAAATCGACATCCCCTTTGAACTGACTGATGAAGAGGAGGCGGTAATCCGATTCCCGCACACTAGTTTTATACTTGGGAGGTCAGGCACCGGAAAAACCACTGTATTGACAATGAAACTGATTCAAATAGAGCAGCGGTCATTAATTGCATCCCAAGGGCTAAATGTGGACAACATTGATTTACCTGGGGTTGATGATAAAAATATCATGCCACTAAAGGAAACATGCAAACGGGAAAGATTTGTAAAACAAGTCTTTATCACCGTAAGCCCAAAGTTATGTTCAGCTATAAAGAATCAGATTTGCAGACTTAAAAGGTAAATCTGTTGAATTCAAGTACTATGTGATAGTTTTGCATATGTTTCCAATTTGTTAAATTAGTTTAATATATGTGTTCGAAAGTTGTTTTTCTTTCTGAAGCATATTTGAAATGGTGTTATGACCATATCACACAATTCTAACGTATTCCCAACCTCACTTTTTTACATTTCCATTTTGGGAAGCCCTTAAGGCCCTTTAGAAGGGTTTAATGTTTCTAATAGCAGTTGACTGCATTTTTTCCGGAGATGTTTTTATTGGAATTATAGACATCAAACTTGTTCAATTATTTCTTCTGAAAGAAAGATATACAATTTGATTATTTTATGGGTTATATCGACCATTTCTACATGCAAGTTATATTTATTTCAATCCTTGTAGATTTGGCTCTGGTGATGTCTCTGATCAGCCTAGCATCCTTCAAATGCATGACATTATTGATGACCTGGAAGAATTTACAGAAATACCTGACAAATTTAGTGATGTACCTTGTGAGTACTATCCTCTTACTATAACATATCGCAAGTTCTTGATGATGCTTGATGGAACATGCCGGACATCATTTTTTGATGGGTTTTATGCTGAATTGAAGTCTATCATCGAGGGAGCCCATTCAAAGTCTCTTGCACTGCAAATTCTTATTGAGTTGAAGGAGGTTACCTATGAGAAATTTGTTTCTTCCTATTGGCCTCATTTTAATACCGAACTGACCAAGAAACTTGATGCATCCAGTGTCTTTACTGAAATAATTTCTCATATAAAGGGTGGATATCAAGCAAACAGGCCTTCTAGCGGAGGCAAACTTGAAAGACAGGATTATTTGAAACTCTCTGATAAAAGGGCCTCATCTCTGAACAGTGAGAAAAGAGGTAGGATTTATGATATTTTCCTTGATTACGAGAGTATGAAAGGCACTGCCAGAGAATTTGATCTGTCAGATTTTGTCAATAGTCTACACAGCAGTCTAGTCTCTGAGGGCTACAAAGGCGATATGGTAGATTTTGTTTACATAGATGAGGTGCAGGATTTCACCATGGCACAAATAGCACTTCTTAAATATGTCTGCCGGAACTTCAAGGAAGGCTTCCTCTTTGCTGGCGACACTGCACAGACTATTGCAAAGGGTGTTGACTTTAGGTTTGAAGATATCCGCTTGCTTTTTTATACTACATTCCTGTCAGATACTGAAGTATGTAATAAAGGAATTGAATATGGAAAACAAGTGCATCTCTCAGATATGTTCCAACTGACTCAAAATTTCCGGACACATTGTGGCATCCTTCGTATGGCTCAAAGTATCATGAACCTTCTGTACTACTTTTTCCCATCAAGTGTTGACAAGCTCAATCCAGAGACTGGACTTATACATGGAGAAGCTCCATTGCTGCTGGAGTCTGGTAATGGTGAGAATGCCATTATGACAATTTTTGGAGAAAACGAAAGTAAACATGGTAACCTGCATGGGTTTGGTGCTGAGCAAGTTGTATTAGTTCGTGATGGCGTTACCAAAAAACGAATTGTGGATCTTGTTGGTAAACAGGCTCTTGTTTTAACTATTGTTGAATGTAAGGGCCTTGAGTTCCAGGTATGAGCCAATCAGTTCACTTCAGTTGTCCTCATTTTGCCTAATATTTAATTGTAAATGTGTTGTCTCCAGACTTACTTTGAGGATACTTATTTTAAAAACATACTGTGTAGGACGTGCTATTATACAATTTTTTCAGTTCATCGCCTTTAAAGAACAAATGGAGAGTTTTATATGGCTGCATGAAAGAGAAAGATATTATAGCATCATCTGAGAAGATCTCTTATCCGGGTTTCGACAGAACCAAGCATCATCTTCTCTGTTCAGAGCTGAAGCAACTCTATGTTGCGATCACAAGAACTAGGCAAAGACTGTGGATATGTGAGAGCACAGACGATTACTGTCGACCAATGTTTGACTACTGGAAGAAGTTGTGTCTTGTAGAAGTTAGATTGCTGGATTCTTCCTTTATTCAAGCAATGCAGACTGGAAGCAGCTCTGATGATTGGAGACTACGAGGCATCAAGGTTAGTTCTGTATAGGCCACTGTGTTCCTTAGTCCATGTTGTTTTGAGTTTTTAATCTCATTAAAAGGCATTGCATTTTAGTCTGACAATTGGTTTGTCCCTGCATTTTATTTTTGTCTGGTTATGGACTAATGTTGCATAACCTACTTGCTGTTTTACTGTACTTGTCTTGCACATTTGTATTCAATGTCACAAACGCACATCTTTCTCTTGCAGTTATTCAATGAGCGGCAGTTTGAGATGGCTACAATGTGTTTCGAAAAAGCTGGTGACACATACAGAGAGAAGTGGGCAAGAGCTGCTGGATTTTTAGCTACAGCTGACCGTGTAATCTCCACAAATTTGGAGATGGGTCAGGCTTCATTGCAAAAAGCATCAGAGATATACGAGTCTATTGGCATGCATGAGAAAGCTGCCGCTTGCTATACCAGACTAGGTGACTATGAAAGTGCAGGTGCACGGACTCTCAATCATTTTCGAGTTGCAGTGCATCTAGGATTTAATCATTCCGTAACATTTTATAATTTCTAAATTGGTTGTTTCCTTCAAGCTGCAGGAATAGCAAAGCATAAAGGGGATGTCTTACTCGAGGCAGACAGGTTTGACAAGGCAGAGTCTCGTGGCATCTTTCATATGGCTCAAAGTATCAGAAGCCTTTTGCACTTCTTTTTCCCATCAAGTGTTCACAAGCTTGATTCAGAGACTCGGCTTGCACATGGAGAAACTCCTGTGCTGCTGGAATCTGGTAATGATGAAAATGCAATTATGAATATTTTTGGAGTGAACAAAAGTAAACATGGTAGCCTGCATGGGTTTGGTGCTGAGCAAGTCATATTAGTTCGTGATGTTGCTACCAAAAAATATATTGTTGATCTTGTTGGTAAACAGGCTCTTGTTTTGACTATTGTTGAATGTAAGGGTCTTGAATTCCAGGTATGAGCCAATCAGTTCACTTCATTTGTGCTTGTTTTGCAAGATATTTTTGTAGTGAAACATCAAGTGTCAATTATTCTATTAAGACTTGGTTTGAGTATATAAAAACATATTGTGCAGGACGTGCTGTTATATAACTTTTTCAGTTCATCGCCTTTAAGAAACAAATGGAGTTTCGTGTACGACTACATGAAAGAAGAAGATAGTATAACATCATCTGAAGAAATCTCTCATCTGGATTTGGGCAGAAGTAAGCCTGATCTTCTCTGTTCGGAGCTTAAACAGCTATATGTTGCTATCACAAGAAGTAGGCGAAGACTCTGGTTATGCGAGGATACAAATGATTACAGTCAACCAATGTTTGACTACTGGAAGAAGTTGCGTCTTCTAGAAGTTAGATTACTTGATTCTCCCCTCGTTCAAAAAATGAAGACAGCAAGCAGCACTGATGATTGGGGGTTACAAGGCACTAAGGTTAGTGTTTTGAAATCTACTTCACTATGCTATGCAATGTGTCTAGTGAGTGATGTATTGAGTTCTTTTTTCTTTTCTTTTTGAGAACATATGCATTGGGCTCTTAATCTCATGAAAGAAAAAAGAGTTTGCTCAACTCTCTCAACTATGAAACCAGAGTTCCAACTCTTGAAACTTCAAAACCGGGGTACTTGACCCTCCAAAATACCATGGTGGTCCAGTTGGCATCCACATTGTTGCCCGGAAGTGGGGCCTAGCTATCATATACAAAAAAGACAGAAGAAACTAAGAATAGAGATTGTGAGGCAAGCTGAGGAAGAGACATATATGTAGAGAGAGAGGGAGAGAGAGAGAGTGAAGAAAATAGAGGAAATGCATGACATGTGGGGTCCAACTGGCATGACAATTCCGGTTGGCATCAATCCACGTTGGAGCACCATTTGTACAAAACTGCCGCCACCATGACAAAACTACTTTGCAAGACCACCCTAGAGGGTTATGTGCATGGGTTCTGAAAGTTTTATAGCCGAGAGGGTTAAGTGAGCGAAACACCAAGGGCGTGTTTGTTTGATAACGAGGTACACATGGCCATAACATGCCTAACAAAGTTAGCCTAGTGTTTGGTTGACTACGACAACTCTGGCTTGCCAAACTTCCTTAGCCCCACGGTCCACATGTCATAGATTCAGTTTTTTAGCTAAGCTTGCCACACTACATGTAGCAAACTAAATGTTAGCTAAGTTTGTTGTGGCATACATGGACACCAACCAAACACCCCAAGCTTGCGAGGGTTAAGTGAACTTTTTTTGCTCATGAAATGCACGGGCCAATTTTTTATCGACAGTTGATCTATGTAGACACATTTTTTGTTTGACTTGCTCATAGTGCATACCTACTTGCAGTGTTAATGCACTTCAATAATATGTATCCCATGTCATGGGTGCACCTTTCTCTTGTAGTTATTCGATGAAGGGCAATTTGAGATGGCTACAGTGTGTTTCGAGAAGGCTGGTGATACATACAAAGAGAAGTGGGCAAGAGCTGCTGGACTTCTGGCAACGGCTGACCGTGTCATTTCCACAAATTTGGAGATGAGCCAGGCTGTATTGCAAAATGCCTCAGATATTTATGAGTCTATTGGCATGTATGATAAAGTTGCCACTTGCTATATCAAATTGGGTGACTACGAAGCAGCGGGTATGTGGACTCTCCATAACTTTCCAGCTGTGTCAATATGAATGGGGTTTCATAGAAATAAAGACCTTCAAATTTCAAAATGTTTGTTCGGAGGAATATCACCCCTCACCTTGTTGCGTACATGTTATTTTTCAGCCTTCATACGGAACACAGATAGTCATTACTTCACACTCTATCAAACTCTTATCTAACTAAACATTGTTTACCTTGCAATAGGAATGGTCTATATGCAGAAATGTGGTACTTCCAGGCTTGAGGATGCTGGTGACTGTTATGCTATGATTGAATGCTGGTTACAGGCAGCTGAAGCTTACTTGAAAGCTAAATGCTATACCAAGTGTTTCTCCATGTGCCTGAAAGGAAAACTGTTCATTCTTGGGTTGCAGTTCCTACAGCAGTTGAAGGAGGAATGTATGGTGGAGAATTCAGAGTGTGTCGAGCTTTCTGCAGTTAGAAAGATGTATCTAGAAAATTGTGCCCAGCATTATTTTGAGCGTGGAGACATCAAGAACATGATGCCATTTATTAAGGCTTTTGGTTCTATGGATCATGCTCGGGCATTTTTAAACTCTAGGAATCTTGCTGATGAGCTGCTCAAGTTAAAGATGGAAGTGGGTTGTTTTCCTGAAGCTGCAGGAATAGAAAAGGATGATACGGATGTCTTCCAAGGAGCAGACATGCTTGAGTACATGCTTGAGTCCACGGGGCAATATACGGATGCTACAGATTTTGTTGTCTGCGGTGTTGTTTCCAAATCTTTGCGGTCTTCAAATAGGAGTATGAGTTGGTCTAACGCAATTGCAGTGAAGACCATTGATATGGCAAATGCATTCCGCGCTTGCTGCTTCTGCTATAATAAGTACGGATCACGTGCACTGAAATGTGAGCCTAAATCCCTTGCCATTTTAAGATGTGCCTTCCTTGTGGGCAGAGAATGTGGAAACTTGTTAATAGAACTTGTTGGTGCCCGTTTTCTTCTTGGTGTTCATCTCCAGTCTGAAGCTTCTGGATACAATTTGGGGTTAGCGGGAGGATCACAAAATGAAAGGTGTCGTAATGATATGCTGGCCTGTAACCAGATATCACCTGAAACTCTATTATATGTCTGGGACCATTGGAGGTCAATCGTAGTTAAAGTACTATCTCATCTTCGTCACTCTGATGGTCAAGAATCAAATGATTGTGCAGTTACGTATGATGATCTTTGTGCTAGATACTTTGGGTTGAGAAAAGACGGTGACAATGACCGATATCTGGTTCCTAGTAACATGAACTCAAGTTATCTTTCTGACCTAGCAGGCAGAGGCTTTTTGCACCACGATGGCAACATAGGTTGGATGGATTCTATCCAGTTTCATTCATATGTTCAGACTTTCTGGATGCATGAGCTACATTCAATTAGTTTGACTGTACTCAATAAGTTATCTTGCATTCAATTTTCTCCGAAGCAAGCATCTTCATATGCCCTGGGGAGAACTATCCTTATCATGTATGAAGTTGCAATGTTTCTTAAGGAGCCAGAGTTTGGTTTGCCAAAAAGTACCATAATAAAGTTAAGAAGCTTCTTTGTTCAGTGCGAAAGGCGCTTCTTTGAGTTTCTTTCTCATGTTTGGAGGGATGGGACAGTGAAGCCCCTCTTGTCTGTGCTTGAGTTACCAACTGCATATGGTTTAATTACTGATTCCCTTGGCGCATATCTCAGGCCAACAAATAAGAAACTGACTCATGGGCATCTTGGGAGAGTTGCCATGTTTCTGCTATATGTAGGACGATGCACATCACGGCAGTCAGATGATCTGCTGTTTTCAGGACTTCTGCAGTACCTGGACAAAGAATCTGAGTGGGCAAATTTTTTTCGGTCTTTGAAGATATTTATTTATGGCGGTGGTCTTTTTGGCAGATCCCCCTTGATCTTGAACTTTAAGCTTGCTCTTGAATCCACGATGAATGCAAACTGGATGGCTGAACCGGACTGCATATCCCCGGTATGCTATGCAGATCTCATAGAGTTCCTTGGTTTCTTCGCTTCATCATATTCTTTACCGAATGGGTGTGTGTTTTGCGCAAAATCTATGCTAGTCAAGGTGCTAAAGTGCTGTACCAGCACAACATACCTCTTCAGGTTTCCTCCTAGCTCAGGTTTGGTTCCGGACGCAGTACCATTGTCAGCAGGGCATTTCATATCCCAGTCACTCAGGAATCTCTTGTCAAACAAGTGTATGATCCAAGAGTGGTTTCAGAAGACTTCTACTCCAACTAGTTCATACATCCCAGTCCTTCAGAGATTAGTTGTCACACTTTATGTTGTGACTCTAAATCTTAAGGTTGGGGATTGCTACGAGGTCACACATTTCCTTCAGACGTACAATGTCTTTGAGGATTTACCTTTGGGGTTCTCTCAGAAGATTCTTCATTCTTTGCAAATGAGTTCTCAAACACTTGGCAACTTCAGAATGGTATTTGCTGATGCACTTGCAGCAAGTGGAACCCGCATGGTAGTTATGACTTCAAGCAAAGTCCGGCCAATCTTTCGAGACTTAAATGCTGACATAATTAGCCGAGCGGATTGGAAAGATATTGAGAAGGTACTTGGGCGTTTTTGTCCAGAAGATTCAAATGTCATAAGTAATGAGAATATTCCCTTCTGGGAGAAATTGGAGGCATTTCGAGTCAGCAAGCATTCTCAGGTGAGTTTCATATGTTGCAATGCTTGTTTTTTTTTTCGAAAAGGGGATTCCCCGGCCTCTGCATCTGGTAGATGCATACGGCCATCTTATTAACCAAATAAAGTAGTTCCAACATGGTAGCAGAAGTCTCCAAAGAAAATAAAAAAGCAAATATAGCTCACACAGAGCCATGAGGAGCTAGAGAACACAAACTAGCCCTGAAAAGACGCCACAACCGGCTGGCTAAAAAGTAGAAAGGTAAACTAATTGCCTATCCTATTACATGACCGCCATCCAAACCGGTTGAAGATATCCCGAGCTACCGTCTCCCAGCGGACAGACCCAGTAACCAAACGCGCCCTGGCCTCCGTCTGAGTGAGTAGCGACCACGAACGGATAAGTGCCGTAGTTCGGAATAAAACCTGCAAAAAATGGATACATGATATTCTGTTAAAAACCAAATCATTTCTGCAAGTCCAGATAGTCCACAGCAGAGCACATACACCAACACGAATGTGTCTCGCTAAATCAGGCGCAATCCCATTAAGCCATGTCCCAAATAAGGCGTTAATAGAATTCGGCGGCTTGATATTAAAAGTAATGTGGACCGTCTGCCAAAGGCCCTTGGCCAACGGGCAATCAAAAAAGAGGTGCTTGATAGTCTCATCCCGATCACAGAAACTACACCGAGTAGGACCTGTCCAATTACGCTTTACCAAGTTGTCTTTGGTTAAAATAACTTGTTTGTGAACAAACCACATGAACACTTTTATTTTCAACGGAACTTTTACATCCCAAACATGCTTGGATGTAAGAATGGAGTTCGAATTGATAACATCAATATACATTGATTTAACAGTGAAAACTCCAGACTTAGTCAAGTTCCAGCGTAATTCATCGGATTGTTGTGAAAGTTGGACCTCCATCAGTCTCCTAACTAGACGGAGCCACTCTTCCCAACGATTGCCCGCTAGCGCTCGTCTAAACTGAATATTAAGGGGGATGGATTGGACGACCGAGGCAACAAACACCTCAAGTCGTTGAACAATACGGTACAAGGACGGATATTGGATAGCTAGGGGGGTGTCGCCGAGCCAAGTATCCTCCCAGAAACGTGTACTCAAGCCGTTTCCGACAACAAACTTTATCCTATTAAACAAGAGTTGTTTGACTTTCATCAAGCCCTTCCAAAAGGGTGAATCGGTTGGCCTAACTGTAACCTGGGATAAAGTTTTTGTCTGGAGATACTTGCTACGAAGGATTTGAGCCCACATGGCATCATTCTCCGATGATAGCTTCCACAGCCACTTGCTAAGGAGGCATTTATTCTTAACCTCGAGATTCTCAATACCTAGACCCCCTTGGTCTTTTGGTCTACAAATGATATCCCATTTAGCCAGCCGGTATTTCCTTTTGAGCTCATCCCCCTGCCAAAAGAACCGCGATCGGTAGAAGTCCAGTCTCCTCCTAACACCAACTGGGACCTCAAAGAACGAAAGGAGAAACATCGGCATACTCGTGAGCTCCGAATTAATCAGAATTAATCGGCCTCCGTATGACATGAGCTTACCCTTCCAGCAGCTCAATTTCTTCTCAAAACGGTCCTCGATGCACCTCCACTCTCTGTTTGTCAGCCTACGATGGTGGATTGGGATACCTAGGTAAGAGAAGGGTAGTGCTCCCAACTCACACCCAAACAATTGCCTATAAGCCTCCTGTTCGTCATTGGCTCTACCAAAACAGAACAGCTCACTCTTATAAAAGTTAATCTTTAACCCGGTCAATTGTTCAAATAGGCATAACACAAGCTTCATATTTCTCGCCTTGGCCAAGTCATGCTCCATAAAGATGATTGTATCATCAGCGTACTGAAGGATGGATACACCTCCATCAATAAGATGAGGTATCAATCCACCTATCTGACCATTATCCTTAGCCCTTCCTATCAAAATTGCCAACATGTCCACCACGATGTTAAACAAGATAGGGGACATCGGATCTCCTTGTCTTAGGCCTTTATGTGTCTGGAAGTAATGACCTATGTCATCATTAACTTTAATTCCCACACTACCTTTTTGCGTAAATGCTTCTACCTGACGACGCCAGGCTTCATCAAAACCTTTCATACGCAATGACTGTTGGAGAAAAGGCCATTTGACCTTATCGTACGCTTTCTCGAAATCCACCTTAAAAATTACTCCATCTAATTTTTTGGAATGGATTTCATGGAGTGTTTCATGCAAGACGACCACCCCTTCAAGGATATTTCGTTCCGGCATGAACGCAGTTTGGGACTGCTGCACCACAGAATGCGCAATCTGTGTGAGCCTATTGGTCCCGACCTTGGTGAAGATTTTGAAACTAACATTAAGAAGGCAAATCGGCCTGAATTGCTCAATTCTCACAGCATCCGTTTTCTTGGGAAGCAGTGTGATAGTCCCAAAATTCAGATGAAATAATTGAAGCTGTCCAGAGAACAGATCATGGAACATAGGTAGTAAATCCCCCTTAATAATATGCCAACACTTTTTATAGAACTTGGCCGGGAATCCATCCGGTCCAGGAGCCTTATTATTTTTCATCTGTGCAATGGCATCAAACACCTCCTTCTCTGAGAATGGGGCAACCAGTATATCATTCTCGGCAGCCGATAACTGAGGCACATCATCAGTCCGGGACTCATCTAGAGACACACAATTGTCCTCCGGAGGTCCAAATAACTGCTTATAATAGTTGGTGATATACGTTTTTAGGTTATCCTGACCTAAAATAGTGCCCTCTTCTTGCTCAAGCTGAAAGATACGCTTCTTTCTGTGCTTACCATTAGCTATCAAATGGAAGAAT
Source organism: Aegilops umbellulata (assembly GCA_032464435.1). Taxonomy (NCBI): domain Eukaryota; kingdom Viridiplantae; phylum Streptophyta; class Magnoliopsida; order Poales; family Poaceae; genus Aegilops; species Aegilops umbellulata. Next base: position 474,914,338 of record CP136055.1, on the reverse strand, counting down.
TGAGTATTCGCGTCCCCTTGGACCACTTTGCGGACTTTAGCACGCAAAGCCCACTTCAGTTCTTCTTCGCGGAGCAGTTCTCTCAACCTCGTCTCTGCCTCATTTTTAGCCTGAAGCTCAGACGGCGATAAAATGATGGATTCGGCCTTAATGTCCAGGGCTTGTAAGAGAGTAAGGAGTCTATCCTTTTCAATCTTATACACCCCACTGAGGTGCTTAGCCCATCCCCGTAGGAAACTTCTCAAATGCCTAATATTATTCTGCCAACGCTCGATCGCAGTCTTGCCACATGCGTCTCTAGCCCATTCCCTAGCAATCAAGTCCAAGAACCCCTCACGTTCAAACCAAGACAACTCAAAAGAAAAGGTGTTCTTGTTACCCACGTGGTTCGGCTCCCCAGAGTCGACGAATAAGGGTGTATGATCTGAAATTCCCCTGGAAAGAGCTTGCACCGTGACCAGAGGGAACTTTTGTTCCCACTCCACGCTGGCAAGAACTCGATCAAGTTTTTCATAGGTTGGGTTTGGCAAAGCATTAGCCCAGGTAAACTTTCTACCAGAAAGCTCAATCTCTCTCAGATCCAAGCTTTCAATAATGGTATTGAACATGAACGACCATTTGCCGTCAAAGTTATCGTTGTTTTTCTCCTCCCTCCTCCTGATGATATTGAAATCACCTCCAACTAAAATTGGAAGCTGTCATTTGCCGCCAGGAACTCGGCTTTAAGCTCGGGTTGTGCGGCACCATAGACCGCAACCAGAGCCCAGTTAAAACCATCCAACCTAGACCTAACTCGAAACTTCACCGCGAAGTCGCCCATCACAACACTTCGGACTTCAAACGAATCGCATCTCACACCGAGTAAGATACCACCCGATCTTCCTCGTGGAGGGAGGCAATGCCAATCGAAATCAATACCGCCCACCAGAGAAGAAAGGAACTGGGGTGCAAAATTATCTCTACCAGTCTCCGATAGAGCAACAAAATCTAACCTCTGCTCTACCGCCGCCTCCGCCAGGAACCTTCTTTTAGCCAAGTCCTTCAGACCTCTGCTATTCTAGAATATTCCTCTCATGAATCGTCATGGAATTTTTTAGAAGTTCGAATCCTAGCACTCCTACGAACATCGGAATCGGGATAGATCTTCCGTTTTCACTTACGCTTGGGTATACTAGGCTCTGTCGCCCGGTCCTCATAACCGGGTTCACAGATGTTACTATCCTCAGTCTCTAGAGGAGCATCATCGTCCTCAGAGTCATGATTGGGGGGTACTAGATCCGCACACAGATTATCAAGCACTCGAACCCCTAACGCATCAATCTCCGCATCATTCATTGGTTTAACCGCAGCAAGGTTGCGAAGTGTCTCTAAGACACGTTCCGCCTCCAAATCTAACATATCATTCACCGAATTGTTAATTTCAGACTGGGACACCCCTAGAGACACTCCTAACTGGTTTGCATTATGAATAATCTCCTCATTAGAAAAATGCAATATAGAATTAGAGGTGTTGACGGACATACCGTAGGAGACCTCAGCCTCATGGAGCTTGGCCGCCCTCATAGCGCACCTCTGCTGCATATCGTCTACCTCCGGAATGTCCAGGATGCGCGCACTCATCCTTCTCCCCATAGATACGGGGTCAGGGATCCCACCAAAAGCCGCGACCTCCTCTCTAGTGTAGATCACCGGCGAAGGCGGCTGTGGGATCCCAAGTCCCTCAGGAGAGTGGCTCACACCAAGACCGGGCGCCCCAGCCGCATCAGAAGGGAGGGTAGCGGGGGCCTCCTGCCCGGGCCGTCCTCCCTCCTCACCCGTTGGCGTCGAGCTGGGCACCGGCGAAGCAAGTACAGCAGTCCTCCTGACCGCCGGCGAGGAGGCCGGGGCCAGGGCCTCCTGCCCCAACCCCCCTCCCCCAAGCGTCGAAGGAGTCACGGGCGACGTTGCCCCAACCAGAAGGGAAGGCGCCGGGGCCTCCTGCCTCGGGCTCCCCCGCTCAGCACGATCCGCCCCGCCCGGGGCCGACTCCACCAGCATCTGGCTATGGAGGAAGGACGGTGAGGCCACCCGCCCCGACCCCCCTCCCCCACACCCCATCTCGCACTCAGCCGCCAGCAAAGGAGAACCACGGCCTGGAGAAGCAGGAACCGGTGAAGCACGGGAGACAACCACAGGCTCCGCCTCCACAGCACCAGCCATCGTCCTCGCCGCCGAAGCCGACACCAAACGCTCATCCAAGGAACTATCATCACCCACGAACTCCAACGTAGGTAACGACCGTTCAAACGCAGCATCAGAATCCACACGGTCACTCCAAAGTCTGGCAGGAGCAGAGGCTGGCTCGAAGGTCCCAAAGTGCAGCGAAGTCATAGGCACAGATGGAGATGGTGCCGGCTCAACCCCACTCCCATCCGCATGCCCTTGAGCAGTAGGACCAGAGCTATTAGACCTCTCTCGCGTAGCGTCATCAGTGGGTGCCCCCTTGGCTCCCACACCGTCGCTATCCTCGTCCATGTGTACATCATTCCCATTAACCGCCTCCGCAAACAAATCAGCGTCCTCAAACTCGATCTCGAGCGGAAAAACCTCCCCCCTATAGGTCCAGTTAACCACATCAGGAACGAACTCAATATCCAGCACACTCACTAGCAGCCGAGCCACTCCATGAGCACGGGTGAAGGCCATATCCACTTTTTCCGTTTTCCCCACCATGATACCCATACTGGCCACAACTCGAGGATCCTTCAAAGGCTTAGAGGGAGCCCCCGAAAACCTCAACCAAACCTGTGTGAGTGGCTTGCCCTTAGGCTCCTCCTTGTTCCACTAATGAAACTCCAAAATACACTTAGTACCAGGGACTCTACATAAGCCAAAGCTCAGTATCTTCTGCAAATCCTCCACCGACGGGAAATCGACCTTAAAAACATTAGCCTCGAGACTAATCAGGTCCCAATGGAAATCTCCCGGTGCCAGCTCCTGAAGCCTCCGCACAATCTGATCCTCAGTTACCTCACCCTGGGTCACTTTCACCACCCCAGTGGTCAAGCATGGTGATTCCTCCGGAATATCCCACGCGGCCGGAGACTCAAAAAACATCAACTCAGCGCAATAAACTCCATACATGGTCAGCGCCGGGGCCTGGTCACGCAACAACGGACACTCTCCCGAGGCATGTGCTGGCTTACCGCATGAATCACATAGCTCCGCAACGCACTCAGCAATAAAGTGGCCCTTCTCTCCACAACGGTAGCAAAGCATCTTTTCCTTCTTACGCGCCCACTTGGCCGCCCTCTCAGTATCAGTCCTCTCGGTCGCCTCAGCTGCAATCTCAGTCCCCGAAACCTCGGCATTCGCCAATGCCGTCACCACCTCCATCGCCTGAGGAGGGAGGTGGGTGTGCCCGGTCTCCTCGGCAGCCACCGTGCGGTCAACGACTGCCGGAGGTGGAGGTTGTCGGCGAAACCTCCCACGGCCACCACCCCGACCTCCCCGGTGTCCACGATATCCACCTCTCTGGCGGTTGTCCGGTCCTGATGCCCCTTCGACGAAACCACCTGGAGGGCCTAGAAACGGTCTCTCAGTTGACCCGTCACTCTGCCAGGCATATCCACGACCTCCTCCAGTGGAAGAGGAACCACGATGTTGTCCATCACCATATGCATTATATCCGCCGTCCCCCCACTGTCCTCGGGGCGGGTCACGCGACGCATTATAGTTTTGCCTGGACTGCGATGGCCCCGACCGGTTCTGAGGAGGTCTCGTAACATGGTGAGGTGGGGGCGCGGCACGAGGCTGACCGCCCGTCAACATATCGCCACCATCAGCCACCACCGCTGTCACTCCCGGCCCTGGAGGCCGAGGCCCGCTGCGACCTGCAGCCGACGGGGCAATGGGCGCCGAAGCCGCCGGAGGCCGGAGCCCGCCCCTCCCGGCCGCAGCCTGCACGTAGACCCGCCCCGGCGGCCGAGCGGCAGCGTTGCCGACACCGCGTCCTTGAGAGCCCGGAGGCCCAACACCGGCCACCGGTGGCCTCTGGCCAGGCGGACCCAGGGCCCCGCGACCAGCACCGGCACACGGCGGCGGCACCGCCCCACCCGAGAGCGGAGGGACTCCTCCCTGGCCCCCGGCCACAGAGGCCGGCTTCTTGGCGGGCGGCGGCGCAGTCCCGCGACCAGCCATAGACCCGAGAGGAGGGATTCGCGTTGCTTTCCCCGGACCACAGGAACGGAACCCCGGCGTGCCTCGCCTCCGACGATAGCTAGGGCACAGCGACGGCTGCAGGACGCACGAGTCTTCGTGATCTCGCTCCCGCATGCAGGGGTTCACGTCTACGTAATCGCTCGCACCAGATGAGGCTAAGTTAGACTGGGCCACATACCCAGGAACCAGCCCAGGTGGCGCCGCCGCACTATGGGCCACATACCCAACAGCGAAACGGCCCAAAGAACTCGAACCCCGCTCCGGGCCACCAAGGCCCACGAGCGAGTTCAACCGACGTAACCTGGCGGCCCGGATCTCGTCGATCGCTGCGGTCGCCGGCGCAGGCGCCGCCGCCGCCGCCGCCTTCCTCACTTTCTTCTTCTTAACAAAAGTCCACGATTCCGGCCGAATTAAATCGAAAACGGTGAGATTAGGAAGACTGACCTTGGGGATAGGGCCTTTCCACGGCCTAACCGCCGTCGCCGCCGTCCGTCGATGAACCACGCGACGAACCATCTCCTCCAACTCTTCGTGCTGCAATCCGATCCTGGCCGGGTCGTCAATAGGCAGCATGGCATCGATATTCATCGCCACATCCGCTTCCGAGTAGCCCGCATGGAATAAGTCTCACAAATGCCAAGTTTTTTTTAGTATATTCTAAATGTCAAGTTCTGCAGAAAGATGCATGGATTATTATCAAATTCCTCAGAAGTGCCCTTTCCTGGGTGGAGCAAAGAGGCCCTCCAAAAAAGATGGACGAACAATTGTTGGAAGAGGTCAGGCACATCTGCAATGAATTTGAAGAGCGCTCTGCTAGGTAAGCAAATGTTTAAGATGCCATCAACTCCGAAACGTTAATCACTACTTACCAATGTAGTATTTCAGTTGCTAGGACAAATGTGAATGTAATGTTCCTCCTTTTCTGCATGATATATACTACTCCCTCCGTAAACTAATATAAGAACGTTTAGATCACTACTACACTTTTATATTAATTTACAGAGGGAGTACCTTTCTGTTAAAGGTAAATCACTATACGTTACATATCTTGTAAAATACTCAAATTTGAGCATGCACACTGTTTGTCAACGCAGGCTGGGGAAGAGTGCTTGTGTGACTGCCAACGACCTTTATTCATCAATGTGGGAAGATGGTGAGAACAAACTACGGAAGATTGTCCGCTGTTTCCAATCTGAAATGCCATCCATGAAAAAAGATTGCATGGGGAATGCAGCTGTAGCTGTTGCCCCAGAGCACGTTGGTGGAGCTGATGAGTTGAATGAATGTTCATACAAGGAAGCCGGCACTGGAGGGTATAATGCGCCGGTGGAATCGGCCAAGGAAGAAACAGTTGTGGCACAGGCTTCAAAAATGACTGCGCAGAAGCAGAAAAACAAGAAGAAACACAAAAAATCTAAGCGCCGTTGCAAGAAGTGAACCAGTGTTGTAGTTTTTACTATGCATATTTGACTGTCAAACCATCAGCAATGGCTGGCTTTTGGGTGTGTACCCGAAGGATTTGTTGTTGTCTTCCCTAATGCTGTTGCAGATCAGCATATCTTACAAAAAGATGTTACTTTTCAATGTTATCTAGGTAGAAGTAAGACATGTTACTTTTTTTTAGAAAAGGAGGAGGACCCCCGGCCTCTCATTTGGGGCTAATACCAAACAGACATCGCAGGCAAATCTAAACATCTAAGACCTGAGGTCCCAACCAGGACGCCTGTCTGGTATGGGGCACCTACCAACCCGGCGCACTCAACCAGGACGTCTGTCGGGTATGAGGCCGCCGCAGCCACCTGCCACCAATCCATCTTCAAAGTTGTATTGTTGCATGTACCGTGGCAGGTCTATCTGTCATCGACGCCAGACAGCGTCGTCCTCCTGCGCGAGTCCATCCTCGCACATCGAACTCCGAATCTGCACTGCGCCACGCCGTTGAGATCCGTTGCCATCAATGTGTAGGATGAAGCACCGCTCCATCAAAGATGCCATTCGCTGGTCCCGCGAAGCCGAGTGCACCTCCAAGAATGCCGCTCCCAAGGGGGTAATGACACATGCTTGCCGCCGACATCCGATCAGCTGACCTAGGGTTTCCCCCGGAGGTATTGAGTGGAGTTGGGAGTTTCACCTTGATGATGCCTTCATGAAGGAAACGATGATAGGGGCATCGTCATCATCGGCTTCGGCCATCGACCGAAAACCAGGTTTTCACCCGGATCCGTCCCAAGAAATCCACCCGACAAGCTGTGCACCGTCTCGACCGCCTTTAAAGCCCTAGATCCAGCCGCCTAGATCCGGTGACCAACCGCAAGAACAGTGTCACCGTGGGAGCCCTGGCGCACCGGCCACTGCCTGAGTGTGCCACCACTGGAGCCTAGGAGGAGGGCTCCCACCCCGCCTCGCCAAGCTGCGAGAGCCGTCGAGATGGATCCCCGCGCTCGTCACCGTCTCTGATCCGAACCAATCCATAGCAGATCGCCGTCACAGATCCGCCTTGGACAGGGACTACACCACGCCATGCCGCCGCGGGAGGCCCTAGCTTCACCGGCCGCCAGCCTCCAGGGTCGTCGCCCCGGGATCCAGACAGAACATCGCCGCTGCCACCGGCCATGTTCTGCCGCCGCCGACCGGCCAAGCCGTCGGCCACTGTGACCTTCGCCCCCATGACCAAGCACGTCCACCGAGCAGCCGACACCACCAGATCTTCCATGAAGCCCGCCGCTCTGCCGCCTCCTCCCATCACCATGCCGCCAAGGCGCCGTCGGCGGTCAGATCGGCCACGCCTCCGCGACGACGGCTTAGATCGGGGAGGAGGGCCCCTGCGCCCCGGGTGACCCGCCTCACCCAATGGAACGTGGGAGGGAAGGGGGCCTCCGCCGCCGCCGTCAGCCGTCGGGGGCTTTGCCCCGGCGACCTCCTCCAACGGCGACGGTGGGGAGGGAAGGGAGGGGTTGGGAGCCCGACGGCGGTGGGGGTAGGGTTCTGCCTGAGCCGCCCTAGCGGGGGGCGACATGGGGGACGGGAGAGCTGTGGGGGGGGGGGAGGGGTTGTGTTGCTTCGTCTGATCTACAATGCGTCACCTTATCTGCACATCTTGATGTGTATTCACCTTAACTTACGAGTTGTTTGAATTAACACAATGCATACTAAGCCATATCCTGTGTAATGCAATGGTTATGCATAAATTTTAGTTCATTTTAGTCTAGGATTTAAAAAGTAACAAGGCCATCATTAGTCGGTTGATTGATGATCCCTGAAAAAGAAAAGCTGTCAGTTTAAAGCTGGAAGTGCCTATAGTCAGAAGATATTGCATTAGTGTTTTTATGCCTTCATAGACATTATCTAGTCATTTTTACCATGCATGGACAGAAAGAAGTATTTCAACTTCCTTCAAATAAAATTGAATGGTTCCACATCTGGCAGTAGTAAGTGTCATAAACAACCCTAGAGTTCGTACTAAAATAACACCATATGATACACATCAATCAACTCTAATGTCACCTAGATACTCCAATGTCACCTATGAGTTAATTATTTGATATGCATCAAACAATTTCAGATTCATAATATTCAGTCCAGCACAAAGAACTTCAAAGATTACCCGAAAGTTCTATCGGAGAAAGTAGTACGAAAATGTGTAGCACCGAAGGGATAAAATCAGGATCCCTGAAAAGGGGGGATAGCGATCGGTGGGGAAGGAAATGAGGAATTTCCTTCCCCCCTTGTCCAACGACGGGGCTTGGAGGGCAAGCCACCAGCCCCCTCCATGCCTATATAAAGGCGGGGAGGCGTTGGGGGAAGCAACCCTTCCACCCTTGCCCGTCTCCCTCCCGTTACACCTCCTCCACCTCGTGTAGACGCTTGGCGAAGCCCTGGTGCAGTTTCGCTGCTACTATCACCACCACGCCGTCGTGTTGGTTCTGATCTCATCTACCTCTCTTCCTCGCTTGCTGGATCAAGAAGGAGAGGACGCCATCAAGCTGAACGTGTGCTAATCTCGGAGTGTCATCCATTTGGCACTAGATCGGATTGGATCGCGATTGAATCGTGAAGAGTACGACTACATCAACCGCGTTATGTCGCTAACGCTTTTGGTCTACGAGGGTATGTATACACACTCCTCTCTCATTGCTTTGCATCTCTTAGATTGGTTCTTAGGTTCATGAATTTTCTTGATTTTCATGCGACGTTCCCAATCAGTGGCATCATGAGCTAGGTCTATGCGTATATGTGTATGCACGTGTGGAACACAAATAAGTTGTGGGTGTTGATGTTCAAATTGCTTACCTCCTTTGTCTTATTTGGATTCAGCGGTATTGTGGGATGAAGCGGCTCGGACCAACCTTACTTGTCCTCGCACAAGAGACCGCTTCCACTCACTAACATGCAACTTGTATTGCATAAAAGTGGCTTTGCGGTTGTCTGTCTCCCACCTTAGTTGAATCTGATTTGACAACGGCGGTCCTTGTAGAAGGTTAAAAGGCAACTTATATATCATCGTTGTGGTTTTGCGTAGATAAGAATGGTTCTTATACTTTTCCCTAGTAAAAGTTGCAATAACAATTAGAGGATGTCTAACTTGCTTTTGCATGGCATGTTGTGATGTGGTATGGCCAAAACGTGATGTGATATATGTTGATGTACGAGATGATCATGTTTTGTAATAGGTTCATGACTTGCATGTCGATGAGACGGCAACCGCCAGGAGCCATAGGGTTGTCTTTAATTTATTGTGTGACCTGTGTGTCGATCATTAAATGCCATGTAATTGCTTTACTTTATCGCTATGAGTTAGCAATAGTCGTAGAAGCAATAGTTGGTGGAGACAACCACATGACGGCACAATGATGAAGATCATGGTGTCATGCCAGTGATGATGGGGATCATGCCAGGTGCTTTGGAGATGGAGATCAAAAGCACAAGATGATAATGGCCATATCATGTCACATATATTGATTGCATGTGATGTTTATCTTTTTATGCATCTTATTTTGCTTAGGATGACAGTATCATTGTAAGATGATCCCTTCACTTAATTTCAAGATAAAATATGTTCTCCCTAAGTATGCACCATTGCGAAAGTTCGTCGTTTCGAAGCACCTCGTGATGATCGGGTGTGATAGACTCTATATTCGCATACAACGGGTGTAAGCCAGTTTTACACATGCAAAATACTTGGGTTAAACTTGATAAGCCTAGCATGTACAGACACGGCCTTGGAACAAGGAGGACCGAAAGGTCGAACATCAGTCATATAGTAGATATGATAAACATGGAGATGTTCACCATTGATGACTACCCCATCTCACGTGATGATCGGACATGGGTTAGTTGATTTGGATCATGTAACACTTAGACAACTTGAGGGATATTGATTTAAGTGGGAGTTCATTAGTAATATGATTAACTAAACCAATTATCATGAACTTAGTCTAAATTATCTTCGCAAATTATGTTGTAGATCAATGGCTCACGGTGTAGCTCCCCTGAATTTTAATGTGTTCCTAGAGAAAGAAAAGTTGAAAGATGATAGAAGCAACTATGTGGACAGGGTCCGTAATTTGAGGATTATCCTCATTGCTACATAGAAAGTTTATGTCCTTGATGCACCGCCAGGTGAACCACCCGCTCCCGCAAACCTAGACGCCATAAACGTCTGGCAGACAAGGAATGATGACTACATGATAGTTTAGTGCGCCATGCTTTACGACTTAGTACTGGGGCTCCAAAGATGTTTTGAGCACCACAGAGCATATGAGATGTTCCAGGAGCTGCTACTTGTGAGCTGCGGTGAGATTTCCTCGAAGAGGAGAGGACAATGTAGTATAGTAGAGATAAGTATTTCCCTCAGTTATGAAACCAAGGCTATCAATCTAGTAGGAGAACCAAGCAACACTATGTAAACAGCACAAACAACAAATACTTGCAACCCAACGCGTAGAGGGGTTGTCAATCCCTCAGCGTTTACGAGCAAGATTAAATTGTATAGTTTTTGATAGATAGATTAGACACAAATACAAAATAAAATAAATAAAAGAAAATTGCAGCAAGGTAGTTTTAGGATTTTTATATGATAAAAGATAGACCAGGGGGCCATTGTTTTCACTAGAGGCTCCTCTCGAGAAAATATCATACGATGGGTAACCAAATTGCTGTCGGGCAATTAATAGAAAAGTAAATAATTATGACGATATCCGAGGCAATGATCATACATAGGCATCACATCCGAGATTAGTAGACCGAAATGATTCTGCATCTACTACTATTACTCCACACATTGACCGCTATCCAGCATGCATCAATGTATTAAGTTCATGGAAAACGGAGTAATGCTTTAAGCAAGATGACATGATGTAGACAAGATAAACTCACGTATGAATAAAATCCATCTTTTACCCTTAATGGCAACGATACATACGTGTCATGTCCCTTTCTGTCACTGAGATTGAGCACTGCAAGATCCAACCCATTACAAAGCACCTCTTCCCATGGCAAGATAAATCAATCCAGTTGGCCAAACCAAACCAATAAATCAGAGAAGAAATACAAAGCTATATTAATCATGCATAAAAGAGTTCAGAGAAAATTCAAATAATATTCATGGATAGATCTGATCATAAACTCACAATTCATCAGATCCCAACAAACACACCGCAAAAAAGAATTACATCGGATAGAACTCCAAGAAATCAAGGAGAACATTGTATTTAAGAACATCGAGAGAGAAGAAGCAATCTAGCTACTAACTACAGATCCATAGGTCTGTGGTAAACTACTCACGCATCATCGGAGGGGAGGCAAAGTTGATGTAGAGCCCCTCTGTGATTGATTCCCCCTCCGACAGAGTGCCAGAAAGGGTCCCCAGATGGGATCTCTCGAGAACAAAGGCTTGCGGCGGTGGAAAAAGTATTTTGTGGACTCCCTGGTAGGTTTTCTGATTTTAGGGAATTTATAGAGTCGGAGTTAGGTCAAACTGAGGCTTGTGGGCCCTACTAGGCACCAGGCCATTGCTTCGTCTTCTCGTTCCTTCCCAAAGTTTCTAGGGTCTCTTATTGCCAGAAAAAAATCTTCAAAAAGTTTCATGGCATTTGGACTTTGTTTGGTATCGATATTCTGCAAAGTAAAAAAACAAGCAAAAAACAACAACTGGTACTGGGCACTAAGTTAGTAGGTTAGTCCCAAAAGCTGATATAAAGTTGCTTGTAAATGTATCTAAAACATCCAAGATTGATTCTATAATAGCATGGAACAATAAAAAAATTATAGATACATTGGAGACGTATCAGGAGCTGAAATTGGTATTTCAAGCTCATGCCCGGGTTGAGAGGTATGACACATCTGACAAGTTCTTTAGCTGCAAGATGGAGGAGAATAGCTCAGTTAATGAGCATGTACTCAAAATGTCTGGGCACTACAACCGCTTGAATCAGTTGGGAGTTAATCTTCCGGATGAAGTAGCGATTGACAGAGTTCTCCAGTCACTGCCGCCAAGCTACAAGGGCTTTGTGATGAACTATAATATGCAAGGGATGGAGAAAATGACCCCTAAGCTTTGCACGTGCTTAAGGCTGCGGAAGTAGAAATCAAGAAAGAGTATCAAGTGTTGATGGTCAATAAGACCACTAGTTTCAAGAAAGGAAAGATAAGGGAACTTCAAGAAGAATGGCAAGGCAGTTATCGCTACCATGAAGAAACCCAAGGCTGGACCCAAACCTGAGACTGAGTGCTTCTATTGCAATGGGAATGGTCACTGGAAGCGGAACTGCCCCAAGTACTTGGCAGATAAGAAGGCTGACAACATCAACAAAAGTATATTTGATATACATGTTATTAATGTGTACCTTGCTAGTGCTCGTAGTAGCCCCTGGGTATTTGATACCGGTTCAGTTGCTTATATTAGTAACTCGAAACAGGAGCTACGGAATAAACGAGACTGGCTAAGGATGAGGTGATGTTGCGCGTTGGAAGTGTCTCCAAGGTTGATGTGTGATCGCCATTGGCACGCTCCCTCTACCTTCGGGATTTGTTTTAAACCTAAATAAATGTTAATTGGTGCTTGCGTTAAGCATGAACAATATATCCGGATCTTTTTTATTGCGAGATGATTATTCATTTAAGAATAATGGTTGTTCTCTTTACATGAATAATATATTTTATGATCATGCACCCTTTGTGAATAGTTTATTCTTGTTGAATCTCGATCGTAGCGATACACATATTCATAATATTGATGCCAAAAGATGCAAAGTTAATGATGATAGTTCCACATATTTGTGGCACCGCCGCTTAAGTCATATTGGTGTAAAGCGCATCAAGAAACTCTGTATTGATGAACTTTTGGAATCACTTGATTAAGAATCATTTGAAACATGTGAACCATGCCTCATGGGCAAGATGACAGAAACCCCATTTTCTGGTACAATGGAGCGAGCAAGTGACTTGTTGGAAATAATACATACTGATGTATGTGGTCCGATGAGTGTTAAAGCATGCGGTGGATATTGATATGATCTTACCTTCACAGATGATTTGAGTAGATACGACTATATATACTTGATGAAACACAAGTCTGAAATTTTGAAAAGTTCAAGCAATTTCAGAGTGAAGTTGAAGATCATCGTGACAAGATAAAATGTCTATGATATGATCGTGGAGATGAATATCTAAGTTACGAGTTTGGTATGTATTTAAGACAATGTAAAAATTGTTTCACAACTCACGCCACCTGGAACACCACAGTGTAATGGTGTGTCCAAACATCGTAGCCGTACTCTATTGCATATGGTGCGTTCTATGATGTCTCTTACCGATTTGCCACTATAGTTTTGGGGGTGATGCATTAGAGACAATAACATTCACTTTAAATAGGACACCCATCTAAATCTGTTGTGACGACACCGTATGAACTATGGCTTGGCAAGAAACCTATGTTGCCGTTTCTTAAAGTTTGGGGATGCGACACTTATGCGTGATAAGCTCAAACCCAAAGAGGAGAAGTGTGTCTTCATAGACCTTCTATCACAGATCTAAAGGCAAGTCTTCATTGTCGAGAATGGATACTTTCCGGAGAAGGAGTTTTCTCTCGAAAGAAGTGAGTGGGAGAAAGGTAGAACTTGATGAGGTTATCAAATCTTCACTTGAATTAGAAAGTAGCGCATCACAGAAAGGTGTTCCTATGATGCATGCATCAATTGAATAGGAAGCTAATGATGATGATCATGAAACTTTGGATCAAGTCACTACCGAACTTCATAGGTCGACAAGGACACGTACCGCCCAGAGTGGTACGGTAATCCTCTCATGGAAGTCATGTTGTTAGACAACGATGAGCCTACGAACTATGAAGAAGCGATGATGGGCCCGAATTCCAAAAAAATGGCTAGAGACCATGAAATCTGAGATATGATCCATGTGTGAAAACGAAGTGTAGTCTTTGGTAGACTTGTCCAATGACAGGCAGACCATTAAGTACAAATGGATCTTTAAGAAGAAGATAGACACTAATGGTAATGTCACCATCTATAAATCTCGACTCATCACAAAGAGGTTTCCGGCAAGTTCAAGGAGTTGACTATGATGAGACTTTCTCACTCGTAGTGATGCTAAAGTCTGTTGGGATTATGTTAGCAATTGCTGCATTTTTTGATTATGAAATCTGGCAGATGGATGTGAAAACCGATTTCCTTTAGGAAGAGTCGTATACGATGCTTCCCAAAGGTTTTGTGGATCCTATGGATGCTAAAAAGGTATGCAAGCTCCAGCAATTCATCTATGGACTGGTGCAAGCATCTCGGAGTTGGAATATAAGATTTGTTGAGGTGATCAAAGCTTTTGGTTTTATACAAACTTATGGAGAAGCTTGTATTTACAAGAAAGTGAGTGGGAGCTATATAGCTTTTCTGATAAGTATATGTGGATGACATATTGTTGATTGGAAATGATGTATAATTTCTGGAAAGAAAAAGGGGTTATTTGAAAGGAGTTTCTCAAAGGGAGACCTCAGTAAAGCTGCTTACATATTGGACATCAAGATCTATAGAGATAGATCAAGACGCCTGATAAGACTTTCATAGAGAGCATACCTATACAAGATTTTGAAGGAGTTCAAAATGGATCAGTCAAAGAAGGAGTTATTGCCTGAGTTGTAAGGTGTGAAGTTGAGTAAGACTCAAAGATCGAACACGACAGAAGAAAGAGAAAGGATGAAGGTCATCCCTATGCCTCAGCCATAGGCTCCATAATGTATGACGTGCTGTGTACCATAGCTGATGTGTGCCTGGCCTTGAGTCTGACAAGGGGGTACAAGAGTGATCCAGGAGTGGATCACTAGACAACGGTCAAGATTATCCTTAATTACCTAAAGAGGACTAAGGAAATGTTTCTCGGTTATGGAGGTGATAAAGAGTTCATCGTAAAGGGTTACATTGATGCAAGCTTTTACACCGATCCGGACGACTCTGGGTCACAAACCGGACATGTATAGTGGAATAGTCATTTGGAATAGCTCCAAGTGGAGCATGGTAGCAACATCCATAGTATGATATAGAGATTTGCAAAGTACATATGGATCAGAATGTTGCAGACCCGTTGACTAAAACCTCTCTCACAAGCAAAACATGATCAAACCCAGAACTCACTGGGTGTTAATCGCATGGCGATGTGAAATAGATTATAGACTCTAGTGCAAGTGGGAGACTATTGGAAATATGCCCTAGAGGCAATAATAAAATGGTTATTATCATATTTTCGGTTCATCATAAATGTTTATTATTCATGCTATAATTGTATTGACCGGAAACTTAAATACATGTGTGAATACATAAACTACACCGTGTCCCTAGTAAGCCTCTACTAGACTAGCTCGTTAATCAAAGATGGTTATGGTTTCCTGACCATAGACATGAGTTGTCATTTGATAACGGGATCACATCATTAGGAGAATGATGTCATGGGCAGACCCAACCATAAGCTTAGCATCAGATCGTTTAGTTATTTGCTACAGCTTTCTTCATGTCAAGTATCAGTTCCTTAGACCATGAGATCATGCCACTCCCGGATACCGGAGGAATACTTTGTATGCTATCAAACATCACTTCGTAATTGGGTGATCATAAAGGTGCTCTATAGGTATTTCCAAAGGTGTTTGTTGGGTTGCATGGATCAAGACTGGGATTTGTCGCTCCGTGTGAAGGAGATATATCTTTGGGCCCTCTCGGTAATACAACATCACAAGAAGCTTGCAAGCATGTGACTAATGAGTTCAACCACGAGATCTTGTATTACAGAACGAGTAAAGAGACTTGCCGGTAACGAGATTAACTAGGTATGGAGATACCGACGATCAAATCTCGGGCAAATAACATATAGTCGGACAAAGGGAATTGCATACGGGATTGACTGAATCCTTGACATCGTGGTTCAACCAATAAAGATCTTGGTGGAATATGTAGGAACCAATATGGGCATCTAGGTCCCGCTATTGGCTATTGACCGGAGAGGGGTCTCGGTCAAGTCTACATGATTCCCAAACCCATAGGGTCGCACGCTTAACGTTCGATAGCGCTAGGGTAGTAATGAGATATTAATATGGAGAATTCGATGGTTGTTCGGAGTCTCGGATGGTATCTGGGACATCAGGAGGAGGTCCGGGATGGTCTGGAGGTAAAGATTTATATGTGGGAAGTCATATTTTGGGATTCAGAAAAAGTTTGGATTTTTCGGTATTGTACCGGAAAGGTTCTAGAAGGTTCCGGAGTGGCGCCCACTAATAACCCACAAGTATAGGGGATCACAATAGTTTTCAAGGGTAGAGTATTCAACCCAAATTTATTGATTCAACACAAGGTGTCGTGGTTTTGTCACGGCAGATGTCCTTGAGAAAGGACTTAGTCGTGGAGCCATCGTGACCGGTTAGCTTAAAGGGGTTAAAGCGGACAAGGGACACAAAGAGTCTATACTGGTTCGGACCCTTGCGGTGAAGGTAAAAGCCTATGATCCAGTTGTTGTGGGATTGCTTGGGTTTCGATGACCAGGGAGCGAATACGCTTTGCCTGAGTCTCGAATTGTTGTCTGTTCTCCTCAAACCGCTGTCGGGTCGTCCCCTTATATACATGGGTTGACGCCCGTCGGTTTACAGGGTTCCGAGGCCGGCTCATAAATGTGTCCGACCTAGTTTCTACTATTTTTGCCTTACAATACAAGCATGCATATCAAGGTCGGTTTATAACTACATGCCATAATCTGTCTTTGGGCCCTGGGCCTTCATAAAGCGCCACCATCTTTGTCTTCATGGGCTTCAGATATAATGAACCACTATGGGGTTAACCCGGCCTCTCCTGGCCGGTTTACGCCCAGTAGTAATATCCCCAACATTAGGCCCCAGATTGATTTGAACTGGTTCATGTCAATCCTCAATACTTAAGAAAAATTCTTCTTCAGCACCTTCACATAATCTTGTAAACCGACGTGACGTCACCTTCCAGGTCCATGATAAACCGCCATGACGTCATCTGTTATTAAAAACTAGATGACTTGTTGCGCCAATGGCGCAAAGGGCGAGAGAGAGCCAAGTATTGTGAGAATATTTAGACACCCAAGTCGAAAACCAAATATGGCCAACACTGTCGCATCCTTTGCTTGGAAGCCGCCTTTTCTCACTGGATCTAACATAGATACATGATTCTTCAAGAGCAAATTTCAGAGAAAATATAAAGCATGGAATGCTTTAAGTTGTACTATTGAGACCAGGCCACCATATCTTCATTTATTTTCTTTGGAAATCTAAAAGTCTAAGAGGATGGTACATGTGAGAAGTTGTGAGATTCATATAGTTGGCAGGAATGTAACAACAATTGTCTGCTTGCATAGTAAATACTGGTCGTGCCAATGGCAACTCCATGGAACTGAACAGAGCAGACCAAGGCATACATTACAATCACTTTGAACATAGATGAGTAACGAAACTAAAAACCAGAGAGCTGTGGAGGCACTGACCTCACTGCGGTGCTGCCCTTGTGCTCCTGGCTCCAGCACCTAACGACCACACGGGTCTATCTTCCCTACAAGTATAGGTAAAATAAGATCAATCTCCATCAGAAGACGAACCCAAGCCAAGCCAAGAACATGCGTGGCGGTGGCGATAAATGTTCTTCCCCACGGAAGGCGTGCAGTGGAATACTCACCAAGGAAATCACTGCCGAAGAGGCCCTTGGCATGGACCAGATGCACCTCCAGAAGACCACGCCCCATTTTTTTTTCTTCTCTTGGCGCTGCTCCTCGTCTCCTCCTCCCGAGTCTGGGTCGAGGCCTCGCTCCTCTCTTCTCTTGGCGCCGCTGCTCCTCTCCTCCTCCTGCTGAGGGAAACAATTCATACATATGCTATATACTACATTGGTGGCAGGCTCATAGGTTTAAACAAAGTCATTAAGATCAGTTTATGCTAAGTAAAGCTACATAGACACATATGCATCATGTAGATTGCTTTGATCACGCAGCTTATAGTAAAAAATATGGCTTTTATCTCATCAGTGAATTTTTGCCCAATGCCTGTGCTACTGGTATAATGTCGTTCATGACATACCTCGCCCAGTTCCAATTCGGGATGTCATCCAAATTCTTGAGAGCCGCAAAATATCTTGGAAGAATAACTACGGATCAAATCGACGTCAAACTTTATCTCACTATGAACACCACATAAATCACATTCTAACATGGAGGCCTCAGCCATCGGCAAGGTGAGGCATCTCATGGAACATGGGGGAAACTCTAAATCAAACAGAGCAACATAAAAATAGGAATCGAGCATGAGGAAAGGGGAATAAGCTAACCAGGGTAATGGGATCATCAGGCCGAGGAGGGTGCCACCGTACTAGCGGCCTCCACAAGGATAATCTTGCACACGATGTCGCCTCAAGCAATGGAACGCCACCACCAGAACTGAAGCACTTGTTATTCATGGTTTCATTTATGAGATATCCCGTCAACTGAGGTACAAAATGACAAATAGGCCAGCTCACGAGCTAAAGAATATAATCTTATCCAAGAAAATACAAAATAAATGGTTCTTTACTAAGAAAGCAAACTTAGAAGGCTTGAATGTGATTATCTACCATCAATCATAGGCGATATTTCCACCGTGTTCAAACATGGGGGAAACTCTAAATCCAAGAAGTATGATGGATTAGCTACCATCAAGAAGAGAACATAAACTGACAGACTTTCTGGTAAAAAAATTGGCTGCGTTAATTTTTACCTTTCGCGCTGCATAACCAAATGTCATTAATTATGAAATTAGTCGCAAATAAGCCAAAAGTCACCAACGAATTGCTACCTTGATGCTTTATATTTATTCTATGTGTTTTGCTATCCCCTTCAAGTCACTGATGCGCCCGGTCGATCCTAAAGTTTGCTATTTCAGTGGGCACGAAAATACCTCACCATTTTGTAGTGGCGCAAGGCTCTGCTCGGATTAGTTGCACACTCATGTTTCCCAAAAAATCTATAACTTACTGTTGCTATACACTTGTACAACCATAACACCGCGTCAAAGCTAAAAGGGGGAAACTACTGATGTTTTTATTCAGGCAACTTTGCTCTAATGGCAGGAAGCAAACATCACAATGGTTGCGCCTTTATATGTTCGACGAGCAGAGAACCTGGATATGCAACGAAACAAGAAAATGGAGCCATCTCAGTTCACAGGAATTTGTCGAATATGTTATCGAGAATATGTGGGAGGAAGTGGCGGCTCTACCTAGGCATGATACGGAGGAGGCAGTACCATCGATGGATGTTCATCACAACAACACTTGGTCAAGACAATACTGGCTGCACAACTCTGTGTTCCTGCAAGGGAGGAGCACGTACATAGTCACAGAGAGAGAGAAAGAGAGAGAGAGAGAGAGAGAGAGAGAGAGAGAGAGAGAGAGAGAGAGAGAGAAAAGAAAGAAAGTGAGCGCCGCCGCGAGAGATTTACTATCAGCCACTTTGTGACCTACAACCAGTAAATAATTGTTATGCTTTTACTTTAGAAATAATTGTGTGTCCAAAAAAAGTATGGACATCAATCTAAATGTTTCAGAGCAAGGAACATTATGCAATCTGTTTTGACAGGCAATTATCAATTGAGCTCAAGATATTCACCACTTGTCTGCATTTTTTGTGTCAAAATGCCTCCCATAATAACAATGTAGATTGGAGAAGCCATACTCACTGAAGTCTACATTACATAATCACACATTAAAGTTCATTGAACTATAACTTCTGTGTAGAAGTAAACATATTTTTTGTGGTTAAGTAAACACATATTTTTAGGGTGTCAAACGCATGCATACGTCTTGAGAGTAACTCATACTTTAGCTCCAGGTCTTTAAGAGTGTTTCATTTGTTTTAATTCGGCAAATAATAGATGTGCAGGTGCAGAAAAGGCACCTGTAAGAGAATAGCCATACCTCTGTTTCCCAAGGATCCATGTCTAACCTGCAGGGAAGTTCTTAGTACCTATAGAGATTCGGAAGAAGTAAATCTGTGGCTTTCATCAAGCATTTGCTGCAGCTAGGATTTTCATCGAACACCTTCTAGGTAGATACAAAAATGGATCTACATACAGAGATGAGACATTCTGGCTTAAACCAAAAAAATGAGTGGAAAAGAGAGGAGAGGAGTCAAATTAAGAGGGGGTGAAGGGTGTGGGTACCTTCACTGGATATGAATCAATCAAGATGAGTAGAAGCTCATCACCACATAGAAGTTTCAGATTCCAAAGGCCTGCATATGTAACCAAGCAAACTCCAACTCGCTGGCATCAAGTGCCATAAGTCCTAATCCTTCAAAGACCTGAGCACAATCACACAAAACAAGAGGTTAAAAGCCAATAGCAAAAAGGAGTTAACCTTCCTTTGCTTTGGTTTGCTGCTACCGCCTCTCTCCTGCTACTGCCTCTCTCTTGGATGATATTTTGAACAGTCATTGGTATATATCACAATGTCCCCTATTTTTAGGAAGTTAGGCCCACAAGGTAGAGTAAACAATATATTTTCCATAGTTAAATTAGCTAGATTAGGAGCTCCACATATGAATATCTCCACATCATCTTACAGAAACTGATTGGAGGGAAAATTTTTTATAGTTAACATGATCTGGCATCCCATCCTAGGCATTTGAACAAACCGTTATAAAATTCTATCACAGGATATTGTAATTAACAAAAAGGATTCATAGATGATATAGCAAAACCAGTTCTATGACAAAAGTACAAAACAATTATAAAATTCTATGACAAGATATTGTAATCAACCCGTGAGTTAGTTGACTACCAGAGAATAGTTACTTGTCTCAAAGCTGCATATAGCATATTAAAATCAAATCTGCTAGGGGACAATACACTCTACAATATGTATGTGCATAAATCAAAAACTTGAATCAATCAAACCAAATCTATTAGCGAACACAAAAATTGGTATAAAACTGCATACTGCAGGCAAGCTTGCTAAGCAACACCACCCTGCAATACTCTCCTGCGCGAAAGCCAAATGGAGCCGACCGTCTCTGCGGCCGACGCTCCTCCTGCCGACGCCGGCGCCGTGGACCACCGCTGTGGCTCGAGCTCCTCCCGGGGTTGCCGCTGCACGCGTGAAGATGAAGGCGGGGTGCAGCTTCCCGTGCATCGCGCCTGAGCCCCAGCCTCCTCGCAGCTCCCGATCCAGGAACGGATCGAGCCATCGCCAACTGCCAGGTCGCGCCCGACCTCGCCGGCGCAGGCCGACGCCCGCCGATGACCCTCTCCCGTCGACCGCCACACCTCCCTCTCCTCTTTCCTCTCTCTTTCTCCCTCCTCTCCTCTCCTCTCCTTCCTTCTCTCTCTCCCTCTCATCTTCTCTCTCTTCTAGGGTTCATGCTGGAGGAGGGGATTGGGGAGGCTAGGGTGGGGGCTGGGGATGACGAGACACCGCCACGCATGAAGAGGATAGGATGTGGCGCAGAGGGAGAGAGAGGAAGGAGGGGAGGCGGCGCTGAGGGCAAGAAAGGAGACAAGGACAAGGCAGCGGCGGCTGCGGGGGCGCGGGCTAGGTCTTCTCTCTCGCGCTGCCAGCTCGCTTCCCTTTTTCTCTCGCTGTTCGCTTCGTTGTGCTGCCTGCTCGCTTTCGCTTCCCTCGTCGCTACAGTAACGCACGCACTGTTCATGCGCAAAAAAGGAGACGTGGCCACGGCCGCTAGATAGCCGGACTCCCTCATCCTTTATATGTTCAATTGCATAAAGCTCACCTTTATTAATGAGCCTCCGACAATCGAGGCGACAGCTCCGCCTCATATCCAAATTTTGGGCTCCTCGATTTTCGTGCCTGACACTTATCATTCTGCCTTTATAAATAGGGCCAGGGGGCCTTCCCATTCTCCCCCCGTGCCTCTTTGCATCATCTTCTTCCTCGCGCCGCCCGACCTTTGGAGCTCCGCCGCCGCCGTCGGTCTTCGCATCTGCCTCAACAACGGCCGCTGCATCAGCCTGATCGCACCAGAGAAACGCGGCGATCCTCCGATGCTTCCTCATCGCCAGTAAGTTCCTCTTCTCCTCACTCTAGATCCACCATTAGGGTTCAGTGTTCATCTGAGTTCTTCGAAGTTCTTGGAGCTGTTCTTCCTTGTTCCTCTTTAGTAATACCAATGGCTAGCTAGATCCGATATTTTCCAGTGCCCTTGCAGTTTAAACTCCCTTTTCCTCGTTACAGCATCTGCTTTGTATAAAATTCATCTGAACTTTGTTGAACTGGTCGAACACTTGAAATTAGGTCAGAATATATTTTGATTTTCCAACGCCCAACAGATCTGAAATTACCATGCCAAGCTGTGAAACTTTGTTTTTCCTTCACTTTTGCCTCTTAGATTCAATACCAGATTAGGCGGTTTAATCTTTATAGAAAAGATGATAATCCGGATGGTACCATTAGTCCCTGTTAAACCGCCAATGCATTTATCTTCGTACTGTCTCGATTGTCAGATTCCGACTTACCAATAACAACCTCCAGTTTATCATCACACATATATCCCTGCACCGCTTTATAGTCGTCCACTGTGAATCTTAAACCGGTAATAATTATGTTTCAGCCTCAGTCAAAATGGCCAAACAAGTCTATGAGTGCAATTGGGTTCCTTCTCGGGTCACAGAAGATCAGTTAAACAAATGCGTCGCAACAGGCGCTTTAGCCAAGAAGGATATCATCCACTGGAGGGCCCCTGGCCCGCAAAATCCTCCTACACCCAAGGACGGAGAGGTAGTCGTTTTTGTTGACCATCTGGGTCGAGGTTTTAGCCCTCCCGGTTCAAAATTCTTCCGAGATGTGCTGGCCAGTTTTCAGCTTCACCCTCAGGACATCGGTCCAAACTCTGTGACCAATATCTGCCATATTCAAGTCTTCTGTGAGGCTTATCTGCAAGAGGAACCTACAGTTGAATTGTTTAGGGATTTCTTTCACTTAAACCGTCGCACAGAATTCATAGATGGACCCAATACTGAATTGTGCGGAATGGCGGTTCAAAAAAGGAAGGAAGCCACTTTCCCTCATCCCAAGCTTCACAGTCACCCCAAAGAGTGGAACCAGACTTGGTTTTACTACAAAGACACATCGCCAACTAATGAAAACCCCTTGCCAGGTTACCGCCCTCACCGCCTTAGCAACACACATCCTTTTCCTCAAAGATTAACTACAAAGGAAAGGGTCGTCTATGCCCCACAGCTGTCGAAGCTTAGAGCCTTTATGGAAAATGGTTTAACAGGTGTTGATTTTGCTCGTTGCTGGATCAGCTGGAGCATTCTACCCTTAAGCTGGCGCCCTGGTTTGATGTCTGAATACACAGGGACTTTGACCGACCCTCAACAACATATTGATATTAGACTGACAGAGGCCGAAGTTATTGAGGTTGTCAAGAAAATGTTGAATTTTCACGACCTGTTTACCAATAAAAATATTTATTGAGAAACCAATCTTTAGAATCCAGTTTGAGATAGAAACCTCCTCACTGGTAGACAAACTTTTGATACAATAAGCCAGTAGCATCAAATATAATACAGGGTTGAGCTGATAATGCTCAACAATTTATTACAAGCGTGCCAAAAATTATACATAAAGGTGGTGGCATACTACTGACTCGCAAACATGGTAGTGGTGGAGTAACACAGTGGGGAGTGGATACGTGACTCTCAAACTATCATCCCATCGAGCGTCGAGGTGAGGCTCAATGAATTTATTTGGGTTGCGGAAGCGGGTATAAAACAGTGACCAAGCCAGGGTCGCATGAGACTGACTGGGACTCCTCTAGGCGTCGGATGCGCTATCGAACTCTTCATCCATGAGATCACCTTCGCCAGCATCTGGCCAAATCAACAAGCCAGTGAGTACTTTGAAAGTACTCGCAAGACAGTTCGGACGTAAGATATAACAAATGCATGCATGAGAGCGTCACGATTAAATTATCAATGCATATTCAAAGTAATATTAGGCAGGGTAAGTAAAAAGGGAAAACGGCGGTAGTCCGCCTGGAATCCCAACAGTAAAGTATTAGAAAACAATCGAGTGTCTAGAGCGACGTCATGAGAGTAAATTAATAAAAGAAAGAAAATTCATGCCACAGTCGGGCGTCTTAGCGACACCACATAAAGGGCTAAAAGAAATGCCACAGTCGGGCGTCTGAGCGACACCACATAAAGGGCTTTAAAAGAAATGCCACAGTCGGGCGTCTGAGCGACACCACATAAAGGGCTTTAAAAGAAATGCCACAGTCGGGCGTTTGAGCGACACCACATAAAGGGCTTTAAAAGAAATGCCACAGTCGGGCGTCTGAGCGACACCACATAAAGGGCTTTAAAAGAAATGCCACAGTCGGGCGTCTGAGCGACACCACATAAAGGGCTTTAAAAGAAAAATGCCACAGTCGGGCGTCTGAGCGACACCACATAAAGGGCTTTAACTGATAAAGAAATAATAGTCATAATAAATATATTCAACTCATGAAATTAAACGGGTTAGTCCATCCTCAAGAACAAACATTTAACTGATCTTAGTGCTCATGGTCCCACCGGATGATCTGTCACCAAAACTGGCACATGTCAGTTAGCACGGGACTTGGATATAGATAAGATGATTTGAGGATATATGACTCTGCAGAGTTTGTACAAAATTTCTCACAGTTAACGGATTTCCGTAGTCACAAGGACTAGTTCCATTTACGGTATCTCAGAAGGAAACACAGCTAACCAGTACACACCCATCCAACCTCTCGATGCCAGGAATCACCCTCGACATCGTCCAAGAAAAACTTTTGAGACGGGGAGATCACAATCTCGAATAGCATGGGATCAAATTTATATACGCGTGCTCTAAGGGGTGCCCCCCTCTCGGTCCCAACCGGAAACACCCATGCCCCCTGACCGGATGACTGGCTTTAATCCAGGGCCATGGAACCATCATCCCGGCCTCTCCTTTTTGGTGTGTACCAAGAAAGCGGTTTGCGACTTACTAAACCATATCCCTTTCGGGAAACATGTGATAGTACAGGGAGGGGAAATGGATACAAGCCCAACCGATACGGGTTGGTACTGAAGTAAACCTGCATGGCATAAGACTGGCATGCTACCACACTGCCATCTTACCCACCTTCATGCCAACACATGGCCTTGCATACTCATATCCAACAAGGTATGGATCATCGAGCTTACTAGTCTCAACAATGCATAATATACAGTTCATCGGTATGCTCCACAACATGCCATGAAACTAACTAAATGCAAAACATTCCAAGACACTCATCATATCAAAAGTTCAAACATGCTTGCCTGGTTCGGAGTAGTCGGAGTCTAACTCGGTGAAGTTTGCGGTCCCGTCACCTCCGTCGGTATCTACGGTATAAAGAAAACATACGCGCTAACGTGAATACCGAGAGGTGCAGAAAAAGTATTGCAAATATTTTTCAAATAAATCTGATAAAAAACTAGACAAAATTTTGAAGAGAACAGAAAAAGAATCACTCAAAAATATGCTTCTGTTAAAAAGATATAAAGGTTTTTGTCCAGGGACTCATTTGTAATGAAACAGAAACTTCCCAGGGTTCTTTTCATAAAAACAAAAAACACTTCAGACTCAACTACGCCAGCTCAAAGGAGAAAGCGTAGTTTGCCCGAAGGTGCTTTCAGAAAACGATTCGAAAAATAAAAGAAACCTGACAGGACGGTCCCACCCGTCGGGTTTGAAAACAGAATGACGCTTTTGGCGCCAGAGAGCCGCGGCGATCGCCGGCGGCGATCCACGGCGAGGCAGAGGGATCGGAGGTTACCTCCGTGCTCAGGGCGCCATTCCGCGTCGGGTGTTGGTGGTGGTGGTCGTCGGCGTGCACTGTGTAGGCGGTGGCCCTTGCTCCGGCGGACGGCGGTTCGGGCGAGGGTGGAGCTCGCCGGAGAGGGCTGCAAAGTGCAAAAATGAGGAGGGGGTCAGGTGTCTGGTAGCTAGAGGAAGTGATTGATGGAGTTTGGGCGTCGGAGATGACCTCACCGCAGTGAATCAAGTTGGAGGCCAAGGCGGAACGGGGTGGCCGGAGTTGGGGGAGGAGACCTCCTCGAGGTCCTCCCAGAGGCCTGGCGTGCTCTAGGGGAAGTGCAGGGCTGGTGGGTGCTCGAGTTGAAGCTTGGGGCCTCTATTTATAGGCAGATCGACGGGGTGGCCGTGAACGGAGAATCTCCGGCGAGTGATTACGGCGGTGCAGTGGATTGGAAGGTGGTTTGAGCGGTCGGGCAACATCAGTGGAGATTACTGGAGTTGTTCCACTGCTAAACGGAGCTGGCCCCGGCGTAATGGCGTCTGTCCATGGTGAGGTGTCCGCACGGGCTCAACGGCGGCAGAGAGCGCGCTCCGCGCCCTGCGGTTCACGACGAGAGCGACAACGCGTTCGGGGGAGTGGAAGGCCACGCGGTGGGCTCCGGTGGCTTGGGCGGCGCTGGGTGGAGTCGTCGGCGCCGTGTCTCCCGCTGGCGTCCGTAAAGCCGCCGTCGGCGTCGGTCACGGGGCGGCGCACCTTCTGCTGCTCGTCGCCGACGCCCGCAAGGTGCCAGGCGCTCGTGCGGTGCAGGAACAAGAGGGCGGGGACGAGGAGCAAGGCGACGCGAGGGTACTGGCGAGATCGATGCCCAGCTCTGAAGAAAACGACAGCAAGCACTGAACTGAAACTCTGAATTTACTGAAACTTGACAGTGACCATGCATTGCAGGTGTTCGACAGTAGGTTTTTGCAATGAGATAAATTTTTCTGGAGCTGTAACTTGGTGAGATGACCACTCAATGCACCCAGAGGCTGCATGAATTTACTTGGAATTTCTGGAGAAGGTTTTGAATGAATTTCACCAGATTTGGCAAATCTGGTCCAAACTTGCAGCAGATGTAGTTTGAAAATTTTAAACTGGAGACCAGTGGATCATCATGGTTCTAGGTTGATGGTTCAAAGGACTAGGAGGGGAAAAAGGTTTGGTGGCAAAAATCAAAACAGAAAAAGGAGTTCCTTTGTAAATCTCCAAGTGCTATAAGAGAAGACGGAAATTTATTTGAATAGAATTTGAATGGAAATGATCACATGGGGAGGTTCAACTTGCTGGATTTGATGCAAATCATGATCCAAAGGTGAGGGAAAGGTTAGGAGAGAGCATTTGCACTAATGCCATGGCAAGAAGGAATAGTTGAAAGTGGCAAAGGACTTTTCCAAAAGCCATAGTGCATTCTCAAAAAGATTTTCAAAGGCTATTTTCTCAAATGAAAAACATTTTGTCTTAAGCCCAAATGAAGAGCAAGGACTCCCAAGGCCAAAGGCAGACCCTGGGTGAATCCAAATAAAACTCTTGCCATAAAGAAATTATATGAGAGGGAGAGTTCTCTTGAATTTTTTTTAAATCACTCCCCTCAAGTCAAATAAAACCTTTTGAAAAATCCAAATAAAACTTGGGTGTCCCAACACCTACCCCCTTAGGAAAAATCTCGTCCTCGAGATTTCAGCTGATCCTTAAATAAGTGTGGATGCTCTGTTCGAAGAAAATCCTCTCTTTCCCACGTTGCTTCACTTTCGGTGTGATTACTCCACTGAACTTTGAAAATTTTGACGGTTTTCTGTCGGGTCCTCCTTTCAGACTCCTCTAATATTTTTACTGGGTGTTCCCGATAAGTGAGGTCTGGCTGCACGTCTATGTTCTCATGGGATACTTGTTTCTCTGGGTTGCTTACGCACTTTCTCAATTGCGATACGTGGAACACGTTGTGGATATCTGATAATTCCTTAGGTAAGTCTAGTTGGTATGCGACCGTGCCTTTTTGGGCCACTATACAGAATGGTCCGATGAATCTTGGCGCTAGCTTTCCTTTTATTTTGAATCGTTGCAATCCCCTCATAGGTGACACTCGTAGGTACACGAATTCACTGGGTTCGAAGTTGACCCCACGATGTTTCTGATCGTAATAACTCTTTTGTCGGCTTTGGGCGGTCTTGAGTCGATCTCTGATTAGCTGGACCTTTTCCTCGGCTTCCTTGAGCATGTCTGGGCCGAAGATACGGCTGTCTCCGGTCTCTGACCAATTTAACGGGGTACGACATCTTCGTCCATATAAAGCCTCAAATGGAGCCATTTGTAGGCTGGCCTGATAACTGTTGTTGTATGCAAACTCAGCATATGGCAGGCTGTCTTCCCAACTGGTTCCATAGGTGAGGACACATGCTCTCAGCATGTCCTCCAAAATCTGGTTTACCTGTTTTGTCTGTCCATCTGTCTGAGGGTGGTATGCCGTACTAAACGCTAATTGAGTTCCCAGAGCCTGTTGTAAATGTTCCCAGAATCTCGAGACGAACTATGTTCCTCTGTCAGATATTATTGTCTTCGGGACACCGTGCAGACAAACTATGCGAGAGAGATAAATCCTGGCAAGCTTCTGAGTGGTGTGGGTTGTCTTTACTGGAATAAAATGTGCTACCTTGGTTAACCTGTCGGTGATAACCCATATGGAATCATTCCCGTGTCGTGACCGGGGTAGTCCGACAATGAAATCCATCCCTATTTCATCCCATTTCCACTTAGGTATTTTGTTTGGTTGTAGTAGTCCGGCTGGTCTCTGATGTTCAGCTTTTATGCGTTGGCAAGAGTCGCAGCATGCAATGAAAGTGGCTATGTCCCTCTTCATTCCGTGCCACCAAAATCTTTCCTGGATATCCTTATACATCTTGGTTCCTCCAGGGTGGATCGAATATGGAGCGGTGTGGGCTTCAGCTAGAATCTGCTGTTTGAGGTCTTCTATGTTTGGCACGCAGAGTCTGTTTCCGTACCATAGTATCCCTTCTTCGCCTATGATGAATTCCGAGGCCTTGCCCATACTCACCTTTCTTTTGATGCCTTCAATGCTGGGGTGACCAGGCTGGGCTTCTTTGATTCTTTCCACAAGGTTGGGTTGTATTTCGAAGTTTGTTATGGTGCCTTCTGCTACCATCAACAAGTTGAGTCTGGCAAATTCCTGTTGGAATTCGGGTCTTAAGTCGGGCAGACTGTTGTTGTCGACGCTGGGGTTCCGACTAAGAGCATCGGCTACTACATTCGCTTTTACAGGATGGTAGTGGATTCCGACATCATAATCCTTTACTAGCTCTAACCAGCGTCGTTGCCTTAAATT
The DNA here is from genome assembly GCA_032464435.1 of Aegilops umbellulata. Taxonomy (NCBI): domain Eukaryota; kingdom Viridiplantae; phylum Streptophyta; class Magnoliopsida; order Poales; family Poaceae; genus Aegilops; species Aegilops umbellulata. Next base: position 474,885,456 of record CP136055.1, on the reverse strand, counting down.
CAGTTCTGGCTGTGTGAAAATATATTTGAGACTTTTATGGTCCGTATATATTTCACATCGATTCCCAAGTAGGAAATGCCTCCATTCCTTGAGTGCATGAATAACCGCTGCCATTTCTAAGTCATGAGTGGGATAATTTTCCTCATGCTTGTGAAGTTGCCTTGAAGCGTATGCGACAACCTTGCCTTCTTGCATTAACACGCATCCGAGTCCCTTCCTGGACGCGTCACAATATACTTCAAAATTCTTGTGTATGTCTGGCACGACTAATACTGGTGTTGTTGTTAACTTCTTCTTTAGCTCTTGGAAACTTTTCTCGCAGGCCTCTGTCCATTCAAACTTCTTTTCCTTCTTGAGTAACTGGGTCAGAGGTTTGGCTATGGTGGAGAATCCTTCAATAAATCTGCGGTAATATCCTGCCATTCCCAAGAAACTTCGTATATCTGTTACACTGGTTGGTGACTTCCAGCCAAGTACGGCCTTTACTTTCTCCGGGTCCACGGCGATACCGTCTTGGGTTAGTACGTGGCCTAGAAAGCCTACTTGTCTTAGCCAAAATTCGCACTTGCTGAATTTGGCATATAATTGGTGTTTCCTGAGTTCTCCCAGCACAATCCTGAGGTGTTCCGCGTGTTCTTCTGGCGTCTTGGAGTATACCAGAATATCGTCGATGAATACCACAACGAACTTGTCCATAAACTTCATAAATACCTTGTTCATGAGGTGAACAAAATATGCGGGGGCGTTCGTTAACCCAAATGGCATTACTGTGAACTCATACAGTCCATATCTGGAGGTGAATGCTGTTTTGGGGATATCCTCGGTTCGTACTTTTAACTAATGGTATCCTGACCTTAGGTCAATTTTTGAGAACACCTTGGCCTTAGCGAGCTGATCGAATAAATCATTTATTCTCGGCATCGGGTATTTGTTCTTGAACGTGACCATGTTGAGTGCTCGATAGTCAATACACAATCGCAGTGTTCCATCTTTCTTTTTGGCAAACAAAATTGGTGATCCCCATGGTGAGGAACTGGCTCGAATGTATCCTTTGTCAAGCAATTCCTTTATTTGTTTCTTCAGTTCAACCAACTCGGACGGTGCCATTCTGTATGGTTTCTTGTATATGGGGGTGGTTCCTGGTGCAAGCTCAATGCTGAACTCTATCTCTCGATCGGGTGGCATGCCTGGTAGCTCATCGGGGAATACGTCTAGAAATTCACATACTACTGGAACCTTGCTCAGCTCAGAAACATCTACCTTATTCAGTCTTGGTTGCCTGGGTATTTTTCTTTCCTTGGCGGATACCCTTATCGTCTTCCCGAGGTGATGCGTGAGCATTACGGTCCGGCTGAAACAGTCAATGAAACCTTTATTTGTGGTTAGCCAATCCATCCCAAGGATGACATCTAGTCCCTTATTTTCCAACACAATAAGGTTCGCGTAAAATTTCAGCCCTTCGAACTCAATAATCACATCCTGACAGTAGTTCTGAGTAACTTGCTGAATCCCAGGGGACTTGATGATCATGGATTTCTCCAAAGGAAGCATCGAAAATTTATTTTGCAAAGCAAAACTTTTCGAAATAAAAGAGTGAGAAGCTCCAGAATCAAACAAAACCATTGCAGGTATTGTGTTGACAGGAAACGTACCGAGTACGATATCCGGAGCATTTTGTGCCTCCTCTTTGGTCACGTGGTTCAGATGACCTTTCCTGTGGTTATTGTTGGGATTGAAATTGTTTCGCTTGGGCGCTGAATTATTGTTGCCGTTGTTCGGCTTTGGTGCTGAGTTTCTTGGCTTGGGACACTGCTTGGCATAGTGTCCTTCTTCTCCACAGGCGTAACAAGTAACACCTGGGCGATATGTGAACTCCTTGTCCCTAGCATGGAAATTCTTTGTTGGACGTGAGACGTTGATTTGTGCGTCCCACCCTTTAGAAAATCTGTCTTGCTTCGGTGATTGCGAGCATGGTTAGTCTGGTCCCTTTTTCGCTTGCGGATATCTTCCAAACTGCGTCTTTCATTTTCTAGAGTAATGGCTTTATCCACCAGTGTCTTAAAATCTGGGAAAGTGTGTATGACCAGTTGGTATTTTAGCGCGGGCGCTAGGCTGTCAAGGAATTTCTCCATTTTCTTGCTTTCAGTCATACGCTCTTCGTTGGCGTAGCGGGATAACAGGGTAAATTGGCCGTTGTAATCTGACACTGTCATGTTCTTTTGCTTGAGGTCATCGAACTCTCTTTTCTTGATTTTCATAATACTCTTAGGAATGTGTGCACCGCGGAAACCTTCCTTGAAATCATCCCAGGTTAGATCATTTTTGTTGGGATGCATGTGCAAGAAATTCTCCCACCAAGATGCAGCGGCTCCGGTGAGATAGTGCGGAGCATAAAGTACCTTCTCGGGGTCTGAACATTTTGCAATGATTAATTTTCTCTCCATATCTCGAAGCCAGTCTTCGGCCTCAAGTGGCTTGTCAGTATGAGAAAATGTCTGGGGACGTGTCTTCTATAGTTCGGATAATTTAGAATGTTGTTGATACTGTCCATGGTGATTTCCTATGTTGATGACTTGGTTCATCATTTCACGATGTTGTTGCTGACTTTGTTCATAAAGGCGGCATATTTGAGATAGTGTCGTCTCACTGTCCTGTTGACTTGTCTGACCTCGTGTGAAATTGTTGCTTGGCTGAGTATCATGGTATTGATTTGACTGCCCTTGTGCAAAATTGTTGCCCGGTTGATTGCCATAATTTTCCTCTCGTGGAGTTGGCATGGAGCGAGTCCAAGGACGAGACATTTTTCACTCTGGGGATGTATTTTTGCAAAGCCCATAAGTAACGAAAATAAATCCATAAAAGCACAAGGTTGGCAGAGAAACCAAATAGCCAAGATTACTCAAGGGAAAAACAAATCGATTTGCGCATAGAGAAGGACTGCATCATTACGTATCTTACACGCGGGCGATAATTATACAATACGTCACTCAGGATATGCGTACAACATCCTAACATGTTATTTAGGCTAGTGCACTTCTCCAGATCCTACATGATGCGCAAACAGGCTACTTCCCATATCTTACATGGCGGTACAACGCGCGATGGCTAAGCGTACTTAGTCGGAGATGTTAATGATGTCCTTGGCCCTGCCAAGGGTGAGGCGTAGCGAGGCTGGAGACTCAACTTCCTCCTCGCTAATGGGCTCCATATGAGTAGTGCTGCGCCGAGTAGATGGAGCGGGTGCCAGGGGCGGAATAACACGAATAGGAGTCGGCGTGAGGGGCGGTGCAGTGCGCGCTGGAGTGGGCGCAATGACCTGGTTGAACTCCTCAGTGGAAGGCAGGCGACGGGCAGGTGCATAAGATGCTGATGATGAGGCATAACTCAGTGGCGGTGCTGAGGGCAGGAGCTCCCTCCTGTTGGCAGCACATCCATGGACTGAGTCCATGCGGGCGGCCACAAAGTCGTCTACCAAGCTGTCGAAGGCGGCCTCCAGAGCCCGAAGATACTCAATAAGCATCTCAAAGGCCTCGTCTCGTTCTCCTCTGGGGCAGGAGTATGCGTAGTGACAGGTGTAAGGCACGTGGCATGGAAGATAGCGGTAACGACGAGCCTTCATCACGGGAAGAACATCCCTGAGGCGAGCTATCGACTCGCGGGCTGCCATCTGGATGGCATGCTTCTCCGTGGGCATGGCTCTTCCCACGAACCAGAAGCGGCGTAACTCACCACGCCCTCCCCTGAATTGCACTGAGGCCTGGTGCATAGTCAGACTGTCGTTGACTTTGTGTTGGCAGAGTGAGACGACCGGGCGCACAGATGGCCCCATCGCGACCTGAACGACGAAGGATAGAAGCTTGACGAACCCATCAGGCACGTTGGCGAAGCTCTGAGACTCGCAGCTGTTGTCGGCCATCTACAAAAAGTAGGCAAAAATTCTGAAGAGTCAGATCATAAATATATGCTGACTGTCAGAAAAATGACTACGATTGCAAAAACATGAATAAGCTCTATCATGCTAATAACCGATCAGCGATCGCACCTAATGGCTTCCTACAGTCAGTCTGGCTCTGGTACCAAGCTTGTCACGACCGGTTTACCAATAAAAATATTTATTGAGAAACCAATCTTTAGAATCCAGTTTGAGATAGAAACCTCCTCACTGGTAGACAAACTTTTGATACAATAAGCCAGTAGCATCAAATATAATACAGGGTTGAGCTGATAATGCTCAACAATTTATTACAAGCGTGCCAAAAATTATACATAAAGGTGGTGGCATACTACTGACTCGCAAACATGGTAGTGGTGGAGTAACACAGTGGGGAGTGGATACGTGACTCTCAAACTATCATCCCATCGAGCGTCGAGGTGAGGCTCAATGAATTTATTTGGGTTGCGGAAGCGGGTATAAAACAGTGACCAAGCCAGGGTCGCATGAGACTGACTGGGACTCCTCTAGGCGTCGGATGCGCTATCGAACTCTTCATCCATGAGATCACCTTCATCAGCATCTGGCCAAATCAACAAGCCAGTGAGTACTTTGAAAGTACTCGAAAGACAGTTCGGACGTAAGATATAACAAATGCATGCATGAGAGCGTCATGATTAAATTATCAATGCATATTCAAAGTAATATTAGGCAGGGTAAGTAAAAAGGGAAAACGGCGGTAGTCCGCCTGGAATCCCAACAGTAAAGTATTAGAAAACAATCGAGTGTCTAGAGCGACGCCACGAGAGTAAATTAATAAAAGAAAGAAAATTCATGCCACAGTCGGGCGTCTTAGCGACACCACATAAAAGGCTAAAAGAAATGCCACAGTCGGGCATCTGAGCGACACCACATAAAGGGCTTTAAAAGAAATGCCACAGTCGGGCGTCTGAGCGACACGACATAAAGGGCTTTAAAAGAAATGCCACAGTCGGGCGTCTGAGCGACACCACATAAAGGGCTTTAAAAGAAATGCCACAGTCGGGCGTCTGAGCGACACCACATAAAGGGCTTTAAAATAAATGCCATAGTCGGGCGTCTGAGCGACACCACATAAAGGGCTTTAAAAGAAATGCCACAGTCGGGCGTCTGAGCGACACCACATAAAGGGCTTTAAAAGAAAAATGCCACAGTCGGGCGTCTGAGCGACACCACATAAAGGGCTTTAACTGATAAAGAAATAATAGTCATAATAAATATATTCAACTCATGAAATTAAACGGATTAGTCCATCCTCAAGAACAAACATTTAACTGATCTTAGTGCTCATGGTCCCACCGGATGATCTGTCACCAAAACTGGCACATGTCAGTTAGCACGTGACTTGGATATAGATAAGATGATTTGAGGATATATGACTCTGCAGAGTTTGTACAAAATTTATCACAGTTAACGGATTTCCGTAGTCACAAGGACTAGTTCCGTTTACGGTATCTCAGAAGGAAACACAGCTAAACAGTACACACCCATCCAACCTCTCGATGCCAGGAATCACCCTCGACATCGTCCAAGAAAAACTTTTGAGACGGGGAGATCACAATCTCGAATAGCATGGGATCAAATTTATATACGCGCGCTCTAAGGGGTGCCCCCCTCTCGGTCCCAACTGGAAACACCCATGCCCCCTGACCGGATGACTGGCTTTAATCCAGGGCCATGGAACCATCATCCCGGCCTCTCCTTTTTGGCGTGTACCAAGAAAGCGGTTTGCGACTTACTAAACCATATCCCTTTCGGGAAACATGTGATAGTACAGGGAGGGGAAATGGATACAAGCCCAACCGATACGGGTTGGTACTGAAGTAAACCTGCATGGCATAAGACTGGCATGCTACCACACTGCCATCTTACCCACCTTCATGCCAACACATGGCCTTGCATACTCATATCCAACAAGGTATGGATCATCGAGCTTACTAGTCTCAACAATGCATAATATACAGTTCATCGGTATGCTCCACAACATGCCATGAAACTAACTAAATGCAAAACATGCCAAGACACTCATCATATCAAAACTTCAAACATGCTTGCCTGGTTCGGAGTAGTCGGAGTCTAACTCGGTGAAGTTTGCGGTCCCGTCACCTCTGTCGGTATCTACGGTATAAAGAAAACATACGTGCTAACGTGAATACCGAGAGGTGCAGAAAAACTATTGGAAATATTTTTCAAATAAATCTGATAAAAAACTAGACAAAATTTTGAAGAGAACAGAAAAAGAATCACTCAAAAATATGCTTCTGTTAAAAAGATATAAAGGTTTTTGTCCAGGGACTCATTTGTAATGAAACAGAAACTTCCCAGGGTTCTTTTCATAAAAACAAAAAACGCTTCAGACTCAACTACGCCAGCTCAAAGGAGAAAGCGTATTTTGCCCGAAGGTGCTTTCATAAAACGATTCGAAAAATAAAAGAAACCTGATGGGGCGGTCCCACCCGTCGGGTTTGAAAACAGAACGACGCTTTTGGCGCCAGAGAGCCGCGGCGATCGCCGGTGGCGATCCACGGCGAGGCAGAGGGATCGGAGGTTACCTCTGTGCTCTGGGCGCCATTCCGCGTCGGGTGTTGGTGGTGGTGGTCGTCGGCGTGCACTGTGTAGGCGGTGGCCCTTGCTCCGGCGGACGGCGGTTCGGGCGAGGGTGGAGCTCGCCGGAGAGGGCTGCAAAGTGCAAAATGAGGAGGGGGTCAGGTGTCTGGTAGCTAGAGGAAGTGATTGATGGAGTTTGGGCGTCGGAGATGACCTCACCGCAGTGAATCAAGCTGGAGGCCGAGGCGGAACGGGGTGGCCGGAGTTGGGGGAGGAGACCTCCTCGAGGTCCTCCCAGAGGCCTGGCGTGCTCTAGGGGAAGTGCAAGGCTGGTGGGTGCTCGAGTTGAAGCTCGGGGCCTCTATTTATAGGCAGATCGACGGGGTGGCCGTGAACGGAGAATCTCCGGCGAGTGATTACGGCGGTGCAGTGGATTGGAAGGTGGTTTGAGCGGTCGGGCAACATCAGTGGAGATTACTGGAGTTGTTCCACTGCTAAACGGAGCTGGCCCCGGCGTAATGGCGTCTGTCCATGGTGAGGTGTCCGCACGGGCTCAACGGCGGCAGAGAGCACGCTTCGCGCCCTGCGGTTCACGACGAGAGCGACAGCGCGTTCGGGGGAGTGGAAGGCCACGCGGCGGGCACCGGTGGCTTGGGCGGAGCTGGGTTGAGTCGTCGGCGCCATGTCTCCCGCTGGCGTCCGTAAAGCCGCCGTCGGCGTCGGTCACGGGGCGGCGCACCTTCTGCTGCTCGTCGCCGACGCCCGCAAGGTGCCAGGCGCTCGTGCGGTGCAGGAACAAGAGGGCGGGGACGAGGAGCAAGGCGACGCGAGGGTACTGGCGAGATCGATGCCCAGCTCTGAAGAAAACGACAGCAAGCACTGAACTGAAACTCTGAATTTACTGAAACTTGACAGTGACCATGCATTGCAGGTGTTCGACAGTAGGTTTTTGCAATGAGATAAATTTTTCTGGAGCTGTAACTTGGTGAGATGACCACTCAATGCACCCAGAGGCTGCATGAATTTACTTGGAATTTTTGGAGAAGGTTTTGAATGAATTTCACCAGATTTGGCAAATCTGGTCCAAACTTGCAGCAGATGTAGTTTGAAAATTTTAAACTGGAGACCAGTGGATCATCATGGTTCTAGGTTGATGGTTCAAAGGACTAGGAGGGGAAAAAGGTTTGGTGGCAAAAATCAAAACAGAAAAAGGAGTTCCTTTGTAAATCTCCAAGTGCTATAAGAGAAGACAGAAATTTATTTGAATAGAATTTGAATGGAAATGATCACATGGGGAGGTTCAACTTGCTGGATTTGGTGCAAATCATGATCCAAAGGTGAGGGAAAGGTTAGGAGAGAGCATTTGCACTAATGCCATGGCAAGAAGGAATAGTTGAAAGTGGCAAAGGACTTTTCCAAAAGCCATAGTGCATTCTCAAAAAGATTTTCAAAGGCTATTTTCTCAAATGAAAAACATTTTGTCTTAAGCCCAAATGAAGAGCAAGGACTCCCAAGGCCAAAGGCAGACCCTGGGTGAATCCAAATAAAACTCTTGCCATAAAGAAATTATATGAGAGGGAGAGTTCTCTTGAATTTTTTTTAAATCACTCCCCTCAAGTCAAATAAAACCTTTTGAAAAATCCAAATAAAACTTGGGTGTCACATTAATGAACCGGAGGCCGCCTGTGATCAGACCAGATTAAGTCCTTTCTGCACCTTCAACAAACCACCAGCGGTAAGGATCATATAACCACTTTGTCTTAAGTTCCTTATTTCAAAAATATTCTCTGAAAGCTTGTTAATTGTTAGCAGGGTGACGATCCGTTCTGGATTAAAAAACCACAAGATAAACCGGCAAAACCGCAAGATAAACCGGCAAAACCACTTCGCCAAAAGACCAAGGTTGTCAAAAACCCTACCAAGTAAAGGACCACTGCGTCTTCCGATCCAGATGCTGATGCTGATGTAGCTAATCCGGACTCAGAGGTAGAACTTGACTCTCTTGGTTCATTTTTCATACACCTCATTGACAACGATTATTATCAGGACGATGCTGAAGGCAGCCAAGCTGATGATGTAGAGGTAATCATTCTTTCCTCCGATTCAGATCCTCTGCCCACATCAAAAATCCGTCGAGCAAACCGGAAAGTAAAATTTTCTCACCCTCTTGCTTACTTGGACCCAAACTTTCTTGTGAAGACGCAGCAACACGAAGCTCGTCACACAACCCGGCATAGCGGCCAAGTAGTTACCTCCGCCGGTTTACCAAATACTCCGGTTCGGAAACACCGATCAGAGGTCTCTTACACTCTTGACACTACTAGCCCTAAGATGGGTTGTTTCCGTCAGCCACTTAACCCGTCTGATTCAAATTATCAGGGTACTTCCCACTCATCTTCTGGCGAGTCTTCAGCCACAAAGCTTCCACCCCTCAAAACGGCTCCTGGGTGAGTCATACCTTTAATTTTTATTTTCAATGCCTTATGCTTGACACAATATCTTGACCTTTTATATTTGTTTCTCTCAGTGCCAAGCCAAGACCCAGCAAAAAGGCTCGGTTAACTAAACCGGCTGACGATAATGTGGTTGTTGAATCGGAAAAAACTCCAGATCCTAAAGAACCCAATGATGACGCCGTACTCAATGATCCGCCGCCTCAAGACCATGACTTTTTTGCTGAACAAGTAGAAGTTGACACCACACACCATGCTGACAAGCCAACCAGCTGTAACGCCCCAAGACCGACGCTCCAGATGCCTTCCTTGTTTTGCGAGTCAGTTGTGTTTTTTTGTTTGTTTGTTGCATTCATCATTGCATCATGCGCATTGCATCGGCACTTTGTTGTCATCATGTTTTCATAAAACTTGCATCCGTTCGTAGTTGCCGCTTCACCCTCGCCTTCGTTGACGTTTCTCAGACCAACCGTTCTTTTGGTGTCCGACCGTTTGAGCCTCTTTGCATTGCACAAAACCCCCTATCGTGTGCGTCCGAAAGCTGCCCCGAACCCGACCTGCTCAGTCATCACCGATGGATCTGGATCATCCCCAAATATCTATAAAACATCTTCATTTTCTTATTTGGACTGCCTAGCCTATTTATTCTCGACCGCCCGATTACGATCGAATGGATCGAATGCCCTCTAGCCTAATGTCACTTGCTATATATAGCCAACAACCCTAGGAACTAGGGATCCTGTCCCATCCATCCCCCCAATCCCGAGCTGCGCCGCCACCCCACTGCTCTCCCCTCAAAATCCGCGCCTGCCCGATCCCCTACCTCCCTCGGATCCACTCCACCAACCACCGCAGCCATCTCCCACTCGACCTGGACCGCCAGATATCTGATCTGACGGCCCAGGAGGCTCCCAACGCCCCAGCCTCGCCTCCCGCAGAGGCACTCACCTCGACCCCGAGCGGATCGAGCCAGTCGTCCCCGCCGGCGATGAGCAGCAGCGCCAACAGGACCTCCCCGTGCGCTGCCAGATCCAGGCCAGCCATGCTCGTGCCTCTCCTTACTTTCCTTTTCTTCCCCATCTCTCCCTCCCGTGGTTCACGCTCTCTCTGTCTTGTTGAAACAGAGAACTCCCGCAGGTTCCCGTCGCCAACGGCCGCCATGGATGCCTCCCAAGCTCCAGTTTGCCATGCGGCTGCCAGGAACTGGTGTCCCGCGACCGGATATGTCAAGCTCCGCCCCTCGCCAGGCCTCGCTCGCTCGCCGCCGCCGTGCCAAGTCCGCCTTCGTCTCTGCTTCGCCCGCTCAAACCTGCTACTGCCTGCTTTGCTCAATCGAGCAGCGCCAATGAGCTCCCCACGCCCGGATCCGCTCCTCCTTCGCCGCGCCAAGTACTGGAGCTGCACGTGGCCACCAGGGAGCCGTCGCACCGCCAAGTTCCTCGACCCTCTTCTGCTTGCATGCTTCGCCAGCGCCAAGCCTCGCTCGCGTTGACCGCACCAACCGCCTCCGCAAGATCCGGCGAGGCCCTGCGTTCCCAGCCTCCTCCTGCCGGAGTCGCCCGAGCACCGTCGTGCCATCGTTCAAGTCCCGCCTCGCCAAGCCCCCTGCATCGCGCCGCTGTTCCCTGCTGCTGTTTCTGTTCTTCAGAAACGAGCAGCAGCAACTCGAGCCGCTCGCCCCTCTGCTTCGCACGATGGACCGCCAAGTCCCTCCTGTTGACCGCGGCCCAGCTCCCACCTCCACCGACCTGGGCCGAGCCCAGCTAGGTGAGCAGCCCAGCCGCCCAGTGCACTATTCAGATGCGGCCCGTGTCATGTTTTTTCCAGTTCTGTGAATTTGTCCAATTATCCAGAGAACTGCAGTTTTATAGAAAAACCCTCAAACATCATGCATATAATAACTCATTAACAGTGCATCATATGTAAAAACTTCATATATGAAAAATGCTTAGATTTCTGTCTAGTTTCATAATATGCTGCTTTCATCCCATGTTAAAATGTTTAAAATGTTGTTTGTTTATTTTTGCTTAAACAATATGCTAAAATGATTTAATTCATAACTAAATAACCGTAGCTCGGACTTAAATGTTCTTTATATGTAAATGGGGTAGAAAAATGCCTAGTTTAACATGGTGCAGTTATTTTGCTGTTTAACAACATTAAAATTGTGTTTAGGGCAGAACAGTACCAAATCTAAAATATGCATATGGGGATTTTCCGGAATTGTTGTTTGTTGTTCCGGCCTCATTTAATCTTGCCTAAATAGATAGTTTACTTATGCTTCTCCCCTTGCCATGTTTAATAACATTTAATATTGTTGGGTACATAACCAAGAGAGAACTAAATGAGTTATGTGGTGTTTCGTCACTTAATTTGTAGTGTTGTTTGTGCACTTTGCCATGCCATGCCTCATTAAACCGGACATGCATCATACTTGATTGTGCATCATGCCATGTTCATGTGGTGGTTGTTTACCATGTTGTTTGCTTCTTTCCGGTGTTGCTCTTCGGGTTAGTTCCGATAACTTCGCGTTTGTGAGGATTCGTTCGACTTCGTCCGTTGGTCTTCTTCATGGACTCGTTCTTCTTCCTTGCGGGATTTCAGGCAAGATGACCATACCCTCGAAATCACTTCTATCTTTGCTTGCTAGATTGCTCGCTCTTTTGCTATGCCTATGCTACGATGCCTATCACTTGCTTATCATGCCTCCCATATTGCCATGTCAAGCCCCTAACCATCCTGTCCTAGCAAACCGTTGTTTGGCTATGTTACCGCTTTTCTCAGCCCCTCTTATAGCGTTGTTAGTTGCAGGTGAAGATGAAGTTTGTTCCTTGTTGGAACATGGAGATGTTGTTCCTTGTTGGAACATGTTTACTTGTTGGGATATCACAATATATCTTATTTAATTAATGCATCTATATACTTGGTAAAGGGTGGAAGGCTCGGCCTTATGCCTGGTGTTTTGTTCCACTCTTGCCGCCCTAGTTTCCGTCATATCGGTATTATGTTCCCGGATTTTGCGTTCCTTACGCGGTTGGGTGATTTATGGGACCCCCTTGACAGTTCACTTTGAATAAGACTCCTCCAGCAAGGCCCGACCTTGGTTTTACCATTTGCCACCTAAGCCTTTTTCCCTTGGGTTCTGCAGACTCAAGGGTCATCTTTATTTTAAACCCCCGAGCCAGTTCTCCTTCGATTGCTGGTCCAAACCGAGCGATGTCCGGCGCCCCTTGGGCAACCAGGGTCTATGCCAACCCGACATCTTGCTCATCCGGTGTGCCCTGAGAACGAGATATGTGCAGCTCCTATCGGGATTTGTCGGCACATCGGGCGGCTTTGCTGGTCTTGTTTTACCATTGTCGAAATGTCTTGTAGCCGGGATTCCGAGACCGATTGGGTCTTCCCAGTAGAAGGAATATCCTTCGTTGACCGTGAGAGCTTATAATGGGCTAAGTTGGGACACCCCTGCAGGGTATTATCTTTCGAAAGCCGTGCCCGCGGTTATGAGGCAGATGGGAGTTTGTTAATGTCCGGTTGTAGAAAACCCGAAGTTGATCTTAATTAAAATACATCAACCGCGTGTGTAACCATGATGGTCTCTTCTCGGTGGAGTCTGGCAAGTGAACACGGTGTTGGAGTTATGCTTGACGTAGGTTGTTCTAGGATCACTTCTTGATCATAGTTCATCGACCGTGCTTTTGCCTTCTCTTCTCGCTCTCTTTTGCGTATGTTAGACACCAGATATGCTAGTCGCTTGCTGCAGCTCCACCTCACTACCTTCTCCTACCCATAAGCTTAAATAGTCTTGATCTCGCGGGTGTGAGATTGCTGAGTCCCCGTGACTCACAGATACTTCCAAAACCAGTTTGCAGGTGCCGATGAAACCGTGCAGGTGACGCACCCGAGCTCAAGGAGGAGCTCGATGAAGATCTTGTTCATTGTGTTGTTTCTTTTCAGTTGATCAGTAGTGGAGCCCAGTTGGGACGATCGGGGATCTGTGTAGCATTTGGGGTAGTCTTCTTTTATTTTGGTTCCGTAGTCGGACCTTTATTGTATCTGTTTGATGTAATGCTTTACTCATGTATTGCGTGAAGTGGCGATTGTAAGCCAACTATGTATCTCTTTCCCTTATGTATTACATGGGTTGTGTGAAGATTACCTCACTTGCAACATTGCTTTCAATGCGGTTATGCCTCTAAGTCGTGCTTCGACACGTGGGAGATATAGCCGCATCGAGGGCGTTATACCAGCCCTGTCCGAACTGATGATAAACCGGTCAGTCCAGCTAAGGAGACTAACAAAACGTCGACTCCAGCGAAGGCTGTTGATGATAAAGAGGATGATATCATGATTACTGGTATTGGCCACACCACTCCTGGTAATCCCGTTGATCTATCAAAACATACTGCCAAAGACAAGCTTTCAGCTATCGGTAAAGGCAAGTGGAACACTAATTTGTCAAGCTACGCCCATCTCAGTGCTCAAGACATTCATTCTGGCTTCTTGAACCGTCTATACACCAGCCGCGACTATGAAGCCAGTTTGGTAAACTTGATGAAGGAGCGATATGAGGTAACATAACTATTTTTCTCTTATGTCCAATTGCAGATTATCAACTCCAGTAGTCCCCAAGTGACAGTTTACGATACCAATCTGAAATGGGACTTAGTAATAACTTAACTTATCATGCTCAGCCTCTAGGGACCGGGTTATCTCTTTAAGATGAACTGGTATCGTTGAATTGCAATTTGTATCTTTCACTGGTGTAGCCCTCAACTGCCGGTAAAGATAAACCGGGATTGTTAAAAGACTTCCCAAATCAGTACTTTGAGCAAACATATATTAGCCCCCAAGTGCCAAGAATAATACTTGTATTGTGCTTGGGACTTGAAAAATTTCCGAGAATAAGCAAATATGCATTAGCCCCCAAGTATCAAGTGCATAACTTGTTATGTGCTTGGTACTTCAAATGTATACCGTCAACTCATAAGGTCTATTTCTTAACAGGCTGAGCTGAGCAAAAAGGAATCTCAAACCGCCGATCTACAAGAAAATATCAAGTCCCAGCAGGCCAAAACTTCCAAGGCAAAAGATGAGCTGACTAGCGCTTTAGCCGCTATGGAAAAGCTGAAGGAGAGTTTCAACAAGGAGCGAGCGGATTGGAACACTGAAAAATCCGCTTTGCGGAAAAGAGCCGAGGACGCAGAAGTAGCTCTTAAACCGGTTGTAGATGAGCTGACTGGCGTAAAGCGGCAGATACATGCCATGACTGCTGTTGTGTTCGGTAAACATCCTTGCTTTTACACTTTCAACATATCTTCCCATGCGTTGCCGGTTTACTAACATTTTGTAATGATGCAGGAACTCGCATTAGTCATCTGGGCTCTGATGTACAGAAGAAGCTGAAGGCTGCCTACACTCTGATAGAGAAGCTGTATATCGGCGCGCAACGAATCATCTGCACCGCCTCGCACAAACCACCCCCAATGTTAATCAAGGACACCTTAGAGAGGTTGTCTATGCTGCCTGCCCAGGTAGAAGAGCTCAAGAGATCTGCTGCAAGGGCTGGTGCTCTGACCGCACTAACCCGGGCAAAGGCATGGGTGCCTGGCCTTTATCCGGAGGATGTCAACAAAGGCTATCCGAGCTTAAAAGACGACGGATCAGAATTTGGAAATGAGGACCTCCGAGCGATAAACCGGGAAGTACGTCCACTGGCTTGCCAACCAGTTGATGAAGCTTATCTTTCACATTATCAGGCGAGTTATGACGTCCACAACAAACGGGTTGCTGCACCAACTCCAGAGGTTCAAAATCTCATCCCACCAATTTGTAACCATACCTATGCCCCTGACATTGAACCATCCACCCTTATAAGCGACGAAGTTGTGTTCCAAGCCCTAACTGGGATCGACTGGACAACTATTGACTTCCAGCCGCTGGGTAGAGACGAAAATGAGGAGACGGTGCAAGGTGATCCACAGGCGTCAGGTCAAGCCGAAGGCGAATCATGATCCGGAGGCCGGTTTAGTCTGCCTCGTGCTGCAATGCTTTATTGAAAAACAATTATCCTTTTGGGCACTGAAACGCCTTGTAATAGGCTAGTTTAAAATACTTGGTCTGTCATGCCTTCGTGCATATTTATCTGCGCCTGATACTTGCTAATCCGCCATGCTTAAGACATGATGTTCATAATCCATAGAAATTTATTCAAGCTATCCCCGTGACATTGAGTCATAATGTTGGCCGACCAACTTTGTAGTGAGGGTGATAACCCTAATCTTGAGTAACAATAACTCCCTTTACATTGTGCTGGTTTATGATAAAACCGTTCTGGGTTGTTATAAACACCGGTTTAACCAAATTCATTTCCGGTGACTCATAGTCGAAACCAGAACGGGCTGATAGTCTCCGGATTATGACTGATCATATACTGACAACCTGTAGTTGAAAGTCAAGCAGGGTTAACGAACGCCGGCTCATCAAAACATTAAGAATCTCATCCAAAGAGAAAAACTTAGCAGATAAAAGCAAATGAAAACCTTGTAGTCGAGGCTTTTCACGGGCTGCTAGGCCCCAAATTCGAGGCTTTTCATGGGCTGCCAGGCCACTAAGTTAAACCATTTTACAAAGCCTTTTAAGATGGTCCTGAATCCTTAACCAATCATCATTTTAACTTGACAAGTTCAGGGTCTTATCAGAGTAACTTGTCAAAGTTCGATGGGTCATACCAGGTTTACCTGGGCGGAGTGACTTACTTAAAGAGGTAGGCTAACCCGGGGTTTTAGGTGTATACACCAGGCTTCCAAGCCATGGCTTGATAGCCTATTACAAGTGTAGATTCTTTGTTCATTGCGATAGGAAAGAATCCCCAAGTAATATTTTGAGCTGTGTTTAATGGGTGACTATGTTTGAGTTGTTGTTTTACAACACTCTCTTTGGCCCCGGAGTAATTTTGGCTTTGAGACGATCAAGAGGTGTGACTATGGTTTGGATACGACCAAGCCCCCGAGTGATGTTATGGCATTGCGCCGACCAAGAGGTGTAGCTATGGTTGAAATACAACCAAGCCCCCAAGTGATTTGTATAAAGCTTTGATAAGCTGAATCAAGGGGTAAACCGGAAGCCGCTTTATAAACAGAAGCCCCATGTAACCACACATGATATAAGAAAAACAACAGATACCCCGCTTTAGCTAAGGTTGCGGTTTATTTTATTGATCATAATATATACATTGTCATAACTATGTACAAAAGCAGAGCCTATGGCTCAAGTATAGTAGGGCCGAAGATGAGCGATATTCCACGGCCGGTGGGTCTCCTCCTCGGATTTACGTGAGTCTTTGCGCTCTCGAACATCAATTAGGTAATATGACCCGTTGTGCAGATTCTTGCTGACCACAAAGGGTCCTTCCCAAGGGGGGGGATAACTTGTGCATATCCGTCTGATCCTGGATGAGTTGGAGCACCAGATCGCCTTCTTGAAAAGTTCTGGTTCTAACCCGGCGGCTGTGATAACACCATAGATCTTGCTGATAAATCACCGAACGGGCTGCCGCAATGTCTCGCTCCTCGTCTAAGAGGTCAAGTGCCTCTTGTCGTGCCTTCTCATTGTCAGCTTCGACGTATGCCACCACACGAGACGAATCATGTCGGATATCACTAGGGAGAACCGCCTCCGCTCCATAAACCATAAAAAAAGGAGTATAGCCCGTAGATCTGTTGGGCGTGGTATTGATGCTCCATAACACGAATGGTAACTCCTCCACCCAACAACCCGACGTCCGCTGCAAAGGAACCATAAGCTAGGGCTTGATGCCTCTCAAGATCTCTTGATTGGCTCTCTCCGCTTGACCATTAGACTGGGGATGAGCCACTGATGATACGTCAAGTCGGATGTGCTCACGCTGACAGAACTCCTTCATGGCACCTTTGGACAGATTGGTGCCATTATCTGTTATAATGCTGTGTGGAAAGCCAAACCGGAAAATTACTTTTTTGATGAATTGAACCGCCGTAGCTGCATCACACTTACTGACTGGCTCTACCTCTACCCATTTAGTGAACTTATCAACTGCCACTATGGCAGGACCCCGATTCCAAGTCACATCGATCTAGCCGGTAACACCTCATATCACTTTGCGGCCTCACGCACGGTATTCCCACGGGTGTCGCCTTACCATGGCCCGGGATCGTTTGCGCCTTTTGGCTCACGTATATGATAGCGTCGCTAGCATCCATATGACAGAGAACCCGGGCCGACATGGCTAGTCGTGAACCCAAGCGGCACTAACCCATGGGGACAGGCATACATGAATCACATCGAGCATGTCAGTCAGCAGCGTGTGAATCCGGGCTATAGCACTGGGCTAACAGGACTCCGGGAACCCGGGCTGTAGCAGGCTAGGCAGGACTCCGGATGTCACCGCGTGACATTTCCCCGAAGGGACAGACACAGGAACGAAGTGAATCACATGCCGGCCAGTCAAGTGTCCCGGAGCAGTAGTGCTGGGCTAGCAGGACTCCGATGAACCGGGCTGTAGCGGACTACTATGGCTCATGGAAGCACAAGACTACATTTCCCCATAAGAGAGGCTACCAAGGATAAATAACTAGGTTGTCGGATCCCACACATACCAAGCATTTCAATCATGCACACAATATGCTCGATATGTGTAAATACAACATGGCATCACGACATAACTCTACGACTCAAGTATTTATTCATTAGGCTCCGAGGAGCGAGATATTACAAACATGGGTCTCATGACCCAACATTCAGAGCATACAAGTCAAAGCACATGCGGAAGCTTAACATGTCTGAGTATAGACATCTACAAATGAAAAAGGCTGAGAAGCCTGACTATCTACCAGATCTTGCCGAGGGCACAAGATCGTAGCTGAGGTATCAAGCTAAACGTCGAAGTCCACGCGGAACTACTAGCGAGACTGACGTCTCTCTGCAAAACATAAAATAGGCAAATGTGAGTACAAATGTACCCAGCAAGACTTACATCAGAATTAGCTACATATGCATCGGTATCAACAAAGGGGGTGGTGGAGTTTAACTGCAGCAAGCCAGCTTTGACTCGGTGGCTATCCTGAACTACGACTGCAAATAACTCCTTTGAGGTGGCGCACACGAGTCCACATATTCACCATATCAATACACCACTATGGATCTGCTCTCGTCTCCCTACGAGAACGCCATCCATAGCACTCACGCTTATCTTGCGCATTTTAGAGTATCCACTTTCACTTGTCTATGAACTATGCAAGGGGTCCAAGTTTCCATATCCGAGAAATCCATCTATTCGAATAGATAATGATAACCCTGCAGGGGTGTACTTCTTCACACACGCTCTCGCCACTTACCACCATGTACACGTCGTGTACCTCGGCAACCTTCAAGCGGAAGCCTGGCGAGGGAGTCGGCCACGACCTGACTAACCACACAAGTCTCTAGTCCAGGTTTATCGCCTATTCGGATTCCATCCGCAAGGAGATCCGGCCGGGGTGTCGCTCACGGCCCCAAACGATGTGTGCAGGGTTCCCAAGCCCACCATCCGGGTGTCACTTGGTACACCGTGCCACTGTGCCTAGTCTATCCCAAGCCCACCTGTGATGGGTGCCACTTGGTAGACTACTAACACTACCTACAAACACCAGAAACTAGTTGCAACTCCTGGACAGAGATCGAGTTGGTTAATAAGCCGAGAGGGGCCGAGTTACCAGAACCCAATGTGTGGTAGTAACTGTTCATGGATCACAAACACATAACTCAGTTCCTACGGACGGTTTCAATGAGACAACCCACCATGTATTCCTACATGGCCTCTCACCGTTACCTTTACCAAATCGTGTTCACACACTTAGCTCTCAACAGTAGGACATGTTCACCATATTCCAATTCATCCCCGATGAATCAGACCTGACTCAACTCTAAGCAGTAGCAGGCGTGACAACAAACATGAATGAGTAGGCACATCAGGGCTCAAACAACTCCTACTCATGCTAGTGGGTTTCATCTATTTACTGTGGCAATGACAGGTCATGCAGAGGAAAAGGGGTTCAACTACCGCATCATGTAACCGTTGAATCGCTGTTGTCCTAATGCAGTAAAAGAGAGCAGGAGCGAGAGACTGGGATTGTATCGGAATGAACAAGGGGGTTTTGCTTGCGTGGCACTTCTGAAGATAGCATTGGGTCTTCATCAGTGTCAACAATCACAACGTCGGAACAACGTCTACCGAGGGGGAACAACACCGGCAAACAGAGAAGAACACAATCAATGCAATGCACAATATGATGCATGATCATGACCAATATGCTGTGATTGAGCTAATGCAACTAGCAACCAGATTAAATGAAGTTGGTTTGAACCAAAGGTTCAAATTCAAACTCCATATAAGACATTTCAAATGCCATTTATTCAAATTGTCATATACAGTGGCTGTAAGTTGTTCAAACATGCATGAGGATGCCATAAACAGATTCTTTGGATTTTTTTGATAATTTTTCATATATTACTTATTTCATTCTGAGTTATGGTTGAATTTCTATGAATTTTAGAAGTTTGGGGTATTTTCTGAAATTTATAAATCATTTCTGATTTATTTTAATTCTAGAAAACTTTACTGCATCAGCATTAAGTCATGCTGCCATCAGCTGGTCAACAGGACCGTCTAGGTCAAACCTGACAGGTGTGGCCCACCTGTCATTGGCTTAGTGCTAACCAGGGTTTAGTTAAATCCTAACTAAAGTAATTAGAAGGGTTGGGGCCCACTGTCAGCGAGTCAGTGGGTTAGCTAAAATTTAATTAGCATCTAAACTAAATTAGCAGGGCCGTGGGCCCACTGTTAATGACACAGGGGGTCAAACCCTGGTCAACTCGGTCAAATCTGCCGGCGACTCGACGCCGGCGACGCCAGACGCGGCGGAGCACCTCGGGTTTCGCCTACAGGGCACGGCTTGCGACATGGTTGGGTTCTACGGCGAGCTGGGGCTCGTGCGCATCCAGCGGTGGCAGTGAGAGGGCGCGAGGTGGTCTGTAGCGGTGGCAACGGCGAGTTGGGCGGCGGCCGGAGCTCGGGTGTCGACGGAATCAACGACACGGCGCGCGGGAGGACCAGCGGTTTGCACCTACGTGTTCTACGAGAGCCCACGAACCCAACGGAGGCACGCACGGGACCATTTGGTCACCGGAGCCTCGTCGGCGACGAGCTTGTGCGGCGGCGGCATACGGGACTCACGGTCATCGGCGTTGCAGCGAGAAACCGACCATGGGGAGAGGGGGAGATGACGGCGGGGCTCACAGGGAGTCGGATGGGCGGCTCGTTTGGCTCGGGGAAGCGTCGGAGCGAGCGGGCGGCGAAGGGGATCTCCGGCGGACCGAGGTTGAAGAAGACGGTAGGGATGGCGATTCGGGGCTTCCGCCGTTGCTTGGATCGGTGCAGAAGGTGTAGGAGACGGTGGCGGGGCTCGAGGTCACGTAGGAGGGGCACGGGGGAGGCTGTGGCCGCGGCGGTGCTCGTCGGCGGCCTCGGGTGGCTACGGCGCGAGCGCTGGGGGGAGAGAGGGAGGAACCAGAGGGGGGGAAGATGCAGGGGGTGCCGTGGCGCTCTTGGCGCCCTCCAGCAGCAGCGGCGGCAAGCAGGAGGTGGCCGGGGCGCGTGCTTGCGTGCGGTGGCCACGCGCCTCTCATCCTCCTGGCGGGAGGTTGAGGGTGACTGTCACTGCGCTGTGGGCTGAGCCGCACAGTAGCAGGCCGGCCAGCTGGACAGGTAAGTGCCAGGTAAGTTTCTCCTTTGCTTTCTGTTTTTGTTTTTCTATTTTTTTCTGCAACTGTTTTGAGCTTAGGAAAAATACCAAGGCATTTCCTAAAATCCTGAAAATATTCATGGACACTTGCTGAATTATTTCAGTGGCCCAAAAATAGTTACAACATTATTTGAGCATTTAAATTATTTATAGTGTTTAAATGCCCAAGGTCAAATAGCTTAAGATTTAATTCAAAAATCCAGGAATAGCCTATAAATATGTTCATCATTTTTGGAAGAGGTTTTCACCTTTAACAGAAATCATGAACATTTCCAAAGGGCATTCTGGGTTATTGAAAATATTTTTATTGAACCTAGTTGAATTCATTTGGTGCTAGGGTTTCAACAATCCCCATTTCAATTTTCTTTGGAATTTAAACATGATGGCATGATGACCAAGCAAAGTCAAGCAAAGGCTAAACTGGGGTTGTGACAGCTCACCCCCCACTAAACAAGAATCTCGTCCCGAGATTCAAGTCATGAGGTAAGAAGACAGAGGGGACACGAAACTGACACACTCTTCACGATCCATTGCATTTCTGAAGATGTTGATTCGTTGCATCATATTGATCTTGACGTCTTTGCCTTCGAGATCTTTGTCCAACATGATACGACAGAAAGGAACCCTACAAGAATCGATCTTCTCGAGGATCGAGCAATCAAGATCAACTCGTGAATGAGATGTTGAAACATCTTGAGTTGAGACACAAAACACATCGAGAGGGATGGAAGAACAAACAACGAGGTTTGATTTGGTGGGCAACAGTTCCACGCTTAGAGAGATGGTGCATGGTGTCAAGGTGGCGAGGAAAAAATTTGCCATGATTCCATAACATGACACCTTAGGGAAGGTGACTCGTAGAATTATTCCCTTAAGTGGCAAAAAGAATTACTTTTGATACAGAGATCGTTGAGACCCTTTATACCAGCCTAAGGCAATTCGCAAACGATCATTGGAAGGAGTTCGAAGAAATGGCATACTCAGATCAGAAGGAAACTATGGTTATAGAACAATCGGCAAAGGGAAGGAACATTCCCATTGGCATCAAGGGTATAACCTAGTGCCTGAGTGTGCTCTCAAGAACTTGAGCATTTCCATATTCATCAAGGTTTTACCAATATCCGTGCCAAGGATCCTGGCAACACATCATGCTACCATGATGAACAATGATGGAGAATGCAGATACATAGGAATACAACGCTTTCTCGGATTTCACCTTAGCGATGCCAAGGAAACGAAATCTGGATGATCGACTGAGAGACATTTAGCACTCCGCTTCTAATGTTCTCCTTGATGTACCAACTTAACCCAATACCATTCGGTATCTGGAACATCAAGTAAAGGTCTGACTTCTGGAGCTCAAAGAACCCATAAGGAACAACTTATGGACTAAGTCATACCTACTCCTCATGGAAGAATGGCCAAATTGCTGACTCAAGATACAATAAGAGATCTCCCGAATAAGTGTGTTGGCCATGACATCCACTTAACGGTTCAAAAGACCAATATTATAATTCTTGGGAATGTCCCAACCATCATATCTGCCAGAGATTCAGATCTGGTTGGTAACAGGATATTTCCGACGGCATGTCTGAAAAGGAAGGGTTGCGACGCAAACCGACGGGATGACATTGCGAGATTCTCGGGAAATGAACTACAATAGCAAACTCCAAAACATGAGCTGGTTCTGCTACAAACCTGTGAACACGTTGTCCAAGACAAGCATGACCACGTATAAGTCTTACGATAAAACACTACCGGGTTCAGGTGGGGAACCAACACCGAGGATAACGAAGTCCTAACATAAGTCATGATTCTTAACAAGGGACTTCTTCTCCTTGAACAAGTCAATCAGTGGCTTGGTGTGCTAGGGATACATATAGAATGAAGGTTGCAAGTCTCCAGACCATAGAATACTTCGCACATATGCATGACTGACTTGGGATGATTCCAGAGGAAACAAAACAAGCTTTCTTGAATTCACGGCGGCAACTTACATCTAATGGACGTGAATCAAAGGAAGTCACTCCTTTCATCCAAACATAGGCTTCATGAACAGAACACGGAGATAATGCTTACAAAATTTCCAACACTAGCTGTATGTTCAACACGAATCATGGAGGGGACAAAATGCTGCTGATGGGTTCAACAACAACTCATCGGAATTTCCATATCACTGGACTTCCACCATCATGTGAACACGGTGATAGTATTGGTTAGACCAAAAGATGTAATGGTGTATGCTCGAGGGATCAACCACGAGTAAGACAGCATTACGAACATCGTTGGTTCTGACTTGACTTGACGATAGCCCATACTCAAGTCAAAGTTTTGACAAGACAATAGATTCAACAACTGATCACGAGGACCAATTGGTGAAGATATCATCTTTCTTCAACACACACACACAAACACAAAGATATCCCTTCAGAAAGAACCAAATTAGGCAAAGCTTTTTATCTTCCAACTCTCCAAGTTGTTGTTTAGCTTAACCAACTAGTTTAGGGGTATCCAACACAGATTCTTGGAGAAGGGGTGGTTTAGAGGAAAACCAACTTGATCACGAGCTCAACATAGCGGTCAGGTGACAACCTGGTAACACTTCCGAGAAGATACTCGGAACTTCACGAACCACCGATATGTTATTAAGCTCGGGAGCAATCTTGCTTTCGAGGCAAGATGATGTGATCAATTAAGCAAGGATTGACACAATCGTAACTCTTGATCGAAGAGTGCACCAAAAATAAGGACTAGGTAGCACAACCCATCTTAGAATGATGATTCCATAACCAACACACTAAGAATGAGAATATTGTCCATTTACTACCAAGCAACGAGTTGCTCGGAGTATTGATTTCACACATCACAATTCACTTGTCGGTATTCCGGTTATAACAACACGAGGACCAAGGAATGAATGATGATGGTGAGAAGTATCACTGCATCAAGAATTCATAAGAGGTGGTGCAATTCCTATGATATTCTCGACATAACGAGGGTAATACTCCAGGGTAGAAAAGATCAAAGGATGGATTGGCAATTTGATCTGCGGAATACAACTGCTTTGACCCAATCCTAGATATGGATGAGGTTCTGGAGTTTGTTTCTCCTAGTCATTCTGAATTAGAACGGCTTGACGGACCACAAGAATAATAGGCATCGATAACACGGATGCACAACTAGTCCTGACTATCAATTGATAGACAGAGGTCAGAATACAACTAAAGAGAGACAACTCAAAGGAACATATGGTTTTCTGAGTTACGGATGCATAGATTTAGTATGTCAGACCAGTTCAACATATTTCTTCCAAATAATCCATGCAGAAAGGTAGGACTGGCAGATTCACAATACAGAATGGAGAACTCATCAAGAGCACTCTGGTTGTGATCTTTTGGTTGAAAGAACTTCTGCCATAGTGGTTCATGGTATTGGAAGAACGATATACCACAAACCTCGAGGACTATCACAAAGGTTACTAATATCCTAAAGGAACTAGCAACACTATCAACATGAAGTAAGTAGGGTGAATCTCGGGTTCAGAAACCAGGAGTAGAATACCTACTACTCAGTAGCATCACGGGATGCTCTCGAGAATGGTGTCCAGAATCATCACACTGGGAATATAAAGCATGGCTAGATTATGGGTGGTTCTCTAAGATGCCTAGGGTCATAATAATGGCTCCAACATATATGTCGAGGCAACGGAGTACCTCAACTGGACGATTAGTGTGGTTAATATGGCCCAAAGGAACATCGAGAATGGAAAGAAGGGATTTGCAAATGCATCAGACTATTTAGAAACTGGGTGACTCGGACAGCATAATGGCTGTAAATGCTCAAAATGATTTGAGACATCCTACAAAATGGTGGCATAACCACTCAACATCACAATATCAAGGTTCTGAGGCCAGCTATGAACATACGGAAGTAGTAGGAACTGAACTAAGGCTTGAACTCAACAATCCTAGGCAACTACGGTTTAGTAACACGTCATCCTGAGAGATAAAAGAGAAGCCTAGTTCTTGGCATGGTTGGCGAAGCGTCTGAAGACATCCTGCACTTCAGTCTTGTAGAGAATTATGTGCACCCACGTATATCTTGACATCAACAATGACGAAGCCATAGAGACAAGCAGTAGTAGTGAGAGTAGACTAGTGAGTAGGGCCAAATAAGTCCATGTGTAGTAGCTCGAAGGGTTGAGATGTCATCATGATTGTCTTCGAGGGATGCTTGGCCCTTGTCATCTTTCCAGCTTCGCAGGCACCGCACAAGTGATCCTTCTTGAACTTCACCCCCTCGATGCCTATGACATGCTTCTTCTTTGCGAGAGTGTGCAAGTTCCTCATGCCAGCATGCCCTAGCCTTCGATGCCAGAGCCAGCACTCTGAAGCTTTTTCAAGAAGACATACGACAAGCTGTGGACCTGCTGAGAAATCTACCATGTACAGATCATCT
This sequence comes from Aegilops umbellulata, assembly GCA_032464435.1. Lineage (NCBI taxonomy): Eukaryota > Viridiplantae > Streptophyta > Magnoliopsida > Poales > Poaceae > Aegilops > Aegilops umbellulata. Next base: position 474,860,209 of record CP136055.1, on the reverse strand, counting down.
TTCCGGTACCCTTCAAAGACTAGAGATTTGTCATATTCCATTAGTACAAGGCAACGATATTTTCCAAATATCACAATCATGTTCAAATCGCAAAACATTGAGACAGACATTAAGTTGAAGCCAAGGGATTCAACAAGCATCACTTTATCCATGTGCTGATCCTTTGAGATTGCAACTCTACCTAGACCCAATACCTTGCTTTTACCAGTGTCAGCAAATGTGATGTGACTCTTGTCAGATGGACGTAAGGTTGAGTCCATGAGAAGACTTCCATCACCAGTCATATGATTAGTGCATCCGCTGTCCATAACCCATTCTGAAGCATTAGGTGTCATACCTTACAATACAGTTAGGGGGATAGGCTTCAGCAAGAACAAGAGAATTATCAAAGCTCAGATCAAGATTAGGACTGATAGGATGATTGGCAAGCGATTCAAGAACAAAATACATAGTAAGACCATTTGGGCATTTGATCTTGCGCCCCACAAGATGTTTTAGGTCCCCAGCAATAGCATCAGACGCCTTTGATTTCCGGCTGGAGACCTTTCCCTGCAAAAGAAAGTTAATTCTTCTTAACCACCCACATCTTCAGGGGTGGCTTAGAAGCAATGAGTCTAAGTGTAGCATCTGAGAACTTCGACTTTGAAGCCCTAGCAAATAGCCTTGCAGGAGGTGAATAGTACTCATATGAATAAGCAGAAAAGTTCTTAATTTTATGAAAATAGCGGTTTGAAGAAACACGCTCATATTCATAAGTCTGAGTATGGTTTCCCTGCAAAACATTGTTGTTAGGGTGACCCAGGTAAGTCCTCTGTCTGTATGAAGCCTTTGGACAATATGAAGCCTTTGGTCTGGGATTTGTCTTCTTCCCAGGTGGTGTCATGATGAAATTCACAGGAAGATTCTCAAGACAACTTTGGGGAACCCAGATCTTCTTCATAGGTGGCCCATTCCTGCAGTTAGTACCAATATACCTGGCAAATACTTTACCATTCTGATTCTTAAACAGTTTATAGTTTGCATCAAAGGATTCATCAATGATAATTGGGTTAGCACAAGTGAAGCCAGATAAGGTGGATGGATCCACTTAAGGTTCCTTTGCAACAACCCATGTGGTTTTGGGGTACTACTCAGGCTTCCAGTAAGAACCATCAACGTTCATTTTCCTCTCGAACCCAACACCCTCTTTCCTAGGATTTCGGTTCAGAATCTACTTTTTGAGGACATCGCACAGTGTCTGATGCCCTTTGAGACTTTTGTACATCCCTGTTTCAAGCAATGTCTTCAACTGAGCATTTTCATCAGCAATAGTAGTGGTATCCTCATCAGAGGGGTTAGTTACCACATCAACAGTTGAAGATATTGCAACAGTAGCAGCAGTAGAACATTCAGCAACAGAAGTAGCGTTATCACGCTCAAGGCATTTTAGACATGGTGGTTCAAATCCTTCCTGAGCGGGACTGATCTGTTGAGCGTGAAGTGACTCATTTTCTTTTTGAAGATCTTCATGAGCCGCTCTCCATTTCTCAAGCTCTTGCTTCCTTTGAAGATAATCATAGGAAAGCTTTTCATGAGTGGTTGAGAGCATTTCATGACGACTTTCAAGTTCCTGGTACTTAACATGAAGATCTTTTATGTCTTCAATTAAGGACTGAGAATAGGTCATTTCCGCATCCAACAGGTCATCGCTTTTGTCTAATAGTTTTTTAGTATGTTCCATAGCTTTCTGTTGTTCAGTTGCAATTTTAGCAAGTGTTTTGTAGCTGGGTTTGGATTCACAAACAGAGTCATCTTGACTTGATGTTTGAAATTAAGGATCGCGTGATTTTACCTTGGCACCACGTGCCATGAAGCAGTAGGTGGGAGCAGAGTCGTCCTTGTCATTAGCATCAGACTTGGTGACGGGGCCATTGTCTTCAGTGTTGAAGATGGACTTGGCAACGTAGTCTGTAGCTAGAGCCAAACTTGCAACGCCAGAGTCGAACTCCTCCTCAGACTCCACCTCCGCCTCCTCAGAAGCAGACTCCTCCTCTGAATCCATCTCCTTGCCAACAAAAGCACGAGCCTTGCCAGATGAGCTCTTCTTGTGTGATGAAGACTTGGACGAAGACTTGGAAGAAGACTTTGAGGATTTCTTCTTCTTGTTGTCATTAGAATCATATTCCTTGCTCTTCTTCTTCTTGTTGTTGTTCTCATTGTCCCACTGTGGACATTCAGAGATGTAGTGTCCAGGTTTCTTGCACTTGTGACATGTTATCTTCTTGTAATCATGAGTGGAAGCCTCATCATTTCCTGAGCTGGATCTTGAAGACTTTCTGAAGCCTTTCTTCTTAGTGAACTTGTGGAACTTCTTCACAAGCATAGCAAGCTCCTTTCCAATATCTTCAGGATCACCAGAACTGCAATCAGATTCTTCTTGTGATAGGAAACAACCTTTGCCTTCAATGCACGAGTTCGGCCATAGTTGGGACCATAGATATCTCTTTTCTCAGATAGCTGGAACTCATGTGTGTTGAGCCTCTCAAGTATGTCAGACGGATCGAGTGTCTTAAAGTCAGGGCGTTCTTGTATCATCAGGGCAAGGGTGTCGAACGAGCTGTCAAGTGATCTCAGTAGTGTCTTGACGATTTCATGCTTGGTGATCTCAGTGGCACCGAGAGCACGAAGCTCATTTGTGATGTCAGTGAGGCGATCAAACGTGAGCTGGACATTCTCATTGTCCTTTCTCTTGAAGCGGTTGAATAGGTTGCAAAGAACACTGATCCTTTGATCTCTCTGAGTTGAGACGCCTTCGTTGACCTTGGAGAGCCAGTCCCAAACTAGCTTCGACGTTTCCAGAGCACTCACACGGCCATACTGTCCTTTGGTCAGATGACCACAGATGATGTTCTTGGCAGTAGAATCCAGTTGAATAAACTTCTTGACATCAGCAGGGGTGACACCTTCACCAGTCTTGGGAACACCATTCTTGACGACATACCAGAGGTTGACATCAATGGCTTCAAGATGCATGTGCATCTTATTCATCCAGTAGGGATATTCAGTTCCATCGAAGACGGGGCAAGCAACAGAGACTTTGATTATCCCTGCAGTCAACATAGCTAAAACTCCAGGTGGTTAAACCGAATCACACAGAACAAGGGAGTACCTTGCTCTGATACCAATTGAAAGTGCTAGTTATCGACTAGAGGGGGGGTGAATAGGCGATTTTTATGAAAGTCTTCAAAACATGAGAGTTTCGAAGACAAACAATAGAAATGAAACTATTGATATGCAAGCCATAGTCAAGTATGCAATGAAGTGAAAGCACGAAGACCAATAGCAGCTAGGTAGTAAGATCAGGATGGAAGATGGTATGAAGCCAAACAACGATAGTAGTCACACAGTGAAGTCAAGCAGGTAGTGCAAACATGCAATGACTTCACAAAGACAAACTGTAAGTAAGGAGAGGGAGAGGATAGAACCAGTCACTTGTTGAGGACACATGATTTGTTGGACCAGTTCCAGTTGCTCTGACAACTGTACATCTGATTAGGGAGGCTGAGATTCAACTCAGAAGACCACGTCTTCACCTTATTCCCCTTGAGCTAAGGACACCCAGTCCTCGCCCAATCACTCTGGTAAGTCTTCAAGGTAGACTTCCAAACCTTCACAGTCTTCGTTCACCGGCGATCCACAATGACTCTTGGATGTTCAGAACGCGACGCCTAACCGACTGGAGGATTCACAGTCCTCAAGTGTAACAAGTCTTCAGGTCACGCGGACAGAAAGACTTCAGTGTTGCCTAACACTCTTTGGCTCTGGGTGTTTGGGCTTTGTCCTTGCAAGGATTCCTCTCTCCCAAAAGCTTCGAAGGTGGGTTGCTCTCAAACAACAAAAGTCGTGCACTAACTCTGAGCAGCCACCAATTTATGGTGTAGGGGGTGGGCTATTTATAGCCACTAGGCAACCTGACCTGATTTGTCCGAAATGACCCTGGGTAACTAAGGAACTGACATGTGTTCCAACGGTCGATTTCAAACACACGCGGCAACTTTACTTGGGCTACAAGTAAAGCTGACTCATCCAGCTCTAGATAAGATTTGCTATCATTGTCTTCGCTCGAAGACATAGGATTTGGTTGGGCATCACTTCAGTCACTCTGACTTTGTTCACTGGGACCCCACTTAACAGTACGGTGGTTCCTATGACTCAACAAAGAAGAAAATGAAACAACAAAACAACTAAGTCTTCGCGCTCCATAGTCTTCACACGATGTCTTCTCTTGTCATAATCTTCAATGTGAATATCTTCACATAGCACCATTGTGTTCAATGTCTTCATACATTTTTAGGGGTCATCTCCGGTAGGTAAACGGAATCAATGAGGGACTACTACCTGTGTTATCCTGCAATTCTCACAAACACATTAGTTCCTCAACCAGGTTTGTTGTCAATACTCCAAAACCAACTAGGGGCGGCACTAGATGCACTTACAATCTTCGTAGAATATGTGGGAACCAATATGAACATCCAGGTTCTGCTATTGGTTATTGACCGGAGACGTGTCTCGGTCATGTCTACATAGTTCTCGAACCTGTAGGGTCCGCACGCTTAAAGTTCGATGACGGCTATATTATGAGTTTATGTGTTTTGATGTACCGAAGGTAGTTCGGAGTCCCGGATGTGATCACGGACATGATGAGGAGTCTCAAAATGGTTAAGACATGAAGATTGATATATTGGACGACTATGTTCGGATACGTGAATGGTTTCGGAGAGTATCGGACATATACCGGAGTACCGGGGAGTTACGGGAACCCCCCGGGGAGACTAATGGGCCTATTGGGCCCTAGTGGAGAAGAGGAGGGGCGACCAAGGGGCAGCTGCGCGCCCCCTCCCCCCAGTCCGAATTGGACAAGGAGGGGGGCGGCGCCCCCCTTTCCTTTCCCCCTCTCTCCTTCCCTCTCCTCTCCTACTCCCACGTGGAAGGGGGAGTCCTACTCCTGGTGGGAGTAGGACTCCTCATGGAGCGCCCCTAGGGTGGCTGCCCCCTCCCCCTCCTCCACTCCTTTATATATGGGGAGGGAGGCACCCCTTGGAGACACAACAATTGATCCCTTGGATATCTTAGCCATGTGCGGTGCCCCCCTCCACCATAATCCACCTCGATAATATCGTAGCGGTGCTTAGGCGAAGCCCTGCGTCAGTAGAACATCATCATCGTCACCACGCCGCCGTGCTGACGGAACTCTCCCGCAAAGCTCGGCTGGATCGAAGTTTGAGGGACGTCATCGAGTTGAATGTGTGCTGAACTCGGAGGTGCCGTGCATTCGGTACTTGATCGGTCGGATCATGAAGACGTACGACTACATCAACCGTGTTGTGCTAACGCTTCCGCTTTCGGTCTAGGAGGGTACATGGACACACTCTGACCTCTCGTTGCTATGCATCACCATGATCTTGCGTGTGTGTATGAATTTTTTTGAAATTACTACGTTCGCCAATAGTGGTATCAGAGCCAGGTTTTATGCGTTGATGTTATATGCACGAGTAGAACACAAGTGAGTTGTGGGCGATACAAGTCATACTGCTTACCAGCATGTCACACTTTGGTTCGGCGGTATTGTTGGATGAAGCGGCCCGGACCGACATTACGCGTACGCTTATGCGAGACTGGTTCTACCGACGTGCTTTGCACATAAGTGGCTGGCGGGTGTCAGTTTCTCCAACTTTAGTTGAACTGAGAGTGGCTACACCAGGTCCTTGAGAAGGTTAAAACAACACTAACTTGATGAACTATCATTGTGGTTTTGATGCGTATGTAAGAACGGTTCTTGCTCAGCTCGTAGCAGCCACGTAAAACTTGCAACAACAAAGGAGAGGACGTCTAACTTGTTTTTGCAGGGCATGTTGTGATGTGATATGGTCAAGACATGATGCTATATTTTATTGTATGAGATGATTATGTTTTGTAACCGAGTTATCGGCAACTGGCAGGAGCCATATGGTTGTCGCTTTATTGTATGCAATGCAATAGCCCTATAATTGCTTTACTTTATCACTAAGCGGTAGCGATAGTCATAGAAGCAATAGTTGGCGAGACGACAACGATGCTACGATGGAGATCAAGGTGTCGCGCCGGTGACAATGGTGATCATGACGGTGCTTCGGAGATGGAGATCACAAGCACAAGATGATGATGGCCATATCATATCACTTATATTGATTGCATGTGATGTTTATCTTTTATGCATCTTATTTTGCTTTGATTGACGGTAGCATTATAAGATGATCTCTCACTAAATTTCAAGATAAAAGTGTTCTCCCTGAGTATGCACCGTTGCCAAAGTTCGTCGTGCCCAGACACCACATGATGATCGGGTGTGATAAGCTCTACGTCCATTTATAACGGGTGCAAGCCAGTTTTGCACACGCAGAATACTCAGGTTAAACTTGACGAGCCTAGCATATGCAGATATGGCCTCGGAACACTGAGATCGAAAGGTCGAGCGTGAGTCATATAGTAGATATGATCAACATAGTGATGTTCACCATTGAAAACTACTCCATTTCACGTGATGATCGGTTATGGTTTAGTTGATTTGGATCGCGTGATCACTTAGATGATTAGAGGGATGTCTATCTAAGTGGGAGTTCTTAAGTAATATGATTAATTGAACTTAAATTTATCATGAACTTAGTACCTGATAGTATTTTGCATGTCTATGTTTGTTGTAGATAGATGGCTCGTGCTGTTGTGTCGTTGAATTTTAATGCGTTCCTTGAGAAAGCAAAGTTGAAAGATGATGGTAGCAATTACACGGACTGGGTCCGTAACTTGAGGATTATCCTCATTGCTGCACAGAAGAATTACATCCTGGAAGCACCGCTGGGTGCCAAACCTGCTGCAGGAGCAACACCAGATGTTATGAACGTCTGGCAGAGCAAAGCTGATGACTACTCGATAGTTCAGTGTGCCATGCTTTACGGCTTAGAACCGGGACTTCAATGACATTTTGAACGTCATGGAGCATATGAGATGTTCCAGGAGTTGAAGTTAATATTTCAAGCAAATGCCCGGATTGAGAGATATGAAGTCTCCAATAAGTTCTACAGCTGCAAGATGGAGGAGAATAGTTCTGTCAGTGAGCATATACTCAGAATGTCTGGGTATAACAATCACTTGATTCAACTAGGAGTTAATCTTCTGGATGATAGCGTCATTGGCAGAATTCTTCAATCACTGCCACCAAGCTACAAAAGCTTCGTGATGAACTATAACATGCAAGGGATGGATAAGACGATTCCCGAGCTCTTCGCAATGCTAAAGGCTGCCGAGGTAGAAATCAAGAAGGAGCATCAAGCGTTGATGGTCAATAAGACCACCAGTTTCAAGAAAAAGGGCAAAGGGAAGAAGAAGGGGAACTTCAAGAAGAACATCAAACAAGTTGCTGCTCAAGAGAAGAAACCCAAGTCTGGACTTGATACGTCTCCAATGTATCTATAATTTTTTATTGCTCCATGCTATATTATCTACTGTTTTGGGCAATATTGGGCTTTATTATCCACTTTTATATTATTTTTGGGACTAACCTATTAAACGGAGGCCCAGCCCAGAACTGATGTTTTTTGCCTATTTCAGTGTTTCGAAGAAACGGAATATCAAAGGAGTCGAAACGGAACGAAATCAACTGGAGAAGTTATTTTTGGAAGGAAAGCTACCGGATGGACTTGGACCCCACATCAGGAGCTAAGGGAGGTGCTCATGAGGGTGGGGGGCGCGCCCACCCCCCTAGCATGATCATGTAGTTGACATGGTATTTGTGGCAAAGCCACCGTTCACAATTCTTTCATACATGTCACTCTTGAATCATTGCATATCCCAGTACACCGCCGGAGGCATTCATATAGAGTCATATCTTTGTTCTAGTATCGAGTTGTAATTGTTGAGTTGTAAGAAAAATAGAAGTGTGATGATCATCATTTTTTAGAGCATTGTCCCAAGTGAGGAAAGGATGATGGAGACTATGATTCCCCCACAAGTCGGGATGAGACTCCGGACGAAAAAGAAAAATAAACAAAAGAGGCCATAAAAAAAGAGAAAAGGCCCAAATAAAAAAATAGAAAAAGAGAGAAAAAGAGAGAAGGGACAATGTTACTATCCTTTTACCACACTTGTGCTTCAAAGTAGCACCAAGATCTTCATGATAGAGAGTCTCTCATTTTGTCACTTTCATATACTAGTGGGAATTTTTCATTATAGAACTTGGCTTCTATATTCCAATGATGGGCTTCCTTCAAATGCCCTAGGTCTTCGTGAGCAAGCGAGTTGGATGCACACCCACTTAGTTTCTTATGTTGAGCTTTCATACACTTATAGCTCTAGTGCATCCGTTGCATGGCAATCCCTACTCACTCACATTGATATCTATTGATGGGCATCTCTATAGCCCGTTGATACGCCTAGTTGATGTGAGACTATCTTCCCCTCTTTTTGTCTTCTCCACAACCACCGTTCTATTCCACATATAGTGCTATATCCATGGCTCACACTCATGTATTGCGTGAAGATCGAATTTTTTTTGAAAATGTCAAAAGTATGAAACAATTGCTTGGCTTGTCATCGGGGTTGTGCATGATTTAAATACTTTGTGTGGTGAAGATAGAGCATAGCCAGACTATATGATTTTGTAGGGATAACTTTCTTTGTCCATGTTATATTGAGAAGACATAATTGCTTTGTTAGTATGCTTGAAGTATTATTACTTTTATGTCAATATGAACTTTTGTCTTGAATCTTTCAGACCTAAATATTCATACCACAATTAAGGAGAATTACATTGAAATTATGCCAAGTAGCACTCTGCATCAAAAATTCTTTTTTATCATTTACCTACTAGAGAACGAGCAGGAATTAAGCTTGGGGATGCTTGATACGTCTCCAACGTATCTATAATTTTTGATTGCTCCATGCTACATTATCTACTGTTTTGGGCAATATTGGGCTTTATTATCCAATTTTATATTATTTTTGGGACTAACCTATTAACCGGAGGCCCAGCCCAGAATTGCTGTTTTTTTTCTATTTCAGTGTTTCGAAGAAAAGGAATATCAAACGGAGTCGAAACGGAACGAAATCAACTGGAGAAGTTATTTTTGGAAGGAAATCTACCGGATGGACTTGGACCCCACGTCAGGAGCTAAGGGAGGTGCTCACGAGGGTGGGGGCGCGCCCCCTGTCTCATGGGGCCCCCGAAGCTCCACCGACGTACTTCCTGCACCCATATATACCTACGTACCCTAAAACTTCCAGAACAGAGATTAGATCGGGAGTTCCGCCGCCGCAAGCCTCTGTAGCCACCAAAACCCAATCGGGACCTTGTTCCGGCACCCTGCCGGAGGGGGGAACCCTCACCGATGGCCATCTTCATCATCTCGGCGCTCTCCATGACGAGGAGGGAGTAGTTCACCCTCGGGGCTGAGGGTATTTACCAGTAGCTATGTGTTTGATCTCTCTCTCTCTCGTGTTCTTGATTTGGCACGATCTTGATGTATCACGAGCTTTGCTATTATAGTTGGATCTTATGTTTCTTCTCCCCCTCTACTCTATTGTAATGGATTGAGTTTCCCCTTTGAAGTTATCTTATCGAATTGAGTCTTTAAAGATTTGAGAACACTTGATGTATGTCTTGCGTGGGATAACTGTGGTGACAATGGATTATTCTATTGATTCACTTGATGTATGTTTTGGTGATCAACTTGCGGGTTCCGCCCATGAACCTATGCATGGGGGTTGGCACACGTTTTTGTCGTGATTCTCCGGTAGAAACTTTGGGCACTCTTTGAAGTACTTTGTGTTGGATTGAATAGATGAATCTGAGATTGTGTGATGCATATCGTATAATCATACCCACGGATACTTGAGGTGACATTGGAGTATCTAGGTGACATTAGGGTTTTGGTTGATGTGTGTCTTAAGGTGTTATTCTAGTACGAACTCTAGGGCTGTTTGTGACACTTATAGGAATAGCCCAATGGATTGATTGGAAAGAATAACTTTGAGGTGGTTTCGTACCCTACCATAATCTCTTCGTTTGTTCTCCGCTATTAGTGACTTTGGAGTGACTCTTTGTTGCATGTTGAGGGATAGTTATATGATCCAATTATGTTATTATTGTTGAGAGAACTTGCACTAGTGAAAGTACGAACCCTAGGCCTTGTTTCCTACCATTGCAATACTGTTTACGCTCACTTTTACCGCTTGCTACCTTGCTGTTTTTATATTTTAAGTTTACAAAAACCTATATCTACCATCCATATTGCACTTGTATCACTATATCTTCGCTGAACTAGTGCACCTATACAATTTACCATTGTATTGGGTGTGTTGGGACTAAAGAGACTCTTTGTTATTTGGTTGCATGGTTGCTTGAGAGAGACCATCTTCATCCTACGTCTCCCACGGATTGATAAACCTTAGGTCATCCACTTGACAGAAATTTGCTACTGCCCTACAAACCTCTGCACTTGGAGGCTCAAGAACGTCAACAAGAAGAAGGTTGTGTAGTAGACATCAGGACCTAAGCCTGAGATGGAGTGCTTCTACTGTAAGCAGACTGGTCACTGGAAGCGGAACTGCCCCAAGTATTTGGCGGATAAGAAGGATGGCAAGGTGAACAAAGGTATATGTGATATACATGTTATTGATGTGTACCTTACCAGAGCTCGAAGTAGCACCTGGGTATTTGATACTAGTTCTGTTGCTAATATTTGCAACTCAAAACAGGGACTGCGGATTAAGCGAACACTGGCTAAGGACAAGGTGACGATGCACGTGGGAAATGGTTCCAAAGTCGATGTGATCGCCGTCGGCACGCTACCTCTACATCTACCTTCGGGATTAGTTTTAGACCTAAATAATTGTTATTTGGTGCCAGCGTTGAGCATGAACATTATATATGGATCTTGTTTGATGCGAGACAGTTATTCATTTAAATCTGAGAATAATGGTTGTTCTATTTATATGAGTAATATCTTTTATGGTCATGCACCCTTGAAGAGTGGTCTATTTTTTATGAATCTCGATAGTAGTGATACACATATTCATAATGTTGAAGCCAAAAGATGCAGAGTTGATAATGATAGTGCAACTTATTTGTGGCACTGCCGTTTGGGTCATATTGGTGTAAAGTGTATGAAGAAACTCCATACTGATGGACTTTTGGAATCACTTCATTATGAATCACTTGGTACTTGCGAACCATGCCTCATGGGAAAAATGACTAAAACGCCGTTCCTCGGAACTATGGAGTGAGCAACTAATTTGTTGGAGATCATACATACTAATGTATGTGGTCCAATGAATGTTGAGGCTCGCGGCGGGTGTCGGAGTAATGGGCCACGGGTAGGCATACCCGAGGCCCAGAACCTTCCAAGACATCGGGGCCGGCTTCGCCCCTCGAAGGATCCCAATACAAAGGGCCGACTCTGAGGGTCGGCTATAGCATCGCCGACTGCCCACTCACGGCCGAATCTCGAAGACGGCTACGACATAAGCCGACTCCCAGTTGGCGACTCTAGGAATGCCGACTATGGGGAGTCGGCCCACGACTTCGCCACCTTCAGCCTTCTAGAAGAAGGACAGGACTGGGGATGGCCGGAGTACGGCCCTCTCCTACCCTGATTACCAAGGGCAGGTATGGCTATAGTGCGACGTACCGGAGGAGATCTTCGGTACGGCGCGGCACTGTGGCCATACCGGCCCTGACGTCCGCCCCAGCGGCGGAACCCTGTTCCCACGTTGGCCCGCCAGTACGGCCTGGAGACAGCGGGCCCCGCCAGTCAGCGGGGGAGATAGAAGACGGCGAGAGCACCCAAAGACGGACCCCGTGGGAGTCGGCCTCGAGGAGTCGGCCCGTTCCTCCCATGGGCCCCGTACGCCATTAACCAGATAAGACGGGGAGTGGCCACAGTGATCGCCCGCCGGACGGCGGCACTATTGCCACGACCCCATGACCAAGACGACGTCATCAGAAGCGCGGCTACAGTGACCAGGTCAGCCGGCGGGGCCCACCGGCGGCGGGCCCCAGGAGTCGGCGGAGAAGACGGCCACTTGAGAGACAGGCAGCTGGGACCCGCGCCCAGTCGGATTACCATTGTACCCCTGGGGGGGTAGGCCTATATAAACCCCCCGGAACACCCATGCGAGGGGTTGGATCCTTGGACCACTAGACAGAAGCACAGAAGGGAGAGAGCTAGCCTTGCCCTCTCCTACCTCTAGAACACAGCTCGAGGAGCAACTTTGTACACATATCACCATAGTGACCATGCGGAGACCCCGCAGAGCAGCAGTAGGGGTATTATCTCCTCGGAGAGCCCCGAAGCTGGGTAAGATCCGCCGGCGTGCATGTCTACGCCTCATCCCGCTTCCAGGCACCGGCGACGTTCTACTCGCCCCCACCATGATAAGCCATCCGTTGGCATATGTCGTACCCAACCCCCGACATTTGGCGCCCACCGTGGGGCAAGGTGCACCGTCGTCCGGAGATCTGTTCTGGACGGGAACCCCTTTTCTTCTCGGTGAGCGTAGCCAGCCCGGCACGCCAGAGGGAATCTGCGTCGACGCGCTGCGCGACGTTGAGACCGTTTGCGCGGCCAGCTGCCTCGCCGATCTTGTCGGCGAGGTTAGCCTCTCCGACGAGCCTGCATCCGACGCAGGCACCGGCGGCCCCACGAACCTTCTCGCAGGCCTCCTCGACGACCTCCACGTTGCTGGCGAGCCTGCCACTGACCTGGAGTCCGTAGGCTCCACCGACCCGATGCTGGTCGATTCCGACACCGCGTCGGTCGACGCCTTTCCCGCCGATGTGGTGATCTACGACGAGCCGCTCCCTCGCACGGAGAGCGGCGGAAGCACCGTCACTGAGGTGCTCGTCATCGACCATGGCGAGCACTCCGACGGGAGAGCTCGCGACCCGCTTGACGCGGCACTGCAAGACCTGGATGCGCCCATTCCAGAGGACGCTGACGCCGAGACACTGGAGGCACGCCGCCTCCAGCTCGTCGAAGGCGCGAAGAAGCTGGCGAGCATGAGACGCTTGTCAGAGGCCTACCAGTGCGAGATGGATCGCGCCGTGGGCGGCTCGCCGGCCCCGGTGGGGCCAAGCCGCCTGGGCGCGGTCCGCCAGCGCGGCGCGGACATCGCCAGGATGTTCGGGGCCAACCGCCCCGTATACTCCACGCCCGCAGAAAACATTCGAGCCGCCCAGGCGGCGGCAGACGAGCTGGATAACCTTGAAGGCGAAGAGCGCCGACTGATGACGGAGCGAGTCCAGCGACTCCTCGACGCGGCCGGCTGCAGCACCGAAGGACCGCAGCAGCAGAAAGATGACCTGCCACCCCGCCGAGATCAAGGCGCAACATCTCGGGCGCCGACTGGCGGCGTCCGCGGAAGAAAAGACAAGGAGCCGGCTGCAAGCCGCAGTCGGACACATATCACCATCGAGCGCGACCAGGACGGCCGCCCGAAAGCGGTAGAGCGGCGGGACGACTATGTGCCTCCGCCACCCCACAGAGAAAGGCGAGTCTCTCCACCGCCCGTTGAACATCCGACTCTCGGAGGTCGCCTAGGCCGCCGAGAGGGAGTCGGAGAGAACGATGCCCGCCTCCGGATAGACCGACTCCATCGATCTCTGGTGCTGGAAGAAGAGGATGAGCTGGGGCCGCCGTGTTTTGGTCCCCGCATCCGAGATGAGCCCTTCCCCAAAGGGTTCACTCTCCACAGGGATACCCCCAAGTACACCGGCTCTGTGAAGCTGGAGGATTGGCTAGTCGACTACGCCACCACCGTCGACATAGCAAGCGGCAACAAGCGCGTCGCCGTCAAGTACGTTCCGCTCATGCTCCAGGGCACGGCCTGGACATGGCTGAGCAGCCTGAAGCCCCGCAGCATCAACAGTTGGGTCGACTTCACCGAGGCTTTCGTCCGCAACTTCACGAGCACGTACAAGCGACCTCCCAAGTCTCGCCAGCTCTCCTTGTGCGTACAAGGCCCTGACGAATCCACTCGCGACTACCTCACGTGGTGGGCCGACCTCCGGAACTCCTGCGAGGGCGTGCACGAGGTGCAGGCCATCGAGTACTTCACCGCCGGGTGCAGAGAAGGCACCCTCCTCAAGCACAAGCTTCTCTACGACGAGCCGGAGACCCTGGATGAGCTGCTGATCATAGCAGACAAATACGCCACGGCCGACTCTTCTATGAAGACGGAGATCCAAGTCGGCACGACAGGCAAAGTTGCCCCTCAGGCTCCCAGAACCCCGGCTGGAGACGCCAGCCGGCGGCAGCAGCAGAACGATCACAAGCGCAAGGCCCCATAGCCGGCTTCCAATAGCCGGCAGGTCGCAACGGTCGACGATCAGCAACCAGAAGGGCAGCCTCCACCCAAGCGGCAGAAGGGCGGCAAGCCCAATTGGCTGCCGGCTTTCTCCTACGAGCAGGCTCTGGATGGCCCCTGCAAGTTTCACAGTGGCGCGAAGCCATCAAACCACACCACCAGAAAGTGCCACTGGCTGACTAGGATTGCCAAGGGAGACGGCTTGGTGCCTCCTCCACCTGCTGGACAGCCGCCTCCGCCTCCACCCCCGCAGCCGGCTGCCAGGCCAGTCGGCGTAGTACAAGATGAGTACCCCGAAGAGCACGGGGCCTACGTGGTGTTCACCAACGTGGCAGATGACAAGCGCAGCAAGCGGCTGCGGCAGCAAGAAGTGAACGCGGTGGCGTCGGACGCCCCGGAGTTCATGCACTGGTCCGAGAAACCTATCAGTCGGAGCAGAGCAGATCACCCAGAGGTGATGCCAAATCCAGGTTCCTACGCCTTGGTTCTGGAGGCCACATTTGCCACTGATAGGCGGGCAGCTCGCTTCTCGCGAGTTTTGATAGATGGAGGCAGCAGTATCAACATCCTGTACAAGGATACTATGGAGAAGTTAGGAATCAAGCAAAGACAACTCCAGAACAGCCGGACTGTATTCCATGGGATCGTCCCTGGCCTTTCCTGCTCCCCAATCGGCAAGATTTTGATAGATGTCCTTTTCGGAGATAAGGATCACTTCCGCCGAGAGCCAGTCTGGTTTGAAGTGGTGGACCTCCGGAGCCCATACCATGCCCTACTTGGCCGACCTGCCTTGGCCAAGTTCATGGCGGTCCCCCACTACGCCTACCTCAAGATGAAGATGCCAAGTTCCAAGGGAATCCTGACTGTAGTCGGCGACTACAGGAAGTCGTCCGCTTGTGCGGCCGAGAGTAGTCGGCTGGCCGAGTCCCTGGTTATTGCAGCGGAGAAGCGGCTTCTTGACCGGGTTGTGGCGATGGCCGGCAAGCAGCCTGAGTTGTCGCCCAACCCCAAGGAGTCGGAAGCTGAGGGCTCGTTCAAGCCGGCGAAGGAAACGAAGAAGATACCTTTGGACCCAGAGCACCCGGAGAGGTACGCAGTCATAGGTGCAAACCTTGACAGCAAATAGGAAGGCGAGCTCGTCGATTTCCTCCGTGAGAATCGGGACATCTTCGCATGGTCCCCCAAAGACATGCCAGGTGTGCCGACGGAATTCGCCGAGCACAAGTTACATGTCCGGTCCGATGCAAAGCCCGTCAGGCAGCCCCTGCGCCGCCTGTCAGAAGAGAACAGAAGAGTTGTTGGTGAAGAGATAGCCCGGCTGCTTGCAGACGGCTTCATCATGGAAGTATTTTTCCCAGAGTGGCTAGCAAACCCAGTCTTAGTACTGAAGAAGAACAAGCAGTGGCGAATGTGTATTGACTACACGAGCCTTAACAAAGCCTGCCCCAAGGACCCGTTTGCTTTGCCGAGAATTGATCAGGTGATAGACTCCACAGCCGGATGCGAGCTGTTGAGCTTCTTAGATGCCTATTCAGGATATCACCAGATCAAGCTGAACCCGGCAGACAGACTGAAGACCGCCTTCATCACGCCATTCGGAGCCTTCTGCTACCTGACCATGACGTTCGGCTTGAGGAATGTCGGCGCCACCTTTCAGCGTTGCATGCAGAAGTGCCTCCTCAAGCAACTCGGCAGAAATGCCCACGTCTACATGGATGATGTGGTGGTGAAGACGGAGAAGCGCGGAACCTTACTGGAAGACCTCAAAGAGACCTTTGAGAACCTGCGCCGATTCCAGATCAAGCTTAACCCCGAGAAGTGCGTTTTCGGAGTACCAGCCGGCCAGCTACTCGGCTTCCTGGTCTCTGAACGCGGCATAGAGTGCAACCCTGTGAAGATCAAGGCCATCGAGAGGATGGAGGTGCCTAGCCGATTGTTGGACATGCAGAAATTCACTGGCTGTTTGGCAGCCATCAGCCGCTTTATCAGTCGGCTAGGCGAGAAAGCTCTCCCCTTGTACCAACTCATGAAGAAGACCAATTTTTCGAGTGGAACCACAAGGCGGACGAGGCCTTTCTGCAACTGAAGAGGATGTTGGTTACTCCCCCTGTGTTGGCGGCTCCAACTCCCAAAGAGCCCATGCTCCTGTACATCGCCGCCACCAGCCGAGTAGTCAGCACGGTTATCGTAGTTGAGCGCAAGGAGGAAGGCAAGGCACTGCCGGTCCAGAGACACGTCTATTATCTGAGTGAAGTACTATCAACCTCCAAGCAAAACTACCCCCACTATCAAAAAATGTGCTACGGCATGCACTTTGCCGCCAAGAAGCTAAAGCCTTACTTCCAAGAACATCCAATCACAGTGGTCTGCACAGCCCCATTGGCTGAGATCATCGGAAGCCGAGACGCGTCAGGCCGAGTGGCAAAATGGGCCATAGAGTTGGCGCCTTACACGATCTACTATCAACCCCGCACCGCCATCAAGTCGCAAGCACTGGCCGACTTCCTCGTCGACTGGGCCGAGACCCAGTACCTGCCACCGGCGCCCGACTCCACCCATTGGCGGATGCATTTCGATGGCTCCAAGATGCGCACCGGCTTGGGAGCCGGCGTCGTCCTCACTTCTCCCAAGGGCGACATGCTCAAGTACGCACTGCAGATTCACTTCGCCGCCTCCAACAACGTCGCCGAGTACGAGGCACTCGTTCACGGGCTCCGGCTTGCCAAAGAGCTTGGCATCCGCCGGATCCTGTGTTACGGCGACTCCGACTTGGTGGTACAGCAGTCGTCAGGCGACTGGGACGCCAAGGATGCAAACATGGCAAGCTACCGTTTTCTCGTGCAACAACTCAGTGGGTATTTCGAGGGGTGCGAGTTCCTCCACGTGCCGAGGAACGACAATAACCAAGCAGATACTTTGGCACGAATCGGCTCCACCTGCCAAGCAATACCTTCAGGCGTCGCCCTCCAGCGCCTCCTCAAGCCGTCCATCAAGCCCTCACCAGAGTCAGATTCAATTTTTGTGCCGACTCCCCCTGAAGAAGCCGGATCCGGCCTGAGAGCCCAAGCAAACAGCACAAGACCCGTTGCAGATGATCTCAAGAGTGCCGCAGTTGCAGCCAGCCCGGGGGCTTCAGAACTCGGCCCGGGGACTGCGGCAGCCAGAGAGAAGACTCCAGAACTCGGACCGGGGACTGATCCAGTCGGCCCGGGGACTTCGTTAATCCAGCAAGCGGCTGCGGACTCCAGCCCGCCGACTCCTAGCCCAGCCGCTCGCGTCCAAGTCGCAGCTTTGACAGTAGAAGAGATAGCACCACCCTCATGGGCCCAACCCATCCTCCAATTCCTGGTGAACAAGGAGCTGCCGCCTGACGAAACCTTAGCTCGGCAAATACAACGCCGAGCAGCAGCATACACCATAATCAACAGAGAGCTAGTTAGGCGCAGCGTCACCGGTGTTCATCAACGCTGCGTTGAGTCGGATCAAGGCCAAGCAATCCTCAAAGATATCCACCAGGGCGAGTGCGGCCACCATGCGGCCTCGAGGGCACTCGTCGGCAAAGCTTTCAGACATGGTTTTTTCTGGCCGACTGCCCTGGAAGAGGCCAAAGAGTTGGTCCAGAAATGCAAGGGGTGCCAGAAGTTCTGCTCCAAGCCGCTCCAGCTGGCTTCAGCACTCAAGACTATCCCCATCGCATGGCCCTTTGCAGTATGGGGCCTGGATATGGTGGGACCCTTCAAAACGGCATGAGGCGGCCAGACTCATCTACTTGTCGCGGTGGACAAGTTCACCAAGTGGATAGAGGTGAAGCCCATCAAGAAGTTGAATGGTCCGACTGCCGTGACTTTCATCTCAGACATCACAATTCGGTATGGCATACCACACAGCATCATCACCGACAATGGCACCAACTTTGCCAAAGGCGCCTTGGCCCGTTTCTGCGCGACACAGGGCATCCGACTGGACCTAGCGTCTGTTGCCCACCCGCAGTCAAACGGCCAGGTGGAGCGAGCGAATGGCCTCATCCTGTCCGGCATCAAGCCTCGGTTGGTCAAACCGTTGGAACGTTCGGCCGGCTGTTGGCTTGACGAGTTGCCGGCCGTCCTCTGGAGTCTGCGTACGACTCCAAACAAGTCAACCGGCTTCACGCCCTTCTTCCTCGTTTATGGTGCTGAAGCCGTCATCCCAATGGACATAGAGTTCGACTCCCCACGAGTCATGATGTACACCGCGGAGGAAGCAGAAGAAGCACGACAAGACGGCGTCGATCTGCTGGAAGAGGGCCGGCTGTTGGCACTCAGCCGGTCCAGCATCTACCAGCAGAGCCTATGTCGCTACTACAACAGGAAGGTCAGGCCGAGATCCTTCCAAGAAGGCGACCTTGTGCTCCGGCTGATCCAGCGAACAGCCGGCCAGCACAAGTTGTCGGCTCCGTGGGAAGGCCCCTTCATCATCAGCAAGGTGCTGGGCAACGACTCCTACTACCTGATCGACGCTCAGAAGCCCCAAGCACGCAAGAGGGACGACTCTGGCAAAGAGACGGAGCGACCATGGAACGCGAATCTTCTTCGAAGATTTTACAGCTGATGCAGTATGTATCCCGCCCCCTTTTTTATTTTAAGTACCAAGACTCTGGAGCCCCCGAGACGGACTCGGGGACTGCCCCTTTTGTTATCTGTATGATAAGAATTATGCTTCCGAGTACGACACTCTTTATGCCGCTTGACCCCGGGCTCGACCAGTCGGCCCGGGGACTTGCCGTCTCGCGCTATGAAAACGCTTCCTGCGGTCAGACAAGTAGTGCGCGGCGCCTAAGCCGACTCCCGCCAAAGCCACAGCTCGCAGAGCGACTGACTGGTGGGCCGGAGTAAGGTAGAATAGGCGCCCGCGCGAAAAAAGGCTAAGGATTCAAAGCGTAAAAACATAGCCCGAGCCGGCTTTTCAGCTGATCCTCGCAAAACCGACTCCGAGTAGTCGGCTTGCCGTCTTTCTATCTGACTTGCTACAAAAACTCTCGAACGGCTAAGTACTTGCCTTCCCAAGGCGGCCAGGTATTTGGTCCAGCGGTAGTCCGCGGAGCGGCTGTCCGACTGGCAAAGACGGCACCCAAGGGAAGGCGGCAAGAGGAAAAAAGCCTAAAGAGCAACAAGCAAGAAACGATAGAATCTAGACAAATATTTACACCGCAAAGGCCATTGGCCGAATCCATGAACAGATGTTCAAAATACACCCACTGGGTGGAAATGTGCGAATTAACAAAGTCTTCGAGAAACTACTAAGCAGATAAGTAAAGCAAGACGGCGGCTTATGAAGCGGCAGACGGGTTTGGGGGCTCGGCGGAGATGGCGGTGTCAGACGCCGGGGCAGTCGGTTGGGCAGACTCGGCTTGATCACCTCCAGCAGCAGTTGGCGTAGTTGGGCGCGGCTCGTTGTTGGAGGCTCGGTCGAGTTGAGGCTGGTCGCCCGCTCCGGCTTCTGGCGCCTCCGTCTCGCCGCCGGCTTCCACCTCGTCTTCTTCCTCGACGCTGGAGCCAATCACCTCCGCCGAGTCCTCGCCGTAGTTCGGGTTCATCCCAAACCACTCCAGCGGCGCCTCCTCGCCGTTGTCAGCACGCTCAGGAACGAAGACGCTGGTGTCGACGTACTCGGCGATCGCCGCGGCACGCTTGACGAAGTCATCCTCCATGGCTGCCAGTTCCGGCTGAGCCTCAGCTCGGAGCGTGGCCAGCTGGTCCAGACTCAGGTCTGGATACCACGCCTTGACGAACTCCAAGGCACAACGTGCCCCGGCACGTGCCGAGGAGCCCTTTCAAGCCTCCAGACGGCCTGCTGCGACCTCCAGCCAGTCGGCAGTCCGACTGGGAGTGCGCAGAACCGGCATCTCCGGCCACAAGGCAGCAATCGCCTGGGCACCGACTCGTTGAAGCCTCCGCAGCATCCGATGAGCCGGTCGTAGACGAGCCTCAATGCTCAGAAGCTGTTCGTCAAGAGTCCTGGGGGCGTTGGCAGCAACCTCCTCGCCGGCCGCCCTCCGCGCCTCGCGGTCAGCCTCGATGGCTTGAACGGCAGTTTGTGCGTAACCCGGGAAGAAGTCTGCCAAAGACGAAAAAAGAAGCAAGTCAGAAAAAGCAAGAGTCGGCCCGACCCACAGTCGTCCGCTCAAAGAAAGCAAGCAAGAAAACTTACCATCGACGATATCTTCAATCTCGTGGAAGCCGGAATTCAGCATCGCCTCCTTATCAGTCCAGGAGGAGCGTTCGACCTCGAACTCGGCCTGGAGCTCAGCCTCCTTGTCCTTCGCCCCCTCCTCCACCTTCTTGAGCAGCTCCTTCTGCTCCACCAGCTGCGCGGCCAGCAGGTCGCGCTCTGCGACAAGCTTGCTGCAGTCCGCCTATTTGGCACGCTAGGCGGTGTTAGCAGCGCCCAGCTGCTCCTGAAGGACGGCGTTGGTCTCTGAAGAAAAAAGAAAAAGGACACAAGTCATCAGAAAAGGTCGCCAAGAAGATCCGGCCCGACTGCGCAGCAGTCGGCCCGAATCTCGGGGACTACAGCCCGCGGGTGCGCCAGCGCGCCCCCGCGAAGAAGCAAACTTACTCCGGCTCTCCGACAAGTCGGCAGTCCACTTGCCCAGCTCTTCAACATTTCGGTTGAAGACGGTGGCTCGGAGATTGTGGTAGTCCTACAGTGAGCATTTCAAAAAGAATAAGTGTTTGGAATTCGTCGTTAGAGTTCCAACCCGCCTGCTCAGCAGCCGACCTGGAACTCGGGGACTACACCCAGTGGGTGCGCTAGCGTGCCCCCATAGAGAAGAACAAGAAAAAACAAGTCAGAAGGAACATACCCGGACGGCCGCTCGTGTCGCTAGGTGCGCCTTTGTGCAGTGCTGGATGGCGTCGCTTTCAGCTCGCAGCTTCGCCTGGACGTCCAGGAGCGCCTGGTTCAGCGGGCCCGTGCCGCCTCCTCGCGCCCACCCGACGGGCGCGGAGCTCGTCACCTCAACCTCCGGCGTGGCCGAGCTGGCCGCTCCGGTCTCCAGAGGGCGTGGCGCCGAAGTCGCCTTCTCCAGCCGGCGGCGAGTTGGCAGGGCGACTTGAAGAAGCAAGTTCGTCGTGGCTTCGTCTGTAGTCGGCGGTACCGGCGGTTCCGCCGACTGTTTATCCTTTGCGCCCCCAATGACGGTGGGAGCGGTGGTGGCGGCACCACCGGGTCTCGCCTGGGGATCTCGCCGCCCTCCCTCTCCGCAATGGCGTACACCCCGTCGGCTTCTCCAGACCGCTCCATATAAACCGGAGGCGGCGCCGAGTTCAACGGAACGACGAGCAGCGCCGATTGGCGGCGCGCGGCTTCTTTGGCCCGCTCTTGGGCTGCGGTGGCGGCTTCGGCTCCCTCGAGACCCTGCTGGGCGGGGGCAGCCGTCTTCTCGGCCTCCGCCTTCTTCTGATGGGCGGCTTCATCCTCGTCGCGTTTCTCCTGCGCGTTCCGCTCCGTCGCCTCCCGGAGGTCGGCGGCTGGGTCGATGCGCCGAGTCGTGGCGGAAGACTCCACCGACCCCCTGATGGAGGCGGCGGCGACCCTCCCTAGGGTGAGAGGAGCTCTGAAGCAAGGAGCACATGTAAAAACTCAGACTAAACCCACCAGAAGACAAAAACAAGACAAAGAAGTAGGCGCACTCACGCAGAGGACAGCGGCGGCTTCTTCACTTCCTTACGGAAGCGCTGGGCCTTCGCGGCCGCCTCTTCCCGTTTGGTCGCGGCGGCTGCCCCCTTAAACTTCTTCTCCCGACCTCCGAGGGAACTTGGCCTGGCCCGGCGCTTCCTCGCGCCGTCTTGCCTCGGCTGGTGGTGCGGGGCGACTTCCCCCTCTTCGCCGACGGGCCAGTCGGCGAAGGTGGCCGAGGGCCTCAGGCCGCCTTCTTCTCCTTCGCCGCCTCCTTCGGCGTCGGCCTCCAATGCCGCCGCCCCCAAGTCGGGGTCGTCGACATCGCTCTCTGCTCGATCAGAGGCGAACTGGCGAGGCGGCCCCGTGGCGCCAGATGAGGGCTGGAGAAGAGAGCTCTGGTTCAAAGGTAAGAGAAATAAAGAGCAGAAGCCGGATTCGGCTGAAAAAGAGAAAGAGAAGAAAAGAGCAACTTACCACCGGCGGGGGGTTGGCGCGCGAGTATGGCTCCATGCCAAACTGCCAGTCCCCCGAGAGGCCGCAGTTTGCGATAAAGTTCACCGTGTCCGCAACCTCCGCGTGAGGAAGATCTTTGGTGCACGTCCGACCGGGGTCCCGGTGGCCGCTCATCTGACAGATCAGATGAGGCCGGCTTTGGAGCGGCAGAACTCGGCGCGCCATGAAGGCGGCCAGCAAGTCGGCCCCAGTCAGGCCGGCTGACTGCGTCAACACCCGAAGTCGCTGCACGGCGGCGGCTCCAGCCAGAGTCAGCGTCTTGGCGCGATAGGACCAGCTGGGCTGCCTCCCAGCCGGCGCGCCGGTTTCAAAGGCCGGCAGGTTGACCCAGTCGCCGTCTGCGGCGACGTTCTTTACATAGAAGTAAGAACGCTGCCACATCTTCACCGACTTGATCAGCTGAATGGCGGGGAATGGGTTGTCGGCAGTCGACCTCCGCAGCGCGGTGAAGGCGCCGCATTGGGCTGGCACGCCGGCGACGTGCGTACCGAGCTTAGAATGGAAGAACTCCCCCCACAGCTCGATGGTGGGGAGAACACCGAGGAATCCCTCGCAGAGCGAGGTGAAGGCCGCCAACAGCACCACCGTGTTTGGAGTAAGGTGGTGCGGTTGGAGGCCATGAAACTCCAGGAACGAGCGGAAGAATCCGCTCGCCGGCAGCCCCAGGCCGCGCGTCAGGTGGGAGCGGAACACGACGCGCTCACCCTCCGCAGGCGCCGGCGACACCTCCTCCGGCGGCGGGGCGCGGGCCTGCACGAGGTTCCCGCTGGGGATGCGGCGCGTCCTGCGAAGAAACTCTATGGTGTCGTCGTCAACTTCAGAGCCGTCCCACACGCCGGAGCGGACGGCGGCGGGCGCGGCAGCGGAAGAAGAGCTCATCGCCGGGAGCAGGGCGTGATCTGGCGTGGCAGCAGTGAGAAGAAGAAGGAAGAAGAAGGAACGGGAGGAAGCAGAGGAGAGCGGGCGCGCGTGCTTCGCCGCCCCGCTCCCTCTGCCTACTTATAGGCTTACGGGCTGAAGAGCCGAGGGGGCGTCGTGGGATTAACTGCGCCCACGCCCCCACGACCCCCACGATTTACCACGCGGAGTTACCGCGCGCATTTACTGCGCCAGAAGCCCAACCGCCCGCGCGGCCGCAGCGGATCCGCTCGAGGGCCGAGGCGCGGTAGTGGCGGGCCCCGCCCGCGGGCCTGTCCCGTCGCGCGCGTGGGCTGGCAGGCTTGCCCGGCCACGCGGCAGCCATGTAGCTTCTCAAGCGCGCCGTTTGCGTCCCGCCACGATCTTCAAACTACCTAAAGAAGAGCAAGGCGACTTGAAGGCAAGTCCGACCTCTGAGAGATGGCTCGACGAAGACGGCCGGAGAAGAATCGCCTCCTGATAATCGGCATGAAGGGAGACGGCAGGCGAGCTACGGCACCAACTCCTCGAAGGAGGAAACTGTTGAGGCCCCTCGGCGCCTCACCAGCTTCGGGGACTACTGTCGGAGTAATGGGCCACGGGTAGGCATACCCGAGGCCCAGAACCTTCCAAGACATCGGGGCCGGCTTCGCCCCTCGAAGGATCCCAAGACAAAGGGCTGACTCTGAGGGTCGGCTATAGCATCGCCGACTGCCCACTCACGGCCGAATCTCAAAGACGGCTACGACATAAGCTGACTCCCAGTTGGTGACTCCAGGAATGCCGACTATGGGGAGGCGGCCCATGACTTCGCCACCTTCAGCCTTCTAGAAGAAGGACGGGACTGGGGATGGCCGGAGTACGGCCCTCCCCTACCATGATTACCAAGGGCGGGTATGGCTACAGTGCGACGTACCGGAGGAGATCTTTGGTACGGCGCGGCACTGTGGCCATACCGGCCCTGACGTCCGCCCCAGCGGCGGAACCCTGTTCCCACGTTGGCCCGCCAGTACGGCCTAGAGACGGCGGGCCCCGCCAGTCAGCGGGGGAGATAGAAGACGGCGAGAGCGCCCAAAGAAGGACCCCATGGGAGTCGGCCTCCAGGAGTCGGCCCGTTCCTCCCATGGGCCTCGTACGCCATTAACCAGATAAGACGGGGAGTGGCCACAGTGATCGCCCGCCGGACGGCGGCACTGTTACCACGACCCCGTGACCAAGACGACGTCATCAGAAGCGCGGCTACAGTGACCAGGTCAGCCGGCGGGGCCCACCGGCGGCGGGCCCCAGGAGTCGGCGGAGAAGACGGCCACTTGAGAGACAGGCAGCTGGGACCCGCGCCCAGTCGGATTACCATTGTACCCCTGGGGGGTAGGCCTATATAAACCCCCCGGAACACCCATGCGAGGGGTTGGATCCTTGGACCACTAGACAGAAGCACAGAAGGGAGAGAGCTAGCCTTGCCCTCTCCTACCTCTAGAACACAGCTCGAGGAGCGACTTTGTACACATATCACCATAGTGACCATGCGGAGACCCCGCAGAGCAGCAGTAGGGGTATTATCTCCTCGGAGAGCCCCGAAGCTGGGTAAGATCTGCCGGCGTGCATGTCTACGCCTCATCCCGCTTCCAGGCACCGACGACGTTCTACTCGCCCCCACCATGATAAGCCATCCGTTGGCATATGTCGTACCCAACCCCCGACAGCGGGTATCGTTATTTTCTCACCTTCACAAATGATTTAAGTAGATATGGGTATATCTACTTAATGAAACATAAGTCTGAAACATTTGAAAAGTTCAAAGAATTTCAGAGTGAAGTTGAAAATCATCGTAACACGAAAATAAAGTTTCTGCGATCTGATCGTGGAGGAGAATATTTGAGTTACGAGTTTGGTCTACATTTGAAACAATGCAGAATAGTTTCGCAAATCACGCCACCCGGAACACCACAGCGTAATGGTGTGTCCGAATGTCGTAATCGTACTTTACAAGATATGGTGCGATCTATGATGTCTCTTACTGATTTACCGCTATCACTTTGGGGTTATGCTTTAGAGACGGCCGCATTCACGTTAAATAGGGCACCATCAAAATCCGTTGAGACGACGCCTTATGAACTGTGGTTTGGCAAGAAACCAAACTTGTCGTTTCTTAAAGTTTGGGGCTGTGATGCTTATGTGAAAAAGCTTCAACCGGATAAGCTCGAACCCAAATCGGAGAAATGTGTCTTCATAGGATACCCAAAGGAAACTGTTGGGTACACCTTCTATCGAAAGAAGTGAGTGAGAGGAAAGTAGAACTTGATGAGGTAATAGTACCTGCTCCCTTATTGGAAAATAGTTCATCACAGAAACCGGTTTCTGTGACGTCTACCCCAATTAGTGAGGAAGTTAATGATGATGATCATGAAACTTCTGATCAAGTTATAACTGAACCTCGTAGGTCAACCAGAGTAAGATCCGCACCAGAGTGGTATGGTAATCCTGTTCTGGAGGTTATGTTACTAGACCATGATGAACCTACGAACTATGAAGAAGCGATGGTGAGCCCAGATTCCGCAAAATGGCTTGAGGCCATGAAATCTGAGATGGGATCCATGTATGAGAACAAAGTATGGACTTTGGTTGACTTGCCCGATGATCGGCAAGCCATCGAGAATAAATGGATCTTCAAGAAGAAAACCGACGCTGACGGTAATGTTACTGTGTATAAAGCTCGACTTGTTGCAAAAGGTTTTCGAAAAGTTCAAGGGATTGACTACGGTGAGACCTTCTCACCCATAGAGATGCTTAAGTCTGTCCGAATAATGTTAGCAATTGCCGCATTTTATGATTATGAAATTTGGCAAATGGATGTCAAAACTGCATTCCTGAATAGATTTCTGGAAGAAGAGTTGTATATGATGCAACCGGAAGGTTTTGTCGATCCAAAGGGAGCTAACAAAGTGTGCAAGCTCCAGAGATCCATTTATGGACTGGTGCAAGCCTCTCGGAGTTGGAATAAACGTTTTGATAGTGTGATCAAAGCATATGGTTTTATACAGACTTTTGGAGAAGCCTGTATTTACAAGAAAGTGAGTGGGAGCTCTATAGTATCTCTCATATTATATGTGGATGACATATTGTTGATTGGAAATGATATAGAATTTCTAGATAGCATAAAAGGATATTTGAATAAGAGTTTTTCAATGAAGGACCTCGGTGAAGCTGCTTATATATTGGGCATCAAGATCTATAGAGATAGATCGAGACGCTTAATTGGACTTTCACAAAGCACATACCTTGACAAAGGTTTGAAGAAGTTCAAAATTGATCAAGCAAAGAAAGGGTTCTTGCCTGTGTTACAAGGTGTGAAGTTGAGTAAGACTCCATGCCCGACCACTGCAGAAGATAGAGAGAAAATGAAAGATGTTCCCTATGCTTCAGCCATAGGCTCTATCATGTATGCAATGCTGTGTACCAGACCTGATGTGTGCCTTGCTATTAGTTTAGTAGGGAGGTACCAAAGTAATCCAGGAGTGGATCACTGGAGAACGGTCAAGAACATCCTGAAATACCTAAAAAGGACGAAGGATATGTTTCTTGTTTATGGAGGTGACAAAGAGCTCATTGTAAATGGTTACGTCAATGCAAGCTTTGACACTAATCCGGACGATTCTAAATCGCAAACCGGATACGTGTTTTTATTGAACGGTGGAGCTGTCAGTTGGTGCAGTTCTAAAAAAAGCGTCGTAGCGGGATCTACATGTGAAGCAGAGTACATAGCTACTTCAGAAGCAGCAAATGAAGGAGTCTGGATGAAGGAGTTCATATCCGATCTAGGTGTCATACCTAGTACATCGGGTCAAATGAAAATCTTTTGTGACAATACGGGTGCAATTGCTTTGGCAAAGGAATCCAGATTTCACAAGAGAACCAAGCACATCAAGAGACGCTTCAACTCCATCCGGGATCAAGTCCAGGTGGGAGACATAGAGATTTGGAAGATATATACAGATCTGAATGTTGCAGACCCATTGACTAAGCCTCTTCCACGAGCAAAACATGATCCGCACCAAGGCTCCATGGGTGTTAGAATCATTACTGTGTAATCTAGATTATTGACTCTAGTGCAAGTGGGAGACTGAAGGAAATATGCCCTAGAGGCAATCATAAAGTTATTATTTATATCATGATAAATGTTTATTATTCATGCTATAATTGTATTAACCGGAAACATGACACATGTGTGAATACATAGACAAACAGAATGTCACTAGTATGCCTCTACTTGACTAGCTCGTTGATCAGAGATGGTTATGTTTCCTAGCTATAGACAAAAGAGTTGTCATTTGATTAACGGGATCACATCATTAGGAGAATGATGTGATTGACTTGACCCATTCCGTTAGCTTAGCACTCGATCGTTTAGTATGTTGCTATTGCTTTCTTCATGACTTATACATGTTCATATTGTTGGAAATATGCCCTAGAGGCAATAATAAAAGCATTATTATTATATTTCCTTGTTCATGATAATTGTCTTTATTCATGCTATAATTGTGTTATCCGGAAATCGTAATACATGTGTGAATGATAGACACCAACATGTCCCTAGTGAGCCTCTAGTTGACTAGCTCGTTGATCGATAGATAGTCATGGTTTCCTGACTATGGACATTGGATGTCATTGATAACGATATCACATCATTAGGAGAATGATGTGATGGACGAGACCCAATCCTAAACATAGCATAAGATCGCATAGTTCGTTTGCTAGAGTTTTCCAATGTCAAGTATCCTTTCCTTAGACCATGAGATCCTGTAACTCCCGGATATCGTAGGAGTGCTTTGGGTGTGCCAAACGTCACAACGTAACTGGGTGACTATAAAGGTATACTACGGGTATCTCCGAAAGTGTCTGTTGGGTTGACACGGATCGAGACTGGGATTTGTCACTCCGCTTGACGGAGAGGTATCACCGGGCCCACTCAGTAATGCATCATCATAATGAGCTCAATGTGATCAAAGTGTTTGATCACGGGATCATGAATTACGGTACGAGTAAAGTGACTTGCCAGTAACGAGATTGAACGAGGTATTGGGATACGGACGATCGAATCTCGGGCAAGTAAAATACCGATAGACAAAGGGAATCGTATACGGGATTAATTCAATCCTCGACATCGTGGTTCATCCGATGAGATCATCGTGGAGCATGTGGGAGCCAACATGGGTATCCAGATCCCGCTGTTGGTTATTGCCCGAGAGCCGTCTCGGTCATGTCTGCATGTCTCCCGAACCCGTAGGGTCTACACACTTAAGGTTCGGTGACGCTAGGGTTGTGAAGATATGTATATGCAGTAACCCGAATGTTGTTCGGAGTCCCGGATGAGATCCCGGACGTCACGAGGAGTTCCGGATTGGTCCGGAGGTGAAGAATTATATATAGGAAGTTCAGTTTCGGCCATCGGGAATGATTTGGGGGTCACCGGTATTGTACCGGGACCACCAGATGGGTCCAGGGGGTCCACCGGGTGGGGCCACCCATCCCGGAGGGCCCCATGGGCTGAAGTGGGAAGGGGGGCCAGCCCTTAGTGGGCTGGTGCGCCCCCCAAGGCCCACCCCCTGCGCCTAGGGTTGGAACCCTAGGGTGGGGGCGCCCACTTGCCTTGGGGGGCACTCCACCCCCTTGGCCGCCGCCCCCCTTGGGAGATTCAATCTCCCAGGGTCGGCGCCCCCCCCAGGGGCCTATATAAAGGGAGGAGGGGAGGGGGGCAGCCGCACCCTTGCCTTGGCGCCTCCCTCTCCCTCTCCAACACCTCCTCCTCCTCCATAGAGCTCGGCGAAGCCCTGCCGGAGTACTGCAGCTCCATCACCACCACGCCGTCGTGCTGCTGCTGGAGCCATCTTCCTCAACCTCTCCTCTCCCCTTGCTGGATCAAGAAGGAGGAGACGTTATGCTGACCGTACGTGTGTTGAACGCGGAGGTGCCGTCCGTTCGGCGCTAGGATCTCTGGTGATTTGGATCACGTCGTGTACGACTACTTCATCCCCGTTCTTTTGAACGCTTCCGCTCGCGATCTACAAAGGTATGTAGATGCATCCGATCACTCGTTGCTAGATGAACTCATAGATGGATCTTGGTGAAACCGTAGGAAAATTTTTGTTTTCTGCAACGTTCCCCAACACATGACTATGAGATTATGCAACTCCCATTTACCGGAGGAACACTTCGTGTGCTACCAAACGTCACAACGTAACTGGGTGATTATATAGGTGCTCTATAGGTGTATCCGATGGTACTTGTTGAGTTGGCATAGATCGAGATTAGGATTTGTCACTCCGATTGTCGAAGAGTTATCTCTGGGCCCTCTCGGTAATGCACACCACTATAAGCCTTGCAAGCAATGTAGCTAATGAGTTAGTTGTGGGATGATGTATTACGGAACGAGTAAAGAGACTTGCCGGTAACGAGATTGAACTAGGTATTGAGATACCGACGATCGAATCTCAGGCAAGTAACATGCCGATGACAAAGGGAACAACGTATGTTGTTATGCGGTTTGACCGATAAAGATCTTCGTAGAATATGTAGGAGCCAATATGAGCATCCAGGTTCCGATATTGATTATTGACCAGAAACGTGTCTCGGTCATGTTTCTCGAACCCGTAGGGTCCGCACGCTTAAACATCGGTGACGATCGGTAATATGAGTTTATGTGTTTTGATGTACCGAAGGTAGTTCGGAGTCCCGGATATGATCACGGACATGACGAGGAGTCTCGAAATGGTCGAGACATAAAGATCAATATATTGGATGACTATGTTTGGACTTCGAAGGGTTCCGGGCAAGTTCGGACAAATACCGGAGTACCGGGGGGTTACTGGAACCCCCCGGGGAGTGTAATGGGCCTATTGGGCCTTAGTGTAGAAGAGGAGGGGCGGCCAGGGCAGGCCGCACGCCCCCTTGATATGTCTCCGTCGTATCTACTTTTCCAAACACTTTTGCCCTTGTTTTGGACTCTAACTTGCATGATTTGAATGGAACTAACCCGGACTGACGCTGTTTTCAGCAGAATTGCCATGGTGTTATTTATGTGCAGAAACAAAAGTTCTCGGAATGACCTGAAACTCCACGGAACATATTTTTGGAAAATATTAAAAATACTGGAATAAGAATCCATGTCAGGGGGCCCACACCCTGTCCACGAGGGTGGGGGCGCGCCTGCCCCCCTGAGTGCGCCCCCTGCCTCGTGGGCCCCCTAATGCTCCACTGACCTCAACTCCAACTCCATATATTCGTGTTCGGGGAGAAAAAAATCAGAGAGAAGGATTCATCGTGTTTTATGATACGGAGCCGCCACCAAGCCCTAAAACCTCTCGGGAGGGCTGATCTGGAGTCCGTTCGGGGCTCCGGAGAGGGGAATCCGTCGCCGTCGTCATCATCAACCATCCTCCATCACCAATTTCATGATGCTCACTGCCGTGCGTGAGTAATTCCATCGTAGGTTTGATAGACGGTGATGGGTTGGATGAGATTTATCATGTAATCAAGTTAGTTTTGTTAGGGTTTGATCCCTAGTATCCACTATGTTCTGAGATTGATGTTGCTATGACTTTGCTATGCTTAATGCTTGTCACTAGGGCCCGAGTGCCATGATTTCAGATCTGAACCTATTATGTTTTCATGAATATATGTGAATTCTTGATCCTATCTTGCAAGTCTATTGTCATCTACTATGTGTTATGATCCGGCAACCCCGAAGTGACAATAATCGGGACCACTCCCGGTGATGACCATAGTTTGAGGAGTTCATGTATTCACTATATGTTAATGCTTTGGTCCGGTACTCTATTAAAAGGAGGCCTAAATATCCCTTAGTTTCCGCTAGGACCGCGCTGCCACGAGAGGGTAGGACAAAAGATGTCATGCAAGTTCTTTTCCATAAGCACGTATGACTATATTCGAAATACATGCCTACATTATATTGATGAATTGGAGCTAGTTCTGTGTCACCCTATGTTATCACTGTTACATGATGAACCGCATCTGGCATAATTCTCCGTCACCGATCCAATGCCTATGAGCTTTTCACATATTGTTCTTCGCTTATTTACTTTTCTGTTGCTACTGTTACAATCACTACAAAACCCAAAAATATTACTTTTGATATCGTTACCGTTACTTCCATATTACTTTGCTACTAAATACTTTGCTGCAGATACTAAGTTATCCAGGTGTGGTTGAATTGACAACTCAACTGCTAATACTTGAGAATATTCTTTGGCTCCCCTTGTGTCGAATCAATAAATTTGGGTTGAACACTCTACCCTCGAAAACTGTTACGATCCCTTATACTTGGGTTATCAAGACTATTTTCTGGCACCGTTGCCGGGGAGCATAGCTCTATTCTTTGAGTCACTTGGGATTTATATCTGCTGGTCACTATGAAGAACTTGAAAGACGCGAAAACAAAAAATTATCCCTCAACTACGAGGGGAGGTAAGGAACTGCCATCTAGCTCTACACTTGATTCACCTTCTGTTTTGAGTAAGCTTGTGACACCTAAACTTGCTTCTGCTATTCATTCTGATATGTCACATGTTATTGATGATGCCACTTCTGCTATGCATGATACTTATGATGAAACTACTTCTATGCTTAACTCTACTGTGCCACTTGGTGAATTTCTTGATGAACAACTTGCTAGGGTTACAGAGAATGAAATTATTGAAACTGATAATATTGAAGATAGTGATGATGAAGACTCTCCCCCTAATAAATATGAATTACCTATTGTGCCTGAGGGTTATGTTCTGGATGAAGAATCTGCTAGAGCTATTTTAGCTTGCAATGATAGATATGATCTTAAGAAGTTATTAGCTAAATGGAAGCAGCAATCTCTTAATGCTAGAATGAAACCTGACCCTGCTTTTGCTACTTCACCTATCTGTGTTACTGATAAGGATTATGAATTCTCTGTTGGTCCTGATATAATTACTTTGGTTGAATATGATCCTTTTTATGACTATGAATCTGAAACTGTTGTGGCACATCTTACTAAATTAAATGATATAGCCACCCTGTTCACTAATGTTGAGAAATCTCGCTACCTTTATATCCTTAAAATATTTCCGTTCTCATTAAAGGGTGATGCTAAGATATGGTTCAACTCTCTTGATCCTGGTTGTGTGCGTAGTCCCCAGGATATGATTTATTACTTCTCTGCTAAATATTTCCCTGCTCATAAGAAACAAGCTGCTTTAAGGGATATATATATATAATTGAAGAAGAGAGTCTCCCACAAGCTTGGGGGAGGCTTCTCCAATTACTTAATGCTTTGCCTGATCATCCTCTTAAGAAAAATGAAATACTTGATATCTTTTATAATGGACTAACCGATACTTCCAGAGATTACCTGGATAGTTGTGCTGGTTCTATTTTCAGGGAAAGAACAGCGGATGAAGCTGAAATTCTATTGAATAATATGTTGACAAATGAAAATAATTGGACACTTCCTGAGCCAATTCCCGAGCCTATTCCTAAACCAACTCCGAAGAAGAGGGGTGTTCTATTTCTCAGTCCTGAAGATATGCAAGAGGCAAAGAAATCTATGAAAGAAAAGGGTATTAAAGCTGAAGATGTTAAGAATTTACCTCCTATTGAAGAAATACATGGTCTTAATTTACCGCCTATTGAAGAAACATATGATCTTAATCCATCACCTATTGAAGAAACTCATGGTCTTGATAACCCGACACAGGTAGTAAAGGTAAATTCTCTCTATAGATTTGATGAAGGTGATATTCCTCACTATAAGTCTGCTAGACAATGCTTAGAAGAGTTTGATAATTTTATTGTCAAACAAGAAAACTTCAATGCTTATTTTGGTAGACAATTGAAATACAATTCCGATATGCTTGAACACTTGGGTGATTATATGTCTAGAGTTAAAGGTGAACTTAAACTCATTAGTAAACATGCTTCTATGGTTACCACTCAAGTAGAACAAGTACTTAAAGCTCAAAATGATTTGCTCACTGAATTACATAATAAGAATAATGACTATGCTGTTAGGGTGGCTACTAGAACTGGTAAAATGACTCAGGAACCTTTGTATCCTGAAGGCCATCCTAAGAGAATTGAACAAGATTCTCAGAGAAATAATATGGATGCACCTAGTCCTTCTAAAAAGAAGAAAAAGAAAAATGATAGGACTTTGCATGCTTCTAGTGAACCTATTGCTGAACCACCCGAGAATCCAAATGATATTTCTATTTCTGATGCTGAAACACAATCTGGTAATGAACATGAACCTAATGAAAATGTTAATGATGATGTTCATGATGATGCTCAACTTAGTAATGATAATGATGTAGAAATTGAACTCGCTGTTGATCTTGATAACCCACAATCAAAGAATCAACGTTATGATAAGAGAGACTTTGTTGCTAAGAAACACGGTAAAGAAACAGAACCTTGGGTTCAGAAACCCATGCCTTTTCCTCCCAAACCATCCAAGAAAAAGGATGATGAGGATTTTGAGCACTTTGCTGAAATGATTAGACTTATCTTCTTGCGTATGTGATTGACTGATATGCTCAAAATGAATCCTTATGCTAAGTATATGAAAGTTATTATTACTAATAAAAGAAAGATACCGGAAGCTGAAATTTCCACCATGCTTGCTAATTATACTTTTAAGGGTGGAATACCTAAGAAACTTGGAGATCCAGGCGTACCAACTATACCATGCTCCATTAAAAGAAACTATGTTAAAGCTGCTTTATGTGATCTTGGAGCCGGTGTTAGTGTTATGCCTCTCTCTTTATATTGCAGACTTGATTTGAATAAGTTGACACCTACTGAAATATCTTTGCAAATGGCTGATAAATCAACTGCTATACCTGTCGGTATTTGTGAGGATGTGCCTGTTGTGGTTGCAAACGTTACTATTTTAACGGACTTTGTTATTCTTGATATTCCCGAGGACGATAGTATGTCTATTATTCTTGGAAGACCCTTTTTGAATACTACAGGGGCTATTATTGATTGCAACAAAGGCAATGTCACTTTTCATGTTAATGGTAATGAGCATACGGTACACTTTTCGAGGAAACATCCTCAAGTTCATAGTATCAACTCTATTGGAAAAATTCCATCGATTATTTTTGGAGGTTTCGAATTTCCTCTTCCTACTGTCAGGAAGAAATATGATATTCTTATTATTGGGGATGTGCATATCCCCGTTGAGGTAACATAGTGTTATTCTAAATTTCTCCGGTTTCATGCGATTCGGAATGAGTTTGTTAACAAGACCTGATCAACCTTTTTAGTGGATTCCTTTTGATGAGCATGAGATGGATGAAACTAGAAGGCACAACCTTCTGTACCCTCTCTCTACTTTCTGTTATTTAGTTGAAATAAAGTAAAAATGGTATTTTCTATCTGTTTTCTGAATTATCTATGCAATATAAAAATACCCCGAAAATAAAAGTTCTCCAAATGCCCTGCCAATTTAATATGTTTTTTCTGGAATATTTGAGAACATCTAGAGCTGAGAACACATCAGGGGGAGCAAACACCTGGCCACGAGGGTCCAGGGCGCGCCCACCCCTACATGGCGCGCCCCCTGCCTCGTGGGCCCATGGTGGCTCCCCTCCACTTATTCTGCACCCATACACTTATTCTTCCTCCCAAAAAATTCACCATCCAGCTCAAGCATGAGTTCTAGCTCATTTTGCTGCGGTTTTCGATCTCCTTGCTCAAAGCACCTCTCACAAAACTGCTTGGGGGGATTGTTCCTTGGTATGTGACTCCTCCATTGGTCCAATTAGTTTTTGTTCTAGTGCTTTATTCATTGCAAATTCGTGCTGCCTAGGTGACCATGTTCTTGAGCTTGCATGTCAAATTTATATGGTTCCAAGTAGTTCTAATGCATGATATAGGCTCTAGGCACTTGTAGGAGTAGTTGCTATCAATTTTGTTGAGCTTGGTTCACTTTTATTTGAAGTTACTAAAATTTTCAGAAATTTTTCAAAGGAAGAAATATGCTTAGGAAAATGTACCAAGGTGGCTCTTCAAGGAAGAAAGGACCCAGGCTTGCAATGCGTGATGTTGATGATGAGCCACCAAGGAACGCTCCAGTGCGGCCTTGTGAATGGCCTTCAGAGGACTTTATGGATCGAGCAGGAATCAAGGAAGAATTTAACGCATATTTGCATAACGCTGATCTTGTGAGCTTTGAGGAGGAAAAGTGCCGCCAGTACCACTATCTCACTAGTTCCTTTGTGAGGAGGTTTGAATTTTCATCGTCACGCAATTCTCCAACTGTCCTGTTTGATCTTTATGAAAAATCTTATACTATGGACTAAGAGGTTTACCACTGCTTGAAAACTTCCACAATGGGGTAGTGCTAGTGAACCTCGCAATTCTGAATTTAGAAACTTTCTTGCTAGTATAATTGTGGGGGAATCTAGAGATATAGCACAAGCTACCATAGGGAGCATTCATTTTCCTACTATAAATTATTTTGCTCTCTTCATAGGTAGGTGCATAAATGGTAAAGATGAAGCATGCCATATGTGTGTCCCTGACATCAGTATTCTTAGGAGTGCTGTGTTAGGAGACAAATCTTATAATTTGGGAGCCATTGTTGCACGTAGGTTGCATCATAATAGATTTAATGGAGATTTCTTTGGTGGAATTTATGCAACCCGCTTAGCTGATTTTCTTGGTGTAACCATACGTGATGATGATATTGAATTGCCTCCTACTTACCTAGACTTTAATGCTATGGTTCACCATCAGTTTGTCGAGAGAAATGAACCACCTCTCCAGTACCGACTAATCTTTGACAGGCGTCGTGTCGTCCATATTACTCTCCCTGCTCCTACCTTCTTTGATTATCAGGCAAAAGGAAGACATTTTGTTACCAGAGAGGAGGCATATGAGTACGAGAGGAGGGCGGAGGCAGCTCGCCACCATGCTGCAGCCTAGGAGGCAATAGCCGCCGCATCGCAGTACGACCCCAGCTACAACTATGGATATCCGCCAGGCCAGCCGTGTCAATAGACCAACTTAGGCCAAAAGCCTAAGCTTGGGGGAGTACGTATTTCCCATCAACATTACATTTATGTTCACACACTCATTGCTAGATGTCGGTGCTCATACTTTTTCACTGTAATATCCATGCTAGTTTATTTTCTTTTTCTTGCTTTCTTCTTGTGTGTTTGATAAATCTTAAGAAAAACCAAATAAATTAGTAATAGCTTTTAGCTAGTTTACTTTTCATGTTGTAGTGGTAATAATTAAAAAGAAAACCCCAAAAGATTTCATGTTCTTATTTTGCTTGTTGGGAGCTTTCCCGTGTAAATAGTTTTTATTTCTTTTCTTTGGGGGTCGATAGGAGAAGGCCATGATTAAAATGTTGAAGTGGCTCTTATATGCATTATTGTTGATTTAACCAAGAGCCCGTATTGCCTTGTCCTCTCCTGTTTATTGAATGCTCGCAGATTCCAGCTTAGTCCAATGCACGTGCACTCTCATTATTTTCACATCGTTCGTTCGTGCAAGTGAAAGGCAATTATGACGATATATGATGGACTGACTGAGATGAGAGAAGTTGGTATGAACTCGACCTCTCTTGTTTTTGTAAATATGATTAGTTCATCGTTCCTGATTCAGCCTATTATGAATAAACATGTTTGCAATGACAATTAGAGATTATAGTTTCTTATGCCATGCTTGATTAGCTATGAGTTATTATGGTTTACCTTGCGTGCCAACATGCTATTAAAATGGTTGTGATGTGATATAGTGGGGTGGTATCCTCCTTTGAATGATTTAAGTGACTCGACTTGGCACATGTTCACACATGTAGTTGAAACATATCAACATAGCCTTCATGATATTTATGTTCATGGTGGATTATATCCTACTCATGCTTGTGCTCAATGTTTATTAATTTTAATGCATGTTCATGACTGTTGTCGCTCTCTAGTTGGTCGCTTCCCAGTCTTTTTCTAGCCTTCACTTGTACTAAGCGGGAATACTGCTTGTGCATCCAATCCCTTAAACCCCAAAGTTATTCCATATGAGTCCACTATACCTTCCTATATGCGGTATCTACCTGCCGTTCCAAGTAAATTTGTATGTGCCAAACTCTAAACCTTCAAATGAAATTCTGTTTTGTATGCTCGAATAGCTCATGTATCAACTAGGGTTGTCCGTATCTTCCATGCTAGGCGGGTTATTCTCAAGAGGAGTAGACTCCGCTCCTCACTCGCGAGAAAATGAATGGTCACCGGGATGCCCAGTCCCATGCTTTATGCAAACTATAAGCCTTGTTGAGTTGGCATAGATCGAGATTAGGATTTGTCACTCCGATTGTCGGAGAGGTATCTCTGGGCCCTCTCGGTAATGCACATCGCTATGAGCCTTGCAAGCAATGTAGCTAATGAGTTGCGGGATGATGTATTACGGAATGAGTAAAGAGACTTGTCGGTAACGAGATTGAACTAGGTATTGAGATACCGACGATCGAATCTCGGGCAAGTAACATGCCGATGACAAAGGGAACAACGTATGTTGTTATGAGGTTTGACCGATAAAGATCTTTATAGAATATGTAGGAGCCAATATGAGCATCCAGATTCCGATATTGGTTATTGACCAGAAACATGTCTCGGTCATGTCTACATAGTTCTCGAACTCGTAGGGTCCGCACGCTTAAACGTTCGGTGACGATCGGTAATATGAGTTTATGTGTTTTGATGTACCTAAGGTAGTTCGGAATCCCGGATATGATCACGGACATGACGAGGAGTCTCGAAATGGTCGAGACATAAAGATCGATATATTGGATGACTATGTTTGGACTTCGGAAGGGTTCCGGGCAAGTTCGGACAAATATCGGAGTACCGGGGGGTTACTGGAACCCCCCGGGGAGTGTAATGGGCCTATTGGGCCTTAGTGTAGAAGAGGAGGGGCGGCCAGGGCAGGCCGCGCCCCTCCTTGATACGTCTCCGTCGTATCTACTTTTCCAAACACTTTTGCCCTTGTTTTGGACTCTAACTTGCATGATTTGAATGGAACTAACCCGGACTGACGCTGTTTTCAGCAGAATTGCCATGGTCTTATTTATGTGCAGAAACAAAAGTTCTCGGAATGACCTGAAACTCCACGGAACATATTTTTCAAAAATATTAAAAATACTGGAAGAAGAATCCACGTCAGGGGGCCCACACCCTGTCCACGAGGGTGGTGGGCGCGCCTGCCCCCCTGGGCGCGCCCCTGCCTCGTGGGCCCCCTGATGCTCCACCGACCTCAAGTCCAACTCCATATATTAGTGTTCGGGGAGAAAAAATCAAAGAGAAGGATTCATCGCGTTTTACGATACGGAGCCGCCGCCAAGCCCTAAAACCTCTCAGGAGGGCTGATTTGGAGTCCGTTCAGGGCTCCTGAGAGGGGAATTCGTCGCCGTCGTCATCATCAACCATCCTCCGTCACCAATTTCATGATGCTCACTGCCGTGCGTGAGTAATTCCATCGTAGGCTTGCTGGACGGTGATGGGTTGGATGAGATTTATCATGTAATCGAGTTACTTTTGTTAGGGTTTGATCCCTAGTATCCACTATGTTCTGAGATTGATGTTGCTATGACTTTGCTATGCTTAATGCTTGTCACTAGGGCCCGAGTGCCATGATTTCAGATCTGAACATATTATGTTTTCATGAATATATGTGAGTTCTTGATCATATCTTGCAAGTCTATGGTCACCTACTATGTGTTATGATCCGGCAACCCCGAAGTGACAATAATCGGGACCACTCCCGGTGATGACCATAGTTTGAGGAGTTCATGTATTCACTATGTGTTAATGCTTTGGTCCGGTACTCTATTAAAAGGAGGCCTTAATATCCCTTAGTTTCCGCTAGGACCCCGCTGCCACGCGAAGGTAGGATAAAAGATGGCATGCAAGTTCTTTTCCATAAGCACGCATGACTATATTCGGAATACATGCCTACATTATATTGATGAATTGGAGCTAGTTCTGTGTCACCCTATGTTATCACTGTTACATGATGAACTGCATCCGGCATAATTCTCCATCACCGATCCAATGCCTACGAGCTTTTCACATATTGTTCTTCCCTTATTTACTTTTCCGTTGCTACTGTTACAATCACTACAAAACCCAAAAATATTACTTTTTCTATCGTTACCGTTACTTCCATATTACTTTGCTACTAAATACTTTGCTGCAGATACTAAGTTATCCAGGTGTGGTTGAATTGACAACTCAACTGCTAATACTTGAGAATATTCTTTGGCTCCCCTTGTGTTGAATCAATAAATTTGGGTTGAATACTCTACCCTTGAAAACTTTTGCTATCCCCTATACTTGTGGGTTATCACCCCCTCCCCCTCTTGTCTGAATTGGACAAGGAGGGAGGGCGCCCCCCTTGCCTTTTCCCTCTCCCACTCCTTCCTTCCCCCTCCTATTGGGACTAGGAAAGGCAAGTCCTACTCCCACTAGGAGGAGGACTCCTCCCCTTGGCGCCCTGCTAGGGCCGGCCGGCCTCCCCCTTGCTCCTTTATATATGGGGGCAGGGGGCACCCCAAGACACACAAGTTGATCAGTTGATCTTTTAGCCGTGTGCGGTGCACCCTCCACCATAATCCACCTTGGTCATATCATAGCGGTGCTTAGGCGAAGCCCTGCGTCGGTAGCATCATCCTCACCACCATCACACCGTCGTGCTAACGGAACTCTCCCTCGAAGCTCTGCTGGATCGGAGTTCGTGGGACGTCACCGAGCTGAACGTGTGCTGAACTCGGAGGTGCCGTGCATTCGGTACTTGGATCGGTCGGATCATGAAGACGTACGACTACATCAACCGCGCTCTCATAACGCTTCCGCTTATGGTCTACGAGGGTACGTGGATGACACTCTCCCCTCTCGTTGCTATGCACCATGATCTTGCGTGTGCGTAGGAATTTTTTTGAAATTACTATGTTCCCCAACATAAACTATTGTGAATAGTACCATATCTGTCGGCGGAGGGATATGGGGGCACCGACTTGGGGAGGGGAACTCCCTTTGGTGCACCGACCAAGGAGAGGAATCCCCCTCCAACTCCAAATTTGCCCCCAAAGCTTGTCCTACAAGCTAGAGGGCGCCCCACTCTTATTGGGCCCATATGGCCCATTAAGTGTCCCCTATGTGGCCTTTAGCTAATTCTATTAGCCCATAGCCCCTAAATAAATCCTAGGGAGCTCCCAGTAATTACAAGAACCCTCTCATATTTACATTAGGTCCTCAAAAATTCTTTTTTGCCTATATAATGTTGCCCGATATTCTCCTAGATCCTTTTGGTAACCCCAAAACACTTCCGATTTCTCTCAAAACTATTTCTTCCATTACCAAAAATATTCCTGTAATATTTTCTCATGTTTCTAACTTCTATATCACTCAACAGACCATAATCCCTTAAGCATGTGACCCTGTAGGTTCGGTGAAATATATACATCAACAAAACATCCTTTCATTCAATGATCAACAACGGAACTGTGAACATCCATGTTGACCCCTATACTCACACAAATGATATTTGAGTGAACCTTTGGTTATCATATACTATTCCTTTTGCTTCATGATACATTACAAAACCTAAGGTGAGATATATCGGTATTCCCGTGAGTTATTCACATGCTCACTTTACCGGTCTCCTCATTACTGATTTTTTTCTTCTTTCTCGTTGTTGTGTTCCGGCATACCTGTGAGCAATACTTCACATGTGTCTAGACAGACGAAGATGGATGCCGTCACACCAAGAGGGCCCTAAGAATATCTATCCATCATTGGAGGATCAAATGCCACTCCTGAGCTATCTTGCCCCTTGTCATACTTTCTGATGAACCTTAAGTTGCTGTTATGATTACCCTGTAACGGATAATGTTGGAACAACACCAAAGTGCATCATCTGGTATAAAGTGACTTGATTCTCATGGTCTAAGGAACTGAGCATACTTCAACTCTCTTTGTTATAGACTATAGACTTACGACGATAACATCTCAAAGTATAACAAACAAGTTGGGTCAATTCAATATGATTGTCCTTCTAACTCCATACTCTCAAAGTTGTCGGCATCCTTGTTACGCTTAACTCATAGCAGTGACCAGGAAAACATAACCATCATGCAACACTTGATCTAGTCCTAGAGACAAGACTAGGAATCAGGTTTTATCGTTTATTACTCTACACATGCTTATGAGTTTTTCTCTGAATCACATATTCAAGAATCATAACAGTTATAACTTAGAATATAAACATCTAATTATAAATATGGAAATAATACAATTATTATTGGCTCTAGGGCATATTTCCAACACGTCTAAAGACACAATATTTCTACGATGTTTGAACGATCTTTATTGCGTTTAATTAAAATGTTATTACCCTGTCTGATGAGTGATATTCCTTTATCAAATGTTTTTGTTATCCTTTTTCCTTTCTTTGTTAGAGCTATGTTCAATTATTTAAGCAACCTTCTTTTACAAGCAAACCTCTCCTTTGGGAATACCCTAACAATACTTTATGTTGTCTAGACAAACTCAACTCTTGAATACCACACTGAGAATGAAAGTGATGTGACACGATATGTGCACGCACGAACTATAGACCACATGATTTGAAGCCACACAAGTTGATAGAATGAGGCAATCCAATGGATATGTCACCTGTTGTCTGTTCATCGTGCATGAATCTGTCGTGTGCATAGCAGTGCTCCACTGAGAAAGAAAGGAAAGACAAGGGCCTAGGTATTTATGTTGGGATGATGGCATCTAAGTTCATGCAAGCTACAAAATCTGCATGGAAAAATTCATGCGTGGTGTACCGTGTCACTTAGGGATGCAAGTGGCGTGGGTTGGTGGATAATGGCACAACAAATTTAGCGTTAATTCGTAGCATTGGTGATCTAATTGATAGTTTCGCGGGGTGAAGCGGGATGCCGCTTGCACCTCTATGTGAGTTAAAACCTCGTGTTGAAAGATACCACTAAAAACACAATTATCACAGTAAAGAAACACTATGTTGTGCAAAATATTACCATGACATGCTAATAGAATAGTATGGAAAGGTGTCTGCCTAATGGATGATGGATACAAATCTAGACCAAGGAATGCAATGCTTACTTTTTCGTACTTACCATTGCTTACTCAATGATAATACTTATAATCCTATGTGATGGTTCGGAGACAAGGAGCGAATTTTTACTCAAGTACAACACTAATGAAGATGCACCCAAGATTTCTGAATTTGTATGAGAATTTTAAAAAATATTAAGGAATAAGTATTTAGTTTTGTCTCTGCTCTCTATATGTAATGCTAAATTATAGCCTTTTTTGAATATTGTGAATTACAATATTATTAGGATATCTTTGCTTTATCTTTTTATACACGTGGATTTTTACATTATTTATAATATTAGTCGAGATGTGCGTCATACGTGCACGCTTATACTAGTAAAAGGTCAAATGGAGCTGTGAATAAGCGAGATATATGGTTTGCAACGTCTAATGCTGCATGTAGTTGATGTTTGCCTGCTGTGACCCTTGGGGAGTGCATAGCTATACAGATATGAATTGCATATACTGGTACACCGCAAAAATTATTAAAATGTATTTTCTATCAAAAAGTAAAAAAGTGTTCTTAATCAGTAAGTTAAGGGTCTCTTTGATTAAGGAAGTTCCATTACATCTTTGGAGGATTTTTTGAGTGATTTTTGCAGGATTAGAATTCTTTACGTTGGCTTTTTTTATTTTTGAATTGAATCCTAAGCAATTATTCTGTTACATTCCATAGAAAATTTAACATCCACTCAAACCTTTTAAAAACAACTTTTGCTTTTCGCATGATATAATCAAACAAACTCAAATCATGTGGGATTATTTATACATTTATACGAGTAGGGCGTTTTGGAGCTCGGCCTCCATGGAGGCCGGATTTTTTGAAAAATTCAAAATTCACACTTTTCAGATTCAAAAAAATCTAAACAAATCATACAAGTCAACAAGGATGTTATGTGTA
Organism: Aegilops umbellulata; assembly: GCA_032464435.1. Lineage (NCBI taxonomy): Eukaryota > Viridiplantae > Streptophyta > Magnoliopsida > Poales > Poaceae > Aegilops > Aegilops umbellulata. The sequence continues at coordinate 474,816,688 of CP136055.1, read as the reverse complement.
TGTATCTAAAATTTGAGGATGAAATACCCTAAAATGCGTTCTGTGCAAAAAAGAGAAATTCATGGATTTTTAGGATGAATAGTGCATCTACTAAAAAGCCTCAGATTCGTTCTTTTTGTGTAGCACTCATTTAAAGGTGTTCTGTTCTGAAGATTTACACACATATGCTTTATGTCTCTAAGTATGTGTGTATTCTTTTTCAAAAAAAAAATTGAAACATGAAAATTTGAATTTTGATCAAGTCAAACTCGGGCTCCATGGAGCCCGAGCTCTAAAGAACATTTTCGCATTTATACAGTCTTACGAATCAAAGATGACCTTACCAGTAATTATTTATGAAAACCTAAACGGCCAAAGTTAGTCAGGGACGTTTTGCGAGTGAACCCCCATGAACCGCACAATCTCCATCCGATGGATGATAGTTTTCACGAAATACCGCAAAAGAAACTTAAAAGAAGGATGACAGTTTTACACAATTCCTACACAGCTTTTCGCAAAAAAAAACGCCTGCACAGCTCACCCAATATACAAATACTGCCACCAGGGGATTCACAACTGTCACCCTAGCTTGAGAGCTACGGGGACCCATTATTTATGCCCATGGGCACATCGAGCAATGCTAGACGTACAGGAAGTTACAGGGAGTTTACAGGGCTGATGGGCTGTGATCAATCACCTTACGCCTAGTATTATTGGGGCACATCCTATCATTTGGGAGGAGAGGTGGCATGTGCGTGGTTGATGATGGTTGGGGTGGACAGGATGGGGCGTGCCTCGTGGGACAGTAAGATAAAGGGTGTTTGGATACTCTCTAGTCATGTGACTAGTAGTAGTCAGACTAGAAGTTTTCAGTCAGGCCCTGTTTGGAGGTAACTACTACTAGTCAACATTAAATGTTTCAGTATTAAATGTTTGGAAGGCAACACCAATTAAAGGAGAGAGAGGGGGACTTTAGTCAGTAAAAGTCAAGGGTGTTTGGAGGTTTACTGACTAAAGGTGACTACTACTAGTCTCTAGTCACTTTTAGTTGGGGGTGGGGTGACTAGAGACTAAACTAGTTTTAGTCACCCAGTAGTCAGGGGTGTTTGGAGGTTTACTGACTAAAAGGGACTACTACTAGTCTCTAGTCTCTAGTCCAAACACCCTCATAGTTTCCTATAAAAATGGACCATGATCAATTGAGCATATGTTGTGTTGACCACACACATCCAAGCAACAAGCAACCGTTCTTGCTTGCTGCTCATCGCAATCAAATTCCATGGAGCTAAGCGCAGCCACCCTCCTCTTCCTCTCCCTCGTCTCACTGATCGTTCTCTTTTCCTTGCTTGGCCGCAAACCAACACCAAGTTCAAGGAAGAGGCAGCCTCCCGGCCCACGGCTCCGGGACAACAACCTCAACTTCGCGTCGCGGCCGAGCCTTGTGTCCACGGAGATCGTGTGTTATGGGAACACTGACATCGCCTTCGCGCCATACGGCGCCTACTGGAGGACGCTGCGAAGGCTCTGCGTGGCGGAGCTCCTGAGCGCACGGAAGGTGAGGCAGTTCGCGCCCATCAGGGACGGCGAGACCCTGTCCCTCATCAGTAATATCCGCGCCGCCGCCGGCGGCGGAAGCGAGCCGGTCAACCTCGGGAAGCTGCTCGTGTCGTGCGCGAACACGATCACCGCAAAGGCGACGTTCGGCGACGGGTGCGACGCCGAGCTCCAAGAGCGGTTCTTGTCTGCGATCCGGGTCGTGCTCGACACCAGCGGCGGGTTCTGCATCGGGGACCTCTTCCCGTCCCTGCGGTTCGTGGACGTCGTCACTGGGCTGCAACGCCGCCTCTGGAAGGCGCGCGGGTAGCTCGACGACGTCTTTGACAGGATCATCGCTGGGTGCGAGGCGCGGCGACGGGAAAAGAAGACCGCAGCAACGACCAGAGACGATGATCTTCTGAGCGTCATGCTTAGGATCAAGGAGGAGGGGGAGCTTGAGTTCCCCATTGGCACTACAAACATCAAGGCAATCATAGTGGTAAGTGTTGGAAATATGATCAATTTATCAAATAATTTTGCTAACGGAAATACTAGATAAAGCATGACCAATATAGCAAATATAAAGCAAGTCATGCAATCTGACAGAAAGAAGGTAAACATCATCTGTATATATGAGCTAAACACATCTAGAACAGACACTAAATGAAGTTGCTTATACGACATAGAACCTAACATACGTAGGGCAGAAACTAGAGGCAAGAACTGTAGCGGGACTTCTAACAGAAAGGAGATGAACACGTATGGCGCCGAGCGCTCCCCAAAAACCTTATCACCCTTCTCCCGTACATGACTCAAAAGGTGCGGTCTCGGAGGCCTACTGTCCCGACGTGCGGTGCACGCCGCAAGCCGGGATGAGGAAGACAACAGCAGCTCCGATGGCGAGGGAAGGAGTATCGGCTCGGCTCATTCCCGCGCCGCGCCGCGCCGCGGCGTGACGAGGAGCGCGTGTGGATATCCCTCTTGTTCTCATGCTCATACAAGTGGGGGAAAAACCTCCCTTATAAGGAGGTCCAACTCCCACTAAACTAGCAATGTGGGACTAAACTTTAGTAGTATCCCTTGCCTTGCATAAATGGGCTAAGTGGGCCTCTAGGATTTATTAGGAATTTTTGAAATAGTTATTGAGCTGCTTAAAATAGACTAAATTCCAGCAGTAAGAGCATCTCTAGCAGACCCTTTAAATCACGAACGAAACCGCGTTTTAAGGGTTGGTTTTAACTGCGGCCGAACAAACCCTTTAAAGTTAAACTGTAAAACCGAATATTCATTTATATTCTTTCCCACGTTTTCTTCTTCCTCTCGTTCATATCTATGACCAGCTAGCTTGCTCCCACAAAATTGACGGACGGCGCACGAAGGGGCTAAATACGGAGCCGCGGGCGGCCAAATATAAAACGCAGAAAGCAGCCAATCCAAGAGCTAGCTAGCTCCTCCGTGGGGGTAGCCACACCTAGCTAGCTCAGCTCGAATCGATCCCGGAGCTAGCTAGCTAGCTCCTCCCTCGCCGTAGCGAAAGATGCGGCCGGGGAACCGGGGCGGCGTGGACGGTGGATGCGGACGGGCTGACAGCGTTCAGGGACGGGCGGGGCGGCGTCCGGGGCAACGCGGACGGCGGAGCGGAATCTTCCGTGGTGCTTTCTTTCGATACAGGGCATCGTAGAATCGGATGCGAAAACTGTGTTTTTTACGGACCGAAAGAAGTATTTTACCGCATCTTAGAAAAATTTAAAGGTCGAAGGTGTATAAGGGGTCTGTTTGGGCTACTTTTTTCGTCCAAAACTGAAAACTGACGATTATTTTACAGTTCGGTGGGATATAAGGGATCTGCTAGAGATGCTCTTGCCGAAAGGCCGGCCTGCTCTGCCAATTGTTTCTCAAAGAGTCAAAATGGGAATGGGCCGACCCGGCCCTGGCCCCGGCCCCGGCCCCATGGCCCCAAGGCCAATATGCGAGACCATGGGCCGACCCATTTCATCAAAATTTTGTGGCCCCATTGACCCATTGGGCACATGAGGCCGACCCAAAAATTAGCAAATTTTACACATTCCAGAGGATTACAGGTTTTTTGAACCAAATGTTTGCACCGTCCAACATTTCTGGCCTCGCCAAATTACTAATAAGTCCCCAAAAAATAGATGTCAGCAAATGTGTACACGGTACAAGATCAAAAGATTACAAGTTTCAAAGAACGTTAAGCTAAGGACCTCAATCCAACAGACTCAGACAAGATCAAAAGATTACATGTCTTTGCATATCTTTGCTTCATCATCCAGTAGGTTATAGAGAAAGCTGACATGTCTTTTTACATGCTAAACTTTTCACATCCAGTAGGTTATAGAGAAAGCTGACATGTCTTTGCTTCATCATCTGCTTGAGGTTTAACATGAATTGCTCCAACAAGCATCAATCCTCGATATCTGTATTTACAAAGAAATGTTACAAGAGTAATTTTGTGCACATCAACTAAATAGTATATTTAACCCTCAAAAAAACTAAATAATATATTTATGAACAGAGGAATATTCTTAGTAGCAAAGGCATGTTCCAGAAAACCAATTCATGATCAAGTTTGCAAGAAAATACACTTCTAAATATCCATCATACACTACCCATCATCCACTCCGCAACAAAGATTAGAACAAAGAGAATATTCCTGATTCTGGTAAGCATATCAACAAGCAAGAATGGAAAAAGAAATATATATTAGAGATCAACTATAACTTGGGGAAATCAAAACTAACAACACTAGTTCTGTGTGTAAAACACTATATATTCATCTACATGATTGGGCTGCATCTTGCAAATAGTTCCCTGGAACAAACTGTAGATATGAAATCCCTCATTAAAAAGCAGACTTCATACTTTAAGTGTACTTTCATATACATGGCACTATATACATCAGAAGGTTTCTCATACCTTGTAAGTCCATTATAATGTCATGAACTGAAGCCAAGCTACGTTGAGTATTAGCTGCAGAAAAAAAGAAGAAACTTGTAAACTTTAAGCATTGATAAGAAACAAAGAAGAAACTTGTGTCGTATGGCTTTACCGGTGGCCCGTATCCAATCTTGTAAGCAAACAAGAGCTTCAAGTGTCGTTGCGGTCATTCGACTTCGAAAATCTGATAGGACTCTCTTCCCTGTGCTGAAGGCGGACTCGGATGCCACCGCAGAGGCAGGAGCCGCCAAGATATCTGCTGCCATGCGACTCAGCGTTGGGTATTCACCTGAGTTGGTCTGCCACCATGCAAGGATATTGAATTGATCACTTCGACGGATGGGTACCTTTGACAAGTACGAATCAAGTTCGGTAGAATCCAAATTTGTTGATCGAGCAGTGAGGGTGACATGCTGGTCCCAATCAGCCATAGGATCTTCACCACTTACAGCCATGTCATCATCACCTCCTTGTGACATGGGATCTGAGCCATTGCCATTCAATTGGAGGTATTCCTTGAACAACCCTTGGAACACATTTTTTATTTTAGCAATCATTGTTGCAGCTTCGTTCCCGAACTCTAGGCCAAATCGGAACTCAATATATTTCAACTTGAATTGTGGGTCCAAAATCACTGGAATACAAAGGCTCAACCATGTCATCTTCCAATACCTTCGGAATTTTCTCTTCATATATTTGACCGTTGTACCCATCTCAGAATCCTCTTCATAATGTTGTTGCTCTAAGGTCAGCTTCACTTTCCACATTTCATGGAAATACAAGTTAGCAGTTGGATATTTTGTGCCGGATATCACATTAGTGGCTTCATAAAATACCTTCAGTAGCCTGCAAACATCTTTGGCATTTTCCCAATCCTCAAAAGATGGCTTAAAGGTATATTGTTTATCTTGAATGGCCAAAGAGTCAAACACTCCGCGATACTCCTTTGCTATATCAATCATCATGTAGGTTGAGTTCCAGCGAGTTGGAACATCAAGACTTGGAGTTGAGACAAATCTTCTAAATCCATCGTACTCCACCAATGAGAATGCCAATTCATGCAACACTATCATCCTCATAAGCTCTCGGCGTGCTAATGCCTGATTAAAGGTCCAAAGCCCCATTGCAACTCCATCAGGACTCATGATAGAAGCACTCAGTTGTCCAGAAACTCTAAGAACCTTCTTCCTTTCCCTGCATCTCTTCAAATGTTTGCGCAACGAACTTGTTCCATGTTTACGCTCAGCACAAATATTCCTTGAACAGTGTTTGCACTCAGCAGCTACAACTATGCCATCAACACGGATAGGCTCATATTCTTTCCACACTTTACACAAAAACTTTCTTCCCGGTTCAGAAAACGATCCCATGTCAATGATCTCAGCCCCTCCCTCTTCATCCACATTATCTCGCTCTTCTTCTTCTTCTTCTTCATCATCATCATCTTCTTCTTCATCCTCATCTTCTTCTCCTTCCTCTTCTTCTTCATAGTCAACATCTTCTTCATCAGCCTCATCTTCAAAATCAGCCATACGAGTGTCTTGTGAACGTCCTGCTGAGCAAAGGACACGAGTGTTAACATTGCATGAATCTGGCAGATAATTATCGTGATAAGCCTCCCTTCTGAATCATAAGACGTTTTGAATATTCCAAAGTACACTACATACAAATGCACTCTCTTCTTTAAACTGCTACATCCTACATGTAAACAGGTTTACAAATTGGTAATAAATCTGAAGGTGCCACACAACTTATGACTGTACAAGCTCATATAGTTGTATTGTATGTGTCTTAAAAAACAGTTAAAAGTTACTACAACATGTATCTGCTCCACCTATCTTCCTACAGCTTACCAAAATGGCACCACTCTGTGTCCCAAGAAAAAGAAAGATTAACAATACTGACCGTGATAAGCTCTACAAATGTTTATCGAAGAAGGAGACACCCCTGGGGGTGGTTGAGCCCTTCTCATTGTCGCACCGGATATCAACGATGAACCACCACTTTGGTATGCCTCATGGTCCCCTTCTTCCTCTTCCATTTTTTCTGATCAGAGGGAAATATATAACATTAGAGAGCATTAACTTTCAAAATCAACAGCAGATGCATGCAGATAAGAAACCGGACAGAACAGACCAAGAAAAAGGAAATGAAAGGAACATGATTCAACATTGCTTGGACTATTTTGAGCTTGTTTGCAGAAATTGAGCTAATGGCTAATGGGGGCATTCTGTCAAGTAAATGGCAAATGCAAAATGGCGTAGGCGTAACAGAGTTCTACATTACATACTTGCATAGAGATCACCGGGAATCAAGACATGGTTTTCCAAGTGCAGAGATCTGTGCAGAAGAATCAGGTAATTTGCATTTATATGCTTCACCTGCTCATAGAACTCTGGTTGTTTTTCATACATGGAGTAGTAAAACTCTGGACTGGTTATTTTTTCATATATGGAGCGGCAGGCCACCTTAACAAATATATCTGGCCTGCACTCAAATGCCCATGTTTTGTGTACTAGACGACTCGCATACCAATTCTGCAAAGGCGCTGTGCGTAGCAAACAACAATACACCTCTACTGAAACACTGCTTGCTTATGCCCACTTCAAATCCACACCTGACTGAACATCATTTCTATCCTCATATGTTCTCCTGAATTTTAAACTGCTTGTCCATCCTATCAGCAGAGCAAAATTTGCCGATTCAACAACAAAAAACAGAGTAAAATTGTTTCGCAGGACAACTATTTCTGGTTTATTTAGTAACCAACAGCAGGAACTAACACCAACAACAAAGTGGCATGCTGCACAAAAAAGAAAACTGCTGCTGAATGCTAAACTACAGCTACACAGGAGCTCAACTGAAGCACTATTTCTTCTTGAGAACAATCAAACAAGTCCCATGCTGGTCAGTCTCTTCCAAGCTCCAACTACTGAAACAATTGCAGACAACACTGGCCAAGAACCTAAACTAGACCAGTCATGGCAGCTGCGCTGGGACAGGGAGGAAGCCGGCAAGAGTCTCACCTACGTGATGATGACGATGAGGGACGGCGACCGGAATGGCGAGGTAGATGGTGGACGGGACCGCAGGTCAGCGAGCTCGACGGCGACCAAGACGACGAACGAGATGCGGGAGGAACACCGGCGGCAGCAGGCCAGCAGAGGTGTTCAGGGGCATCCGGCGGCGGCAGCAGGTCGGGAGCGGCCGGTAGAGAAGGTCGGGGGATGCCGGGGGCGGCAGAGATGGCCGGCGGCTGCCGGCGGCGGAAGAAATCGTCGGGAGCTAGGTTAGCGCTAGACCGCTAGTGGCGGCGGCAGAGATGGAGGACTAGCGCTGGGTCGACCCGTCTGGTCCATCGGGTCACACGGGGTCGGCTCCACTGACCCATTTTGTGATTCGAGGCCAACCCGCCTGGCCCATTGGCCTCGAGATTTCGGGCCGGGTCAGTGACCCAGCGGGCCGACCCGGCCCATTCCCATCTTGATCAAAGAGTTAGAACAATCACCGAGAAATGTGTGTGTGCAATATCCAAAATTAGGTGGATCTGAGTGAAAAATATTTTGCGTAAGTTAATTTTCTGGGTCATCAGATTAAAATCCTTCTTTCTTCTTCCTTCACATTTCTTCTTTTCCCAACCGTTCGTCCTCTCACAAGATCAAATTATACAAATTGCAAACTGAGTCTAACTTACATGTACCTATTTTGCTAATATTGATACCATTAGTCGAATTAACTATCATGGTTTCCCAATAGGACTTGTTCACGGCAGGGACGGAAACAACATCGTCAACGGTCGAGTGGATCATGTCGGAGCTCATGAGAAACCCAGTGGTGATGGCCAAGACGCAAGCAGAGGTGCGACAAACATTGGACAACAAGAGTCCAGAAGATCATGAGGGCCACATGGACAAGCTGGAATACACAAAGATGGTGATCAAGGAGGGCATGCGGCTGCACCTGGTGGTACCGCTTCTGCTCCCCCGTGTCTGTCGGGAGACCTGCAACATTGGTGGATTTGAGGTCTCGAAGGGCTCGAGGATAATGATTAACGCATGGGCGATAGCAAGGAGCCCTGAGAATTGGAATGACGCGGAGGAGTTCAGGACAGAGAGGTTCGAGGACAACACAGTGGACTACAACAGCACACAGTTCATGTACATACCTTTCGGGAGCGGGAGGAGGATGTGCCCTGGCGGTGCCTTTGGGCTAGCTGTGTTGGAGCTTCTCCTTGCACGGCTTCTGTACTAATTTGACTGGAGCCTCCCAGACGGAATTAAGCCGGATGAGCTTGATATGGACATGATCGTCGGCTCTACAACAAGGAGAAGGAACCAACTTCACCTAGTAGCGACGCCGTATAATGTTCCGACAGAAAATCGAGGTTGATCAACGTGTAATTGATGCTTGTGATGATGGATTAACTTTGGCAATTGTGCTCATGTGCGATTAAGGCCTTGTTAATTGCATATATGTTTTGATTTGTGAGGTTAATATGGGTAAACTCCCCATTCAACTTGCATGATGCGTGAACTTTAATCACCCAACCGTGAAAATGCCCACCTAACCAACTAAACTTTGTAAACATGAACCATATGGTTCAAAACACGCCATCCTAGTGAGAAATCGGAACGTTGTCATGTTTATCCCACATATCGATGTCTTATTAGTGAGCATGGATCCTCCTAGTTTCTCCTCCATGACCACATCAACAAAAAGGGCATGTGTGGCTTGTTCTGAACCATATTGGTGTTCATCACCAAGTCGAGTGGATTTAACGAGCAATTTTAGAGTTCGATGACTCATGTGAGCGCATCATGCAAGTTGAGTGACCACGAGTAACCCAAAAGCAATACTAACTAGTACTACCTCCATTCACAAATATAAGATGTTTTGGATATTTTAATATGGATTATAGATAGATTAAAATGAATGATCAAACCAATTAAAACGTGTCTATGTACATCCGATTTAGTAAAAGTTTAAAACATCTTATGTTTATGAACGGAGGAGTAATAGTGATAAGAAAGGGAAGTCCACTTTCAAAAGCTTAGGCTCCAAAATGTCTACTACTAGAGTGAAAACTAGTCGACAGTTGATGGATCAGAAATAGTCTTTCCCTGTGAATAGCATAGGTTTGTAACTAGTAGTATATATGTCAATAGTTACACCTTCGGGATATTTTTCTTTACATTTCCCAAACTATTTGTAAATACAGGACTATAATACTAATTTTGCTCATGAAACATCCGGGTTGACGATTAAGAACCAATTATTGTTAGTACTCCAGTATCGAGCTTGGTACTCGTGATGTGGGGGCCAAGATTTATGAATATTTTTTGCTCTTGTTTTGGAAGAGGAGCTACAACAACACATCGACACATGGGGTTTGGTGGGACATTCTAGGACGCTAAATTTTCTCCTCTAGTATGACACTGCTGTGAAGATTTTCTTTAATTTCCTACAAAGGGAGATAAGATATTTTATGTTTTCAAATGTCTTGATTGCGCTAGACAGCACGATCAACACTATTACTCTATGCACCCAAGGAGCCTGCAAAAGCAGATTGGGCCATCCATCCCAATCATGCATCACGAACATGTGAACACGTAAGAGCATGAGCAAGTAAATTGTTGTTCCAGATTTTGCGGCGACTTATTTTTTTTTTTTGAATGTTGTTATTTAAAAATTTTGAATGTTGGATTTTGCGGCGACTTTTTGAAATCCAGGACCAGATCCTTCATCTTTGATGTCACACTGGACAAGTCGCCCGGCTGCTGTACAATTCGTGGGCACTGCCCACCTCATGCAGAACGGTTGCTGTCTTGCTGAGATGCCGAATGACAATGAACTTGGCCAAAATCGGGCAGGTCGACAGGGCGCCGGGTATGGCCGGAATCTACCTAGGCAATGACCTGAACATTGAAGGAGCGAAGTTGATCAATGCACTATGGTTTCAAGTATAGTTAGCGCTCATTCATTATTTATTTGCTCACAGGGCCATCGGATCAGTCGCACTACGTGCTAGAATTGTCCCTTCAGAGACATGCGATAAAATTGAAATGATACAGGGAAGATTAATTAGCATGGCCCTTCTAAGGATGACACATACAAATTGAGTAATGGTCCAATTTTTAAAAAAAAAATCGCACGCCGGTCCATGCCTTCTTTTGCTGGCCTCATCTTCTCTTACAACAAGGCCCTTCTGCTGTCACCCTGAAATGACACGGTTTTATGACATATAGAAGCTTGTACTTTTATTTGCCCCATCTCATCTTTATGTCTAAGTCCTAATAGAGCACCACTTGCAATTTTGTCCTTTTATTTTCTCAAATGGCACGTCTTGCTTGGCTGCACTCTTCATTGCTTCGTACAATAGACCTTTATGTCCTCACCCCCTTATGCTTTTGGTAGTTAGACCTCCAAATCTCAATCTCAACTAAAGTAATTGAATCTGTGTGTCATATAAATTTCTCTTCCAGTGACACACAATGTCAAGATTTATTCTTATGCATAAAAACATCGTACATGTTCTTTTGATTGAATTAGGTGCATATATATGTATATTACAAAACAAAAACAATAATCACCTCGACTCCTCAAGTAGAAAGCCGAAAAAACATTTTGTTTTCTACTGCAAATCACTAAATCAGCCCATGTCCTAATTAAGCAAGTTACTAAAGATTACCACAGCTAGTGTGATGTTTTGACATTTTCTATTATGTATATGCAAATTGTGGACAGAGATGGAAAACGAAAGATGTTTAGCAGCAGTGCAAGAAAACCATCCTAAATAACATATATTAGACCCAATTTAACAAGTCTTCAAACAACCCAAATGCCACCATATTACACACGTATTAAGAGTTCATAACCAAAAACAAGCAAAAGAGGACGTGATACATTGAAAAAGGGGTATACAGTGAAAACACAGATTACCCAGCCATACTCGATCTTTAGTACTCCCTCCGATCCACATTACGTGTCTTAGATTTGTCTAGATAGGGATGTATCTAGACACGCATTGGAGGGAGTAGCCATAATCACACGTAACATTTGTACAGTTTCTTCAGTTCTAGTACTCTACCAAGCAAACCCAACCCGAGGTCAAATATTCGACGGGCCAACATTCCCTCTTCACCAGCAGCTATCTCACATCACTCGGCTTGCTATACTGGTATGACATCCATGTCTGAAGTATCTTCACATCTCAAGACTAGTCCGTCAAGGTTCGATGGGAATAGGCACTTTCCCCACAGGCAACCAGATGAGACAGGCTCCGATGGAGGTACTATCAGCAACATGCTGCCGCTCTTTTGAACAACCCCCATCACACTCACAGTGCTTCCTTCCTTGATGTATCTGCCGGTATGGGATTGAGTAAATCACAATGATTCACTAATATCTTTTTGCACACATCTTCAGAGAAGAGTTAAATATTTCTATGTGATACAGGTGGAAAGCAACATAAAGAAAATAATACCCTTCTTTTAGGCGCATTTTCCGACCATCACTTGAGAGGTTCCTTTCTCGTAGCCATCTTAGAAATTCAGGAGACATGTTCTTGTTCTCAGGATTGATGTCAATTACTACCGGTTCATCGACATATGGTGTCACCTGTGCACCACTTCCTGTTCTCACCAATGCTCGAAGCCCAGATTGAAAATCTGAAATGTAGAAATCTACCGCAAAGCGCTGCAATAGTTACAGGTGAAATGTCAAAGCCAGTTAGGAAGAAAGTAATATAATTGGATTATTAGCATTTTTAAAACACATCTTTATACTGGGAAGTAATTCATTGTATCAATTTATTTTAAACATCATTTTTCTAGGTACCTACGGAAAAAATAAAACTCACCTCTGCTGTCTGTAATCCCCAGGTAAACCGGCGATGCTTGGGGTTTGCAGTTTTCGAATCCCAGCCCCTATACTCATACAGCCTAGTTGAAGTGTACACACATCTCGGAATCCTTTGAAATGAGGACTGCAGTGGGAAATTGCCACACGTAACAACCTGCGATATTTTGGCATATTGATAATTACTATAAATGATAAGTAACTAATAATGTAACAAGTTTTGTTGTCAACCTGTAACATATGCAATCTCCAAAAAACTGAAAAGGATTTTATGCTACATGTGGAACTAAGTGATTATAAGAATCCAATTATAACTACCATGCAAATTCTACCATGAATAGTAAACCGAAATACAGAAATTTGGTGATATATTGATGTATTATGTGCTGGTATACAGGTCCAAAGCACATGTGGCAGAAAGGAACATGAAAGGTAAGTAACTTGGAATCTGATGGTACATGTATAATGTATTCATAAACCAAAACAAGAATCGTGTAACAGTAATACTCAACTATGTTCAGCTTAGTCAGATTAGCGCACATTGCAACAGAACGATCATAGGCTCAATGGAGCAGGATGAATACTGACACTAAACAGAAATTTATCAGAGTGAAGATAACGACAATAAATCCAACAAGAACAGCAGCATTTCACATACCCCTGTAACCTTCACATACTCTCCACCTTTTGCAGTTCTGAGATCAGTATCAGGATAGCTATTGACAAACCCGAGCATGCCTCTCCTGCCACTGAAAACATTCCAACACAAGTGCGGCAACAGAACCAATCATTGCAACAACAACTATCAGCACAACCGCATTGTGAACAACAACAAGAATGAAGAGACCTATTGCAAACCCCATCAGCAAGAGTGATCACTTACCAGAGTACCAACTTCGAAATGCTTCCCTTCACTGAGAAACTACTTTCGGTGGTGAGAGTAGTGACAGCCTGGTTGTGAGCAAGCGATGTAGCCTGAACCTTCATTGATGCAGCAGAATCAAGAGATCCAGATACTTTTCTTCTTGGAGCACCAGACGAATTCAGTGGCCCGGAAGAATGAGGGCCAGATGTGATAAGCCCAGTTGTAGGAAGCACTGGAGGTAGAGGGCCAGAATTCTGGCGAGCCATCGGGGTCACACCTCCAGACTGGGGACCGGACGACCACTTTGCTTGTTCTCGATGCTTATTGAATGGTCCGGAGTTAGATTTTGCTCTTGCTGATCCTCCAGCACCAGGAAGTGAAGATGAAAGAGAACCAGAGTAGTTTGACCGGCCACCAGCATTAGAGACAGGTCCAGAGTTGGAAGCAGCACCCCCAAATAAAGTATTACTCGAAGGCGCATTGCCCAGAGGACCAGATTTTCTGGACTTGTCAGCATGGAGGTCAAACATCTTCCCAAACTCTCCAGATTTCTTCAAGTCACCATGAGTGTACGGCATCAAATTGGAGCCAATGGTTGGGGCTTTCTCCTTAGGTTGCTCAGGTCGGCCAGATACATACAGGCCATTGCTCAGCTGATGTGATGGAAATCTAGAACCCATGTTTTGAGCCACCAGAATCAATTATGTATTATTGTTCAACCAGCTCTAGTGTAATCAATCGAGGTCAATTTGAGTCTTGATGTGCACAACCATCCTTCTCATAGTACAACCTACACCTTGCATCAGCTCCTGAAAAAGGAGATGATAAATATATATTAAAAAAGCGATGGGTGTTCTATATAATCACATTCTGCAACCAAGAGATAATCACGTTAGAAAAAATAGAATGCAAATAAAGAAAAATCAATGATGGCGAGAACCACAATAATACTGATCAAGAATATCAACAGGATTTAAAATGAGTGGCACAATAGTACAGCACAGTGGTTTAACTATAGTAAAACATGAGCTAATTACAAAATCGATACATGGGACAACACAATAAAAAACATACTAGAGCAAGAACCAACTCTTCAAAGAAAATGTAGCTTATCTATCATACAATTGTTTTTCCACTTTGAAGTTTATCATGGAGACCAAATAGAGTTGTTTTGCATTTTTTTTTTGGTCTTTGACAAATTCGAAAGAGGAAGTAGTAGTTCTCTCTCATCGTGTAATTGTTTTGTTTTTAGAAAATCGTCCCTGGTAATGACAGTTGATTAGATGGCACTAACCCAATGGCGGAGCATGATCAAAGCAGAGGGGGCCAGTTATTACATATAAAAACACACAATATGCATGCAAAAAAGCCATATCTCTTTTATCATCCGCAACAAAACGATCCAGCTGAAGCTCCAACCCACATCTCTCTTATTATCAATATGCTTGTAAGTCTGTAATGTGACCAAGTCTAGGCATCAACTAATGCATCAAAGTATGTACTGTAACTCGTCAATTTTGAGTGATGAATGATTTTCAGATACTTATATCTCATCGATTAGAAAGGCCGGCAGTCTAAGCAATAACCTGTAACCAGGGCGCAGGCGTCGGCCGCGTGCAGTAGGGCGTGGGTGTGCGGTACCGATCGAAGAGACGGCGAGGAGCAGGTCCAGTGTGTCAGCGGCGGGTGCGCGGGCTGCCGCCGCCCGGCGTCGGTGGCGTGCGGCTCCAACCTAGAAAAAGGGAATTGAGGAGGAGGTCAGAGGAACCGACGAGTGCGTGGTCGTTGGTCGCTCAAATCAGGTCGGCAGACGGCAGGTCGCCATGTCCATGGGGAATTGGAGGTGGAGGCTGAAGGAGTCGAGGCACGGGAAATTACGGGGACGGAGGCCGGACGCGATCGATTTGAAGGAAACGGCAGGATCGGCGGCGGCGGCGCAGCCGGGCGTTACGTCCACTGCAGCGGCTGCGGCTGCGGAAGGAGGAGGTGGGGGGTGGCTGAGACTGAGAGAGAAGATGGGCCAAGGCCCAGGTGGAAGAGAAGAGAATGAAGGGAGGATGGGCTGCAGCCCGTAGATGCTGGGCCGCGGAATGCGGCCCAGTTCAGTTGGGAACGTTTTTTCCTCCAAATAACATAAGGGCAATGTCTCAAAAAAAACATAAGGGCAGAAATGTTTTAGAAAGAAAGTGCAGAACTTGTTTTTTTTTCTCTGAATTTTTTTATTTGAGGGTTCTGAAAGTTGTTTCAAAATTTTCCATATTGGCATATTCGGAATAATCCCTCTGTTCCATAATGCAGTGTCTATATTCTTTTTGAAAAGTCAACCTTTACAAAATTTGATCAAGTTTTAGAGAAAAATTACATCTAGAATATGGAATACATATCATTAAATACATCATGACACATAATTTCATCTCCACTACTCCCTCCGATCCAAATTAATTGTCGCTCAAATGGATATATTTAGCACTCAAATACATCTACATACATATGTTTGAGTGACAACTAATATATGGATCGAAGAAAGTATTAAAAAGGAGTTGGTGTTCATAAGTTCATCGGGTTTTTTTTTGTTCGTCCAACCCTTGTTTTTTTTAGGCAACCCTGCGAAACTTTATTCATCCGTCACAATGTTTACATGGACGAAGGGAATACCCTCAGGCTGGCCTAACCAAACATGGCGTCCAAACCCGAGACCCAACGCATATTTCGCAAGGTTGTGAGCATCAAAGTTTGAGCTCCTAAATTCGTGAACTACTCTGCATGAAATAAAAGAAAGTGCATGTAACCTAATCTCTTGAATAATTGCACCATAGTTCGATGCACCACCACTCAATATTTCCTCAACTGCTTCCTTGCAATCCGAAGCCACGTGAACTCGCTGGAGGTATAGATCATCGGCAAGGGAAAGGGCTTCACGTATAGCCAAGGCTTCAAGCGTTGCTGGATCTCCAATCGCTCTATATACGATAGCTGACGCCCCTGCAAACGTTCCAGTTGCATCCCGGCAGATTGCCGCCACTGCACCAAAGCTCCCCCGGCCTCCGACCGCGGCATCAATGTTTATCTTGGCATGATTCTCCACCGGCGGCAGCCACCGCCGTGGTCTTGCTGCAGCTACTCTGGCCGTTGCTACCTTCTAAGGATATATCATCTTGATTTCTGATAAGTAGGAACTTATGAAGTCATTGATGGATTGTGGGCTCCTGAATACTCCTTCATGTATAGCTTTCCTTCTAGCTCCCCAAATTGCCCAAAGGGTGACCACCAACCTGGTGAATTCATCGGCATTAAGGCTATTTTTAAGGGCAAACAACCATTTTTTCGCACTATCGTGTTGCACGACACAGAGCTGATCCAACACTTGTACCGAAGACAGGGCCCATGTGCAGCGAGACATCGGACACTCTAGTAAAGCATGCTTCCATGTATCCTGGGTTCCACATAGAGGACACGCTGATGTTGTTGCCATATGGCGGTGGATTGGCTGGGGCGACTATTGCTGCGCATGCTCTCTAGAAGCCCACTTGGGGGTCGCGTTAACCCGTGTCTAGTCCAGCCTGCGCCCAATAAGCCCACTTGGGCCGCATAGTAATCAGTGAAAAATTGGTGTGTTTGCATGGAATCGAACTAGCAACTGCGCACAATGTCTTAATCTCGATAACCAAATGGGCTGGCAAACTCTAGTAAACATATTCAAGTTGTATTATATTTAAATCTTACCTCACATGAATGATATATGGACCTAATTTGCGTTCAACTGGATGGACCTTCTCTTTTGAGAAGGGACACCACAATTCCATTAAATCTCTGACTCCGCAAATGTGCTGGCACAACAAGCACGACAATTGTTGACATGTCCTTAGCCCATAGCTGCGTAGGTTCATGCAAACGTGCACCAACCACCGCCATAGCGCTAACTTATTACAATCATGGGGACAATGAGAAAAAGTATAAGAATTAAAGTTGATGCAAATAAATAGGCTGGTCTCTCTGTAGATGACTCCTTGGTGCACGATCAAGCTCATCACTTTGCGAAGCTCGTATAAAATTCTGGACATCTGCTTCGAGATGAATATTCACCATTCCCCAACCAGCAGCCGCATGCACCGCTTCCACCTATGTTACGCTTGCCATACGTCAAAGGTAGCCTAAACTTGATCCCTTGACGAACCCATCGCTACCAGGGACCATAAATCCCCAAGCTCATTGCTACTTCTCTGGATGATATGCTCCATCAATGTTGATATTGAGCAAGTCACCTTCAGGTCGTTTCCAATGCTTAGAATGTTTTTCTCTTTCCTCATACTGGTTTTCGTACTCAATTGCAGAGATTTTGTCAACCACATGGCCGCCTACATGTCGACACTCTATCAAGAGGCTAGCTTCCCCTTTATTAATTTTGTTTCTACGATTCCACCGGTTACATAACATGCAACATGCCTTCACCTATTGCTCCACCCTTTATTTCTACTACACAATTTTATTTTTGTAGACTTTGTTGGGCCTCCAAGCGCAAAGTTTTGTAAGACAACAACAATTTTTTCTTAAATAAATAACCTAAGATTTATCAAACTATGGAGGTGTACTATAAAAGTGGTCTCTCTCAAACAACCTGAAATCAAATACAAGTGGTCTCTTATGTCTCCAATTAACCTAATACAATTGTCAAATGTATAGGTGCACTAGTTCGACGAAGAGATGATAATATATGCGTAATATGGATGGTAGAAGTAGCCTTTTGTAATCTGGGTAAATACGGACAACAGGATAACACGTAACAAAAGTAAATAAAACTGTGTTTCAATGCTTGAAAATAAGGCCTAGGGTTCATACTTCCACTAGTGTCAATTCTCAACATCATTAACATAATTAGACAACATGATACGCCCTTAAAAAGTGTGGTAAAGAATCACTCCAAAGTTTCTTTTTTTATCGGAGAAAGTAAGACGAAATCATGTAGGTGCATTTGACAACAAAACATCGTCTTCCAAATCCTAATCTATTGAACCATCCCAATGTCTCACGCATAGTCCCTAAAATTGTACTACGACAAAACCATATTATACTATCGTTCAACCTTTTATGCATACAATACCCCAGTGTCACCGCGGGTATCTGTATGTTATACTAGACATTCATCGTATAATCTCAAATTCAAATTATTCAATCCAACATAAAGAATTTTCAAAGATCAAGACATCCACCACAAAAAGAATAGAGGGGGAAACATCATAAGATCCAACTTTATTAACAAGCCCATTATACAATCAAGATCGGAAACTTTTAGGAACATGTGAGAGAGAGATTGAACACATAGCTACTAGTACATACCCTCAGCATCGAGGATGAACTGCTAACACATCACCATGAGAAGAGAGAGAGAGAGAGAGAGAGAGAGAGAGAGAGAGAGAGAGAGAGAGAGAGAGAGAGAGAGTTGTTGGTGATGGAGATGGAGAAGATGTCCCCCACGGTTTCGGCGCCACCAGCAAAGAGGGGGAAAGGGCCCCTCCTTATTCTTATTCCTTGGCCCTTCCGAGGGAGAGGAGCCCTCCCCTAGATTTGATCTCTGTTTTCTGTCTCATCATTTCTTAAATAGGCAGAGATTCATAAGTTCGATCGGGCTGAAATTTTAACTCAACTTTATTATTCAGGACCTTTCTTGTAGTAGAAGTAGAGCCCCAACCGGCCAACACATGCCCCACACGTCGTTCTCCCTCATGAGGGCGTTGTTGTGGAGCTTAGCTGTGCTAGGGCATAGTTTGGTGTTGTGTTTAGGTCTTCCTTTTTTCTCTTTCGATTGCGTAGAGTTCTGTGTTTGCCGGTTATCTTGGGATCGGCTTTGTAAGAGGGCCACCTCTCCATCTTGTATCGTTCGGCCGTGTACCTTGTTCGGTGTTGGCTTTATATATAAAGCGGCGCGAAAGCCTGTTTCGAGTAATCTTCATGCCTCGCGTCACCTTCTTCATCCATAAAGAGGTAGGAACCCATGCCCTACTATTGTCATATCCATGCTGACCTTTTTAGTGGCGACATGCAAAGCATTTCCACCGTGGCCTTAGCGATCATTTCTCCTATTTCATGACTCTTGCTGCAAATAAGAACATGTATGATCGTAAAAGACACCATAACAGTCAAGACACACTCAAATTTAAAGCCACTATAACATTGCTAAAAAGAAATAGCAAAACCGATAGAAAATGATAATTTTGGTGATTTTAATTTATTATCATAGGAACACCAGTGATCAATAGGAAGGAAAGTAACAATATACATAGCAATGCCTAGCAGTTAGGGGAGTAATGCATAGGAAATGAGTACATGTCCTATGTAGAATGTAAGCTAGAAAAAAATCAATAGTGTAGATCATATTAAGGGACTAAAAACTGCAATTCATGGATGATAAATGTATTATTATGAATCAATACAAAAGTGCAAATCCAGAAATACTTCGGTTGCAATTGACTGACCGTTCCACCTGAATTCGATCAAACTTCGTTGACCAAAAGCATATTATCTTCATCAACTTCATGTCCACAAAGTGCCAGAAAAGATGCAAGAAGGATGACTTGCTCGTAGGTTAATCAATTTCTGAAATTCTCAAGTGGCTAATAAATAATAATTGTGGATACAACCAGCTGACTTCATTGATATGAATTTATTTTTCCTAAAATTTTGACGAAGCAATGCTATCAAATACCACCATCCATCTTACTGCTGACGTTACAAATTGTAAGACTCATCTCCCTATTAATCACACAAACCATGCCAGGCTATCTGTCATCAACATGCCTTGCTGTATGCAAGAATGAGAAAGAACTCACATAGTCATCCCAATGTTTTTTTTTACTGTATCCATGGAATTGAAAATCCACTCGGTGGTTGAAGGGAGAAATTTTGATCCGCTGTAAGAGGATACATAGTGATCAACTATATCTTTCCACAGGTACTCAATCCCACCTGAATTTCCAGTAGTTGAATTTGTGCTCGACTGACTTATGCTTGGCTGCCTGCAGAGCCTGTTTACTATACAACAGAGTATTTAGTTATGAATGAGGTTGCAACTTTACCATGTGCACAGTTAAATTTATTCAAGCTCCAATGTTACTTTCATAATCACGCTAGGCTTAATTTTTATCTTGCGGACGTTCGCGGACGATTACATGCTTACTTGCTTACAATGGAGTTACATGGTGTCAGGTGCATGTCACTATTATTTGCGGCAAAAAAACATGAGAACTTTAGTAGAAGCATGCAACTTACACACATAGTAGCCACTTATACTAGTACAAATCAAGCAATATAAGGGTACAGGGTCTGGTGCATTGTGCCACCTTTATATGAAACTGTTTGCGCTGGCTGAGTTATGCAAATCTCCTATTAGTTAGCTTGTGTGACAGTGTGACTGATAACAAAGAACAATGTATGTTAAGAAAAATCAAAGAATAATGCATATACTTGCGCACCAGGTGGGAAACTAACGCTCGCTAACCAGTTGAGCCCATTCCACTTTGTGTTACAACATGGAAAAGACATGGTATTATAGAAGCTTTTGAGATTTACACTAGAAATTTCAGAAAATCTTAAGGAACCAAGCCCATTTTTCTGACAGTTCTGGTGCTCAACACATTTATATTTATCAAGGAGCACATTGTTACTCACTGCTAGGAGGGAATCGAACTAGGAATATATATATATTTTTTAAAAATTATTGAACTAGGAATATTGATCAGAGGATCAGAGGAACTACGAGAGAGCTGAAGATAACTGCCCTCTCGCTCTCACTGATCTGGGCGCGTAGTGAGATGCAGCCCACGTGAGTTCAGAAACGGTCTCGCGCTGGGCTTTTAGGCCCGCATGATCGGGCTTTGTCGGGCGGTCGACGTGCGCGCGGCTAGGGAGAGCAAGGCAGCAGTTCTACTTCGTTTAGTCCCACCTCGCCTGTTCAATAGAACTCTGACCGGTTTATAAGTTCGCTCGCTGCAACCAGGCTTGTCCCTTCGGGGACATCCGATAAAATTGGAACGATACAGAGAAGATTAGCATGGCCCCTGCGCAAGGATGACACGCACAAATCGAGAAATGGTCCAAATTTTTTTGACATTTTCCGCACCGGTCCCTGGCTGCTACTTTCTCTATTACAGCCGTGCCCCTGGAGCCTTCTCTCGGTATCGCAGCATGGCCCCTGGAATCCTCTGTTTCTAACAGATAAACCCTTGCACTTTCAGTTGCGGCCTTCTCATCTTTAGCTGCAGTGCAGGAAATCTACCCTAAACTAAACTGTCAGTCAGTGTGATGCCCGGAATCAGATTGGCAAACTTCACGTTCACAAAATAACAACAAAGTGATCATGTTTTTTCTCTTTCCTTTTTTGTGTGATCATGGCTTTGTTGTTGGAACCTGCAAATGTAAACCCTTCCTAAGCCAAAAAAAGAACAGAAAAAGAGCCAGTATAACACATATATAGATATGGAAAAGGAGCAGCACAATATATGCCTATCAGCATGAACACATGTCTGGCAGAAGAACAGGCACGTTGCAGCAGTGTGCCATCTGCATGCCCCCACTGCAGATATTTTGGTCCATATAAAATTGCGTCTGCTTTAAACATGAAACGTCTTTCAGGCTCTCGGGGGCATGACAAAAAAATTATCATTCCTTCAGTATACGATTGCCAGGTACAGAAAACATTCCTTTCGTACACTACTACAGAAAAGTAAACTAAAACCTGCAAGTTAAACATGAGTTTCAGCCATTCAGGTAAACACAACGTATCACAATTCAAAGTACATTCAGAAATAGCACCGCCATTCCTATGGTGAATTCCATGTATCCAATTGTCTTGGGCACACAGCCCTGGGCCTCTACGGTACAAAGGATCGAATCGCCATCAACAGACGCTTAATGTAGCATAGAATAAGTCTGAATGTAACAGTCTTGAAAAGAGGAAAGTATAGCATCAGGATTGCAGTTCAAGTCCGTGCCTATTAAGACCTGCACCATTACCAGGAAGCTCTCGGACTTCCTCATATCATCTTCGTTGCTCCAAAGTAACATATAAACCCAGTTCAATATGTCTTCAGACAGCCCAGATACCATCATATGACACAAGTATTCAGAGCTCATGACGAAAAAAGAGCAAAAGAGGACGTGGTACATTGGGAAAAAAGACTATACAGCCAAACACAGGTTACCCAGCCGTACACGATCGATCTTTAGCAGCCATAATCACATAACATTTGTACATTTTTCTCAGTTCTACTAGTATTCTACTACTACCAAACAAACCCAACCTGAGGTCAAAAGAAAATCAAAGGTGTCCATACAGTAAAATTCGGGAGGGGGGAGGTTAGTGGGGAGAACACAGGACGGGACCAGCTGCCATTCGGGACCGTTCCAGGAATGATTGATTGTGTGGTGATCACGGGTTCTTCGGAAGGTGGAGAAAATCATGGGGGAGAGGAGAGGAGCTCCTGTTGTGATCCTTTTATTTGGGTCTGGGCACGAGCATGAGCTGGTGCATTCATTCCCTTGTTTTGATCTTCTGGTGGGCGTCGATTTCCACATGGGCTCACTGCACCTGCTCTGCTCGCTAGCTCCTTCCCAGATTCTGGGTCGAAGACGGTTCTCCTAACTTGGGGTTGGGGCACTGATACACACGCTAGTAAAATTTCCAGCTGAAAACAACACCTGAAAGAGAGATTGCCCGTCTAGCCCCTAGCGCGGCAGACTGACTGACAGTTTCCCTGAAGAAGACAGGTGCGAAGGTAAAGGAGCAAACGTGTTCTTACTTACCGCTCTTCGTCAGGTAATAACTAACTGGCTCTAGAATGAAATCAAAGGATAACCGGCCTTGCATGATGCATGGTACGTAGGTCGATTCAGAGTCATTCCTCGATTTTCTACCCTGTGTCTAGCTACATGATCCGCTGGCCGCACCGTGTAAAATGTTGTTGCTGATATCCAGGGCAACTTGCCGATCCAGGCCCGGGGACCAGGGTCCCCGGCTCTGGCTGGATGACCAATCAATGAAGTTTGCCAAGATCGGAGTCGGACGACGGGTCGCTTGATGAACCTGAACCACATGCGATGAAAATGAGATGCATTGCTTCTGCCAACAACGCGCGCGTATTTTTATATTGGTTTTGTGGCGCGACGCTCGGGGCTATATCTGGCCATGGCCCGGGCCGGGCCGGGCTTGGGCCGGGCCTGAAAAAGCCCACGGCAGAAAACTGAGGCCCAGGTCCTCCCAGGCACTACCATCGGACCTACTTTTGAAGCCCAAGCCCGACCCATCTGGTAAAAAGCCCTGAAAAGCCCTTAGGGCTTAGGGCCGTGGGCCGGGCCTCTTCCTTAAAATGCCAATATGCCAAGCCCAAGCCCGTCCAGGCCCTGCTGATGGGCTCAAAACTCAGGCCCAAGCCCGGCCCACGGGCAAGCCCATCGGGTCTAGGCCCTGGATTTTAGGGCCGGGCCTGGGTGGGCCGACAGGGCCGGGCCTGAGATGGCCAGGACTACTCGGGGCCGCCTTGAGAATGATCGTCGGAACTCCTGTTGTGATCTGCTTCTCAGCTGATATTCTGAAGGCAAATGACGGACTGGACCTGCTCTGCTTGTTCAGCTCCTTCCCGTAGGTAGATTCTCACTGAGTTGTTTCATCAAAAACAAAATTCTCCCCTGACTTGTGCCTCTGGTTTAACATTACTGCACGCACTGGTGAAATTGCCAGCTGAAAGCCCCAAGGGTCACTTGAAATTGCCGGCTGCACACGCTGACCTGAACCTTAAAGCAAGCAGTAGGTTCATCAATACACCGCCGTTTTCAGCAGCTGCTAGCTCTTTACTACTGCCACTACCAGCCAGCATCCCATCTCAGACTTATTCATTAGAGGTCAAATTGTGGGGGCTACATTGCTGCCAACAGCTAGAGAATACAACTGATTTCTCAAAAAAAATAAGAGGTAGAGAATACAACTTAACACAACACAATCTAACTCTGGGGAGTTCTCAAAAAAAAAATCTAACTCTGGGGACAAACTCAACACGATGATGTTCACGTTCGGCGTGTGCCACGTACAGTAGGACGGAGAGGAAGAAAAAATAGCACCGTGCTCTGTCTCTCTACCGATTTGGGCCGCGTAATGAGATGCAGCCCACGTGAGGTTTACTGCGAGGCTGCTTGCCGCTGGGCTTTTAGGCCCACGGATGGCTTACGCGCTCGCGGGAGCGGCCGGGGGGGCAGAACACAGCAGTCTAGGATTGTTTAGTCCCACCTCGCCTACGAGAGAGCGTCCCAACCGGTTTATAAGCTCACTCGTTGCAGTAGACTTGTCCCTTCGGGGACATCCGATAAAATTGGAACGATACAGAGAAGATTAGCATGGCCCCTGCGCAAGGATGACACGCACAAATCGAGAAATGGTCCAAATTTTTTTGAGATTTCGCGCGCCGGTCCCTGGCTCCTACTTTTTCTCTTACAGGTGTGCCCCTGCCCCCTGTCGGTGGCCTCGTCTTCTCTTACAACAAGGCCCTTCTGTTCCCCTGCAGTTGTTTCAGCCACACCATATCAACTATACAATATTGCAGCTGAGCCCAAGAAATCCTCTGTTTTATGACAAATAGATCCTCTAGTTTTACTTTATCAGCCCATTTTCATCTCTACAACCAAGTCTAAAATGGATAATCACTTACAGTTTGGCCCTCTTCACCACCTTATGTTTTGGGTAATTAGGCCCTTACCTAAATCTCAATCTCAACATAAGTAAATAAATCTATGCATCATGTAAATTTCTCTTCCAATGGCATAGACAAGGTTTAGACATCTTTTTACACATAAAAAGATGATACCCTACAATGAAGAACAAAAACCCCATATCCTAATTACGCAAGTTAGAGATTATCACAGCCAGTGTAATGTATTTGACATTTTTAATTACATACTTCCTCCGTTCCGAATTACTTATTTTGGATTTGTCTAGATACAGATGTATCTAGTACTAAAATGAGTCTAAATACATCCGTATCTAGACAAATCCAAGAAAAGTAATTCGGAACGGAGAAAGTACAAAAAAATGTGGACACAGAAATGTGACAGTTAACATCTTTAACAGCAGTGCATGAGATATTCAACCTACATAACATATAAACCCAATTCGACCGAGTCTTCAAACAGCCCAAAAGACATCATGAATGAAATGGACCACCAACATGGATACATAAAAGTAACAGCAACAATATATTTAGGCTTTAACAGCAGTGCAAGAAGTTCATCCTAAATAACACATAAACCCGATTCAACACATCTTCAAACAGCCCAAAAGCAATCATATTACACAAGTATTGAGAGCTCATAACCGAAAAAACAGGAGCGAAGGAGGACAAAACACATTGAAAAAGGACTATACAGCCAAACACAGATTAACCAGCAGCCATACTCCATCTTTACTAGCCTTAATCACACCTAACATTTGTACATTTTTCTCAGTTCTAATACTCTACCAATCAAACCCAACCCGAGGTCAAAAGATTCGACAGGCCAACATTCCCTCTTCAACAGCAGCTATTCCACACCACGGCAATCATCAGCTTGCTATACTGGTATGACATCCATGTCTGAAGTATCTTCACATCTCACGACCAGTCCTTCAAGGTTTGCTGGGAAGAAACAACTCCCCCACTGGCAACCAGATGAGATGGGCTCTGATGGAGGTACTATCATCAACACGCTCTCGTTCTTTTGAACGACCCCCATCACGCTCACAGTGCTGCCTTCCTTGATGTATCTGCAGGTACAAGATGGAGTTGAACATAATTATTCACTTACATCTTTTTGGCGCGCATCTTTGGGATAGAGGTAAACAGCTCTAGTTAGGCAGCAATGCTAGCCTTCTAGGTGGAAAGCAACATGAAGAAAATAATACCCTTCTTTTAGGCGCATTTTCCGGCCATCACTTGAGAGGTTCCTTTCTCGTAGCCATCTTAGAAATTCAGGAGACATGTCCTTGTTCTCAGGATTGACGTCAATTACTACCGATTCATCGACATATGGTGTCACCCGTGCACCGCTTCCTGTTCTCACCAATGCTCGAAGCCCAGACTGAAAATCTGAAATGTAGAAATCGACCGCATGTCGCTGCAATAGTTACAGGCAAAATGTCAAGGTCAGTTTGGAAGAAAGTAATATAACTGCATTAGTAAAGGTTTTTAACACATCTTTATACTAGGGAATAATTCATTGTATCAATTTATTTTAAGCATCATTTTTCTAGGCACTCATGAAAAAACAAAACTCTCACCTCTGCTGTCCGTAATCCCCAGGTAAACCGGCGATGCTTGGGGTTTGCAGTTTTTGAATCCCAGCCCCTATACTCATACAGCCTAGTTGAAGTGTACACACATCTCGGAATCCTTTGAAATGAGGACTCCAGGGGGAAATTTCCACAAGTAACAACCTGTGATGTTTGGCATACTGATCATTACCGAATGGTAACTGATAACGGAAAACTTAGAACAAAAAAGAATATGTGTCAACTTGTAGATTAATGTACGCAATCTCCAAAAACTGACAAGGAGTTTATGCTACATGTGGAACTAAGTGACTACAAGAACTCAATTATAACAACCATGCAAATTATACCATGAATAGTAAAACGAAATACAGAACTTTGGTGATATATTGGTATATTATGTGCTGACTTGGACACTGATAGTACTCAACTATGTAAAGGATAGTGTCATTAGGGCGCATTGCAACAGATGAGCATATGCTCAGTAGAACAGGATGAATACTGACGCTAAACAGCAATTTATGAGAGTGAAGATAAGGGCAATAAATCCAACAGGATCAGAAGCATTTCACATACCCCTGTAACCTTCACATACTCTCCATCCTTTGCAGTTCTGAGATCAGTATCAGGACAGCTATTGACAAACCTGAGCACGCCTCTCCTGCCCCGCCAAACATTCCAAGACACAAGTGCAGCAACAGAACCAATCATTGCAACAACAACTATCAGCACAATCGCATTGTGAACAGCAATAAGAATGAAGAGACCTACTGCAAACCCGAACAGCAAGAGTGTGATCACTAGCCAGAATACCCACTTTGAAATGCTTCCCATAACTGAGAAACCACCTTCACTGGTGAGTGTAGTAACAGCCTGGTTGTGAGCAAGCGATGTGGCCCGCGCCTTCATCGATGCAGCAGGATCAAGAGATCCAGATACTTTCCTTCTTGGGGCACCAGACGAATTCAGTGGTCCAGAAGTAACAGGGCCAGATGTGATAAGCCCAGTCGTAGGAAGCATTGGAGGGAGAGGGCCGGAATTCTGGCGAGCCATTGGGGTCACACCTCCAGACTGGGGACCAGATGACCGCTTTACTGGTTCGCCATGCTTATTGAGTGGCCCGGAGTTAGATTTTGCTCTTGCTGATCCTCCGGCGCCAGGAACTGAAGATGAAAGAGAACCAGAGTAGTTTGACCGACCACCAGCATTAGACACAGGTCCAGAGTTGGAAGCAGCACCGCCAAATGAAGGATTTCTCGAAGGCGCACTGCCTAGAGGACCAGATTTTCTAGATCTTTCAGCATGGAGCTCAAACATCTTCCCAAGCTCTCCAGATTTCTTGGTGTCACCACCAGTGTATGGCATCACATTGGATCCGAAGGTCGGGGCCTTCTCCTTAGGTTGCTCAGGCCGGCCAGATACATAAAGGCCACTGCTCAGCTGATGTGATGGAAATCTAGAACCCATGTTTCTGAACCACCAAAATCAAGTATATACTATTATTCAACCAGCTGTAGTGTAATCAAGCGAAGCTAACTTGAGTCTTGATGTGCACAGCTGTCCTTCTCACATAGTACAACCTACACCTTGAATCAGCTCCTGAAAAAGGACATGATAATATATAAATAGCCGATGCATGTGAAGTACATTTTGCCTATATGTGACCAAGAGATAATCACTTTAGAACAAATAGCATGCAGGAAGAAAATTTTTGATGTTAGTAAGAACCACAATAATACTTATCATATTTAAATGAACAACTTTTACATCAGAGTGGGTTAACTATAGTAAAACATGAGCTAATTAGAAAATTGATGCATGGGACAAAAAAACTAAAACATACTAGAATAAGAACCAACTCTTCAAAGAAAATTTAGCATGTCATACATTTGTGTTTCCACTTTGAAGTTTATTCTGATGACTTAACAGGGCAACAGCTTATGCTAAGCATATTTACTAATTTGTCAGACTTTTTTTTGTCTGACACTGGAGTAAAAACTTGCACATCATGAAAAGGCAATGCAATCAAGAAGTTCCTTCATGTATGGCTCAAAGGGAGAGGGCACCAGTGACAGGAGCAATGGCATTGTGCGGCAGGCTATGAGGGCTAGGTGAGGGACGAGTGGCGGCGATGGAGCAGTGAGGGGCATACACTAAGGGTCCACGGCGAGGTGAAGAATGCTGTGGAATTGATTGGGGGAGAAAGAATGGCTTGGGTTAATTTTAGGAAAGCGAAAAATTCACTTTTCAGACGCACGCCAATTATTGGCCAGCTTGCTTTTCAGCTAGCACACACATGCATATGGTTTAGCTGGCATTTATGTATGTCTTGCAATTATAGATGCCACTGATGCTACAGATTTTACCTGGCACTTACCAAAAATGCCTTTGTTTCATTACTGTGCGGGCACATTATACGTGTACGCTGGCACATACGAAATGCCTCAAGATTTTCAGATATTTATAAGTGCAGCATATAAGTGTATGATGGCACATTTCGTGCTTTCCTATTAGGTGACCCTAATAATAGGCTAGTATGAGAGTCTGTTATGACGATGACTCAAATCTTTTTCTATCATAATCATTGGCAACACCATTCTCGGACACAAGTTACTGAAAAAAGGGTTCACTGATGGTAGGAAAGTAAATCAACATCATGTCAACCAAATTAATGTCAGCAGAGCAGCGATAAGATTTGAGTACCAAAGCCATCTATAGCAGAGGTAGCTAAACAAACCATACGTGAAGTGAAGGACTGAGCCGTAGTAGATCTATTTCAAGATTCGGATATAACCCTATTACTTACAAGTTTCAGACATAAAAGCTGATATGACAAGTCAAGTTGGAATAGGATAATATAGCATTACCCCCAAATGAAGCTATAGACAAACTCTGGAAACATGCAGAATTCATGGAGACGTCTCCCCTGAAATAACTAAGCACGCCCAAATGTATGCAGAAAAAAGAAACTGCTAATTTTTGAGAGATATGATAACATCATCGGCAAGAAATGTGTGCCCCACCCCCTAACATAGCATCCAGTGTGCGGTGAAGTTGCCAGCGACAACATCAGATCTCAGATATATCTTGAAGCTTGAGCAAAGGACTCCCAGTGATAACAACAAACATAGTTATTTGCAGCAACCAGGACGGTAAATACTGACACCATTCTACTCCTGCAGTGAGTAATCGATTTGCATGACATCTAGATCCTAACCAACCAGGCCTTAAGCATACGAACAAAGTAACGCTGGAAAATAAATCGCAGACTGGCAGCAAAGCTCACAGGGGGCAATGCCCGTTTCAGATCGATGAATTTAGCCACCCGCAAAAAGAGAAAAAGATGGATGAACTAGTGCCAGATCTAGGCATCTTTCTGAACAACCAAGAAGGCAAATACCCCTTTTTTAATTTCAGAAATTACAACTAGAAATAGCAGCCAAAAGTGGTAGGTGAGAAATGATTCCTCGACCACAAGACAAATATATTCCAGTAATAATCACCCAAAACTCCGAATAAAAAAAGGCTGTAAACACACAGCGACTGAAAAGCCCAATCCCTGCCCGCATCTCACAGGTCGAAGCCCCGGGAAAGACGAATCTGCGGAAATCCCACCGGAATCTGGCTCCACCGACACAAGGAAACAGCGAGGCGCCGCATTAGCGACGCTGGCGGTCCCCAAGAACCGCGGCAAGGAGCACCACACCGCAACCACCACCTTTCGTGGCAGAAAGGACGTCCGTTTCCCGCAACCACCCCTCCCCCTCTCCTCTTCCCGGAACGACGGAACAGATTCGTCTAAGCAAGCAAAAAAAAAAACCTCTGAACTCGCCCGGACCAAGAAGCACGGGGGAGAGAGAGGCGGCAATGGCGGGCGAAGGGGCCAAGAACCCGCGGAAACGGGAGCGGTCTCGGACGGAGGCGTGGGAAATCTCTGCGTACCTCGAGGGGACGGCGGGCATCTTCTCTTGGGAGTGAGCTCCGCTCGCCTGCTGCCGCGCCGACGGAATGGGGGGAGTGGGTGGGGAGGGGAGGGGAGCGCGCGGAGCAAATGGAGTAGACGGGGGACAGAGAGTAGGAAGGGGGAGAGAGAATAAGCGGGGAGGCGGAGAGGGGGGAGGGAGAGAGAGAAAATAATGCAGGGCGAGGGGGGTGGGGGATGGTGGGAGCGCGTACGACGCCTTTCAGCTCCTCTCCCTCTCTCTCTCCCTCTCTCTCTG
The DNA here is from genome assembly GCA_032464435.1 of Aegilops umbellulata. Classification (NCBI taxonomy): domain Eukaryota; kingdom Viridiplantae; phylum Streptophyta; class Magnoliopsida; order Poales; family Poaceae; genus Aegilops; species Aegilops umbellulata. The sequence continues at coordinate 474,785,988 of CP136055.1, read as the reverse complement.
CGGTGTGCTGTCTGTCTGTTACTCCCACGACGAACCACTCTCTCTCCTCCCCTCCCCCGTGATGCAGCTGCCCGCTACTACTGTAGCTGCTGAGCTAAATGACCGTAATGCCCCTGGGTTGTTCTTTTTTCTAAAACCTTTTTTTTTGCGTGTGAGCAGTGCATTTTTGTCTTGGCGAATTCAAAGAGTTACTGGCTGGCAGGAGTAGTCGGAGTAGTAGTACTAAGTAGGAGGAGTAATTTCTAATTAATTACTTGGGGTAATGCCAATTGATTGGGTGGCGCTGCCAGTCGGGGAGATGATTGCGAGGGTGCGCTGCGTTTTCCTCTTCCTTTCCGTTAACAGCGCGCGATTAATTGTTGCGTCGGTGCGGGACGCAAATCTTCTCCTTTCTTTTCTTTGGGTGTGCAAAGATAATAATTTGCTGTTCCGTGCCGTTCGATCTCTGTCCAACAGCGTTGCTTCCCTCGTATGGAATGTGCACCACAGCTAGCCAGCCAGCCAGCGCGCCCCTTTCGGAAATAACCAATTTGGATGCGTAGGAAGAAATCACTCTGATGAGCCTGAGAGCAACAGCCATGAATGAATGATATCCAAGTGCGCCACTGGAGGAGAAAGGAGTACCAGCAGTCGTAATTAACGGCCCGGTTAGCTTAATAATCGCTTGCAAGCAACCATCATGATCAATTGATCATGGCGGTATGGTACATGATCGCTCGCGCCAGCCAACTAATCGCTCTGCTCTGCTCTGGTCTGTGTGTGCGCTTGAGTGGATTGCACTGAAAGTCTCCTCCCTCCTCCCCGTCTCCGGCCGGGCCGGCCGGACACGACACGGCGCAGGTACCGCAGAACCCACGACTTGCCGGTAGGTGCGCACGAGGCGGAGGCGGAGGCGATCGACCGGCACACACGCGCACACGCCATGTCTCGGCTCCGTCGCTCTGTCCGAGGCGCGTGTGTGTGGTGCCAACGGGCCGGACGATGGGTGCATCCAAAACCGTGGAGGAACGAGGATTATGTTATGCGCGTGTGGTGCGTGCTGGTAGATTACCAACGGTCGGCTCGGCTCGGCTCTGCTCTTGGCGACCCCCAACCACAGCCCACCCTACACGTGATGCTCGCATACGGTTCACGCCCTACGGACCTGCACGGGCACCGCCGGGCCCGACCGACGTTCGTGCAGCACAGCGCGCGGTTGCACGGCGCTGCAGTGTGCGCCTCGTCTCCTCTCTGCGACCCCCAGACTGTGTCTGTGGCACATGGCCAAAGGGTATATATTGTACGTGTAGCACTAGCTAAGAACACGGACACTGGTCTTGGGGGTGGCCAATCAAAGGGGTCGGTATTGTACGTATCTCCTTTCTAGATACCTTGCTGAATATGCAATGTAGTGTCTAATGACGTACGTCTCCCTGCTGAGTATATATATTACTGTGCTATGGAAGTAGCAACGGGTCAGTTGGCTGAGTTTTTGCCTTTTTTTTCGAATTGAATGAACAAACGGAAGTTCAATCGAAACAAAATCAAGTGACCCAAATTCCTTGTGAGTCGATTCCTTCAAGACAACCAACTCGGACTTCTCTCAACAAGAGGCTGAAGCCCACCGAAAAGAAGTTGGCTGCAAAAAAAAAACGCCCGTTAACCCGCTAACAACAGCGCAAAAGTCAGCTGGTCCCAACCATCACACATTAAGATCTCGAGATTATCCCCAAAGTAAATATGGATTCTCAATTCTAAATCGACCCCCGGATTCAGAAAAGTCATACTAGGGTTGATTGTAAATCAGCGCATGGATCTTACTAGAGAAGACCAAATTAACAAAAAAATTACTAGGGTTGATTGAATTAGAGGCACCCCTATACCCTTCAGGATGAAAATCAAACCAAAATCCAAGAGAGAAATGAATTAGAGGAAACCCTTTTACCTTCTTGAAGATAAAAAACAAAATCACAAGCAAAATGGACAAAAGAATTACTAGAGATGAATGAATTAGAGGCACTCCTACTACCCTCCCCAAAGATACAAACAAAATCACAAACAGATTTGACATAATTTTGACTATAGAAGAATGAATTAGAGGCACCCCTACTACCCTCCCCAAAGATAAAAACAAAATCACAAACAGATTTGACAGAATTTTGACTATAGAAGAATGAATTAGAATCACCCTATTACCCTTCCTCATGATAAAATCAAATGCACAAACAAAATGCACACAAGTTTTACTAGAGAAGAATACTCTTTCATTTGTAGCTGGTTTACCCCTTGGGTTGGGCTAACTTGAATCTATTTTGTTTTGTTTTTCACTAAGCTACCCTTCCTGACATTTGAACTTAATAAATAAAAGTTTTACTGCCATGTCAGCAACCTTTGATGTCATGACTGCAAATTTTAAAAGCATTTTAGAAAAAAATCTATGCCATGGCACCCATTTCTACTCATTATCTAAAGTTGCATGTGCAAGATGCAGAACTTGCATAAACACAAAATCAACAACAACATCTACATGGTGAAGCAGCCATAATCTTAAAAAGGTGTGCAACAGTAGAAGAGCCAAATTGGGACTATGAATGACATCCAGTTTTGCTGCCATGACAACCATTTTGATGCTACGGTAGCCATTTGGCCGCCATGGCTGCCATTTCAGCTCTAATTTGCCATGTCATGTGTCTAATTATTTAAAATTTGCATGTGGAGGCTACAGAAGTTGCAAAAATACAATATAAGCAGAAACAACTTGAACTTGAATCATACCATAATGTCGACAACGTAAGCAACACTATAAACAAACGAATTCAGGGGCAGAAGTAGCAAAAATAATTATGTAGCAGTTACTAGTATTGTGAAATTACATATGTGGTTGCCAAAAATTTCACAAATGCAATTATGTGTCATAAATAAATAGAAAGTGGTCTACTTCCTCATGATTGGCATTAGAATGAAAAACTACTGCTCACCAAAAAAATAAAAAGATACTTACATGACTAGGTTTCCTGGAATTGCATGTGTGATTTGCAGAAGTTGCACAAATGCCCAATCAGCAAGTGGGTCTACATTGGAAAGCAAATCACAATCTGATTAGCGATGAGGTACTCCCTCCGTTCCAAAATAGATGACCCAACTTTGTACTAACTTTGTACTAAAGTGAGTACAAAGTTGAGTCATCTATTTTGGAACGGAGGGAGTAAGAACCACACACAACACTAGTGAGCAGTCAAAAATAAATTAAACATAGTAGCATTAACTAGGGGGAAGGGTCACAAGATTTGATACAAGAAGGTCAAGGATCACAGGATCTTATGCAATGCAGAGAATCTTACACTGCCCTCATGTAACATGTGACTCTAATGATGCTCATCACCAGGAGTGAGTAATTCCTTCGTAGGCTTGCTAGAAGGTGATGGGATTGGATGAGATTTATCATGTAATCGACTCAAATTGTCAGGGCTCGATCCCTAGTATCCACTATGTTCTGAGATTGATGTTGCTATGACTTTGCTATCCTTAATGCTTGTCACTAGGTCCCGAGTGCCATGATTTTAGATCTGAACCCTCTATGTTTTCATGAATATATTTGAGTTCTTGATCCTATCTGCTAGTCATATGCACTTGTTATTGTTCTGCACTGTAGACCCCATAGTGACAATTGTGTTGGATACTCTCCGAGGATGACTGTAACTCGAGGAGTTCATGTATTCACCATATGTTAATGCTTTGTTCCGGTTCACCATTAAAAGGGGCCCTTAATATCCCTTAGTTTCCTTATGACCCTGCTGCCATGGGAGGGTAGGACAAAAGATGTCATGCAAGTTCTTATTATAAGCACATATGACTATATATGGAATACACACTATATTGATGAATTGGACAAAAGGGGTCAGTATTGTATGTATCAGCTTTGTAGATACCTTGCTGAATATGCAATGTAGTGTCTAATGACATCTCCCTGCTGACTATACATATTACCGTGCTATGGAAGTAGCAACTAGGGACTCAGTCGACTGAATTTTGTTTTTGCGTGAGTCGAACTCTTCTGAACCATTGATTTCAAATTGAATGAATGAACAGAAGTTCAATCGAAACAAAATCAAGTGACCCAAATTCCCTGTGAGTCGATTCCTTCAAAACAACCAATTCGGACTTCTCTCAACAAGAGGCTGAAGCCCACCAAAAGAAGTTGGCTGGGAAAAAACGCCCGTTAACCCGCTAACAATAGCGCAAAATGTTGGGGAACGTGGTAATTTCAAAAAAAATGCCTACGCACACGCAAGATCATGATGATGCATAGCAATGAGAGGGGAGAGTGTTGTCTACGTACCCTCGTAGACTGAAAGCGGAAGCGTTAGCACAACGCGGTTGATGTAGTCGTATGTCTTCACTATCCGACCGATCAAGTACCGAACGCACGGCACCTCCAAGTTCAGCACACGTTCAGCCCGATGACGTCCCTTGAACTCCGATCCAGCCGAGTGTTGAGGGAGAGTTTCGTCAGCACGACGGCGTGGGACGATGATGATGTTCTACCGACGCAGGGCTTCGCCTAAGCACCGCTACAGTATTACCGAGGTGGACTATGGTGGAGGGGGGCACCACACACGGCTAAAAGATCAACAGATCAATTGTTGTTTCTATGGGGTGCCCCCTGTCCCCATATATAAAGGAGCAAGGGGGAGAGGCGGCCGGCCAGGAGGGGCGCGCCAGGAGGAGTCCTACTCCCACCGGGAGTAGGACTCCCTCCCTTTCCATAATGGGGTCACAACGGCAATGGACGGTGTTTGAATTGTTAGACCTTTTATCTGCAGTGTACATGCAACTATATGTGTGTGTCGTAAAAGAATTGGAATTGTTCAGGGTTCGTTTGAACATTTTATACATTAATTGGTTTTCTAGCCATTTCAGGTGTACAATTCAAAATTAAACTACATGCACATGCTCCGGTGCACCAACATGGGTTGCAAAATCATATATGTGTCCACGGGTTTATGCTTATGTCCCATGCAAGAAATGGAGATGAAATTCGAACAACACAACACCGTGGCTCTCCGGCAAACTTCGACGTACTTGCTTTTGTAATTATAGTAAATCCAAAATTCGTCTAAAATTCAAGAAACTTGGCATGCTATCATGGAGCGGCATCAACATGCCGTGGTAAAAAATTTGTCCCATTTGGGACAGGTTTGGGTATAAGCTTCTCATAAACCAGAGCTTCTCACAACAAGTGTGATGGTTTTGGTAGGGAACGTTTTACCTTTCTGGACAAAACGATATCCGTTGCCTCTTCTTGATTTCAAATTTTTTTCCTAGTGTCAACATAGAACAATAGGAGTGTTGTGTCAATTTTTGGGATTTTTTGAGGTTCGCTTGGACATTTTTATACATTAACTGAGTTTTGTATGCATTCATGTGCATAATTAAAATGTGAACAGCAGGCACATGCTCTAATGCATATAAATTAGTTAAAAATTCACATCTGTGTCCTTGTTGCCTGCTTATGTCCCATGCAAGAAATGGGAATGAATGTCAAACACCCTGCCGCTGTCACTCGGACGGAAACATTGAGATACCTGGTTTTTAAATTCTAGTAAATCCAAAACTCGTCTGAAATTCATGAAACTTGGCATGCTATCATGAAGCGGCATCAACATGTCATGGTAACATTTTAGGCCCATTTGGGGCAGGTTTGTGTATATGCTTCTCACAAACCAGAGCTTCTCACAACAAGCATGATGGTTTCGGTAGGGAACATCCCACCTTTGGGGACGAAATGATATCCATTGCCTCTTATTGCTTTCAAAAAATTTCTCATGTCAACATACAAGAACAGGAGTGTTGTGTCATTTTTTGTGATTTTTCGGGCTTCGTTTGGACATTTTTATGCATTAACTGAGTTTTCAATGCACTTATGTGCATAATTCAAATTTGAACTGCATGCACATGCTCAAGTGCATATAAATTGGTTGAAAAATCAAATATGTGTCCTTGGGTGCATGCTTAGGTCCCATGCAAAAAATGAGAATGAATTTCAAACACCAGAGCACCGTTGATTGCCGGCAAAACATTGAGATACCTGGTTTTTAAATTCTAGTAAATCCAATACTCGTCTGAAATTCATGAAACTTGGCATGCTATCATGGAATGGCACCCGACATGTCGTGCTAATTTTTTTGTCCCATTTGGGGCAGATTTTGGTATATGCTTCTCACAAACCAGAGCTTCTCACAACCAGCACGATGGTTTCGGTAGGGAATGCCCCACCTTTGGGGACAGAACGATATCCATTGCCTCTTATTGGTTTCAAAAAATTTCTCGTGTCAACATAGAACAACAGGAGTGTTGTGTCAATTTTTGTGATTTTTCGGGGTTCGTTTGGACATTTTTATGCATTAACTGAGTTTTCAATGCATTTATGTGCATAATTCAAATTTGAACTACATGCACATGCTCCGGTGCATATAAATTGGTTGAAAAATCAAATCTGTGTCCTTGGGTGCATGCTTAGGTCCCATGCAAGAAATGGTAATGAATTTCAAACACCAGGGCACCGTTGATTGCCGGGAAAACATTGAGATACCTGGTTTTTAAATTCTAGTAAATCTAAAACTCATCTGAAATTCATGAAACTTGGCATGCTATCATGGAATGGCACCCGACATGTCGTGGTAATTTTTTTGTCCCATTTGGGGCAGGTTTTGGTATATGCTTCTCACAAACTAGAGCTTCTCACAACAAGCATGATGGTTTCGGTAGTGAACGCCCCACCTTTGGGGACGAAACGATATCCATTGCCTCTTATTGGTTTCAAAAAAATTCTAGTGTCAACATAGAACAACAGGAGTGTTGTGTCAATTTTTGTGATTTTTCGGGGTTCGTTTGGACATTTTATGCATTAAGTGAGTTTTCATTGCATTTATGTGCATAATTCAAATTTGAACTACATCCTCCAGTGCATATAAATTGGTTGAAAAATCAAATTTGTGTCCTTGTGAGCATGCTTAGGTCCCATGCAAGAAATGAGAATGAATTTCAAGCACCAGAGCACCATTGATTGCCGGCAAAACGTTGAGATACTTTATTTTTAAATTGTAGTAATCCAAAACTCATCTGAAATTCATAAAACTTGGCATGCTATTATGGAATGGTACCCGACATGCTGTGGTATTTTTCGTGTCCATTTTAGGAGAAGGCGCACTCGAATAATGACAGCCAACATAGGCATTTTATGAAAATAGCAGCCACTTTAATATCTCAAACGTTTGTATAATTGAAACCGTGTGCGTTCTGTTAACCATTCATATGACACCATGTGTCTTTGTTTTAATGGCTGTAGGAGGTGCCGTGCGGACAGTTTCTAGAGCTAGACTGAACGGGATGCGTGCGAGCGCAGTCCAGTGCGCAGGCGTGCAAGCTGTCCTCGAATGCGCAGGCTCACCGGGAGGCGTGCGAGATGTACGCTGCGCCGGCTCACTGGGAAGCGAGACCTTTGGCTTCCATGGCCGCCCGCCTTCCTCTCCGTGTGCGCGCCCCCCCTCAGCGGCATGGGACGCCGCCGTCGAACACTACCTCTCAGCGCCGCTAACTGCCGTCCTCCCGTGCCCCGCCCGTCGATCCCGGGACGACATGATGCAAAGTGAGAGCAGGATTTGTGCATCACTTCAACGCAAACGGTTCTTTTGGATGACCCATGTGCAACCACTTACAAACAATTTGGTAAGATTTGCATCTATCATATTTGGTATGTTGCCATTTGTCAAACTGGAAAGATTGTCATTTCTTGATCTAGTAACATTGCCATTTGTTAACCTTGTAAAACTACGATTTGTCAAAATATGAAGCTAAAAATCACTAGCAATATCTAATTTTCGCAACTAAAATTCAGTAATTAAGCATAGATTTCATTCATAGATTAAGCAGTCGTTCTTAACTTCTACAAACAGTTCAACTCAACAGCTAAACCGACCAAACTTTTCCCCAATTGTTGCCAACCACGTACTGAAATAGCTAGTTCAACTATATATACTAGCTAATTTTAAGTACGTTGTACAGTCCCACCATATCTATAGTTAAATGAACTGAACAAAATAGCCCCTAAATACTACTACTACTGCTGCGGAGGGGCTTTATACTACTTCCGGCTGCCTCTCCTCTGCCGAGCACGCTCAGTAATAGGCGGAGGAGGAGGAGCCTACCGACGAGCTGGGCAACCGCAATACGGTGCCTGCAGCTGTTGCAGCTTCAGCGATGCTCACCTCGAACGCCCTCTGCCGCTCCAAACGATCCCTCTCGAAGCGGTGGTTCTCCTCATAGATCTCCTGATTCCTCGCCTCTGAGGCGACGTGTGTCATGGCCACGGTGGCGGTAAGGCTCTTTGCGTGCTCAACGAGGCGCTCCTCCTCCTCTCGCAAGAATTCGGTGTAGCGCGCAAGGTCGTTGACACACATGCGGGCATCAACCTCCGCCTTCGGGCGGTGGTGGCGGAGCGGGTGATGGCCCAGATGGTCGACGGTGGGCTGGCGGCCACGGCGGCCGACGATGGGGTGGCGACCACGACCACCACCTCCTGCCTTCTGGCCGCGGTGGTGGAGCGGGTGATGGCCACAGTGGCCGGCAGTGGGGTGGCGGCCACGACGGCCACCTCCTGCCTTCGGGCCGCCGCGGCAGAGCGGGCGATGGCTTTGGCTTTCGACGGTGGTGTGGCGGCAACGGCGGCTGGCAACAGCTGCCGATGGGCACCGGTGGCGGAGCATGTGGTGGGTGTTCCGCGCACACCCAACAGGGACGCCACGCGCACTACACTACGTCGGGGACTGCGCCGCCGCCGCGGTGTAGCCTCCCAGATGGAGCTGTCCTCTGATGACGGTAGAGTGGCTGAGCAACGACGACGGACCGGTGCCATTGGCGATTGTGGGAGAAGCAGACGAGATAAGCTACACGGAGGGAGGGGAAAATGCGACGCAATACTCGCCGACCGTGAGGGTTTTTATAGCAGGCCGGTAAGCATTGGGATTTTGGGGGATTTCACTGGGTCGGGCTGGAATCTTACGTGGGAACCTACGAGGTTGCGCGGGAACGGGCTCACCGATGATTCATTGGCGCCACCGTTTGGCCAAAAGAACGCCCCCGCGTGCTGCTCAAGCTTGCGCTGTAAGCCGTCTGCGGCAGCAAGGTGACAAGCCGTGCGAGAGGAGGACGAAAGACCACGTACACACACGGTTAATAAAAAACTTTTGTGATTTAATTACCTACTATACCCCCGTCCTGGTTTATAAGTATGATTTAACTAATAAAATACGAATGCATGTCGCCAAAGATTATATAGTTGGATTCGTATTTGAACATAGTTTCCAATTATATAATTTTTATAACATGCATTAACATTTTGTGGATTAAATTTGAGGGAAAAGTATGGCACAAAATATAAAGGGGGCTATAGACTAGACGGAGGTGGTAGCACACGGCCGCTATCTACGCAGCAACGCAACTGTCGGCCAGTTTGTAGGCGACCATTTCCTGCGTGTTCAACTGCTCTATGTGTGTGGTTGCTTGCGGTTTAGGCAGCCGCTGCGCACTCTGCTCGCGTGCCGCCGCGCGCGCTCTGCTCTCGCGTCCCTCCGGGTGCTCTGCCCTCGTCCCTCCATGCGCGCTACCAGTGTTTGGGGCCCGCGCATGATTACGCATGTTCGGGTTGCACCGGGGACGACACGACGATGCAGTTACCCACTGCAAAAACTGTCATGCGGACGCACAGAGAATCCAGGCCGCCCGGCCCCCATTTATTCTTGCGGCCATTTACCTTATATCTGTCGCGTCACAGGACACAATAAGCACACCCACGACGACACATATAGAGATGACATCCAGAGGTTCCAATGGCGCTCCCCGTGGCTCCAATGGCGCTCCCAGCGGCCGACGATGACAATGGCGGGCGGTTCATGATACGTCTCCAACATATCTATAATTTTTGATTGCTCCATGCTATATTGTCTACTGTTTTGGACTATATTGGGCTTTATTTTCCACTTTAATATTTTTTTGGGACTAACCTATTAACCGGAGGCCCAGCCCAGAATTGTTGTTTTTTTGCCTATTTCAGTGTTTCGAAGAAACGGAATATCAAATGGAGTCCAAACAGAATAATCCTTTCTGGAACGTGATTTTCTTCCCGAATATGACCCAGGAGACTTGGACCCTACGCCAAGGAAGCTTCGAGGTGGGCACGAGGTAGGGGGCGCGCCCTACACCCCCAGGCGCACCCCACCCTCGTGGGCCCACCGAGGCTCCACCAACGTACTTCTTCCTCCTATATATATCCACGTACCCCTAAACGATCAGAACAGGAGCCAAAAACCTAATTCCACCGCCGCAACTTGGGGCCTGTCCCGGAGCTCCGCCGGAGAGGGTCGTCATCATGGAGGGCTTCTACATCATCATAGCCTCTCCAATGAAGTGTGAGTAGTTTACCTCAGACCTTCGGGTCCATAGTTATTAGCTAGATGGCTTCTTCTCTCTTTTTGGATCTCAATACAATGTTCTCCCCCTCTCTTGTGGAGATCTATTCGATGTAATCTTCTTCTTTTTGTGGTGTGTTTGTTGAGACCGATGAATTGTGGGTTTATGATCAAGTCTATCTATGAATAATATTTGAATCTTCTCTGAATTCTTTTATGTATGATTAGTTATCTTCGCAAGTCTCTTCGAATTATCCATTTGGTTTGGCCAACTAGATTGGTAGTTCTTGCCATGGGAGAAGTGCTTAGCTTTGGGTTCGATCTTGCAGTGTCCTTTCCAAGTGACAGAAGGGGCAGCAAGGCACGTATTGTATCGTTGCCATCGAGGATAACAAGATGGGGTTTATTTCATATTGCATGAACTTATCTCTCTACATCATGTCATCTTGCTTAAATCGTTACTCTGTTTTTAACTTAATACTCTAGATGCATGCTGGATAGCGGTCGATGAGTGGAGTAATAGTAGTAGATGCAGAATCGTTTCGATCTACTTGTCACGGACGTGATGCCTGTATACATGATCATGCCTAGATATTCTCATAACTATGCTCAATTCTGTCAATTGCTCAACAGTAATTTGTTCATCCACCGTAGAAAACTTATGCTCTTGAGACAAGCCACTAGTGAAACCTATGGCCCCCGGGTCTATTCTCATCATATCAATCTCCATCACTTTAATCTTGTTTTGCTTTTTACTTTGCCTTTTACTTTTCACTTTGCATCTTTATATCAAAAATACCAAAAATATTATCTCTATCAGATCTCACTCTCGTAAGTGACCGTGAAGGGATTGACAACCCCTAATCGCGTTGGTTGCGAGTTGCTATCGATTTGTGCAGGTACGAGGGACTTGAGCGTGGCCTTCTACTGGATTGATACCTTGGTTCTCAAAAACCGAGGGAAATACTTACGCTACTCTGCTGCATCATCCTCTCCTCTTCGGGGAAAACCAACGCAAGCTCAAGAGGTAGCAAGAAGAATTTCTGGCGCCGTTGCCGGCGAGTCTACGCAAAAAGTCAACATACCAAGTACCCATCACAATCCCTATCTCTCGCATTACATTAGTTGCCATTTTCCTCTCGCTTTCCTCTCCCCCACTTCACCCTTGCCGTTTTATTCGCCCTCTCTTTCTCCTTCCCCTTCTCCTTCTCCGTTTGCCTTTTTCTCGCTTGCCTTTTGTTTGCTCGTGTGTTGGATTGCTTGTTTGTTGCAATGGCTCAAGATACTACCAAATTGTGTGACTTCACCAATACCAACAATAATGATTTCCTTAGCACTCCGATTGCTCCTCTTGCCAATACTAAATCTTGTGAAATCAATACTGCTTTGTTGAATCTTGTTATGAAAGATCAATTCGCCGGCCTTCCTAGTGAAGATGCCGCTACTCATCTGAATAGCTTCGTTGATTTATGTGATATGCAAAAGAAAAAAGATGTCGATAATGATGTCGTTAAATTGAAGCTATTTCCTTTTTCGCTTAGAGATCGTGCTAAAGCTTGGTTTTCGTCTTTGCTTAAAAATAGTATTGATTCTTGGAACAAGTGCAAAGATGCTTTTATCTCTAAGTATTTTCCTCCCGCTAAGATCATCTCTCTTAGAAACGATATTATGAATTTTAAGCAACTTGATCACGAACATGTTGCACAAGCTTGGGAGAGAATGAAATTAATGATACGTAATTGCCCTATCATGGTTTAAATTTATGGATGATTATACAAAAAATTTATGCCGGATTGAATTTAGCTTCTAGAAATCTTTTAGATTCGGCCGCGGGAGGCACTTTTATGGTAATCACTTTAGGAGATGCTACTAAACTCCTAGATAATATTATGGTTAATTATTCTCAATGGCATACTGAAAGATCTTCTAATAAAAAAGTGCATGCGATAGAAGAAATCAATGTTTTGAGTGGAAAGATGGATGAACTTATGAAATTATTTGCTACTAAGAGTGTTTCTTCTGATCCTAATGATATGCCTTTGTCTACTTTGATTGAGAATAACAATGAATATATGTATGTGAATTTTGTTGGTAGGAATAATTTTGGTAACAACGCGTATAGAGGGAATTTTAATCCTAGGCCATATCCTAGTAATCCTTCTAATATTTATGGAAATTCCTACAACAACTCTTATGGAAATTATAATAAGATGCCCTCTGAATTTGAGAATAGTGTTAAAGAGTTTATGAATTCACAAAAGAATTTTAATGCTTTGCTTGAAGAGAAATTGCTTAAAGTTGATGATTTGGTTAGGAACGTTGATAGAATTTCTCTTGAGGTTCATTCTTTAAAGCTTAGATCTATTCCTCCTAAGCATGATATCAATGAGTCTCTCAAAGCTATGAGAATTTCCATTGATGAGTGCAAGGAAAGAACCGCTAGGATGCGTGCTTCAAAAGATGCCTTTATTAAAGCGTGTTCTTCCAATTCCTATGGAAATCAAGATGAAGATCTAAAAGTTATTGATGTGTCCCCTATCAAATCTTTGTTTTGCAATATGAATCTTGATGAAACTGAATATGATCTTCCTTTACCTAGAAGGCGTTCCAAAAATTTGGAGTATTTAGATCTTTATGATGAAATTGATGAAAGTGTGATTGAAAGAAATAAAAATTTAGATGTTGCTATACCCACTATATTGGATTTCAAGGAATTTAATTATGAAAGTTGCTCTTTGATTGATTGTATCTCCTTGTTGCAATCCGTGCTAAATTCTCCGCATGCTTATAGTCAAAAGAAAGCATTCACCGAACATATTGTTGATGCCTTGATGCAATCTTATGAAGAAAAACTTGAGTTGAAAGTCTCTATCCCTAGAAAACTCTATGATGAGTGGGAACCAACTATTAAAATTAAATTAAAGATCATGATTTTTATGCTTTGTGTGATTTGGGTGCTACTGTCTCCACTATCCCAAAACTTTGTGTGATTTGCTAGATTTCCGCGATCTTGATGATTGCTCTTTAAACTTACATCTCGCGGATTCTACTATTAAGAAACCTATGGGAAGGATTAATGATGTTCTTGTTGTTGCAAATAGGAATTATGTGCCCGTAGATTTCATTGTTCTTGATATAGATTGCAATCCTTCTTGCCCTATTATTCTTGGTAGACCTTTCCTTAGAACGGTTGGTGCAATTATTGATATGAAGGAAGGGAATATTAGATTCCAATTTCCATTAAAAAAGGGCATGGAACACTTTCCAAGAAATAAAATAAAATTTCCATATGAAACCATCATGAGAGCCACTTATGGATTGCCTTCCAAAGATGGCAATACTTAGATCTATCCTCGCTTTTATGCCTAGCTAGGGGCGTTAAACGATTGCACTTATTGAGAGGCAACCCAATTTTATTTTTAGTTTTTTGTGTTTTTCTTCTGTTAGGGAATAAATAACCCATCTACCTTCTGTTTGGATGTGGTTTTGTGTTTTAGTTAGTGTTTGTGCCAAGCTAGACCTATTGGATCTTCTTGGATGATAGTTATTTGATCTTGCTGTAATTTCCAGAAACTTTGCGTTCAATGCCCGAATTATTAAAAATCATCAGAACGTGATAAAATACTGATTTCAATTGCTGCTGATCAATAAACAAATTGTCTAGGTCGTCTAATTTTGGTAGATTTTTTGGAGTTCCAGAAGTTTGCGTTAGTTATAGATTACTACAGACTGTTCTGTTTTTGACAGATTCTGTTTTTCGTGTGTTGTTTGCTTATTTTGATGAATCTATGGTTAGTAAAATAGTTTATAATCCATAGAGAAGTTGGAATACAGTAGGTTTAACACCAATATAAATAAAGAATGATTTCATTAGAAGTAGTCTTTTGTTTTCTTTCTCTAACGGAGCTCACGAGATTTCTATTGAGTTTTGTGTTGTGAAGTTTTCAAGTTTTGGGTGAAATCTTTTGATGGATTATGGAACAAGGAGTGGCAAGAGCCTAAGCTTGGGAATGCCCATGGCACCCCCAAGATAATCCAAGGACACCAAAAAGTCAAAGCTTGGGGATGCCCCGGAATGCATCCCCTCTTTCATCCACTTCCATAGGTAATTTACTTGGAGCTATATTTTTATTCATCAACATGATATGTGTTTTGCTTGGAGCGTCTTGTATTATTTGTGTATTTGTTTGTTAGTGTGCCACAATCATCCTTGCTGTACACACCCTTTGAGAGAGCCATACATAAATTGGAATTTGATAGAATACTCTATGTGCTTCACTTATATCTTTTGAGCTATGTAGTTTTGCTCTATGTGCTTCACTTATATCTTTTGAGTGTTATAATTTTGCTCTATGTGCTTCACTTAGATCTTTTAGAGCACGGTGGTGGTTTGTTTTAAAGAAACTATTGATCTCTCATGCTTCACTTAAATTATTTTGAGAGTCGTAATAGCATGGTAAATTGCTTAATATTAAGATGTTTGGCATTCATGATTTGTGGAATTTTCTTTTGAGTGCGTTGAATACTAAGAAAAGATTGAAGCATGATAATTGTTTTGAGATATGGAGGTGATAATATTAGAGTCATGCTAGTGGAAGTAGTTGTGAATTTAAATAATACTTGCGTTGAAGTTTGTGATTCCCGTAGCATGCACGTATGGTGAACCGTTATGTAACGAAGTCGGAGCATGAAGTGTTTATTGATTGTCCTCCTTATGAGTGGCGGTCGGGGACGAGCGATGGTATTTTCCTACCAATCTATCCCCCTAGGAGCATGCGCGTAATACTTTGCTTTGATAACTTCTAGATTTTTGCAATAAGTATATGAGTTCTTTATGACTAATGTTGAGTCCATGGATTATACACACTTTTTCCCATCCTTCCACCATTGCTAGCCTCTCTAATACCGCACACTTTTCGCCGGTATCATACACCCACCATATATCTTCCTCAAAACAGCCACCATACCTACCTATCATGGCATTTCCATAGCCATTCCGAGATATATTGCCATGCAACTTTTCCACCGTTCCGTTTATTATGACACGCTCCATCATTGTCATATTGCTAGCATGATCATGTAGTTGACATCGTATTTGTGGCAAAGCCACCATTCATAATTCTTTCATACATGTCACTCTTGATTCATCGCATATCCCGGTACCCCGCCAGAGGCATTCATATAGAGTCGTATCTTGTTCTAAGTACCGAGTTGTAATTGTTGAGTTGTAAGAAAATAAAAGTGTGATGATCATCATTTTTTAGAGCATTGTCCCAAGTGAGGAAAGAATGATGGAGACTAGGATTCCCCCACAAGTCGGGATGAGACTCCGGACGAAAAAAAGAGGCCATAAAAAAAGAGAAAAGGCCCAAATAAAAAAATAAAAAAATGAGAGAAAAAGATAGAAGGGACATTGTTACTATCCTTTTACCACACTTGTGCTTCAAAGTAGCACCAAAATCTTCATGATAGAGAGTCTCCTATGTTGTCACTTTCATATACTAGTGGGAATTTTTTATTATAGAACTTGGCTTGTATATTCCAATGATGGGCTTCCTCAAAATGCCCTAGGTCTTTATGAGAAAGCGAGTTGGATGCACACCCACTTAGTTTCTTTTGTTGAGCTTTCATATACTTATAGCTCTAGTGCATCCGTTGCATGGCAATCCCTACTCACTCACATTGATATCTATTAATGGGCATCTCCATAGCCCGTTGATACGCCTAGTTGATGTGAGACTATCTTCCCCTCTTTTTGTCTTCTCTACAACCACCGTTCTATTCCACATATAGTGCTATATCCATGGCTCACGCTCATGTATTGCGTGAAGGTTGAAAAAGTTTTGAAAATGTTAAAGTATGAAACAATTGTTTGGCTTGTCATCGGGGTTGTGCATGATTTAAATACTTTGTGTGGTGAAGATGGAGCATAGCCAGACTATATGAATTTGTAGGGATAACTTTCTTTGGCCATGTTATTTTGAGAAGACATAATTGCTTTATTAGTATGCTTGAAGTATTATTATTTTTATGTCAATATGAACTTTTGTCTTGAATCTTTCGAATCTGAATATTCATACCACAATTAAGAAATTTTGCATTGAAATTATGCCAAGTAGCAATCCACATCAAAAATTCTCTTTTTATCATTTACCTACTCGAGGACGAGCAGGAATTAAGCTTGGGGATGCCTGATACGTCTCCAACGTATCTATAATTTTTGATTGCTCCATGCTATATTATCTACTGTTTTGGACTATATTGGGCTTTATTTTCCACTTTTATATTATTTTTGGGACTAACCTATTAACCGGAGGCCCAGCCCAGAATTGCTTTTTTTTTTGCCTATTTTAGTGTTTCGCAGAAACGGAATATCAAACGGAGTCCAAACAGAATAATCCTTTCTGGAACGTGATTTTCTTCCCCAATATGACCCAGGAGACTTGGACCCTAAGCCAAGGAAGCTTCGAGGTGGGCACGAGGTAGGGGGGCGCGCCCTACACCCCCAGGCACGCCACCCACCCTCGTGGGCCCACTGAGGCTCCACCAACGTACTTCTTCCTCCTATATATATCCACGTAGCCCCAAACGATCAGAACAGGAGCCAAAAACCTAATTCCACCGCCGCAACTTTCTGTATCCACGAGATCCCATCTTGGGGCCTGTTCCGGAGCTCCGCCGAAGAGGGCCGTCATCACGGAGGGCTTCTACATCATCATAGCCTCTCCGATGAAGTGTGAGTAGTTTACCTAAGACCTTCGGGTCCATAGTTATTAGCTAGATGGCTTCTTCTCTCTTTTTGGATCTCAATACAATGTTCTCCCCCTCTCTTGTGGAGATCTATTCGATGTAATCTTCTTCTTTTTGCAGTGTGTTTATTGAGACCGATGAATTGTGGGTTTATGATCAAGTCTATCTATGAATAGTATTTGAATCTTCTCTGAATTCTTTTATGTATGATTGGTTATCTTTGCAAGTCTCTTCGAATTATCCGTTTGGTTTGGCCAACTAGATTGGTAGTTCTTGCCATGGGAGAAGTGCTTAGCTTTGGGTTCGATCTTGCAGTGTCCTTTCCCAGTGACAGAAGGGGCAGCAAGGCACGTATTGCATCATTGCCATCGAGGATAACAAGATGGGGTTTATTTCATATTGCATGAATTTATCTCTCTACATCATGTCATCTTGCTTAAAGTGTTACTCTATTTTTAACTTAATACTCTAGATGCATGCTGGATAGCGGTCGATGAGTGGAGTAATATTAGTGGATGCAGAATCGTTTTGATCTACTTGTCACGGATGTGATGCCTATATACATGATCATGCCTAGATATTCTCATAACTATGCTCAATTCTGTCAATTGCTCAACAGTAATTTGTTCACCCACCGTAGAAAACTTATGCTCTTGAGAGAAGCCACTAGTGAAACCTATGGCCCCCGAGTCTATTCTCATCATATCAATCTCCATCACTTTAAACTTGTTTTGCTTTTTTACTTTGCCTATTACTTTTCACTTTGCATCTTTATATCAAAAATACCAAAAATATTATCTCTATCAGATCTCACTCTCATAAGTGACCATGAAGGGATTGACAACCCCTAATCGCATTGGTTGCGAGTTGCTATCGATTTGTGCAGGTACGAGGGACTTGAGCATGGCCTCCTACTGGATTGATACCTTGGTTCTCAAAAACTGAGGGAAATACTTACGCTACTCTGCTGCATCATCCTCTCCTCTTCGGGGAAAACCAACGCAAGCTCAAGAGGTAGCAGTTCACCATGCATCACGTAGTGGACACCCACGTGAGGGGGAAGGCCGTCTCGGTGGTGTACACGAACAATCCGGTCTCGATGGAGAGCTCCATCCAAACTATGGAGCAGTCCCTTGCCGAGGACAAGTATCGAGTGGTCAGCTTTGACCTCGAGTACACCATCGGTCATGCCGGGCACGATTAGAAGGTTGTCGTCGCCCAGTTGTGCGTGCGACATGACGTCCTCGTCTACCACTACCACCTTGCCACAAGGCCTTGCGAGTGTTTCTCTAGGTTTATCAAAAGCTCCGACTACAGTTTCGCTACGGTGGACACCACCAACGATCTAAAAGCACTCAAGGTTTCGGACTTGAAATGCCCGAATCTTGTCAACATCCAGCACCACTACAAGGTCTGGGGCAGTGACAAAAACAAACCGAACTCCCTGGTTGACCTCGCCTCGGCCATCATCGACCCCTACTACATGATGGTGAAGAATGAGAGCAATAAGGACAAGAACGTCTGGCACAGTGTGTGGCATGAGAGACTGGATGAACAACATGTCAAGTATGCGGCCATGGACGCATACACAAGCTACGAGATGTACAAGCGGATCATTGACATGAGGAAGTGTCTTCTTGTTTCCCCAGACGAGGGATCGAGTGAGGGAGTCCTGTACTAAGGGGTCTTCAGGCGTCCAGCCTATTAGCCATGGGCCGGACTAATGGGCCGTGAAGATACAAAGACCGAAGACTCTACTCGTGTCCGGATGGGACTCTCCTTGGCGTGGAAGGCAAGCTTGGCGACCAAATATGAAGATTCCTTTATCTGTAACCAACTTTATGTAACCCTAGTTCCCTCCGGTGTCTATATAAACCGGAGGGCTAGGTCCATAGAGGCCAACAATCATAATCATAGTCATACAAGCTAGACTTCTAGGGTTTTAGCCATTACGATCTCGTGGTAGATCAACTCTTGTAATACTCATATTCATCAAGATCAATCAAGCAGGAAGTAGGGTATTACCTCCATAGAGAGGGCCTGAACCTGGGTAAACATTGTGCCCCCGTCTCCTGTTACCATCAACCTTAGAAACACAGTTCGGGACCTCCTACACGAGATCCGCCGGTTTTGACACCGACATTGGTGCTTTCATTGAGAGTTCCACTGTGACGTCAAAGATAGGATCGATGGCTCTCCTTGTTCTCAAGGACAACGTCACCTCCGGAGGAGCACTGGCCCTAGGTCAAACCCTCCGGCTGGGCGGCTTTACCATGACCGCTCGTTCGGCCGTTCAGCCGATGATGACTTCTCAGGTCATCGAAAATCCCCTCCATGTTGACTCCAAATACTCTAAACAGATGGATCCGGCGGAGTTGTCGTCTTTAAACGAGCTCCTAGATCGCATCGCCGCCCCGGGGGTCGCCACAGACTATGATCGGGTTGGGCTTAAACCCGACTAGAGAGAAATTAAAACTCCACCGATCACCCATCAAATAGTGGTAGTAGAGGAGCAAGACGACAACTCTTCCTCTATACTGAGGACGAACTATGTTCGGATCTCCGAGCTTGAAGAGCCGGACACCTGCCGGCAGAATCACACGCTTTGTCCTCCGAACATAGAATCGGACGACAAGCCTAAAAATTTAGTTGACACCCCGGAGCCCGAATTATGAAGTTCGAAAGTTCTTCAGACTCCGTATCCCAAATTGGGTCAGGATTCGTATTTAAATCCACCCACCCACCGAGATATAAGCGCTCTCATGGGCATACAACAGCAGTCTCAGGAAACGGTCCACCACTTCTGGGCCAGATTCCTCCTTGTCAAAAACGAGATTAAAGATTGCCGTGACGGAGACGCGATCTCTGTTGGAAATATGCCCTAGAGGCAATAATTGATAGGTTATTATTATATTTCCTTGTTCATGATAATCGTTTATTATCCATGCTAGAATTGTATTGATAGGAAACTCAGATACATGTGTGGATACATAGACAACACCATGTCCCTAGTAAGCCTCTAGTTGACTAGCTCGTTGATCAATAGATGGTTACGGTTTCCTAACCATGGACATTGGATGTCATTGATAACGGGATCACATCATTAGAGGAATGATGTGATGGACAAGACCCAATCCTAAGCCTAGCACAAGATCATGTAGTTCGTATGCTAAAGCTTTTTCTAATGTCAAGTATCGTTTCCTTAGACCATGAGATTGTGCAACTCCCGGATACCGTAGGAATGCTTTGGGTGTGCCAAACGTCACAACGTAACTAGGTGGCTATAAAGGTGCACTACGGGTATCTCCGAAAGTGTCTGTTGGGTTGGCATGAATCGAGACTGGGATTTGTCACTCCGTGTAAACGGAGAGGTATCTCTGGGCCCACTCGGTAGGACATCATCATAATGTGCACAATGTGACCAAGGGGTTGATCACGGGATGATGTGTTACGGAACGAGTAAAAGAGACTTGCCGGTAACGAGATTGAACAAAGGTATTGGGATACCGACGATCGAATCTCGGGCAAGTATCGTACCGATAGACAAAGGGAATTGTATACGGGATTGATTAAGTCCTTGACATCGTGGTTCATCCGATGAGATCATCGTGGAACATGTGGGAGCCAACATGGGTATCCAGATCCTGCTGTTGGTTATTGACCGGAGAACGTCTCGGTCATGTCTGCATGTCTCCCGAACCCGTAGGGTCTACACACTTAAGGTTCGATGACGCTAGGGTTATAAAGGAAGCTTGTATGTGGTTACCGAATGTTGTTCGGAGTCCCGGATGAGATCCCGGACGTCACGAGGAGTTCCGGAATGGTCCGGAGGTAAAGATTTATATATAGGAAGTCCTATTTCGGCCATCGGGACAAGTTTTGGGGTCATCGGTATTGTACCGGGACCACCGGAGGGGTCTCGGGGGCCCACTGGGTGGGGCCACCTATCCCGAAGGGTCCCTTGGGCTGAAGTGGGAAGGGATCCAGCCCAAAGTGGGCTGGGGCGCCACTTCCCCTAAGGCCCATGCGCCTAGGGTGAAGGGGGAACCCTAAAGGAAGAGTCCCAAGGGGGTAAGGCACCTCCTAGGTGTCTTGGGGGAGGGAATCCTCCCCTGGCCGCCGCCCCCTAGGAGATTGGATCTCCTAGGGCTGGCGCACCCCCCTTGGGATCCCTATATATAGTGGGGGTAGAGGGCCTCTTGAAGCACACCTTTTGCCTTTGGTGCAGCCCCTCCCTCTCTCCCAAGTTCTCCTCCTCTCCTGCGGTGCTTGGCGAAGCCCTGCTGGATTGCCACGCTCCTCCATCATCACCACGCCGTTGTGCTGCTGCTGGATGGAGTGTTCCTCAACCTCTCCCTCTCTCCTTGCTGGATCAAGGCGTGGGAGACGTCATCGGGCTGTACGTGTGTTGAACGCGGAGGTGCTGTCCGTTCGGCACTAGGATCATCGGTGATCTGAATCACGACGAGTACGACTCCATCAACCCCGTTCACTTGAACGCTTCCGCTTAGCGATCTACAAGGGTATGTAGATGCACTCTCCTTCCCCTCGTTGCTGGTTTCTCCATAGATAGATCTTGGTGATGCGTAGAAAATTTTGAATTTCTGCTACGTTCCCCAACAGTGGCATCATGAGCTAGGTCTATTGCGTAGAGTCTTTGCACGAGTAGAACACAAAGTAGTTGTGGGCGTTGATTTTGTTCAATATGCTTACCGTTACTAGTCAATCTTGATTCGGCGGCATTGTGGGATGAAGCGGCCCGGACCGACCTTACACGTACACTTACGTGAGACAAGTTCCACCGACTGACATGCACTAGTTGCATAAGGTGGCTAGCGGGTGCCAGTCTCTCCCACTTTAGTTGGATCGGATTCGATGAAAAGGGTCCTTATGAAGGGTAAATAGAAATTGACATATCACGTTGTGGTTTTGCATAGGTAAGAAACGTTCTTGCTAGAAACCCATAGCAGCCACGTAAAATATGCAAATAACAATTAGAGGACGTCTAACTTGTTTTTGCAGGGTATGCTATGTGATGTGATATGGCCAAAGGATATGATGTATGATATATGTGATGTATGAGATGATCATGTTCTTGTAATAGGAATCACGACTTGCATGTCGATGAGTATGACAACCGGCAGGAGCCATAGGAGTTGTCTTAATTTATTTATGACCTGCGTGTCAACATAAACGTCATGTAATTACTTTACTTTATTGCTAAAGCGTTAGCCATAGTAGTAGAAGTAATAGTTGACGTGACAACTTCATGAAGACACGATGATGGAGATCATGATGATGGAGATCATGGTGTCATGCCGGTGACGACGATGATCATGGAGCCCCGAAGATGGAGATCGAATGGAGCAAAGTGATGATGGCCATATCATGTCACTATTTGATTGCATGTGATGTTTATCATGTTTATACATCTTATTTGCTTAGATCGACGGTAGTAAATAAGATGATCCCTCATTAAAATTTCAAGAAAGTGTTCCCCCTAACTGTGCACCGTTGCGAAAGTTCGTCGTTTCGAAGCACCACGTGATGATCGGGTGTGATAGATTCTTACATTCACATACAACGGGTGTAAGACAGATTTACACACGCGAAACACTTAGGTTGACTTGACGAGCCTAGCATGTACAGACATGGCCTCGGAACACAAGAGACCGAAAGGTCGAGCATGAGTCGTATGGTAGATACGATCAACATGAAGATGTTCACCGATGATGACTAGTCCGTCTCACGTGATGATCGGACACGGCCTAGTTGACTCGGATCATGTAATCACTTAGATGACTAGAGGGATGTCTATCTGAGTGGGAGTTTATAAGATGAACTTAATTATCCTGAACATAGTCAAAAGATCTTTGCAAATTATGTCGTAAGCTCGCGCTTTAGTTCTACTATTTTAGATATGTTCCTAGAGAAAATATAGTTGAAAGTTGATAGTAGCAATTATGCGGACAGTAGAAAGGCTTGTGTCCTTAATGCACCGCTCGGTGTGCTGGACCTCGAACGTGGTCTGTGGATGTTGCGAACATCTGACATACACGGTTTGATGACTACATGATAGTTCGGTAATGATAAATGGTTTAGAATTGAGGCACCGAAGACATTTTTGAAATGTCGCGGAACATATGAGATGTTTCGAGGGCTGAAATTGGGATTTCAGGCTCGTGCCCACGTCAAGAGGTATAAGACCTCCGACGATATTTTTTAGCCTGCAAACTAAGGGAGAAAAGCTCAATCGTTGAGCTTGTGCTCAAATTGTCTGAGTACAACAATCACTTGAATCGAGTGGGAGTTGATCTTCCAGATAAGATAGTGATGTTTCTCCAAATTCATTGCCACCAAGCTGCTAGAGCTTCGTGATGAACTATAACATATCAGGGATAGATATGATGATCCTTGAAATATTCGCGATGTTTGACACCGCGAAAGTAGAAATCAAGAAGGAGCATCAATTGTTGATGGTTAGTGAAACCACTAGTTTCAAGAAGGGCAAGGGCAAGAAGGGATACTTCATGAAACGGCAAATCAGCTGCTGCTCTAGTGGAGAAACCCAAGGTTGAACCCAAACCCGAGACTGAGTGCTTCCGTAATAAGGGGAACAGCCACTGGAGCAGAATTACCCTAGATACTTGGTAGATGAGAAGGCTGTCGATAGAAGTATATTGGATATACATTATGTGAATGTGTACTTTACTAGTACTCCTAGTAGCATCAGGGTATTAGATACCGGTTCGGTTGCTAAGTGTTAGTAACTCGAAATAAAAGCTACGGAATAAACGGAGACTAGCTAAAGGTGAGCTGACGATATGTGTTGGAAGGGTTTCCAAGGTTGATGTGATCAAGCATCGCACGCTCCCTCTACCATCGAGATTGGTGTTAAACCTAAATAATTGTTATTTGGTGTTTGCGTTGAGCATAGACATGATTGGATTATGTCTATCGCAATACGGTTATTCATTTAAGGAGAATAATGGTTACTCTATTTATTTGAATAATACCTTCAATGGTCTTGCACCTAGAATGAATGGTTTATTGAATCTCGATCATAGTGATACACATGTTCATGCCAAAAGATATAAGATAGTAATGATAGTACCACCTACTTGTGGCACTGCCATGTAAGTCATATTGGTATAAAACGCATGAAGAAGCTCCATGTTGATGGATCTTTGGACTCACTCATTTTTGAAGGGATTGAGACATGTGAACCATGTTTATTGGTAGATATGCATGAAGAAACTCCATACAGATGGATCGTTTGGACTCACTTGATTTTGAATCACTTGAGACATGCAAATCACACCACATGGACAAGATGACTGAAAGACCTCGTTTTCAGTAAAATGGAACAAGAAAGCAACTTGTTGGAAGTTACACTTTTTGATGTGTGCAGTCCAATGAGTGCTGAGGCAAGCAGTGGATATCGTTATGCTCTTACTTCACAGATGATTTGAGTAGATACTGAGCATATTTACTTGATGAGACACAAGTCTGAAATATTGAATGGTTCAAGTAATTTCAGAATGAAGCTGAAGATCGTCGTGACAAGAGGATAAAATATCTATGATATGATCATAGAGATGAATATCTGAGTTGCGAGTTTGGTACACAATTTAGACATTGTGGAAATTGTTTCACGACTAGTACCGCCTGGAACACCATAGTGTGATGGTGTGTCCGAACATCATAACTGCACCCTATTGGATATGATGCATACCATGATGTCTCTTATCGAATTACCACTATCGTTCATGGGTTAGGCATTGGAGACAACCGCACTCACTTTAAATAGGGCACCACGTAATTCCGATGAGATGACACCGTATGAACTATGGTTTAGAGAAACCTAAGCTGTCATTTCTTAAAAGTTTGGGGCTGCTACACTTATATGGAAAAGTTTCAGGCTGATAAGCTCGAACCCAAAGCGGATAACTGCATCTTCATAGGACACCCAAAACAGTTGGGTATACCTCCTGTCTCAGATCCGAAAGCAATAGGGATTGTTTCTCAAATCGGGTCCTTTCTCGAGGAAAAGTTTCTCTCGAAAGAATTGAGTGGGAGGATGGTGGAGACTTGATGAGGTTATTGAACCGTCACTTCAACTAGTGTGTAGCAGGGCATAGGAATTGTTCCTATGGCACCTACACCAATTGAAGTGGAAGCTTATGATAGTGATCATGAGACTTCGGATCAAGTCACTCCCAAACCTCGTAGGACGACAAGGATGTGTACTACTTCAGAGTGGCACGTAATCCTGTCTTGGAAGTCATGTTGCTAGACAACAATGAACCTACGAGCTATGGAGAAGCGATGGTGGGCCCGGATTCCGATGGATGGCTCGAGGCCATAAAATCCGAGAGAGGATCCATGTATGAAAACAAAGTGTAGACTTTGAAAGAACTACTTGATGGTCATAAGGCTGTTGAGTACAGATGGATTTTAAAAGGAAGACGGACAATGATGGTAAGTATCACCATTAAGATAGCTCGACTTGTCATTAAGATGTTTTCCGACAAGTTCAAGGAGTTGACTGCGATGAGACTTTCTCACTCATAGCGATGCTAAGAGTCTGTTGAAATTATGTTAGCGATTACTGCATTATTTATGAAATTGTGCAGATAGGATGTCAAAAACCATTGTTTCCTCGACGATTTTCTTGAGGAAAGGTTGTATGTGATGCAGCCAGAAGGTTTTGTCAATCCTGAAAGATGCTAATAAGTATGCAAAGCTCCAGCAATCCTTCTAAGGACTGGAGTAAGCATCTCGGAGTTGGAATGTACACTTTGATGAGTTGATCAAAGATTTTAGGTTTATACAAAGTTTATGAGAAACTTGTAATTCCAAAGAAGTGAGTGGGAGCACTATAGAATTTCTGACGAGTATATGTTGTTGACATATTGTTGATCAGAAATGATGTAGAATTTCTGGAAAGCATATAGGGTTATTTGAAGAGTGTTTTCAATGGAAAACCTGGATTAAGCTACTTGAACATTGAGCATCAAGATCTATAAGGATAGATCAAAATCGCTTAATAGTACTTTCAAATGAATACATACCGTGACAAGATTTTGAAGGAATTCAAAATAGATCAGCAAAGAAGGAGTTCTTGGCTGTATTACACGCGTGAGTATTGAGTAAGACTCAAGACCTGACCACGACAGAAGAGGGAGAAAGGACGAAGGTCGTCCCCTATGCTTAGACATAGGCTCTAAAGTATGCTATGTTGTGTACCGCACCTGAAGTGTGCCAAGCCATGAGTCAGTCAAGGGGTACAAGTGTGATCCAGGAATGGATCAAAGGACAACGGTCAAGGTTATCCTTAGTAACTAGTGGACTAAGGAATTTTCTCGATTATGGAGGTGGTAAAAGATTTTGTCGTAAAGGGTTACGACGATGCAAACTTTGACACTGATCCAGATTATTCTAAGTAGTAAATTGGATTCGTATAGTAGAACAGTTATTTGGAATAGCTCCAAATAGAGCGTGGAAACTGCATCTAGGAGATGACATAGAGATTTGTAAAGCACACACGGATCTGAAAGGTTCAGACCCGTTGACTATAACATCTCTCACAAGCATAACATGATCAAACCCAGAACTCTTGAGTGTTAATCACATATCGATGTGAACTAGATTATTGACTCTAGTGCAAGTGGGAGACTGTTGGAAATATGCCCTAGAGGCAATAATAAATAGGTTATTATTATATTTCCTTGTTCATGATA
Organism: Aegilops umbellulata; assembly: GCA_032464435.1. Classification (NCBI taxonomy): domain Eukaryota; kingdom Viridiplantae; phylum Streptophyta; class Magnoliopsida; order Poales; family Poaceae; genus Aegilops; species Aegilops umbellulata. The sequence goes on along the minus strand of CP136055.1, from coordinate 474,759,050 downwards.
ATCGTTTATTATGCATGCTAGAATTGTATTGATAGGAAACTCAGATACATGTGTGGATACATAGACAACACCATGTCCCTAGTAAGCCTCTAGTTGACTAGCTCGTTGATCAATAGATGGTTACGGTTTCCTAACCATGGACATTGGATGTCATTGATAACGGGATCACATCATTAGAGGAATGATGTGATGGACAAGACCCAATCCTAAGCCTAGCACAAGATCATGTAGTTCGTATGCTAAAGCTTTTTCTAATGTCAAGTATCGTTTCCTTAGACCATGAGATTGTGCAACTCCCGGATACCTTAGGAATGCTTTGGGTGTGCCAAACGTCACAACGTAACTGGGTGGCTATAAAGGTGCACTACGGGTATCTCCGAAAGTGTCTGTTGGGTTGGCACGAATCGAGACTGGGATTTGTCACTCCGTGTAAACGGAGAGGTATCTCTGGGCCCACTCGGTAGGACATCATCATAATGTGCACAATGTGACCAAGGGGTTGATCACGGGATGATGTGTTACGGAACGAGTAAAAGAGACTTGCCGGTAACGAGATTGAACAAAGGTATTGGGATACCGATGATCTAATCTCGGGCAAGTATCGTACCGATAGACAAAGGGAATTGTATACGGGATTGATTAAGTCCTTGACATCGTGGTTCATTCGATGAGATCATCGTGGAACATGTGGGAGCCAACATGGGTATCCAGATCCCGCTGTTGGTTATTGACCGGAGAACGTCTCGGTCATGTCTGCATGTCTCCCGAACCCGTAGGGTCTACACACTTAAGGTTCGATGATGCTAAGGTTATAAAGGAAGCTTGTATGTGGTTACCGAATGTTGTTCGGAGTCCCGGATGAGATCTCGGACGTCACGAGGAGTTCCGGAATGGTCCGTAGGTAAAGATTTATATATAGGAAGTCCTATTTCGGCCATCGGGACAAGTTTCGGGGTCATCGGTATTGTACCGGGACCACCGGAGGGGTCTCGGGGGCCCACCGGGTGGGGCCACCTATCCCGGAGGGTCCCTTGGGTTGAAGTGGGAAGGGATCCAGCCCAAAGTGGGCTGGGGCAACACTTCCCCTAAGGCCCATGCGCCTAGGGTGAAGGGGGAACCCTAAAGGAAGAGTCCCAAGGGGGTAAGGCACCTCCTAGGTGCCTTGGGGGGGAGGGAATCCTCCCCTGGCCGCCGCCCCCTAGGAGATTGGATCTCCTAGGGCTGGCACACCCACCCTTGGGATCCCTATATATAGTGGGGGTAGAGGGCCTCTTGAAACACACCTTTTGCCTTTGGTGCAGCCCCTCCCTCTCTCCCAAGTTCTCCTCCTCTCCTGCGGTGCTTGGCGAAGCCCTGCTGGATTGCCACGCTCCTCCATCATCACCACGCCGTTGTGCTGCTGCTGGATGGAGTCTTCCTCAACCTCTCCCTCTCTCCTTGCTGGATCAAGGCGTGGGAGACGTCATCGGGCTGTACGTGTGTTGAACGCGGAGGTGCTGTCCGTTCGGCACTAGGATCATCGGTGATCTGAATCACGACGAGTACGACTCCATCAACCCCGTTCACTTGAACGCTTCCGCTTAGCGATCTACAAGGGTATGTAGATGCACTCTCCTTCCCCTCGTTGCTGGTTTCTCCATAGATAGATCTTGGTGATGCGTAGAAAATTTTGAATTTCTGCTACGTTCCCCAACAATCTCAGCATTCCGCAACAATTGTACGGATGAAGGAATCCTCAACGCCATCAACCGTCGTCGCGTATCACACTTCGTAGACTTGGCAACCATAGTACAGAAGTACTGCACAATGGAAAGCGCCTGGAAAGCTCAGGCAGCCCGCTGGGAACCACTGGTTTCCACCCAACCCCTCATTCAGGCGAAAAGGACGCACCCTCATGGCACGCCCGGCCCAATAGTAAAGAAATATAAGCCCGTTACAGGGCACGAAACCGTTCTGGAGGGATGGCTCGATGGTCCATGCAAAATACACACAACACCGGATACCATACCAACCCACAGCCTTAGAGCATGTTGGATACTCCGGCAAGTGGCCAAGAGCGGCAATGATATCCTCGCCAAAAACACCCCAGAGCAACCCCCCCGAAGACGACGACCTGAGATTACTGACGGTCTTCGAGACCTTCGCTTCAAACAATAAGCGCAAAAGGCACTCCACGACCCCGCCGAAGTCTGCCAAATCGCAGCAATAAACCCTTGGAACGACACGGCTATAAGTTTTAATGCCAGTGACGAACCAAAATTCAAGACAGTCCGGGCACCAGCCGCCTTGGTCCTCAGTCCGATCGTGGACGGTTTTCGGCTCACTAAGGTTCTCATCGACAACGGCTGATACGTCTCCAACGTATCTATAATTTTTGATAGTTCCATGCTATTATATTATCTGTTTTGGATGTTTATGGGCTTTATTAAACACTTTTATATTATTTTTGGGACCAACCTATTAAGCCAGAGCCCAGTACCAGTTTCTGTTTTTTGCCTATTTTGGTGTTTCGCAGAAGGAATATCAAACGGAGTCCAAACGGAATGAAACCTTCGGGAGAGTTATTTTTGGAACGGAAGCAATCCAGAAGACTTGGGGTGTACGTAAGGAAAGCAACGAGGAAGGCACGAGGCAGGGGGCGCGCCCTCCACCCTCGTGGGCCCCTCGTGGCTCCCCTGACATATTTCTTCCTCATATATATATACCAATATACCCTAAAACCATCGAGGAACATAATAGATCAGGAGTTCCGCCGCCGCAAGCCTCTATAGCCACCAAAAACCAATCGGGACCCTGTTCTGGCATCCTGCCGGAGGGGGGAACCCTCACCGGTGGCCATCTTCATCATCCCGGCGCTCTCCATGACGAGGAGGGAGTAGTTCACCCTCGGGGCTGAGGGTATGTACCAGTAGCTATGTGTTTGATCTCTCTCTCTCTCTCTCACTCTCTCTCTCTCTCGTGTTCTTGAGGTGATACGATCTTGATGTATCGCGACCTTTGCTATTATAGTTGGATCTTATGATATTTCTCCCCCCTCTACTCTCTTGTAATGGATTGAGTTTTCCCTTTGAAGTTATCTTATTGGATTGAGTCTTTAAGGATTTGAGAACACTTGATGTATGTCTTGCATGTGCGTATCTGTGGTGACAATGGGATATCACGCGTTTCACTTGATGTATGTTTTGGTGATCAACTTGCGGGTTCCGCCCATGAATCTATGCATAGGGGTTGGCACACGTTTTCATCTTGACTCTCCAGTAGAAACTTTGGGGCACTCTTTGAAGTACTTTGTGTTGGTTGAATAGACGAATCAGAGATTGTGTGATGCATATTGTATAATTATACCCATGGATACTTGAGGTGACATTGGAGTATCTAGGTGGAATTAGGGTTTTGGTTGATTTGTGTCTTAAGGTGTTATTCTAGTACGAACTCTTGAATAGATCGATCCGAAAGAATAACTTCGAGGTGGTTTCGTACCCTACCATAATCTCTTCGTTTGTTCTCTGCTATTAGTGACTTTGGAGTGACTGTTTGTTGCATGTTGAGGGATAGTTATATGATCCAATTATGTTATTATTGTTGAGATAACTTGCACTAGTGAAAGTATGAACCCTAGGCCTTGTTTCCTAGCATTGCAATACCATTTACGCTCACTTTTACCTTTAGTTACCTTGCTGTTTTTATATTTTCAGATTACAAAAACCTATATCTACCATCCATATTGCACTTGTATCACTATCTCTTCGCCGAACTAGTGCACCTATACAATTTACCATTGTATTGGGTGTGTTGGGGACACAAGAGACTCTTTGCTATTTGGTTACAGGGTTGCTTGAGAGAGACCATCTTCAACCTACGCCTCCCACAGATTGATAAACCTTAGGTCATACACTTGAGGGAAATTTGCTACTGTCCTACAAACCTCTGCACTTGGAGGCCCAACAACGTCTACAAGAAGAAGGTTGCGTAGTAGACATCAAGCTCTTTTATGGCGTCGTTGCCGGGGAGTCTAGGTAAGCGACACTCACACCCCGTCAACTAAGCTCTTTTCTGGCGCCATTGCCGGGGAGGTGAGTGCTTGAAGGTATATCTTTAGATCTTGCAATCGAATCTTTTAGTTTCTTTTTTTATCACTAGTTTAGTCTATAAAAGAAAATTACAAAAAAATGGAATTGAGTTTGTCTCATACGCTTCATCTTTTTAATATCTTTCGTGAGTATGATGGAAAGGAAAATTGTGCCAAAATGTTAGAAGAAGAATGCATTAAAATGTTTGGCACTAAATCTTTGAATGATGAGCATGATTGCAATGTTGTTAGTATAAACTCCTTGAATATCCATGGTACTAATGATGATTGCACTAGTCATGATGAAAATATCTCTTATAAGTATGCCGATTTTTATGGAGTGCATAGAGTTTGCAAATACATACCAAAAAGGGAAGATAGATTTTGCAAGAGGCATATGTACTTAGAAACTAAATGGTTTCAAGAAAGGCTAGGTGTTTGTGCTGAAAATTTAAATTTTCTTAGCCGTACTTGTGAACTTTGCAATGAACGTGGCATTTAACTATCCGATGCAAATTGTTTCATGATCTAATCGTTTCCAAGAATTGTGATGACTTGATTTCCCTTGCACATCATAATGAACTTAGTTTGCTTATGGGTTATGAAGAAATGAAACGTATAACTAACTATCTTCCAGTATTTGCCCTTGATAAACTTCTTGATTTTGATCTAGAGGAAATTTATATGTATTGTGCAGTGAATTGCATTGAAAATCCTTATATTGCCAATTACATAAAGAAAAGAAAAGAAATAGAAGATGAAGAGAATACTAATGAAAGGGAAGAGACTTACCAATATCCTCCTATTATTTCTTATCATGAATCAGGTAACGAGGAGGAGCCTCCTATTCAACCAATCTCATTAATAAGGAGCTCCAAAAAGAGGATTGAACCCACACATAATGTGAAGAAGAAAAAGAAAATACGGAGAAGCAAAGATAAAAAGATATCTCTCCCACATAATGTTGCTCCTATTGCTTGTTGTGATGATTATGATTGAGAAGATAATGATACTTCTTATGATCTTGAAAATCTTTTTGGCACTTGCTTGGAAGAATATGATAATTGCTGTACTATTGGTGCTATCCATACTATTAATGATGAGAGTGATTATGCTTATGATATGAAAAGGCCCAAGCTTGGGGATGCTATGTGTAACACCCCGGTGTAATGATGCTACAGTAACCCCTAGGGCTATGTTAATCTTTTTGCTAAACATGTGCCTGATCATTATTGTCTCATGTTCTTTCAAATTCCAGTTGTTTTCAAATTCAAATTCTGTGTGAAATTCAAAATGCTCAGACATGAAAACAAAAATGTTCATCATGTGCCAAATATTCCACAACTAATATTGGTGGTGGACCAACATTTTTGCTAAAGGTTTAAGTGGCCTAAGCTACTTAAAACGGTGACCTAAGTAATAAATTATATGCCTTTTTAATTTATAAAATTGGCAATATTTTTCTAAAGTCTCACAATATTTTTGTGGCAGTGCATATACTTCTTGGAAATTATTTTGGCCAATGGCATAATTTTTGCAAAGTCTTTATTGGCTAAAAGAAAAAGAAAAGAAAATGCAAAAGCTGCTAAAAAAAGAAAAGAAAAGGAGAAGTAGAGGGGGAGAGAGAGAGGCCCTCTGCCTCACTCAGGCTTCGGCCCACCCAGGCCAGCTGGCGCAATAGGCCGGCCCACACCCCCCTGGGTCGTCGCTCTCCCCTCCCCCTATTCAACCGACTGAGGGCGCGCGCCTGCGCGTCACCGCCGGACCACCTCGCCGTCGACGGGAGAGGATAAGGCCCCGTCGCCTCGGGCTCCCCTCTCCCCTCCCACTTGCCCTGCCGCCCCCACTCGCGCCAGTCCCTATCCCCTCTCCCTGCTCGCTCCGTCGCCTCGCCTCCTTCTCAGTTCCACCACACCGAGCGGAATCGCCGCCGTCCTCCGTCGCCACCGCGGCGACCGGCACCGCTCTGGCCGCTCGCGCTGTCCAGCAGCTCCGCCGTCGTCGACTAACTCGTCCCCGTCCACGAGTGCAAGCAGGGAGCATCGCAGGCCGTGGATCGAGCCGCCCCCTTCCGCCTCGGTCGCCGGCGATCTTCCTCCTCTCCGGGGACTCCTGCTGCTACTAAGCCTCTCACCGGCCTCCGTGTGCCATGCGATGAGCTCCTCCCTCCCTCCTTTCCTCTCCCCGTGCTCTTCCCCACGCCGTAGCTAGCTCGCCCGCAAGCCGAGCTCCGCCGCCCGCCATTGCCGTCGTAGGGCTCGCCACCGAGCTCCTCCGCTTGAGCTAGTAGCTCCGACGAGCTCCTGGAGCGCCGTAGACCTTGCCCAGCTCCTTAGTTCACCAAAACGCGCACCGCAACGCCGTTTCCGTCGCCGCCCAAACCTCGCCTCCGCCACCCCTCTTCGCCGGCGCCGTTCCCGGCCAACTCCGGCGAAACCAACTCCACCGTTCGACTCGCGGGCGAGGACTCGTCCGAACGCAGCCAACCGCGCGGCAAATGGTGCCCTCTAGCGCCTTCCCGAGCTGCTCCGCCGCGCGCCGCCGTGCTTTGGGTCGCCGGAGCAGCTCCCGCAACGCGTCCGACGTGGCGCCAGCGTGGCCGTGGGCCCCACGCGCTGGGCCACTGACCGCTGGGCCCCGCTGGCCCAGTTGACCAAGTCAACTGCCCACGTGGCAGCTCTGGCTCGCTGACATGTGGGTCCCAGTGGCCCCATTGGTCAGCTTTGACCAGTCAACCGGACTGTTGACTGCTGACGTCACACCTATGTCATACTGATGTCATAATTCCTTTTCTGTTAATTTAAATAATTCCAGAAATTACTTTAATCTTTAAAATTGCATAGAAATTAAACCGTAACTCGGATGAAAATGTTTTCTATATGAAAGTTGCTCAGAAAAATCCAACGAATCCGATAACGTGGTCTGTTCATCTGTCACATGCCCCTAGCATGCTGAACATGGAACCGTCCCCTCTCTTCCATCTGTCCGAAATCCGCCTAACACCGGGAATTCATCCTCGGATGTTTATCCCCTCTGTCTGCAACGTATAGTACTACGTTAGGTCACACCCGGCACAACTTATTGCCATGTTATGCTTTGTGATGCTATGCTTGCTTTATATTTTCTGTTTCTTCCCCCTCTTCTCTCAAGTAGACCCCGAGACCGATGCCGCCCCTGTGATCGACTACGTCGACGACGACCCCTCCTTGCCAGAGCAACCAGGCAAGCCCCCCCCTTTGATCATCCCGATATCGCCCATTCCATTCTCTCATGCTTGCATTAGATTTTGCTACTATTATTGTTTGCTCCTATTCTGATGCATAGCCTGCTTTTGTATCTGTTGTTGTACCTTACCTCCTTATCCTAAACTGCTTAGTATAGGTTGGTTAGTGATACATCAGTGACCCCCACCTTGTCCCTGTTGCCCCTGCTTCATCATGAAGACCCGATCAACGGGATCGAAGACCAGACCCCGACACTGCACATCACTTTCCCCTTAGTTGCTCGACACTACTGGGTTACTATCGAGTACCGAGGGTGAACCTCTACAGCACTTCTGATGTTAACCCTGTAGTGTAGTCATTCGGTCGTGGTCATCGAGGGTGATTTCCTCCTCTTATGTTCACCTTGATGATTACATCGAGTGGAATTCACCGGGGGTGATTCCTCGGGTTTTCCCCTTGATGTCTGGACACCCGGATACTTGGACTTTACCACTGTTACTTGGAAAGACGGGTCGACCCTGAGGGGTACCTGCGCGAGCTTAATTGCGAGTGATGTGGAGTCGGGCGGACCTGGAAGGTGCTCGCGAGATAATTATGAGGCGTGGCCGGGCATTCCTAGCCCTTGCCACAAGTCCTCGAGACGGGGCAACGGGGTCACATCTTTCGTGAGTCTCTGCTTGTTACCGCGCGTTCCTAATCCACTACGATTTGGATATTTGACCCGAGGGGCCTCTGGCCTGATAGCACTAACCATCACGTGGGCATGGTATGGGCGTTCTGCGTCGTATGCATCAGCCGAAGCTTAATAGACGTCAGCGACTGAGTGGCGCACGCCGGGTTGGACTGGTAAGCTCCTGCCTTTTTAGGGAGGTAGCTAGGTCTGCTCACCGGCCGCATACGCAACATGCAGGAGTTCCCGGGGAGATGGCCCATGACCCCTGGGGGCATAGGTTTAGTCCTGCGTGCTTGACCTCTGTATTAAGCCTAGGTCGGGTTGCGGCGTATTGTTTGGCCGAGGCCGGGCATGACCCAGGAAAGTGTGTCCGGCCGGAGTTAATCGAGCGTGGTGGGTAAGTTGGTGCACCCCTGCAGGGAAGAAAACATATATCGATAGCCTGTCCTACGGTAACGGACACTTGGAGTTGTATCCCAATCGATACAACTAGAACCGGAGACTTGTGATGAGAACTGGATGTGATGATAATTGGGTTGTGATGATAACTGGATAGTATGGCTCTGGGATTGCTTTCTCGCAGGGAGTCGAGAAAGGATCTCTGGCCGAGGTTGATAACCTTACTACTACTTTACTTTATGCTACTCTACTCCTTCCTGTTGCTGCAAGATGGTGGGTTCGAGAAGATACTAGTCTTCGATAGGACTAGGCCTTCTCTCTATTCTGGCATTTCTGCAGCCCAGTCCACATATACAGCCTTCCTTGAAAATGTTGCATATGTAGTGTAGATCCTTGCTTGCGAGTACTTTGGATGAGTACTCACGGTTGCTTTGCTCCCCCTTTCCCCCCTCTTATTCTTTCCGGTTGATGCAACCAGATGTTGGAGTCCAGGAGCCAGATGCCATCGCCGATGCCTACTACTATGTGGAGACCGCCGACGGCCAGGAGTAGTTAGGAGACTCCCAGGCAGGAGGCCTTGCCTTTTCGATCGATGTTGCTTTTGTGCTGGCCTTCTTAAGGCAAACTTGTTTAACTTATGTCTGTACTCAGATATTGTTGCTTCCGGTGACTCATCTATGATCGAGCACTTGTATTCGAGCCCTCGAGGTCCCTGGCTTGTATTATGATGCTTGTATGACTTTTTTTATTTGTATAGTTGTGTTGTGATATCTTCCCATGAGTCCCTGATCTTGATCGTACACATTTGCGTGCATGATTAATGTATGATTAAATCGGGGGCGTCACAAGTTGGTATCAGAGCTGACTGCCTGTAGGTAGCCCCCTTTCCAACTCCTTTGCCGAAGTTGAGTCTAGTCACTGAAAAACTTTTACTAACTTGGCTGTGTGGCTTACGGGCCCACGTCGCCATTGGGTGGTATTAGGATCTTTTACTCCTCGTCTATACTCTGGGACTCTGAACTCTCTTCTACTCGGGTTAAACGAATTTTACTAACATTAGGATCCCGTGACCACATTCACCCCGAAGTTGGATAAAGCCATAGTTATTCCTTAGAATAGCATTTTGAGTAGGGCACACATTGTCGTGTTGACTACTAAGTGGTATCCATCGTACCTCTTTCATTATGCATGTTTCATCATGAATGATCCTTGTCTTTGCAAATGCTCAATGCTAAACTACCCCCTGTTACATGTTAGCAGGATGGTTAGACCCGCTGGACGTGGCCGTGGTGCCAAAGATCCACCACCGCCTGAATTCTTTGCTGGAATGATGCAACAGTTTGAGTTGAATCGCCAGTTCATGGAAGGAATGATGGCTCAGTTTCCTCATCCGAACATGAATCAACAGCCAACCCCAGTAACTCTGCAGGACTTCATGCGCCTCAACCCAACTATCTACCGCAGCTCAACTCAACCCCTTGATGCTGATGACTGGCTCCGTGACATCACATATGAAATGGAGTCTGCTAGTGTTGCCCCTGCCAGCTATGTCACCTTCGCATCTTTCTTTCTGAAGGGTCCCGCTGCTCAATGGTGGGATAGCCATAGGCATACCCTACCTGCTGGAACGGTCATCACTTGGCCGGATTTCCAAGATACCTTCCGTGCCCGCTTCATTCCTCAGGGAGTCATGGACAAGAAGAAGCGAGAGTTCCGCAACCTCACCCAAGGCAATAAGTGTGTAGATGCTTTTCAGCAGGAATTCTTGGACTTGTCCCGTTACGCTGAAGAAGACATTGCTACTGATGCTCGTAAGCAAGAGAAGTTTCGTGATGGACTTCACCCTGAAATCAAGATAGCACTGCTCGCTCATGACTTTGCCGACTTCGCCACCTTAGTGAACAAGGCTATTCAGGTTGATACTGGTCTTCAGGAACACCAGGGATCCCTCAGGCGCAGCCGTGATGCTGGCTCATCTTCGGGCCCGTCAGCGCAGAAGCGTTGGATATGGATTCCCCACAACATGTATCGTCCAACTGCACCTGCACCAAGACAGTCCTATGCTGCAACTCGTCTGCCTCCTCCGCCGTAGAGGCAGCCTCTTCGAGATGTACCACCCCAAGCTTCTGCTCCTAACCCCAATGATGTTCTGTGCTTCAGATGTGGCCGCCCAGGTCACCTCGCCAAAGAGTGCAATCAGAAAGAGAATCAGCTGGCTCTGCCTTCAACTGGTCATAACTATCAACCCCATAACAACAATGCCAGACCTTATGGTCGTGGTCAGGCTAATCACGTTGATCTGAATGAAGCTCAAGACCAGCCTGCCACTGTGATGGGTACTCTTCTCGTTAATTCAGTACCGTCTTCTGTTTTATTTGATTCAGGAGCATCGCATTCATTCATGTCAGAAAATTTTGCTTACGCACATGACATTCGATGCGAGCCCATGAACACTCCGATAGTGGTACGCACCCCTACGGGCCGATGTCAAACTACCATGATTGGTCGCGACGTTCCTGTTGAAATTGAAGGGTTGGAATTCCTTGTTTCTCCCATTATTCTGGAGTCTTCCAATATTGACCTCATTCTGGGAATGGAATGGTTGAAAGCGCATACTGCCTCTATCGTTTGCGCCACCAAGGTCGTTCACCTCCTACATCCTTCCGACGAGATAGTAACCTACCATGCTCAGCTTGTTCAAAACGCTGAAGCACGAATTTATGCTTTGAATGCGTTGAACGCAGCACCTCTTGAGGGAATTGAAAAGATTCCAGTCGTTCGCGACTTCCAAGACGTATTTCCGGAAGAACTTCCAGGAATACCCCCTGCCCGGGCTGTCGAGTTCGTCATTGACTTGAAACCAGGCACCATTCCTATCGCCAAACGACCCTACAAGATGCCACCTCATGAACTCCTTGAGCTTAAGGAGGAAATCGACAAATCTCTTCACAAGGGTTTCATTCATCCAAGTTCCTCTGCTTGGGGAGCACCTTCTCTCTTTGTCAAGAAGAAGGACGGAACGAACCGTTTGGTCCAAGACTACCGTCCTATCAACCAAGCTACAATTCAGAACAAATATCCCCTTCCTCGGATCAATGATTTGTATGATCAACTGGCTGGTTCATCGATTTTCTCTAAACTCGACTTGAGGTTGGGTTACCACCAGATCCGTGTTCGTGAAGAGGATATTCCAAAGACCGCCTTCATCACTCGTTATGGTTCTTACGAGTACACCGTCATGTCTTTTGGTTTGACCAATGCTCCAGCTACACTCTCTCGTCTGATGAACTACATATTCATGGATTACCTCGACAAGTTCGTCGTAGTTTATCTGGATGATATCCTGGTATATTCGAAGAACAAAGAAGAACATGCTAAACATCTTAGACTTGTTCTAGAGAAGCTTCAAGAGCATCAACTGTATGCCAAGTATTCCAAGTCTGAATTCTGGCTTCCCGAAGTCACCTACCTTGGTCATGTTATCTCCAAGGATGGTATTGCCGTCAACCCAAAGCGCGTTCAGGCTATTCTTGACCGGACCCCTCCGAAGACTATCAAGCAAGTCAGAAGCTTTCTCGGACTAGCCAGCTATTGTCGCCGCTTTGTCGAGAACTTCTCCAAGATCGCCAAGCCATTGACTAATCTGCTTCACAAAGGCGTTAAGTTCGATTGGACAGACGAATGTCAAGAAAGTTTCCAGGCACTCAAGGACAAGCTGACTTCTGCCCTAGTGCTTGCTCCCCCTGATTCTCGCAAGGACTTTGTCATCTATTGGGACGTTTCACGTCAAGGATTAGGCTGTGTCCTAATGCAAGAGCGCAGAGTGATTGCGTATGCCTCCCGTCAAGTACGTCCTCACGAAGAGAACTACCCAGTTCATGACCTTGAGCTTGCTGCGGTTATCTTTGCACGGAAGCTATGGCGACAATACCTTCTCAGTAATCGTTGCGAGATCTTCACCGATCACCAGAGTCTGAAGTACCTGTTTACTCAGTCAGATCTGAACCTCCGTCAGCAGCGGTGGATGGAAGCTATTGCTGACTACAACTGCGTTATATCCTATACCCCTGGCAAGGCTAATGTAATGGCCGATGCCCTGAGCCGTAAGTCTTATTGCAATAATCACCAGGTCTACAAAGCTCAACCCCGCCTTTATGAAGAGCTATGCAAGCTGAACCTTCAACTAGTTCCACAGGGTTCTCTGAATAACCTTGTCCTGGAACCAACTCTTCTGAAAGCAATCAAGTCTGCTCAAGCCAAAGATGCTCATGTTGATCTGATGAAAAAGGATCTTGCATTAGAGAAATCCAGAGATTTCTCACTTGGTGAAGATGGAACCTTATACTTCAGAGATCGCATTGTAGTACCCCGGTTTGAGCTTATGACAGAGAAGGTGATGAAAGAAGCACATGACACCCCTCTCTCTATTCATCCGGGAAGTACCAAGATGTATCTAGACATCCGTCAAAATTACTGGTGGTCTAATATGAAGCAAGACATTGCTCGATATATTGAAGAATGTGACGTTTGTCGTCGTGTCAAAGCAGAACATCAGAAACCGGTTGGACTTCTACAACCGCTTCCGATTCCTGAATGGAAGTGGGATAAGATCCAAATGGACTTCGTCACTGGCCTTCCCAAGTCTCAGAAAGGTAACGATGCTATCTTTGTCGTCATCGACCGATTCTCGAAGGTTGCTCACTTTCTGCCAGTCAAGAAGACTATCACTGCTAGTCAATTAGCAAACTTGTATATCTCCAGAGTTGTGTCACTCCACGGCATTCCGAAGGAGATCAGTTCAGACCGCGGAAGTATATTCACTTCAAAGTTCTGGGATAGTTTCCAAGAGGCAATGGGAACTCATATTACCTGGAGCACTGCTTATCATCCCCAATCCCAAGGCCAAGTCGAGCGAGTCAATCAAATTCTTGAAGACATGCTTCGATCTTGTGTTATTTCTTTCAGCAAGAAGTGGGAAGAATCTCTCCCTTATGCGGAGTTCTCTTATAACAACAGTTATCAAGCCAGCTTGAAGATGGCACCCTTCAAAGTGCTTTATGGACGTAAGTGCCGAACCCCTCTGAATTGGTTAGAAACTGGGGAACGGACGCTCATTGGTCCAGACATTATTCAACAAGCTGAAGAGCAGGTTCGCATTGTCCGGGATAATCTCAAGGCGGCACAGTCCCGTCAGAAGAGCAACTATGACCGGTAACACTGGGGTTCAACTTATCAACCTGGTGAACAAGCTTATTTGCGTGTCACTCCTTTGAGAGGCAATCATCGGTTCGGAGTCAAGGGCAAGCTAGCTCCACGCTACATTGGTCCTTTCCGCATTCTGGCTCGTCGTGGACTGGTGGCTTATCAATTGGAGTTGCCACCTCAATTCTCTCACGTCCATGACGTCTTCCACGTGTCGCAACTTCGTCGTTGCTTCAAGGATCCGGAACGTGAAGTGGATCCGGAATTGATTGAAGTTCAAGATGATCTCACATACAAAGAGCATCCTATCCGCATTCTTGAAGAAGCTGAACGTCGAACCCGCCAGAAGGTTACCAAGTTCCTCAAGGTGCAATGGTCGAATCATACTAAAGAGGAAGCCACTTGGGAGCGCAAAGATAACCTCCGGGCTGAATACCCCGACCTGTTCCCTTCTACCTCTTAATTCTCGGGACGAGAATTTCTTTTAGAGGAGGAGAGTTGTAACACCCCGGTGTAATGATGCTATAGTTACCCCTGGGGTTATGTTAATCTTTTTGCTAAACATGTGCCTGATCATTATTGTCTCATGTTCTTTCAAATTCTAGTTGTTTTCAAATTCAAATTCTGTGTGAAATTCAAAATGCTCAGACATGAAAACAAAAATGTTCATCATGTGCCAAATATTCCACAACTAATATTGGTGGTGGACCAACATTTTTGCTAAAGGTTTAAGTGGCCTAAGCTACTTAAAACGATGACCTAAGCAATAAATTATATGCCTTTTTAATTTATAAAATTGGCAATATTTTTCTAAAGTCTCACAATATTTTTGTGGCAGTGCATATACTTCTTGGAAATTATTTTGGCCAATGGCATAATTTTTGCAAAGTCTTTATTGGCTAAAAGAAAAAGAAAATAAAATGCAAAAGCTGCTAAAAAAAGAAAAGAAAAGGAGAAGTAGGGGGGGGGGGAGAGGCCCTCTGCCTCACTCAGGCTTCGGCCCACCCGGGCCAGCTGGCCCAACAGGCCGCCCCACACCCCCTTGGGTCGTCGCTCTCCCCTCCCCATGTTCAACCGACCGAGGGCGCGCGCCCGCACGTCGCCGCTGGACCACCTCACCGTCGATGGGAGAGGATAAGGCCCCGTCGCCTCGGGCTCCACTCTCCCCTCCCACTTGCCCTGTCGCCCCCACTTGCGCCAGTCCCTATCCCCTCTCCCTGCTCGCTCCGTCGCCTTGCCTCGTTCTCAGTTCCACCGCACCGAGCGGAATCGCCGCCGTCCTCCGTCGCCACCGCGGCGACCGGCATCGCTCTGGCCGCTCGCGCTGTCCAGCAGCTCCGCCGTTGTCGACTGACTCGTCCCCGTCCACGAGTGCAAGCCGGGGAGCATCGTAGGCCGTGGATCGAGCCGCCCCCTTCCGCCTCGGTCGCCGGCGATCTTCCTCCTCTCCGACGACTCCTGCTGCTACTAAGCCTCTCATCGGCCTCCGTGTGCCGCGCGGTGAGCTCCTCCCTCCCTCCTTTCCTCTCTCCGTGCTCTTCCCCACACCGTAGCTAGCTCGCCCGCAAGCCGAGCTCCGCCGCCCGCCATTGCCGTTGTAGGGCTCGCCACCGAGCTCCTCCGCTCGAGCTAGTAGCTCCGACGAGCTCCTGGAGCATCGTAGACCTCGCCCAGCTCCTTAGTTCGCCAAAACACGCACCGCAACGCCGTTTCCGTCGCCGCCCGAACCTCGCCTCCGGCGCCGTTCCCGGCCAACTCCGGCGAAACCAACTCCACCGCTCGACTCGCGGGCGAGGACTCGTCCGAACGCAGCCAACCGCGCGGCAAATGGTGCCCTCTAGCGCCTTCCCGAGCTGCTCCGCCGCGCGCCGCCGTGCTCTGGGTCGCCGGAGCAGCTCCGGCGACGCGTCCGACGTGGCACCATCGTGGCCATGGGCCCCACGCGCTGGGCTGCTGACCGCTGGGCCCCGCGGGGCCAGTTGACCAAGTCAACTGCCCACATGGCAGCTCTGGCTCGCTGACATGTGGGTCCCAGTGGCCCCATTGGTCAGCTTTGACCAGTCAACCGGACTGTTGACTACTGACGTCACACCTATGTCATACTGATGTCATAATTCCTTTTTTGTTAATTTAAATAATTCCAGAAATTACTTTAATCTTTAAATTGCATAGAAATTAAACCGTAACTCGGATGAAAATGTTTTCTATATGAAAGTTGCTCAGAAAAATCCAACGAATCTGATTACGCGGTCCGTTCATCTGTCACATGCCCCTAGCATGCTGAACATGGAACTGTCCCCTCTCTTCCATCTGTCCGAAATCCGCCTAACGCCGGGAATTCATCCTCGGATGTTTATCCCCTCTGTCTGCAACGTATAGTACTACGTTAGGTCACACCCGGCACAACTTATTGCCATGTTATGCTTTGTGATGCTATGCTTGCTTTATATTTACTGTTTCTTCCCCCTCTTCTCTCCAGTAGACCCCGAGACCGATGCCGCCCCTGTGATCGACTACGTCGACGACGACCCCTCCTTGCCAGAGCAACCAGGCAAGCCCCCCTTTGATCATCCCGATATCGCCCATTCCATTCTCTCATGTTTGCATTAGATTTTGCTACTGTTATTGTTTGCCCCTATTCTGATGCATAGCTTGCTTTTGTATCTGTTGTTGTACCTTACCTCCTTATCCTAAACTGCTTAGTATAGGTTGGTTAGTGATACATCAGTGACCCCCACCTTGTCCCTGTTGCCCCTGCTTCATCATCGAAGACCCGATCAACGGGATCGAAGACCAGACCCCGACACTGCACATCACTTTCCCCTTAGTTGCTCGACACTACTGGGTTACTATCGAGTACCGAGGGTGAACCTCTTCAGCACTTCTGATGTTAACCCTGTAGTGTAGTCATTCGGTCGTGGTCATCGAGGGTGATTTCCTCCTTAACCACTTTCGATACGACTCTGTCGTGCAACCCCTCAAGTGTGAACCTCGAGGATGGATCCTCTTATGTTCACCTTGATGATTATATCGAGTGGAATTCACCGGGGGTGATTCCTCGGGTTTTCCCCTTGATGTCTGGACACCCGGATACTTGGACTTTACCACTGTTACTTGGAAAGACGGGTCGACCCTGAGGGGTACCCACGCGAGCTTAATTGCGAGTGATGTGGAGTTGGGCGGACCTGGAAGGTGCCCGTGAGATAATTACGAGGCGTGGCTGGGCATTCCTAGCCCTTGCCGCAAGTCCTCGAGACGGGGCAACGGGGTCACTGTAACGCCCTCGATGCGGCTATATCTCCCACGTGTCGAGGCACGACTTAGAGGCATAACCGCATTGAAAGCAATGTCGCAAGTGAGGTAATCTTCACACAATCCATGTAATAAATAAAGGGGAAAGATAGATAGTTGGCTTACAATCGCCACTTCACACAAGTACATAAATAACATCCATCATACAGATTACACTCAAGGTCCGACTACGGTACCAAAATGAAAGAAGACTACCCCAAATGCTAAACAGATCCCCGGATCACCCAACTGGGCTCCACTACTGATCATCTGGAAAAGAAACATAGTAACGGCCACGTTCCTCGTCGAACTCCCAAGTGAGCTCGGACGCGTCAACTGCACTGGCATCGTTGGTACCTGCAACTGTGGTGATAATATCTGTGAGTCACGGGGACTCAGCAATCTCACACCCGCGAGATCAAGACTATTTAAGCTTAAAGGTGGGAAAGGGGTTTGTGAGGTGGAACTGCAGCAAGCGACTAGCATATGGTGGCTACAGCGCAAAAGAGAGCGAGAAGAGAAGGTAAAGCACGGTCGAGAAACTAGAAGTGATCAAGAAGTGATCCTGAACCACCTACGTCAGGCATAACTCCAACAACCGTGTTCACTTCCCGGACTCCGCCGAGAAGAGACCATCACGGCTACACACGCGGTTGATGTGTTTTAGTTAAGGTCAACTTCGGGTTTTCTACAACCGGACATCAACAAATTCCCATCTGCTTCATAACCGCGGGCACGGCTTTCGAAAGATAATACCCTGCAGGGGTGTCCCAACTTATCCCATGATAAGCTCTCACGGTCAACGAAGGATATTCCTTCTACCGGGAAGACCCGATCAATCTCGGAATCCCGGACTACAAGACATTTCAACAGCAATAAAACAAGTCCAGCAAAGCCGCCCGATTGTGCCGACAAATCCTGATAGGAGCTGCACATATCTCGGTCTCAGGGCACATCCGGATGAACACTCCGTACAACTAAAACCAGCCCTCGAGTTGCCTCGAGGTGGCGCTGCAAAGGGCTCTAGTTTGGACCAGCAATCGAAGGAGAACTGGCCCGGGGTTTAAAATAAAGATGACCCTTGAGTCTGCAGAACCCAAGGGAAAAAGGCTTAGGTGGCAAATGGTAAAACCAATGTTGGGCCTTGCTAGAAAAGTCTTATTCAAGGCGAACTGTCAAGGGGGTCCCATAAATCACCCAACCGTGTAAGGAACGCAAACTCCGGGAACATAACACCGGTATGACGGAAACTAGGGTGGCAAGAGTGGAACAAAACACCAGGCATAAGGCCGAGCCTTCCACCCTTTACCAAGTATATAGATGCATTAATTAAGTAAGAGGTATTGTGATATCCCAACAAGTAAACATGTTCCAACAAGGAACAACAAGTCCATGTTCCAACAAGGAACAAACTTCATCTTCACATGCAACTAGCAACGCTATAAGAGAGGCTGAGCAAAAGCGGTAACATAGCCAAACAACGGTTTGCTAGGACATGGATGGTTAGGGGCTGACATGGCAATATAGGAGGCATGATATAGCAAGTGGTAGGTATCGCAGCATAGGCATAGCAAAAGAGCGAGCAATCTAGCAAGCAAAGATAGAAGTGATCTCGAGGGTATGGTCATCTTGCCTGCAAGGTTCTCAGAGTTGTCGAAAGCTTGGTCCTCGAAAGCGTTCTCAACGGAATCCTCGTTCACGTACTCGTCTCCCGGCTCTACCCAAGACAAGAGAACAAGCAAAGGAACCAATATCAACCACGATGCAATGCGCAAGCAACATGATGCAAAACATGGCATGATATGCGAGAGGTGATATGCAATGCGATTGCATGCTCCGGAAGGACACGGATGAACAAGACATAATCTTGGCAAACCAAGCATGCCACTGGATAGATGAGGTGATTTCGGTTGAAATCGATATAAAGATCACCGGAATCGGATGCACGGTTTGCAAATGGCAAGCAATACAAGAATGACACGAAACTGCCATAAACAGCATGATGCTACTTAGCAAGCAACAAATAATTAAGCTACTGCACCCAAACATGGCAACAAAGGATATGACAGTAATCTACTCAAGATGCTCGACAAAAGATGAACACTGAGCTACGGCTAATTCACATCATAACAGGCTCAAACAAGCATGGCAAAAGTGCAAACGATAACAAGTTCGCAGACTTAGTGAAATTATCAAAGTGGCAGAAACTAACATCAGGATGACATATTCAGAGCAACGAAACAACATGTTACAGGTTCAGAATATAGCCAAGAAAGGCATGGCATGAATCTACTCAAGGCAATTGACAAAAGTCCCTTACTGACCATAAGCCAAAAAGGATCAGAAAATAAGATTACACCCAAGTCAAATAAGCAATTTTCGTTACAGGTTTCAGACTTAGCAGAAAACTGGACATGGCAGAAACTGTTAATGACTAGGCATGTTCGTGAGCTCGATGCACTCACTACAGAGCATTTCATGATAAACTAAGCATACATACATCAAGAAGACATGGCATAGTAACTAGAAATGGAAAGAATAACATCATATCATGCAAGGACCAACTACACCAAGCTTGGCAAAATCGAATAACATGTAAACAATCTGCCAGCAACATTTTGAAGCAAAAGTAGAGCTCGACTGACTCAAGCTATGGCACTCCATAATTGCAAAAAAGGCATGGATGGATAGAGCAAATACTCAAGTTCAAAACTCCCTTACTGATCATTCTCAAATTATGCATAGATCTCTCGGACACAACATGAACACATGGCATAAAAATAACAGCAGTCAGGGACTTAGTGAAATCACCAAGTCTCTGAAATCAGCAACATCAAGTGACCTAGTTTGCATGCTTGTTCTAGTCACCACAAGTATCACAAAAATACATGGCAAAATCCTCTGGATAGGTAACATGACATATTACAAAACTCATGTAGGACTCAACTACATAGGAGGTACACATCAATCATGGCAAAAATGACAAAAGTGCATGTTCAGATAAGATCCAGTAACTAACATCTATTAGCCCTCTTCTAACAGCATTTCAGGCATTAAGATGACTTCAAATGAAAATGATGCAATGGAACAAAGTGATGTACTCTTCGAGTCGAACAATCCGACATATTATACGCGCAAAACGGAGCTACGGATGCAAAGTTATGGCATGACGAACAGATGATGATAATGTAAAATGCACGGGACTTGGACTAATTTTTGGACCTCCGGATCTAGGGTTCGTCCGGCACTGAAATCGAGGCGGCGGCGCTGATCGCCGTAGACGGCGCCGGAGGAGGAGCGGGGAGGGACGCCGGAGCGCGGGGGCGCCGGATCCGGGCGGCGCCGGCCCGGATCTGGCCGGAGGCGGCCTGCGCGGGCGCGGGTGGCGAGGAGGCGACGGAGGCCGCGGGCGGCGAGCGCGGCGTGGCGGCGCCGGCGGGCGACGGCGGCCGGCGCGGAGCGGCGGAGGTCGGCGGAGTAGGCGACGCGGGAGGGCGCGGGCGGCGGCTGGGCCGCGGGGGCCGGCCTCGGGCTCGTGGGCCCGCGGGGGAGGAGGCGGCGGCGAAGTGGGCCGCAGGCGCCACGTGGCGTCCCGCGGTTGGCGGCGGCGGGCGGCTGGGCGACGTGGCACGCTCCTATTGGTCGCGGTGAGGTGGCCAGTGGACGTGTCCGGCGCGGACGGACGCGTCCGGCGGCGCGGAGGAGAGCGGGGCTAGGTTTAGGGTGGATTTGATCCGCAAATGGAGGAGGAGGAGGTCTTTTTATACATAGGAGGAGCTAGGAGGCTCCAAACGGAGTGCGGTTTTCGCCCACACGATCGTGATCGAACGGCGGAGGACATGGGAGTGACTTAGATGGGTTATTGGGCTGTTATGAAGGGGTTTTGGGCTGCAGCACACACGAGGCCTTCACGGTTACCCGATTAACCGTTGGAGTACCAAATGAACTCCGATTGACCCGAAACTTGACAGGCGGTCTACCGGTGCTGTACCGAGGCCACATGTCAAACCTCGGTCCGTTCCGGGAATGTTTAATACCCGCTCACGAAGAAATGTAAAAGGGGACGCCGGGAGTCATAGGAGCGCCGGATTGCAAAACGGACAACGGGAAAGATGCTCGGATTTATGAGACGAACACGTATGCAAATGCGATGCACATGATGACATGATATGAAATGCAGGACATGACCAAAATGCAAAACGGAGAGAAACCCAACACGGAGGGAAAATATCATAACACATAGCCGAAAATGGCAAGAGTTGGATTACAAATATGGCAAGTTATATCTGGGGCGTTACAACACACCACCACTATGAGAGGATCTCGTCCCGAGATCTAGGACTGAAAGAACTCCGGATACTCGGAACGTAGGTGGTCTTCACGCTCCCATGTGGCCTCTCGGTCTGAATGATGTGACCATTTCACTTTGAGGAATTTGATTGACTTGTTGCGAGTCTTGCGCTCAGTTGTCTCAAGAATGGCAACTGGATGCTCATGATAGGACAAATCTTCTTGAAGATCAATCTCTTCGAAGTTGATGGTGCGCTCAGGCGTCTTGAAGCACTTGCGAAGCTGTGACACGTGGAAGACATCGTGCACATTTGCAAAGTTGGAGGGGAGCTCAAGTTGATAGGCGAGATCGCCTCGTTTCCCGATGATCTTGAAGGGACCCACGTATCGCGGAGCAAGTTTCCCCTTGATACCGAAGCGACGAGTTCCTTTCATTGGCGAGACACGGAGGTAAACATGGTCTCCGATCTCGAATGCCACATCTCGGTGTTTGCTGTCGTAATAGCTCTTCTGGCGCGACTGCGCGGCTTTGAGGTTCTCACGAATCACCTTGCACATAGCCTCAGCCTCTGAGATCAAATCATTGCCGAGCAATTGACGTTCACCGGTTTCAGACCAGTTGAGAGGAGTACGACACTTCCTGCCATAGAGGATCTCGAATGGGGCTTTGCCCGAGCTGGCTTGAAAGCTGTTGTTGTAAGAAAACTCAGCATAAGGAAGACAATCCTCCCACTTCATGCCGAAAGAAATAACACAGGCTCTGAGCATATCTTCAAGAATTTGGTTGACACGCTCGACTTGTCCACTAGTCTGAGGGTGGAAAGCTGTGCTGAATCGAATATTGGTGCCCATGGCCTTCTGAAAAGAATCCCAAAACTTGGAGGTAAAGATGCTGCCACGGTCTGAAGAGATCAATTGTGGAATGCCGTGCAAGGAGACAATTCTGGATGTGTAGAGCTCTGCCAGCTGCGCTGCTGTGATAGACTCTTTGATAGGAAGAAAATGAGCCACTTTGGTGAGCTTGTCGATGACGACGAAGATAGCATCATTTCCACGCTTGGACTTAGGAAAACCAGTCACGAAGTCCATTTCGATATGATCAAACTTCCATTCTGGAATAGCAAGAGGTTGGAGAAGACCAGCTGGTCGTTGGTGTTCTGCTTTCACCCTTCTGCAGACATCACACTCATTCACGAATTGAGCGATCTCACGCTTCATTCGAGTCCACCAATACGACTGCTTGAGGTCATGGTACATCTTCGAACTTCCAGGATGAATTGACAGGAGAGAATTGTGCGCTTCATTCATAATGACTTTACGAAGATCACCCTTTGGAACCACGATCCGGTCCTCGAAGAAAAGAGTATCTCTGTCATCAACTCGATAGCACTTGTATTTGGAAATGCCCTTGTCAATACCACGTTTCACCTTCTTCACCATGGTATCCAACAATTGTGCCTCACGAATCTGATCTTCCAAAGTAGGAGAGACAATGAGGTTGGCAAGAACACCTTGAGGAACAACTTGGAGATTCAACTTGCGAAAAGCCTCACAGAGATCTGGTTGAAAAGGCTTGAGGATTAAGCTGTTGCAGTAAGCCTTTCTGCTCAAAGCGTCTGCAACCACATTAGCCTTGCCTGGAGTATATTCAATACTCGGATTATACTCTTGAATCATTTCGACCCATCGAGTTTGCCTGAGGTTGAGATGAGGCTGAGTGAAGATATACTTGAGACTCTTGTGATCGGTGAATATGTCCACTTTCCTTCCCAACAGGAGATGTCTCCATGTTATTAGTGCGTGGACAACTGCCGCCAACTCAAGATCGTGAGTGGGGTAGTTCCTTTCATTGGGCTTCAACTGGCGAGAGGTATAGGCAACAACCTTCTTCTCTTGCATTAACACAGCACCGAGGCCCTGGAGAGAAGCATCACAGAATACTTCATAAGGCTTGGATTCGTCAGGAGGAGTCAGAACTGGAGCAGTGACGAGTTTCTCTTTGAGAGTGTTGAAAGCAACGTCACACTCAGGAGACCAGACATATTTCACATGCTTCTGGAGGAGGTTGGAAAGAGGCTTGGCAATCTTGGAGAAATTCTCAACGAATCTTCTGCAATAGCTTGCAAGTCCAAGAAAACTGCGAAGCTGCTTGACATTCTGAGGAGGATTCCAATTCAAAACTGCAGACACCCTCTCTGGATTAACAGCGATGCCCTTGGCAGAGATGATATGACCAAGATAAAGTACTTCATCAAGCCAGAATTCACATTTGGAGAACTTCGCATATAATTGATACTCTCTGAGCTTGTCGAGTACCAATCGCAAATGTTCGGCATGATCCTTCTTATTCTTGGAGAAGACCAAAATATCATCGAGATAGACCAAGACAAATTCGTTGATGTAGGGGTTGAAGATGAAATTCATCAAGCGAGTGAAATACGGAGGAGTATTGACAAGGCCGAAAGACATGACAGTATATTCATAAGAACCAAAGCTTGTTCTGAATGCTGTCTTGGGAATATCTTCTTCACGAATGCGAATCTGATGATAACCCATACGAAGGTCAAGCTTGGAGAACACCTTAGCACCTTTAAGTTGCTCAAATAGCTCATTGATGTTGGGAAGTGGGTACTTGTTCTTGATAGTCTTCTTGTTCAATGGACGGTAATCGACGCAAAGTCGGTCCGTGCCATCCTTCTTCTTGACAAAAAGAACACCACAACCCCAAGGAGAAGAACTCGGTCTGATCAGACCCAGACGTTCTTGTTTATCGAGTTGAATCTTTAATTCCTTGAGCTCATCTGGTCCAAGCTTGTAAGGACGCTTGCAAACGGGTTCCGTGCCAGGCTCAAGATCAATAACGAATTCAACTGGCCGACGGGGAGGCATACCCGGAAGCTCTTCTGGAAAAACATCTTGGTACTCACAAACAACTGGAATCTGAGAGATAGCCTCCAATTCATCATTCTCATTGAGAGAAAACAACCGAATGGTATTATCACGAGAAGCATAGATGATCACATCGTTAGAAGTGTGAGTCAATTTGATTTCCCTGGCAGCACACTCAAGCTGAGCCTTGTGCTTAGAAAGCCAGTCCATCCCGAGAATAAGATCAATATCAGAGTCACCAAGCACCATTGGAGAAGAAAGAAATTTGTAGTCGCCCATCTTGATAGAGACATCAGGAACTAAAGAGTTTGCTCTCATTGATTTCGCCGGAGAAATAACACCCAACGGTTTATCCAAGTAAGTCCAAGGAAAATCATTCTTTGCAAAGAACGATCTTGATATGAAACAATGCGATGCACCAGTATCAAATAAGACTTTGGCAGGAATATCATTAACAGGAAGATTACCCATGATCACTTCAGAAGAATCCTCTGCTTGAGCTGCATTCAACATGTTCACCTTGACGTGCTTAGGATTATGCTTGACCACTGCATTGCTGGACGATTTCACAGGAGGAGGAGCCGGAAGGCGCCTCTGGTTGAAGCACTTGTTCGCATAGTGACCCTTCTGCTGACATTTGTTACAAGTCACTTCTGAGAGCGGACGATGGTAAGGAGCACTTGGCCTTGGAGTTTGGTTCTGAGACTTGTTCTGATAGCCAGGGTTGGGTGGGTGGGAAGATCCACGGCCACTTGAATTCTTCTGCTGATAAGGCTGACGGAACGGAGGAGGAGGAGGCAACCAGAACTTCTGTTGCTTAGCTGCCACAAGTGAGGAAGAAGAAGACTGGACTGCGTCTCTGACTCTCTTCTTAGATGCCTCACACTTGAGCTGAGCAGCTTCTTGTTTCAGCGCCATGTTGTAGAATTCATCATACTTTAATGGCTCGAAAAGCACGAGAGCAAGCTGCAGATCTTCTCTGAGACCACGTCTGAATTGGTAGATCATACTCTTCTCATCAGGAATGTCTTGCCTTGCAAAACGAGAGAGCTTCTGGAACTGAGTGTTGTATTGATAGACAGACATGTTGCCTTGCTTGAGATTGCGGAATTCCTCACGCTTAAGCTCAACAACACTTTCTGGAATGTGGTGTGCTTTGAAGTCACGGCGGAAATCATCCCAAGTGATCACACGACCTCCTCTGGAATCTTTGTATTGCTGGAACCACTCAGCAGCTTGATCTTTGAGTTGAAAAGAGGCAAACTTGACAAAGTCCTCAGGTCTCACATTGCTGCACTCGAAATGCTTGCTGATGTCCACGAGCCAATCATCTGCGTCTGTGGCCTCGACACAGTAGCTGAAGGTCTTTGGCTGATTAGCAAGGAACTGGTTCAGTGAAGCGAAATGCGGCTGATTGTTGCCTTGGCCTTGATTCTCTTGATTAGCTTGCCCTTGGTTGCGATCTTGCAAGAGCTGAATCAGAATCTGAGCATTGGCATTTGTGGCAGTCATCAGGGCCTGCCAAGCTTCCGGAGGCGGTGGTGGTGGCGGAGGGTTAGCCTGATTCCCTTCATTGCGTTTCGGATTCTGACGCGTTGGTGGAGCCATCCTGAAGAGGGTGACATCCATTAGCATCTTGACAGAGATATATTGAGGCTGAATCAAAGGAACGAAATTGCAACATATAGTCTTCACAATTAACATTCGAACGAGAATGAACGAATGAATTCCAATGTAAATCATCACACTTCCAAAGCTGAGAAGCCACTTAGAACATGGTAAGAAATAAAATCAACAAGGTACGGAAGTGAACAAATACTTGGTAAGGATTACCCAATCACAAACCAAATATCTGCGGAAGAAATACTAAAGCTACAAGAATTCCCACTTATAAACTCCCGAAACTTTCTGGTTATGCAATCAGGTGTTGGGGATACAGGGGAAGCATAATATCTCACCCAAACTAGCAAATCCTACAACCAGCTGTATCCATCCTTCAACACATAACCAAGAAACCTTCGGAAATCGTCTACCTCAACCTTCGAAAACACATCCGTTATACAAGTCATGGCAATACCCCTGCACTCGCCACAGTACTGGGCTATCAGGGTTATCTCACCAACAACTGTACAAAAGAGATTTTCGATGTCGGCGTACTAAACTCAGGTATTCCAAAACCGCAACGATAAAATTACGACGACAACACCTCGGAGCTCAACTCCCCGGGACACTGCCACAACCCCTAAATGTCAGGAGGCAACCAAGACAATGTTGTCATCATAAAACCATCGGAACGATTGTAATATACCCGCGTGATCCTAAATTTTTTTTTAGTGAAAATTTGAGAAGAGAAGAGTCAAAACTCTACGTCAGGATGCCTTACCAGAAGGTCGAAGGGACTGGGGAGTAAAAAGAATTCCTAAACTCTCCGATATATAATTCCTAAATGACTCAAAACATTTTTTCTAGACACAACTTGGCCACTAAAGACGATCAAACAGTGGGGGCTCCTAAGGTCGGGGAAAGGCTCTGATAACCAACTTATAACGCCCTCGATGCGGCTATATCTCCCACGTGTCGAGGCACGGCTTAGAGGCATAACCGCATTGAAAGCAATGTCGCAAGTGAGGTAATCTTCACACAATCCATGTAATAAATAAAGGGGAAAGATAGATAGTTGGCTTACAATCGCCACTTCACACAAGTACATAAATAACATCCATCATACAGATTACACTCAAGGTCCGACTACGGTACCAAAATGAAAGAAGACTACCCCAAATGCTAAACAGATCCCCGGATCACCCAACTGGGCTCCACTACTGATCATCTGGAAAAGAAACATAGTAACGGCCACGTTCCTCGTCGAACTCCCAAGTGAGCTCGGACGCGTCAACTGCACTGGCATCGTTGGTACCTGCAACTGTGGTGATAATATCTGTGAGTCACGGGGACTCAGCAATCTCACACCCGCGAGATCAAGACTATTTAAGCTTAAAGGTGGGAAAGGGGTTTGTGAGGTGGAACTGCAGCAAGCGACTAGCATATGGTGGCTACAGCGCAAAAGAGAGCGAGAAGAGAAGGCAAAGCACGGTCGAGAAACTAGAAGTGATCAAGAAGTGATCCTGAACCACCTACGTCAGGCATAACTCCAACAACCGTGTTCACTTCCCGGACTCCGCCGAGAAGAGACCATCACGGCTACACACGCGGTTGATGTGTTTTAGTTAAGGTCAACTTCGGGTTTTCTACAACCGGACATCAACAAATTCCCATCTGCTTCATAACCGCGGGCACGGCTTTCGAAAGATAATACCCTGCAGGGGTGTCCCAACTTATCCCATGATAAGCTCTCACGGTCAACGAAGGATATTCCTTCTACCGGGAAGACCCGATCAATCTCGGAATCCCGGACTACAAGACATTTCAACAGCAATAAAACAAGTCCAGCAAAGCCGCCCGATTGTGCCGACAAATCCTGATAGGAGCTGCACATATCTCGGTCTCAGGGCACATCCGGATGAACACTCCGTACAACTAAAACCAGCCCTCGAGTTGCCTCGAGGTGGCGCTGCAAAGGGCTCTAGTTTGGACCAGCAATCGAAGGAGAACTGGCCCGGGGTTTAAAATAAAGATGACCCTTGAGTCTGCAGAACCCAAGGGAAAAAGGCTTAGGTGGCAAATGGTAAAACCAATGTTGGGCCTTGCTGGAAAAGTCTTATTCAAGGCGAACTGTCAAGGGGGTCCCATAAATCACCCAACCGTGTAAGGAACGCAAACTCCGGGAACATAACACCGGTATGACGGAAACTAGGGTGGCAAGAGTGGAACAAAACACCAGGCATAAGGCCGAGCCTTCCACCCTTTACCAACTATATAGATGCATTAATTAAGTAAGAGGTATTGTGATATCCCAACAAGTAAACATGTTCCAACAAGGAACAACAAGTCCATGTTCCAACAAGGAACAAACTTCATCTTCACCTGCAACTAGCAACGCTATAAGAGGGGCTGAGCAAAAGCGGTAACATAGCCAAACAACGGTTTGCTAGGACATGGATGGTTAGGGGCTGACATGGCAATATAGGAGGCATGATATAGCAAGTGGTAGGTATCGCAGCATAGGCATAGCAAAAGAGCGAGCAATCTAGCAAGCAAAGATAGAAGTGATCTCGAGGGTATGGTCATCTTGCCTGCAAGGTTCTCAGAGTTGTCGAAAGCTTGGTCCTCGAAAGCGTTCTCAACGGAATCCTCGTTCACGTACTCGTCTCCCGGCTCTACCCAAGACAAGAGAACAAGCAAAGGAACCAATATCAACCACGATGCAATGCGCAAGCAACATGATGCAAAACATGACATGATATGCGAGAGGTGATATGCAATGCGATTGCATGCTCCGGAAGGACAAGGATGAACAAGGCATAATCTTGGCAAACCAAGCATGCCACTGGATAGATGAGGTGATTTCGGTTGAAATCGATATAAAGATCACCGGAATCGGATGCACGGTTTGCAAATGGCAAGCAATACAAGAATGACACGAAACTGCCATAAACAGCATGATGCTACTTAGCAAGCAACAAATAATTAAGCTACTGCACCCAAACATGGCAACAAAGCATATGACAGTAATCTACTCAAGATGCTCGACAAAAGATGAACAGTGAGCTACGGCTAATTCACATCATAACAGGCTCAAACAAGCATCGCAAAAGTGCAAACGATAACAAGTTCCCAGACTATGTGAAATTATCAAAGTGGCAGAAACTAACATCAGGATGACATATTCAGAGCAACGAAACAACATGTTACGGGTTCGGAACATAGCGAAGAAAGGCATGGCATGAATCTACTCAAGGCACTTGACAAAAGTCCCTTACTGACCATAAGCCAAAAAGGATCAGAAAATAAGATTACACCCAAGTCAAATAAGCAAGTTTCGTTACAGGTTTCAGACTTAGCAGAAAACTGGACATGGCAGAAACTGTTAATGACTAGGCATGTTCGTGAGCTCGATGCACTCACTACAGAGCATTTCATGATAAAATAAGCATACATACATTAAGAAGACATGGCATAGTAACTAGAAGTGGCAAGAATAACATCATATCATGCAAGGACCAACTACACCAAGCTTGGCAAAATCGAATAACATGTAAACAATCTGCCAGCAACATTTTGAAGCAAAAGTAGAGCTCGACTGACTCAAGCTATGGCACTCCATAATTGCAAAAAAGGCATGGATGGATATAGCAAATACTCAAGTTCAAAACTCCCTTACTGATCATTCTCAAATTATGCATAGATCTCTCGGACACAACATGAACACATGGCATAAAAATAACAGCAGTCAGGGACTTAGTGAAATCACCAAGTCTCTGAAATCAGCAACATCAAGTGACCTAGTTTGCATGCTTGTGCTAGTCACCACAAGTATCACAAAAATACATGGCAAAATCCTCTGGATAGGTAACATGGCATATTACAAAACTCATGTAGGACTCAACTTCATAGGAGGTACACATCAATCATGGCAAAAATGACAAAAGTGCATGTTCAGATAAGATCCAGCAACTAACATCTATTAGCCCTCTTCTAACAGCATTTCGGGCATCAAGGTGACTTCAAATGAAAATGATTCAATGGAACAAAATTGTGCACTCTTCGAGACGAACAATTCGACTTATTATACGCACAAATCGGAGCTACGGATGCAAAGTTATGGCATGACGAAAAGATGATGATAATGTAAAATGCACGGGACTTAGACGATTTTTTGGACCTCCGGATCTAGGGTTCGTCCGGCACTGAAATCGAGGCGGCGGCGCTGATCGCCAGAGACGGCGCCGGAGGAGGAGCGGGGAGGGCCGCCGGAGCGCGGGGGCGCCGGATCCGGGCGGCGCCGGCCCGGATCTGGCCGGAGGCGGCCTGCGCGGGCGCGGGTGGCGAGGAGGCGACGGAGGCCGCGGGCGGCGAGCGCGGCGTGGCGGCGCCGGCGGGCGACGGCGGCCGGCGCGGAGCGGCGGAGGTCGGCGGGGTAGGCGACGCGGGAGGGCGCGGGCGGCGGCCGGGCCGCGGGGGCCGGCCTCGGGCTCGCGGGCCCGCGGGGGAGGAGGCGGCGACGAAGTGGGCCGCGGGCGCCACGTGGCGTCCCGCGGTTGGCGGCGGCGGGCGGCTGGGCGACATGGCACGCTCCTATTGGTCGCGGTGAGGTGGCCGGCGGACGTGTCCGGCGCGGACGGACGCGTCCGGCGGCGCGGAGGAGAGCGGGGCTAGGTTTAGGGTGGATTTGATCCGCAAATGGAGGAGGAGGAGGTCTTTTTATAGATAGGAGGAGCTAGGAGGCTCCAAACGGAGTGCGGTTTTCGCCCACGCGATCGTGATCGAACGGCGGAGGACATGGGAGTGACTTAGATGGGTTATTGGGCTGTTATGAAGGGGTTTTGGGCTGCAGCACACACGAGGCCTTCACGGTTACCCGATTAACCGTTGGAGTACCAAATGAACTCCGATTGACCCGAAACTTGACAGGCGGTCTACCGGTGCTGTACCGAGGCCACATGTCAAACCTCGGTCCGTTCCGGGAATGTTTAATACCCGCTCACGAAGAAATGTAAAAGGGGACGCCGGGAGTCATAGGAGCGCCGGATTGCAAAACGGACAACGGGAAAGATGCTCGGATTTATGAGACGAACACGTATGCAAATGCGATGCACATGATGACATGATATGAAATGCATGACATGACCAAAATGCAAAACGGAGAGAAACCCAACACGGAGGGAAAATATCATAACACATAGCCAAAAATGGCAAGAGTTGGATTACAAATATGGCAAGTTATATCTGGGGCGTTACAGTCACATCTTTCGTGAGTCTCTGCTTGTTACCGCGCGTTCCTAATCCACTACGATTTGGATATTTGATCCGAGGGGCCTCTGGCCTGATAGCACTAACCGTCACGTGGGCATAGTATGGGTGTTCTGCGTTGTATGCATCAGCCAAAGCTTAATAGACATCAGCGACTGAGTGGCGCGCGCCGGGTTGGACTGGTAAGCTCCTGCCTTTTTAGGGAGGTAGCTAGGTCTGCTCACCGGCCGCGTACGCAACATGCAGGAGTTCCCGGGGAGATGGCCCATGACCCCTGGGGGCATAGGTTTAGTCCGGCGTGCTTGACCTCTGTATTAAGCCTAGGTCGGGTTGTGGCGTATTGTTTGGCCGAGGCTGGGCATGACCCAGGAAAGTGTGTCCGGCCGGAGTTAATCGAGCGTGGTGGGTAAGTTGGTGCACCCCTGCAGGGAAGAAAACATCTATCGATAGCCTGTCCTACGGTAACGGACACTTGGAGTTGTATCCCGATTGATACAACTAGAACCGGAGACTTGTGATGAGAACTGGATGTGATGATAATTGGATTGTGATGATAACTGGATAGTATGGCTCTGGGATTACTTTCTCGCAGGGAGTCGAGAAAGGATCTCTGGCCGAGGTTGATAACCTTACTACTACTTTACTTTATGCTACTCTACTCCCTCCTATTGCTGCAAGATGGTGGGTTCGAGAAGATACTAGTCTTCGATAGGACTAGGCCTTCTCTCTATTCTGGCATTTCTGCAGCCCAGTCCACATATACATCCTTCCTTGAAAATGTTGCATATGTAGTGCAGATCCTTGCTTGCGAGTACTTTGGATGAGTACTCACGGTTGCTTTGCTCCCCCTTTTCCCCCTCTTCTTCTTTCCGGTTGATGCAACCAGATTTTGGAGTCCAGGAGGCAGATGCCACCGCCGATGCCTACTACTACGTGGAGACCGCCGTCGGCCAGGAGTAGTTAGGAGGCTCCCAGGCAGGAGGCCTTGCCTTTTCGATCGATGTTGCTTTTGTGCTAGCCTTCTTAAGGCAAACTTGTTTAACTTATGTCTGTACTCAGATATTGTTGCTTCCGCTGACTCGTCTATGATCGAGCACTTGTATTCGAGCCCTCGAGGCCCCTGGCTTGTATGGCGTTTTTTATTTGTAGAGTTGTGTTGTGATATCTTCCCGTGAGTCCCTGATCTTGATCATACACATTTGCATGCATGATTAGTGTATGATTGAATCGGGGGCGTCACACTATGTTTGATGAAGATGATGTTTTTGAGAATATATTTGCTGAAATTAATGTTTGTCCCAAGCTTGGGGATGCTATGTTTAATGAAGACAATATTTTTAGTCTCCCAAGTTTTGATATGCAAATTTATAATAATGATAGCATGCCTCCTACTTATGATGATTATATTGATGAAAGTGGGTTTGGAAGAGTGTCAACTTTAGGAAGTAATGATCCCACTATTTTGGAGGATGTTGAATCTTATTATGATAATTATGGTGGATTTGGAGAGGTCATGACTTTATTTAGTAATGATTCCACTATTTTGGAAGAGGTTTCAATTGATTATGATGAGGACAAAGTTACTACTTATGATGATTATTGTGATGAAACTTATGTTATAAAAATTAGTGATGATTATATTTATAAAACTTGTCATGATTATGATTACCATTTTTCTGAACATTATTAATTTAATGTGGAAACAATTTATAGTATTCGAGTCTCTTATGATACTCCCACTATTCCGAATGAGAAGAATTTTGCTTATGTAGAGGGTAGTAATTTTTCTATGCTTGTAGATCATGAAAGGAATGCTTTAGGTGCTGGTTATATTGTTGAATTCATTCATGATGCTACTGAAAATTATTATGAGGGAGTAATATATGCTTGTAGGAGTTGCAATGATATCAAGTTTCCTCTCTATGTGCTTAAAGTTTTGAAGTTATGCTTGTTTTGCCTTCCTATGCTAGTTGAATATTGTTCCCATAAGTTGTTTGCTCACAAAATCCCTATGCATAGGAAGTGGGTTAGACTTAAATGTGCTAGTAATATTCTTCATGATGCTTTCTTTATGTTTTAATTCTTATCTTTTATGTGAGCATCATTGAATTCATCATGCCTAGCTAGGGGCGTTAAACGTTAGCGCTTGTTGGGAGGCAACCCAATCTTATTTTAGTTTCTTGCTTTTTGGTTCTGTTTAGGAAAAAATAATCTATCTATCCTCTGGTTAGATGTGGTTTTATGTTTTAATTAGTGTTTGTGCTAAGTAGAACCTTTGGGAAGACCTGGGTGAAGTCTTTATGATCTTGCTGTAAAAGCAGAAACTTTAGCGCTCATGAGATTAGCTAAAACTTTTTACTGGAGAGTGATATTTAGTTGATTTTTTTGCAGATGATTACTAGACAAATTCGTCAGATCCACCGATTTATTTCAGAATTTTTGGAGTTACAGAAGTATACATTTGATACAGATTACTACGGACTGTTCTGTTTTTGACAGATTCTGTTTTCTATGTGTTGTTTGCTTATTTTGATGAATCTATGAGTAGTATCGGAGGGTATGAACCATAGATAAGTTGGAATATAGTAGATATTACACCAATATGAATTTATAATGAGTTCACAACAGTACCTAAGTGGTGGTTTTATTTTCTTATACTAACGGAGCTTACGAGTTTTGTGTTGAGTTTTGTGTTGTGAAGTTTTAAAGTTTTGGGTAAGGAATCGATGGACTATGGAATAAGGAGTGGCAAGAGCCTAATCTTGGGGATGCCCAAGGCACCCCAAGGTAATATTCAAGGATGACCAAGAGCCTAAGCTTGGGGATGCCCCGGATGGCATCCCCTCTTTCGTCTTCGTTCATCTGTAACTTTACTTGGAGCTATATTTTTATTCACCACATGATATGTGTTTTGCTTGGAGCGTCATTTTATTTTATTTTGTTTTGCTTTCTGTTTGAATAAAATACCAAGATCTTAAATTCTTAAATGTTAGAGAGTCTTCACATAGTTGCATAATTATTCGACTACTCATTGATCTTCACTTAAATCTTTCAGAGTAGTTTGTCGTTTGCTCTAGTGCTTCACTTATATCCTTTTAGAGCACGGCGGTGGTTTTATTTTGAAGAAATAGATGAAATCTCATGCTTCACTTATATTATTTTGAGAGTCTTTAGAACAGCATGATAATTTGCTTTGGTTATGAATTCAGTCCTATTATGATGGGCATCCAAGAGGGATATAATAAAAACTTTCAAATAGTGTGCATTGAATACTATGAGAAGTTTGATTCTTTATGAGTGTTTTGAGATATGAAGATGGTGATATTAGAGTCATGCTAGTTGAGTAGTTGTGAATTTGAGAGATACTTGTGTTAAAGTTTGTGATTCCCGTAGCATGCACGTATGGTGAACCATTATGTGATGAAGTTGGAGCATGATTTATTTATTGTTTGTCTTCCTTATGAGTGGCGATCGGGGAGGAGCGATGGTCTTTTCCTACCAATCTATCCCCCTAGGATCATGCGCGTAGTACTTTGTTTCGATAACTAATAAATTTTTGCAATATGTATATGAGTTCTTTATGACTAATGTTGAGTCCATGGATTATACGCACTCTCACCCTTCCACCATTGCTGGCCTCTCTAATACCGCGCACCTTTCGCCGGTATCATACACCCACCATATACTTCCTCAAAACAGCCACCATACCTACCTATTATGACATTTCCATAGCCATTCCGAGATATATTGCCAGACAAACTTGCACCGTTCCATTTATTATGACACGCTCCATCATTGTCATATTTCTTTGCATGATCATGTACTTTACATCGTATTTGTGGCAAAGCCACCGTTCATAATTCTTTCATACATGTCACTCATGAGTCATTGCGCATCCCGGTACACCGCCAAATGTATTCACATAGAGTCATATTTGTTCTAAGTATTGATTTGTAACCTTTGAGTTGTAAGTAAATAAAAGTGTGATGATCATCATTATTAGAGCATTGTCCCAGTGAGGAAAGGATGATGGAGACTATGATTCCCCCACAAGTCGGGATGAGACTCCGGACAAAATAAATAAATAAAAGAGGCCAAAGAAGCCCAAATAAAAAAGGCAAAAAAGGAGAAAAAGGCCCAAACAAAAAAATTTAAAAAAATGAGAGAAAAAGAGAGAAGGGGCAATGCTACTATCCTTTTACCACACTTGTGCTTCAAAGTAGCACCATAATCTTCATGATAGAGAGTCTCCTATGTTGTCACTTTCATATACTAGTGGGAATCTTCCATTATAGAACTTGTCATGTATATTCCAATGACGGGCTTCCTCAAAATGCCCTAGGTCTTCTTGAGCAAGCGAGTTGGATGCACACCCACTTAGTTTCTTTTGTTGAGATTTCATATACTTATAGCTCTAGTGCATCCGTTGCATGGCAATCCCTACTCACTCACGTTGATATCTATTGATGGTCATCCCCATAGCCCGTTGATACGCCTAGTTGATGTGAGACTATCTTCTCCTTTTTGTCTTCTCCACAACCACCATTCTATTCCAACTATAGTGCTATGTCCATGGCTCACGCTCATGTATTGCATGAAGATTGAAAAAGTTTGAGAACATCAAAAGTTTGAAACAATTGCTTGGCTTGTCATCGGGGTTGTGCATGATTTAAATATTTTGTGTGATGAAGATAGAGCATAGCCAGACTATATGATTTTGTAGGGATAACTTTCTTTAGCCATGTTATTTTGAGAAGACACGATTGCTTTGTTAGTATGCTTGAAGTATTATTATCTTCATGTCAATATTAAACTTTTGTCTTGAATCTTATGGATCTAAATATTCATGCCACAATAAAGAAATTACATTGAGAAATATGCTAGGTAGCATTCCACATCAAAAATTCTGTTTTTATCATTTACCTACTCGAGGACGAGCATGAATTAAGCTTGGGGATGCTGATATGTCTCCAACGTATCTATAACTTTTGATTGTTCCATGCTATTATATTATATGTTTTGGATGTTTATGGGCTTTATTAAACACTTTAATATTATTTTTGGGACTAACCTATTAAGCCAGAGCCCAGTACCAGTTTCTGTTTTTGCCTATTTCAGTGTTCCGCAGAAAAGGAATATCAAACGGAGTCCAAACGGAATGAAACCCTCGGGAGAGTTATTTTTGGAACGGAAGCAATCCAGAAGACTTGGGGTGTACGTAAGGGAAGCAACGAGGAAGGCACAAGGTAGGGGGCGCGCCCACACCCCTGGGCGCGCCCTCCACCCTCGTGTGCCCCTCGTGGCTCCCCTAACGTATTTCTTCCTTTTATATATACCAATATACCCAAAAACCATCGGGGAACAGACTAGATCGGGAGTTCCGCCGCAGCAAGCCTCTGTGGCCACCAAAACCCAATCGGGGCCCTGTTCCGGCATCCTGCCGGAGGGTGGAACCCTCACTGGTGGCCATCTTCATCATCCCAGCGCTCTCCATGACAAGGAGGGAGTAGTTCACCCTCGGGGTTGAGGGTATGTACCAGTAGCTATGTGTTTGATCTCTCTCTCTCTCTCGTGTTCTTGAGGTGATACGATCTTGATGTATCGCGACCTTTGCTATTATAGTTGCATCTTATGATGTTTCTCCCCCCTCTACTCTCTTGTAATGGATTGAGTTTTCCCTTTGAAGTTATCTTATTGGATTGAGTCTTTAAGGATTTGAGAACACTTAATGTATGTCTTGCATGTGTGTATCTATGGTGACAATGGGATTCACGTGATTCACTTGATGTATGTTTTGGTGATCAACTTGCAGGTTCCGCCCATGAACCTATGCATAGGGGTTGGCACATGTTTTCGTCTTGACTCTCCGGTAGAAACTTTGGGGCACTATTTGAAGTACTTTGTGTTGGTTGAATAGATGAATCTGAGATTGTGTGATGCATATCGTATAATTATACCCACGGATACTTGAGGTGACATTGGAGTATCTGGGTGACATTAGGGTTTTGGTTGATTTGTGTCTTAAGGTGTTATTTTAGTACGAACTCTTGAATAGATCGATCCGAAAGAATAACTTTGAGGTGGTTTCGTACCCTACCATAATCTCTTCGGTTGTTCTCCGCTATTAGTGACTTTGGAGTGACTCTTTGTTGCATGTCGAGGGATAGTTATATGATCCAGTTATGTTATTATTGTTGAGATAACTTGCACTAGTGAAAGTATGAACCCTAGGCCTTGTTTCCTAGCATTGCAATATCGCTTACACTCACTTTTACCTTTAGTTACCTTGCTATTTTTATATTTTCAGATTACAAAAACCTATATCTACCATCCATATTGCACTTGTATCACTATCTCTTCGCCGAACTAGTGCACCTATACAATTTACCATTGTATTGGGTGTGTTGGGGACACAAGAGACTCTTTGCTATTTGGTTGCAGGGTTGCTTGAGAGAGACCATCTTCAACCTATGCCTCCCACAGATTGATAAATCTTAGGTCATCCACTTGAGGGAAATTTGCTACTGTCCTACAAACCTCTGCACTTGGTGGCCCAACAACGTCTACAAGAAGAAGGTTGTGTAGTGGACATCAGCTGCAGCGGACTACACCTTATTTATGAGGATACACTCAGCAACATGGAAATAGACAGGAGCCGCATCGAGCAAAGTAGCATGACCTTCCGAGGAATTATTCCCAGTCGGGAGGGGCGATGGGCGGGAAAAATCACGCTCAACATGGTATTCGGCACACCGGAGAACTATCGGTTTGAAGAATTAACCTTCCAAGTGGCACCTTTCAATAGTGGATATCACGCCCTATTGGGGCGAGATGCATTTACATGCTTCCAAGCTATACCTCACTATGGGTACATGAAGCTCAAGATGCCCGGGGCCAACGCCATAATCACTCTTGCCATTGATCCGGACATAGCACTCCGCGCCGAAAATAAAACCGCATCCCTGGCCCTTGAGGCATTATCTGAAGCCCTCGCGGTCGAAGAACTAAACGCATTGCGCTCCACGTTGGATAGGGACGATGTAATCCTGGACAAAAGACCCAAATCCACCTCCTTCAAACCAGCAGAAGAAATAGTCGAATTCCAAGTCCATCCAACGGACCCCAAGAAGACAGCATCTATCGGGACACAACTAGACCCAACGGTCGCCGCCGCGCTACGAGAGTTCCTGCGCGAAAACTGGGACATATTCGCCTGGCACCCTTCTGATATGCCAGGAATCCCACGTAGGTTGGCCGAACACGGCCTCAATATATTGAAGGGATATAAACCGGTCAAGCAAACACTGCGGCGCTTTTTCTGAACCCAAACGTCAAGCAATGGGAGAGGAGCTAGCCAAGCTAATCAAAGCCGGATTCATTAGAGAAATAAAATACCCGAACTGGCTAGCAAACCTGGTGATGGTACCAAAGAAGGATAAATCCTAGCGCGTGTGCGTCGATTTCAAAGACCTCAATAAGGCATGCCCTAAGGATCTCTTCCCCCTCCCCCGCATCGACCAGATCATTGATGCTACCGCAGGACACGACTCACTGTGCTTCCTCAACGCATACTCCGGATACCATCAAATCAAAATGAAGGAGTCCGATCAAGCCGCAACGGCATTCATTACCCCATATGGACCATTCTACTTCAACACTATGCCCTTTGGGCTAAAAAACGCTGGGGCAACCTATCAACGCATGATTCAAACATGCCTGGAGAAATAGATTGGCAAGACAGTTGAAGCATACGTGGATGACATCGTCATCAAAACTAAGCACGTTGAGTCACTAATAGACGATTTATGTCTCACTTTCGACAACCTCCGTGCATATGACATCAAGCTCAATCCGGAAAAGTGTGTTTTCAGCGTCCCCGCTAGAAAACTGATGGGCTTCATCGTTTCTAATAGAGGAATTGAAGCAAATCCAGCCAAAATCCGAGCTTTGTCACAATTGGCTACACCAACAGACCTTAAACAGGTCCAAACACTCGCCGGATGTGTGGCAGCTTTAAGCCGCTTTATCTTTAGATTGGGAGAAAAGGCATTCCCACTCTATCGCCTTCTTCGGCGCACTGTTCACTTCGAGTGGACGGATGCGGCAATGGCCGGACTGGAAGAAATAAAAGCCCTGCTTGCGAGCAACCCAATCCTGGCTGCGCCGAACGTTGGCAAACCCATGTTATTATACATATCGGCAACACACCAGGTGGTGAGCGCCATGCTCGTTGTCGAGTGAGAGCAGGACAGACACAAATTCCCACTTCAGAAGCCGGTATACTATGTATCCACTGTCCTCACACCATGCAAATCCTGGTACCCTCATTATCAAAAGATAGCATACGCGGTCTAAGGCCTACAAGGTTCACGACGGAGTGCTCTACAATAAAAGCGCCACCGGGGTCCTTCAAAGATGTATCTCCGAGGAAGAGGGGTGGCAGCTCCTGGCTGAAATTCATGCCGGTCTCGGCGGTCATCATGCGAGAGCTCGGGCCCTTGTTAGCAAGGCCTTCCATACATGTTTTCATTGGCCGACGGCCCGAGCAGATGCACAGGACCTTGTCCAACGTTGCGTCGAATGCCAGCTCTTCGCCAACCAAAGCCATATGCCCCCACCGCTCTACAAACGATCCCCATCACTTGGCCTTTCGTGGTTTGGGGGCTCGATATGGTTGGACCCCTTAAAGGAGGAATCCATAAGAAAAAGTATCTGCTGGCCATGGTGGATAAATTCACTAAGTGGATAGAGGCCAAACCAGATAAAACGGCCGAGGCCGGGCCAGTGATAGAATTCATATCCGGTGTTGTGCACCGTTATGGTGTTCCACACAGCATCATCACCGATAACGACTCCAATTTCACAGTCGACGAGGTGAAAACCTGGTGAGCTAAATTGGGCATAAAGCTCGATTACGCCTCTGTCTATCACCCGCAAACAAACGGCCAAGTCAAATGGGCCAATGGTCTTATTATGAGCGGCATTAAACCCAGACTAGTGCGGTCTTTGAGAGAACCAGACAAGCACTGGGTTGAGGAGCTCGACTCCGTACTCTGGGGGCTACGGACCACGCCCAACCGCACTACTAGATACACACCTTTTTTCATGGTGTACGGCGTGGAAGCTGTGTTGCCCTGCGATATTTTTCATGACTCACCTCGAGTGCGCATGTACGAAAAGAGATAGAGTCCGAGCTTGATCGGCAGGACAACCTACATGCCCTGGACGAGGAGCATGATGTTGCAAAAGCCCGTTCCGCATTTTATCAACAACAGGCCCGCAAATACCAAAGCACAGAAGTACGGGCCAAGACTTATAACTTTGGTGAACTCGTTCTACGCTTGTCGGAGAAGAAAAAGGACAAACTCAAGCCCAAATGGGAGGGTCCCTTCATCATTGACAAAGTCCTCACTGGAGGAGCGTACCGCCTGCATGATGCATCAGACATTCGCCTAGAGCCAAACCCCTGGAACGCGGCTAGACTCCGAAGATTCCATGCCTAGCGCCGAACTATTTGTTTGTCTCCTTCTCCCTGTTGCTTCCACTATTTTCTCCTCTCTTTTTATTTTTTTTCCTTTTTTCTAGCCTGAAAGCTTCTGCGCGGCTAAATCATGCACCTGTGACGTACACACCCTTGAAAATGTACGTCGATTATACCCGAGGGCTTCCCGTACAAAAGCTTATTATTATATTCCGAGCATCAAGCTCATCACATATGCGTTTTTCCCATATGTACCTTTTCTTCACCATTATATGCATCGATATGACTTAAGTTTTGGCCAAGCTGGGTTGCCTGTCTCCTGTGCTTATGCCCTACGTTCCCGTTAGTTCGGCTAGGGCATAAAGGGAGCACCTCTGCGATTGTTACTGCCGGGTCATCCGGATGTGTACCTCAGACTGGGTGAAGCCGAAAGCTAGCGTTCTGTAGGGAATATTCGGTCGGTGGATTAAAGATGTTTTTGCATTCATCCCATTGTGAACCCCCAGATGTTATGTATACTGTGATTTTTCAATCACAGTTCGGACATGTATTTTAAAGCATGCACACCCAGGGAAAGGAACCCTTAACGGAACTATTCTCTCTAGAAGATGTTTCTTACAATAATAATGTAATATAACATAACTAGCTAGATACAACTTGTCTGTTCAAGCAACTATGACCCCTATGCCTGGTTTCCACGCATACCGCGGTCTATTTTACCGCTCAGGTATTCGGAAACACTAAGCACCTTCGGGTCCAGAGGTCAAAGCGAAAAGGTCTGCCATGACAATAGTTTTACAATTCAGCAAGAGTTACATATGTCAAGGAAAGTACATAGTCACTTGGACTCAAAAACTTCCTCCTCTATACCGTCTAGCAGGCTGTCTAACTTAGAATCCTGCTGAGAATACTTGGCGGCTACTTCTACTTGGTCATATACCAAATTAATGGGAACTTCTTTTCCATCTGACCCTAGAGGTCCGACCCGAGCCATATGATCAGGATCAAGCTTGGTATACCCTGTTTTTGTTGGGGAACGTTGCAGAAAATTAAAATTTTTCCTACGGTTTCACCAAGATCCATCTAGGAGTTCATCAAGCAACGAGTATTCAGATTAGATAGCATCTACATACCACTTTGTAGATCGCAACGGAAGCGTTCGAGTGAACGTGGATGAGGTAGTCGTACTTGCCGTGATCCAATTCACCGATGACCTAGTGCCGAACGGACGGCACCTCCGCGTTCAACACACGTACGGAAAGCGTGACGTCTCCTCCTTCTTGATCCAGCAAGGCAAAGGAGAGGTTGGGGATGAAGGCTCCAGCAGCAGCACGACGGCGTGGTGATGGTGGAACTGCAGTACTCCGGCAGGGCTTCGCCGTGCTCAATGGAGGAGGAGGAGGTGTTGGAGAGGGAGAGGGAGGCGCCAGGGCAATGGGTGATCAGCCCCCTCTCTCCCCCCCTTTATATAACCCCCAAGGGGGGGCGCCTGCCCTAGGAGATGAGATCTCCTAGGGGGGGCGGCGGCCAGGGAAGGGGGCTTGCCCCCCAAGCAAGGGGGGCGCCCCCTTTAGGGTTTCCCTCCCCCCAAACCCTAGGCGCATGGGCCCATGGGGGGGGGAGGCGCACCAGCCCCCTATGGGCTGGTTCCCTCCCTTATACAGCCCATGGGGCCCTCCGGGATAGGTGGCCCCACCCGGTGGACCCCCCGGGACCCTCCGGTGGTCCCGGTACAATACCGATAACCCCGAAACTTGTCCCGATGTCCGTATGATGACTTTCCATATATAAATCTTTACCTCCGGACCATTCCGAAACTCCTCGCGACGTCCGGGATCTCATCCGGGACTCCGAACAACATTCGGGTTACTGCACATACATATCCCTACAACCCTAGCGTCACCGAACCTTAAGTGTGTAGACCCTACGGGTTCGGGAGACATGCAGACATGACCGAGACGGCTCTCGGGCAATAACCAACAGCGGGATCTGGATACCCATGTTGGCTCCCACATGCTCCACGATGATCTCATCGGATGAACCACGATGTCAAGGATTCAATTAATCCCGTACACGATTCCCTTTGTCAATCGGTATTTTACTTGCCCGAGATTCGATCGTCGGTATACCAATACCTCGTTCAATCTCGTTACCGGCAAGTCACTTTTCTCGTTCCGTAATGCATGATCCCGTGATCAAACACTTTGGTCACATTGAGCTCATTGTGATGATGCATTACCGAGAGGGCCCGGTGATACCTCTCCGTCAAGCGGAGTGACAAATCCCAGTCTCGATCCATGTCAACCCAACAGACACTTTCAGAGATACCCGTAGCATACCTTTATAGTCACCCAGTTACGTTGTGACGTTTGGCACACCCAAAGCACTCCTACGGTATCCGGGAGTTACATGATCTCATGGTCTAAGGAAAGGATACTTG
The DNA here is from genome assembly GCA_032464435.1 of Aegilops umbellulata. Lineage (NCBI taxonomy): Eukaryota > Viridiplantae > Streptophyta > Magnoliopsida > Poales > Poaceae > Aegilops > Aegilops umbellulata. Next base: position 474,716,222 of record CP136055.1, on the reverse strand, counting down.
ACATTGGAAAACTCTAGCAAACGAACTATGCGATCTTATGCTATGTTTAGGATTGGGTCTTGTCCATCACATCATTCTCCTAATGATGTGATCCCGTTATCGATGACATCCAATGTCCATAGTCAGGAAACCATGACTATCTGTCGATCAACGAGCTAGTCGACTAGAGGCTCACTAGGGACATGTTGTTGTCTGTTATTCACACATGTATTACGATTTCCGGTTAACACAATTATAGCACGAACAAAGACAATTATCATGAATAAGGAAATATAATAATAATGCTTTTATTATTGCCTCTAGGGCATATTTCCAACAATCTCCCACTTGCACTAGAGTCAATAATCTAGTTACATTGTGATGAATCGAACACCCATAGAGTTCTGGTGCTGATCATGTTTTGCCTTAGGGAGAGGTTTAGTCAACGGATCTGCGACATTTAGATCCGTGTGCACTTTACAAATCTCTATGTCTCCATCTTGAACATTTTCACGAATGGAGTTGAAGCGACGCTTGATGTGCCTGGTCTTCTTGTGAAACCTGGGCTCCTTTGCAAGTGCAATAGCTCCAGTGTTGTCACAGAAGAGCTTGATTGGCCCCGACGCATTGGGTATGTCTCCGAGGTCGGTGATGAACTCCTTCACCCAAATTGCTTCATGTGCTGCCTCCGAGGCTGCCATGTACTCCGCTTCACATGTAGATCCCGCCACGACGCTTTGCTTGCAACTGCACCAGCTTACTGCCCCACCATTCAAAATATACACGTATCCGGTTTGTGACTTAGAGTCATCCAGATCTGTGTCGAAGCTAGCGTCGACGTAACCTTTTACGACGAGCTCTTCGTCACCTCCATAAACGAGAAACATTTCCTTAGTCCTTTTCAGGTACTTCAGGATATTCTTGACCGCTGTCCAGTGTTCCTTGCCGGGATTACTTTGGTACCTACCTACCAAACTTACGGCAAGGTTTACATCAGGTCTGGTACACAGCATGGCATACATAATAGAACCTATGGCTGAGGCATAGGGGATGACGCTCATCTCTTCTATATCTTCTGCCGTGGTCGGACATTGAGCTGAGCTCAATTTCACACCTTGTAACACAGGTAAGAACCCTTTCTTAGATTGATCCATATTGAATTTCTTCAATATCTTATCAAGGTATGTGCTTTGTGAAAGACCTATGAGGCGTCTCGATCTATCTCTATAGATCTTGATGCCTAATATATAAGCAGCTTCTCCAAGGTCCTTCATTGAAAAACTCTTATTCAAATAGGCCTTAATGCTGTCCAAGAGTTCTATATCATTTCCCATCAAAAGTATGTCGTCTACATATAATATGAGAAATGCTACAGAGCTCCCACTCACTTTCTTGTAAACACAGGATTCTCCATAAGTCTGTGTAAACCCAAACGCTTTGATCATCTCATCAAAGCGAATGTTCCAACTCCGAGATGCTTGCACCAGCCCATAAATCGAGCGTTGGAGCTTGCATACCTTGTCAGCATTCTTAGGATCGACAAAACCTTCCGGCTGCATCATATACAATTCTTCCTTAAGGAAACCATTAAGGAATGCCGTTTTGACGTCCATTTGCCATATCTCATAATCATAGTATGCGGCAATTGCTAACATGATTCGGACGGACTTCAGCTTCGGTACCGGTGAGAAAGTCTCATCGTAGTCAACCCCTTGAACTTGTCGATAACCCTTAGCGACAAGCCGAGCTTTATAGATGGTCACATTACCATCCGCGTCTGTCTTCTTCTTAAAGATCCATTTATTTTCTATGGCTCGCCGTTCAACGGGCAAGTCAGTCAAAGTCCATACTTCGTTTTCATACATGGATCCTATCTCGGATTTCATGGCTTCCAGCCATTTGTCGGAATCCGGGCCCGCCATTGCTTCCTCATAGTTCGAAGGTTCACCATTGTCTAACAACATGATTTCCAAGACAGGGTTGCCGTACCACTCTGGTGCGGAACGTGTCCTCGTGGACCTTCGAATTTCAGTAGGAGCTTGATCAGAAGTATCTTGATCATAATCATTAATTTCCTCTCTATTCGGTGCAGGCACCTCAGGAACGATTTCTTGAGTTTCGCCATTTTCCGGTTCAAGAGTTAACACTTCATCAAGCTCTACTTTCCTCCCACTTACTTCCTTCGAGAGAAACTCTTTCTCTAGAAAGGATCCATTCTTGGCAACAAAGATCTTGCCTTCGGATCTGAGGTAGAAGGTATACCCAACAGTTTCTTTTGGGTATCCTATGAAGACGCATTTTTCCGATTTGGGTTCGAGCTTTTCAGGTTGAAGTTTCTTCACATAAGCATCGCATCCCCAAACTTTTAGAAACGACAGCTTAGGTTTCTTCCCAAACCATAATTCATACGGTGTCGTCTCAACGGATTTCGACGGTGCCCTATTTAAAGTGAATGCAGCAGTCTCTAAAGCATAGCCCCAAAAAGATAGCGGTAAATCGGTAAGAGACATCATAGATCGCACCATATCTAATAGAGTGCGATTACGACGTTCGGACACACCATTACGCTGAGGTGTTCCAGGCGGCGTGAGTTGTGAAACTATTCCACATTTTCTTAAGTGTGTGCCAAATTCGTGACTCAAGTATTCTCCTCCACGATCTGATCGTAGAAACTTGATCTTTCTATCGCGTTGATTTTCAACCTCACTCTGAAATTCCTTGAACTTTTCAAAGGTCTCAGACTTGTGTTTCATTAAGTAGATATACCCATATCTACTCAAGTCATCAGTGAGGGTGAGAACATAACGATAGCCTCCGCGAGCCTCAACACTCATTGGACCACACACATCGGTATGTATGATTTCCAATAAATTGGTTGCTCGCTCCATTGTTCCTGAGAACGGAGTCTTGGTCATTTTACCCATGAGGCATGGTTCGCATGTGTCAAATGATTCATAATCAAGAGACTCTAAAAGTCCATCTGCATGGAGGTTCTTCATGCGTTTGACACCTATGTGACCAAGGCGGCAGTGCCACAAATATGTGGGACTATTGTTATCAACTTTAACTCTTTTGGTACTCACACTATGAATATGTGTGTCATCACGTACGAGATTCATTAAGAATAAACCATTAACCATCGGAGCATGACCATAAAACATATCTCTCATATAAATAGAACAACCATTATTCTCGGATTTAAATGAGTAGCCATCTCGAATTAAGCGAGATCCAGATACAATGTTCATGCTCAAACTTGGCACTAAATAACAATTATTGAGGTTTAAAACTAATCCCGTAGGTAAATGTAGAGGCAGCGTGCCGACGGCGATCACATCGACCTTGGAACCATTCCCGACGCGCATCGTCACCTCGTCCTTCGCTAGTCTCCGTTTATTCCGCAGCTCCTGCTTTGAGTTACAAATGTGAGCAACTGCACCGGTATCAAATACCCAAGAGCTACTACGAGTACTGGTAAGGTACACATCAATTACATGTATATCACATATACCTTTGGTTTTGCCGGCCTTCTTGTCCGCTAAGTATTTGGGGCAGTTCCGCTTCCAGTGACCACTTCCCTTGCAATAAAAACACTCAGTCTCGGGCTTGGGTCCATTCTTTGGCTTCTTCCCGGCAACTTGCTTACCGGGTGAGGCAACTTCCTTGCCATCCTTCTTGAAGTTCTTTTTACCCTTGCCCTTCTAGAACTTAGTGGTTTTATTCACCATCAACACTTGATGCTCCTTCTTGATTTCTACCTCTGCTGATTTCAGCATAGCATATACCTCAGGAATGGTCTTTACCATCCCCTGCATATTGTAGTTCATCACAAAGCTCTTGTAGCTAGGTGGAAGCGACTGGAGGATTCTGTCAATGACCACTTCTTCCGGAAGATTAACTTCCAGTTGAGTCAAGCGGTTGTGCAATCCAGACATTCTGAGTATGTGCTCACTGACAGAGCTATTTTCCTCCATCTTACAGCTAAAGAATTTGTTGGAGATCTCATATCTCTCAACCCGGGCATGAGCTTGGAAAACCATTTTCAGCTCTTCGAACATCTCATATGCTCCATGTCTCTCAAAACGCTTTTGGAGCCCCGGCTCTAAGCTGTAAAGCATGCCGCACTGAACGAGGGAGTAATCATCGCATCGCGACTGCCAAGCGTTCATAACGTCTTGTTGTGCAGGGAGAACAGGTGCGTCACCCAGCGGTGCTCGTAGGACATAATCTTTCTTGGCAGCTATGAGGATGATCCTCAGGTTCCGGACCCAGTCCGTATAGTTGCTACCATCGTCTTTCAGCTTGGTTTTCTCTAGGAACGCGTTGAAGTTGAGGACTACGTTGGCCATTTGATCTACAAGACATATTGTAAATATTTAGACTAAGTTCATGATAATAAAGTTCATTTAATCAAATTATTTAATGAACTCCCACTTAGATAGACATCCCTCTTAGAGTCATCTAAGTATTACATGATCCGAGTCAACTAGGCCGTGTCCGATCATCACGTGAGACGGACTAGCCAACATCGGTGAACATCTTCATGTTGATCGTATCTTCTATACGACTCATGCTCGACCTTTCGGTCTTCTGTGTTCCAAGGCCATGTCTGTACATGCTAGGCTCGTCAAGTCAACCTAAGTGTTTTGCGTGTGTAAATCTGTCTTACACCCGTTGTATGCGAACGTAAGGACCTATCACACCCGATCATCACGTGGTGCTTCGGAACGACGAACTGTTGCAACGGTGCACAGTTAGGGTGAACACTTTCTTGAAATTATTATGAGGTATCATCTTATTTACTACCGTCGTTCTAAGTAAACAAGATGCAAAACATGATAAACATCACATGCAATCAAATAATAAACGTGACATGATATGGCCAATATCACATTGCTCCTTTGATCTCCATCTTGGGGCTCCATGATCATCTTGTCACCGGCTTGACACCATGATCTTCATCATCATGATCTTCATCATCGTGTCTCCATGAAGTTGCTCGCCAACTATTACTTCTACTACTATGGCTAACGCGTTTAGCAATAAAGTAAAGTAACTTACATGGCGATTCTCAATGACACGCAGGTCATACAAAAATAAAGACAACTCCTATGGCTCCTGCCGGTTGTCATACTCATCGACATGCAAGTCGTGATTCCTATTACAATAGCATGAACATCTCATACATCACATATAGATCATTCATCATTCATCACAACTTTGGCCATATCATATCACAAAGCACTTGCTGCAAAAACAAGTTAGACGTCCTCTAATTGTTGTTGCAAGTTTTACGTGGCTGAATTAGGGTTCTAGCAAGAACGTTTTCTTACCTACGTTAAAACCACCACAACGTGATTTGTCAACTTCTATTTACCCTTCATAAGGACCCTTTTCATCGAATCCGCTCCAACTAAAGTAGGAGAGACAGACACCCGCCAGCCACCTTATGCAACTAGTGCATGTTCGTCGGTGGAACCGGTCTCACGTAAGCGTACGTGTAAGGTTGGTCCGGGCCGCTTCATCCCACAATACCGTTGAAGCAAGATAAGACTAGTAGCGGCAAGAAGAGTTGACAACATCTACGCCCACAACAAATTGTGTTCTACTCGCGCAAGAAGAACTACGCATAGACCTAGCTCATGATGCCACTGTTGGGGAACGTTGCAGAAAATTAAAATTTTTCCTACGGTTTCACCAAGATCCATCTAGGAGTTCATCAAGCAACGAGTATTCAGATTAGATAGCATCTACATACCACTTTGTAGATCGCAACGGAAGCGTTCGAGTGAACGTGGATGAGGTAGTCGTACTTGCCGTGATCCAATTCACCGATGACCTAGTGCCGAACGGACGGCACCTCCGCGTTCAACACACGTACGGAAAGCGTGACGTCTCCTCCTTCTTGATCCAGCAAGGCAAAGGAGAGGTTGGGGATGAAGGCTCCAGCAGCAGCACGACGGCGTGGTGATGGTGGAACTGCAGTACTCCGGCAGGGCTTCGCCGTGCTCAATGGAGGAGGAGGAGGTGTTGGAGAGGGAGAGGGAGGCGCCAGGGCAATGGGTGATCAGCCCCCTCTCTCCCCCCCTTTATATAACCCCCAAGGGGGGGCGCCTGCCCTAGGAGATGAGATCTCCTAGGGGGGGCGGCGGCCAGGGAAGGGGGCTTGCCCCCCAAGCAAGGGGGGCGCCCCCTTTAGGGTTTCCCTCCCCCCAAACCCTAGGCGCATGGGCCCATGGGGAGGGAGGCGCACCAGCCCCCTATGGGCTGGTTCCCTCCCTTATACAGCCCATGGGGCCCTCCGGGATAGGTGGCCCCACCCGGTGGACCCCCCGGGACCCTCCGGTGGTCCCGGTACAATACCGATAACCCCGAAACTTGTCCCGATGTCCGTATGATGACTTTCCATATATAAATCTTTACCTCCGGACCATTCCGAAACTCCTCGCGACGTCCGGGATCTCATCCGGGACTCCGAACAACATTCGGGTTACTGCACATACATATCCCTACAACCCTAGCGTCACCGAACCTTAAGTGTGTAGACCCTACGGGTTCGGGAGACATGCAGACATGACCGAGACGGCTCTCGGGCAATAACCAACAGCGGGATCTGGATACCCATGTTGGCTCCCACATGCTCCACGATGATCTCATCGGATGAACCACGATGTCAAGGATTCAATTAATCCCGTACACGATTCCCTTTGTCAATCGGTATTTTACTTGCCCGAGATTCGATCGTCGGTATACCAATACCTCGTTCAATCTCGTTACCGGCAAGTCACTTTTCTCGTTCCGTAATGCATGATCCCGTGATCAAACATTTTGGTCACATTGAGCTCATTGTGATGATGCATTACCGAGAGGGCCCGGTGATACCTCTCCATCAAGCGGAGTGACAAATCCCAGTCTCGATCCATGTCAACCCAACAGACACTTTCAGAGATACCCGTAGCATACCTTTATAGTCACCCAGTTACGTTGTGACGTTTGGCACACCCAAAGCACTCCTACGGTATCCGGGAGTTACATGATCTCATGGTCTAAGGAAAGGATACTTGACATTGGAAAACTCTAGCAAACGAACTATGCGATCTTATGCTATGTTTAGGATTGGGTCTTGTCCATCACATCATTCTCCTAATGATGTGATCCCGTTATCGATGACATCCAATGTCCATAGTCAGGAAACCATGACTATCTGTCGATCAACGAGCTAGTCGACTAGAGGCTCACTAGGGACATGTTGTTGTCTGTTATTCACACATGTATTACGATTTCCGGTTAACACAATTATAGCACGAACAAAGACAATTATCATGAATAAGGAAATATAATAATAATGCTTTTATTATTGCCTCTAGGGCATATTTCCAACAGTTTTCACCATGGCCCAGGCTTCTCGTGCAACTTCCCGACAGGCTGATATCTTCCACAATCGAAAGTGCCGCCGTGCTCCCTTGAATAGTTGTATAAGCTCCTCCATATTTCCTGGAGGGGAGGCGGATGGCCACAAGGCCTTGGCAACACTTCACATCACCTGCCGAGCTTGCTCATGCATTTGCGATAGCTCTCTTAGCAGATCGCCCGAGAATCTGGACATCTCCTCTTCGGGACGACCGGTCAGCATACCTGCAGACATAACTCTGTCAGTCCCCTTCATCTCCGAATTACTCGAAGGTAAGTTTGACCACATACCGAATACACCGCCCCGCAGCCTTTTATTCTCCTTCATGGAGTCAGCCAGCTGGGCCAGCACATCTTTCAGTTCTAGAGTTTGTTCTTCTCCTCCCTCACTCGTGTCAACACACGTTCACCCACGACGAGTAGTCTTTTGGACTCTTTCTCTCCCGCTTGAGCGGCCTTCAATTGCTCCTCCAATTGATCTGACAATCCTGTTATGTGATAAGCAACAGTGTTAACATAGCTGGTATATAATTATGTTTTCTCAATGGAGGGGAATATTACCAGTCGACACCTTCTTGGATTTCTCCAGTTCGGCGGTAGCAGCAGTTAGCTGTGTCTGACATTTTTCTAGCTCTTGAGACAACAGGTTCTTCTTCTCCGTAAGCACCTGGTTATACAATGATCCTTAAATCAGTTGTATTAACTGCTTCAACTCTCGAGGCTACTGGTATATAATTATCATATTTGAACAATGTAAATTTACTCGCATATCTTTTAAATGCTGATCCGTGGCTCTGTTAAGCCTGTCTCGAGCAGCTCGGATGTATGCATCAGCCGAGCTAAAGGCATTGGATGCCTCTTTGGTAAAGTTGGGGTCCCGTAGAATGGCCCTCCGGCGCCGATGATTCATGGCGCTCTCCACTTCCGAGTTTGTGAGGGATACATCATCCGAATCCTCTGCCGAAGGACAATCCGGCCTCGCCCCTGTATCAGCCCCTAACTTTGCAGCAGGGTCTGGGTCCCGGCTGTTGGAAGTATGACCGGTCGTACCCCCGGACATAGTCCGATGAACTCTTTTCCTGATACAGGACAAACGAAAAAGTCACAGTTGGATGCGACTGCCAGAGGGCATATTCACAAATCAATACCTCTTTGACGAAGGCTCGGCCGTGTCTTCGTTTGCCTTCCTCTTCAAAGGCTTGCCTGGCATAGGGGCCGCTCTCTTTGGAGTTGCCTCTTGGGTAGCATGGCGCGCCGAACGCCTCCCCTTTTGAGCACGAGACAATGCGGTGGGTGAGGCAGAACAAGAGAACTCTTTCGGAGGAGACGTCTCCTGATTACTTACGTGTGAAGCAGGGAGAAGACCGGGATAATCGGCGGTGATGGCCACTTCCGTGCCGTCATAGCTCGCCTGGTAAAACACCCCGTCCTCGAGCACCACGAATATATCCGGATCCTCTTGGAATCCAGGGTCAAGGTCCCGATTGTGGCCCTCTGGCTGTGGGGCGGGGCCGTGAAGCCCTTCGGAGATCTTTTGCCAGTGCTGTTATCAATGGACAGATTAATATTCATTGAAAGTGTCTCAGGGAGTGGAGGGAGTAGAGCAGAGGGGTTGGGACTTACCCAACTAGGAGGACTGTACATGGAAAATCCATCTCTGCGCTTGATACGAATGAATTCCTTTTCCTCCCCTTTGAATAGTTCCGCCAATATTTTGGCCAAAGCGGCGGGGGTATCCGGACCCTTCCGGCCGCAGCGGGAGGCATCATCCTCCCCACTGTAGTGCCACATGGGAAGAACTCTGTATTGGAGTGGCTGAACCCCCCGCACTATGGAAGTCTCCATTACCTCGACTATTCATAATCCGGATTGGGCGAGCGTCCTTATCTTGCTCATGAGTTTACGAACTTCCACACTATCTTCCTCCCCGAGGCTCCGAGGGTGCCAGCTGTGGCGTTTCTTCAAAGGAACACTTGTGAACTCAGGAAGACCCCTCCGAACTGGGTCAGCAAGTGCGACGTCCTCAATATAGAACCATTCGGAAGGCCACTTTTGGATGCCTTCTTTGGTGTGCCGGACAGGTATCCGGTCTCGGCGATGCGCCATATTTCGGCTCTGCCCACTTCAAATATTGATCCCTCGTGGTTGCGCGGGATGAGACAGAATAGCTTTCTCCACAATTCAAAATGAGCCTCACAACCCAAGAATAACTCGCAGAGAGTGACGTAACCCGCATTATGCAGTATGGAGGCGGGAGTGAAGTTGTGCAGTTGGAGGCCATAATACTCGAGAAGCCCTCAGAGGAATGGATGAATTGGAAATCCAACACCTCTTAGCAAATAGGGGACGAAGCACACTCGCTCTCCCCAGATGGATTGGGGAAATTCTCTGCCTGGGCCCCGTCATTGAAGGAGGTCAACCCTGCCCGAACAGGGACCAGATCCGCGGGGGGAAGAAATCCCTGTGCTTGCAGCTTCACTAGTTGACCGTGGGATACAGAACATTTCTCCCAATCGCCTTTTTCTGGGACGCAGGGACGGGAGGAGCTGGGAGCGCTAGCCATGTTGGAGTGGTCTTTCCTAGCAAGCTCTGAGATTTTTTCGCGTGGTGCTGAACGGATCTGAGATCCAATCTCTTTAAATAGGCACTCCTTCTTACATGGTCGGGGTGTTATGTGTAAAAACACCCTGACTTCTCGCATTCGCTCGACACGTGAAGCTGAAGTTGTTGATACACAGAAGCTGAGGGGTATGACATTAAATGGAAAGCCGAATAGATCACTTTGAAGTCATCGGAGGTGGAACCCGCCTTGCAATGCCGAAGACTATCTGCGTGCCGGACACCTCGTAATTGAAGTCTGGTTCGGGGGCTACTGAGGGAGTCCTAGACTAAGAGGTCCTCGGGCGTCCGGCCTGTTAGCCATGGGCTAGACTGATGGGCCGTGAAAATACAACACTACAAAAAAATACACTTGCGTGATGATATGTGTTTGTCACAGTAGGTCGTGTTTTTTGTCATGCATGTACATCCATGACAAATTTATGACAGAATCAAGATAGTCATACCTGTGCATTCGTAGAAGTGTTCCATGACATTACCACAATTATCATCACGGAAGTGTCCACTTCCATGACGATAAATCACGCGTCACAAAAGTGCTTTCGTCAAGGGTGACCGACACGTGGCATCCACCATAATAGAACACCGTTAAGCTATCGGGTCCAGTTTTGGATCCGATAACCCGTTAACAGCCCCGACCAATGGGGATTTTCCACGTGTAAAATCATCATTGGCTGGAGGAAACACGTGCCGGCTCACCATTGGGACAGATGTCATCCACTCATTAGACCCAAAGCGCCTATGATACGTCGACACGTGGCACGGCCCAACAGAGGCCCATTCCTGTGAAAAGGCCGGCCCGTTTGACTTGGTCAAAAGGTAGTGGGCCGGCCCACGGCAAGCCTGTTAACGGCCTGTTTGCATATAGCCCATCTACAACCCGCTAACCCAGGGCCCGTTTACGGCCTATCCGAATTAGGCCCAGTAGCATCATATGGGCCGTCCAATATAATTCCAGCCTGTTTTAACTTTTGGCCCATGTATGGCCCATGACGCCTTTTGGCCCATCTGAGGCCCTTAGTAACCCTCAGCCCGTTAATGGCCCGTGGTAAAACTGGCCCGTAATGAACAGTGTATCACTTTATACCCATTAATGGCCCATTGTTCTGTTGGGCCGTTTCCAGCCCATGTTTTCTTTCGGCCTTCTTAGGGCCCATTTATTCTTGGGCTCATTTCCAGCATTCGGTTACTTACGGCCCGTTACTGTCATTTTCTGCTTGTGGGCCAAATTCAGCCCGTGCTTACAGTCGGACCATTTGTGGCCCGTTAATACGTTGGGCCGTTTTCATAGCGTCATCAAATACAGCCGATTAACGACGACCCATTATGGTCGGCCCATGAACGGACGATTCCAACTCTAGCCCGTTTACGGCCATAAAGCGTTATGTTATTGGCCCATGTTTGGGCAATCAATCATGCGGCCCGTAGAAGGCCCATTGATAATACGGCCCGTAGAAGGCCCATTGTTTCTATGCCCCGTAGAAGGCCCATTGTTTCTACGGCCCGTAGAAGGCCCAGTGTCACTACAGTAAATATGTAGCCCATGGTTATTGTGGCCTAGTTTTTTAAAAAGGTTATCGCGGCCACTAGCAAACCGCGGAAAAGGAACAACACTGACTACAAGCAAACAAATGAACAAGACAACAAGGAAATAAATAACCAAGCAACTTACACTAGGCTATCACGGCTATTACACATATTACATCCACTAGGCATCAAAGTTCGCCACCAGTGCAAATATAGGGAACAAAGCAGCATATCATATGCACTCGTTGTCAAAGTTGGCGACCAGTGCAAATAAACGCCGCAACAAAACATGTCCAGAACTGAAACCACTTCAGAAGATCTCAAGAAACAATATCCTGGGTACCCATAATGCTGGCAAGATGCTTAGCAAGCTTATTAACTTTCTCTTGTTTGCCGCTTAAATCCTCCAGCGCTTGTTGTTGCACCAGAAAGTATGCATCTGAATTCTGCAGGGACTTCCTCAGTCCTTCAGCTTCCTGTCGCAACACATTTGATTGATGTCTTTCAACTTGAAGCTGAGACTTAAGAAGACGAACTGATTTAGGCAACGAGTTCGAAGAGCTTGTGCCAGCGGTAGTGGCTAGTAACTCGAACACTACATCAAGACATGACTTCTGGGTTCTCTCACTGTCGTCAAGGTAGTTTTTATCAGCTTTCTTGGAGACCAACAGGGATGTCTCACTATCTTGAACCTTATCTGCATTACTTCCTTCACCATGCATAACGGGGTACTGTTCTCCATTATTTTGTCCGCATTCTAAAAGAGAAACAAGCAGACACATCACAGGTTTACCATGTTGTATATGAAACTCATTTTGGTAAATCAGTTCAGTAGTAAAGTGCACAGGATAACAACATGAAACAAACATATATCTATGTACCATGGTCACTTTATGGTCTATATCATTCTAGTTTTTGTTGCCAAATCAAGATAGAGACACAGTTCAAATAATATTTGTTCAAGACAAAGCAGAATAGACAGAATATAAGTGTCGGAAACTATAGAGAAACTTGTAATGTGCATGACATGAGAACATAACTGTTTATTCAATTGAAACTAAAATTAATATAGAGCAAGTTACAACAGCAAACCACTTAAAGAAACAACTTTAAAACATACCTGTTGCGCCATTGGAGTTTCAATTCCATTCTTCAAATTTGAAAATAGTTGGTCTAAGTAAACACAGTGATGCAAGAGCAAAGGAGTATGAACCATAGCTACAGAACCTGACCTGAGAACAATTCTTCTTCTCCTTTAAGCGTTGAGTTGGGATTCGGAGTGGTGGTCCTCGTGCTTTGGGCACTGCAGTTCCCTTACTAACTGCTCGTGTTTGGGTGCTCTGTGGTGGAGACGATGCTGTGTCAACTGGAACTGGGTTACTATCTGCTAGGGTTGGGGTTAGAAGGGGTGTAGTTTGTTCTCTGTCCAACTGGGTAGGGGTACAATCTGCGAGAGTCTGGGTTATGTGTGCTGGGGCTGGTTCTTGGGCAAGTACAACCGTGGTTCTATCTGCATCAACTGGTAGCACTATCTTTTCTGAAGATCGTGTTGTTACTCCCTTAGATACTGCCATCACCCTCTCCAATTCAAATGGCTGATAAACAAGAAAAGTAATTGAATGTACGAACATTGTATGATAGACAGGTGCAATGGATAGTGGGGAATAAAAGAGGGCATAAAATAATTCACATTTATGTTGTCTAACCAAACAGGATAGCATGACACAATTTCACATATATGATGGCTAACTAAACAGGATAGCATGATACAATTTCACATTATGATGGCTAACTAAAAAAGATGGAAAGACATAGTTCAAAATATGATGACTATGTAAACAGGATGACATGATATAACTATATAATGTGTTTATTAAATAGGTTGGCATGCCATAATTCACATACATGCCGCCTATGGAAACATGATAGCATGTTATAATTCCCGGATAGAATGACATAATTCAAAATATGATGACTGTAAACACTAAACAAGATGAGATAATATAACTATATGATGTCTTTATTAAATGGGTTGCCATGCCATAATTCAGATAGATGTTGTGTATGTAAACATGATGGCATGATATAATTCAAATATATGATTTATATAGTAAGCAAGTAAGCAGATGGCAATCCATATATGATGTAAAAACTAAGCAATGCAAGACAACATGCATGACATGGGTAATATAACCCTGCCAAGTTTGAGCATAGAGCTTAGGGGGGAAATAGGACTGGTCATCAGTCTCTGAATCCCCCTCTGAGGAGCTCTCTATATCCAGCAAGGTGTCTGCTTCAGCAGGTAGCATTGTCTTCTCTGAATACCTTGTTTTCACTCCAGATACTTCCATCACCGCGTCAAATGGCTGATGCATAGGAAGAGTAGTTGATTATACAAACGTTGTCGACAAATGGAACACGTAATACAAAAAAATGATAGCATGATATAATTCACATACATGATGATTGGCTCAACAACATGGCATTGCATAATTCACATATATAATGCCTTTGCAACAAGATAGCATTGCATAATTCACATATATAATGTCTTGCAACAAGATGGCAATGCATAATTCACATATATGGTAATTAGACACTAAATAGGTGGCATTCACACAAAGCATGTCTAAACTAATCAAATGACATCGCAATGCAAGACACCATACAGATGGTATGAGCAACATAACCCTGCCAAGTTAATTAGACCATACACCTCGGGGGGGGGGGGGAATAGGGCTGGTCATCTGTCTCTGAATCCTCCTCTGAGGAGCTATCCGTAACCAGCGAGATATGCGCTTCGTCAGATAGCATAGTCTGCTCTGAAGACCTTGTTTTCACTCCAGAATTTTCCATCACCGTGTCAAATGGCTGATGCACACAAAGAGTAGTTGAATGTACTAACATTGTTGACAAATGTAATACGTAACGAAAAAAAGGATGGCCTGATATAATTCACATATAAGATGACTGGCTAAGCAGGATGGCATTGCAAAATTCACATATATGATGCCTGGATAAACAAGATGGCATTGCATAATTCACATAAACGATGAATAAACTAAACAGATGGCATTCACACAAAGCATGTCTAAACTAAGCAGTTGACATATTTGATGTATAAAGTAAGCAATGCAAGGCACCATATGCATGATATAACCAACATCAGCATGCCAAGTTAGAGCAAAGACCTCATGGGGTAAATATGAGTGGTCCGCTTCTGAACCCCCCTCAGAACAATTATCTTCCTCTTGATTACGATCCGAAATGGGTGGAGGGGGGCTGCCTTTGCGCCTACCATGGAGCGCCGTCTGCATGAAACTTTATTGCCACGCAAGGCTCGTCTCTTTTGCTCTACATGTTCAGTTCCATTGTGTACAATAACTGACATGCATAGGAATAAAACATAGTGAGATTATGTAAGGAGTGCATGCACAAATCCAGAGTGATGGTAGCAAACTGTGGATAGACCCAAAACCAATGATAGCAGGCAGATAATAGCTTTAGTTAAAAAATACAGATAATGGCTCCTTTAATGTTTGTTTGCACCCAACATGAAACTCATAGTAGACACCCGAGATTAACCAGATAGTAGATAGATAGTACTGATTGCTACCCCAATATGCACCCCACAACCATTTAAAAACTCAAGTTTCAGCATAAGTTTGGACCTGACTCGGAGTCTAATAGGTGAACACGACGATAAAGTAGCATGTCATCATATTAAGCAATGCATAACGTAAGCAGACACGGAAGAGTGCGACCTCTCTTACGTGTAGTCCTCAAGGTCATCTGCTCAGTTGATGATGGTAATGCAGTTGTCGTGGTTGCTAGCGGCGGGGAAGAAGATCTGAGGCGGCGAAAGACAGTCTGGAGAGCGGATCCCTGCTATGTTGAACCCTTCCATCGTTGGAGCAACTGAGCTGGGCTGGAACACAGCACCGCAGGAGCAGGACAAACCACACAAGGTTTTCTTTGACACATATCTGTAATAGAAGTAATTGTGTAAGGGCTTGTTTGAATTTGAGGATTCTAACAATGCAGGGATAGGAAATAGACATGAATAGGATAGGAATGCACGTGCAAAACAGAGAATTTAAAAACACAGGATTTCTGACAACCTGGGTGTTTGGTTCACGGTTTTTCTTTCAAGGAGACACTAAAGGAACAAATCCTACAGTTTTCCTTTGCTCCATTCCTTTGCACCAAATTCATGAAAAGTAGTACCATACGAAACTTTCCAATTCCTATGTTTTTCATTCACTTTTCCTTTCAAGCACTGGCGATTCCAATAGGTAGGCTTGAGCAAGGAAAATCCTACACTAAAAAAATGTTTTTGTGCGACTTCTATTACTTTGGACCCAGACCACTGCCCTACTAGCTCAACTCCCAGGGCCATCGACAAATGCACAACTCAAACGCGCAGAGATAAATAATGATGGCGTTCAAGAGAGTCCATCACGGATAGCTAAGTTGCCTGGTACCTCACTGCTTGTCATATGGTAGGATAAAATAATCATATTTCCCGTTACTCTGTGTGCTCAGTGGACAATATATATAACATGTAGAGTAAAAGAGATACGCAACAAGTGTACAACCTCTTTGGCGAAGCCATGTCGATCTCAGCGTGATTGGGTTGGCCGGTGAGGATGCTCCGGCTGACTTGGCTGTCGGAGGAGGGGAAGAAGATCTTAGGCGTCTGGAGATGGAGCCCGAGGTACTGCTCTGCTGTGATGGAGGGTTTCGTCGTTGGAGCAGCTCCGGTGAGTTGTGCGATGCCGAGGCTGAAGCAGGACAAGAGAGACAACGTTAACGTGAGCGGAATTCTAATAGCATCTCCAATAGGTGACGTAAAATACATAACCACAAAGTGCTAGATGTATACATCAGCCGCTCATCTCTGAACTTAACTGTCGAAATTGAATTTAACTATCAAAACTGAATTTTGTTGTCAAAACTGAATTTTGCTGTCGAAACTGAATTTTACTGTCGAAACTGAACGCACTAGAGGTGAGGCTACATGTCAGTCGACTGACTTTTTCATCTCCGGTCAGTCGATTTTGCAGCCGTTGGATACGAAATCAAGGGCCTGCAGTTCATCTTCAACCTCCACCCCCTGAGCCGCCAGCCACCACCGGCCAAACAGCTGCCCCGCCCGCCCCGAAAACACTCCCCACCGCCGGTCCGCCGCCGCCCCGGCCATCCCTCTAGGCCCCCCGTGCCGAGCTTTTTCTCCGGCGAGCCCCACGCCACCGCCCCACCACCGTCGGTGACCACCGCCCCCACCCTGAACCCTAAGATAGATAGTGGGGTACTTCTCTGGCGAGCCCCCCTCCCCGCTGCGGCTGGTTCTTCCTTCACTCCGGCAAGCCCCCCACCCCCCTGAAAATCGACTGACCCAAAAGTCGATTCAGTCGACTGTAGTGTAGCTAAATCGGAGCAGCATCACAAGCAAGAGCAAGAGCGAGAGCAGCAGCAAGAGCAAGAGCAATAGCAGACTAGGCAGGGGACCAAGAGCAAGAGCGAGCAGCAGCGCGAGCGAGAGCTAAAGCAGCAGCAGCTCCTACTGATGTGGACGTCGCCGCGGAGGGAGCGACGCCATGTCGTCTCGGGACCGAGCGCCGGCAGCACTGTGAGATCGAATCAAGAAGAAAATGCGGCGATTAGTGTACAACCTCTTTGGTGGCACCGATTAGGCCGCATATTCAACCGAGGAAACGGTGATGATGATGCTTTTTTGGTGGTGTAGGTGAAGACGGCGGTGTGGGAATGGAGGTGGCGCGAAAGACGAGGGGAATGTCGGGGCAGCTCCTTGTAGGTGGAGGACGGGATGGTTGAACCGGCGGGACGACCAGATCGACAACGGATCCTCATCCGGTACGATGGATGAGGGACGTCGAGGTGTTGTTGTGGACGTCGTCGTCGGGGAAGAGGCTCCGGCTGGGTGGTGGACGGAGGAGGGTGTGGGGCTTTGCGGGTTTTCCTGGCCTCGGTGTACAAATGGGTGGGCGGATCGGATGGGAGTGGGGAACCATGGCTTAGGGACGCGCTTGTCAGAAATGTGGGGTAAGTTACAAAAGTACCCCCACCGATTTGAGGCAGTTCTTTCGGTTCAGGGGTATCACGGGCATTCCGCGTGTCGGGATTTCACAGGAGGTGGGAGTTTTCGCGGGCGTTGTAATTTTGGAATAGCAAGGCGCGGGTTGAGATGGAGGGAGTTATCGGAGCACAACGAGACGCTAGCTTGAAATTTCGGCATAACAAGGCGCGGCTTGAAATTTCGGGAGAACAAGCTTAACATGTACCCAAAAGAAAAAAAAGGCAATTTAGACTAGTATGATATACTATGTAGAATGTGTTTAACACGCACACCACACACACAGACACCATTTAGACTAGTAAGGTACACGTGCATTGCACGCATGAGATTTGGCAACCAAATTATGAATAAATACCACATTATAGCACGTAAGCTTTGAGTCATATATGCATGATGTAGATGTTCGTTTAATTCTTATAGTTCAATTCATTCAAAATCATCTAGTTTTTATAAGAAAGCTAATCTATTTTAAGATTCATGGAATTGTGCGTTGTAAGGCATAAAGTAAAAAACAAATCATGTAGAAAAACATTTGGGCAATTTTGATACGGAAGATTCTAGAACAAAGAAAAAGTGCTTGTGTTTTGAGGTTTGTGCATTATGCTTAAGTTCAACCATAGAGTCTCCTAGATTGTACATGTGGCAAAAGTTGGTGGAATCTAGATGATATCCAACGGCCAGTAGTGCTCCAATTTGCCAGCTCTGCACCATCGGATTGGCCTCATCCAACGACTATCTTTCAAAGTTAAAGTTATCCACACACTTTATAAAAAATATAAAATATAATATATATATAGGGGTATAGATATAGATATGATGCGAAAGCCACCCATCATCTCCATATAGAATAGTTTGTCCATTGATACAACTCCGTCGTATCTACTTTTCCAAACACTTTTGCCCTTGTTTTGGACTCTAACTTGCATGATTTGAATCGAACTAACCCGGACTCACGCTGTTTCCAGTAGACTTTCCATGGTGTTATTTATGTGCAGAAACAAAAGTTCTCGGAATGACCTGAAACTCCACGGAACGTCTATTTGGAAATAATAAAAAATCCTTGCCAAAGATGAAGACCAGGGGCCCACACCCTGTCCACGAGGGTGGGGGCCCCGCCCTCCCCCCTAGGGCACGCCCCCTACCTCGTGGGCCCCCTGAAGCTCCTCCGACGCCAACTCCAACTCTATATATTTGCTTTCGGGGAGAAAAAAATCAAGGAGAAGAAATCATCGCGTTTTACGATACGGAGCCGCCGCCAAGCCCTAAAACCTCTCGGGAGGGCTGATCTGGAGTCCGTTCCGGGCTCCGGAGAGGGCGATTCGTCGCCGTCGTCATCATCAACCATCCTCCATCACAAATTTCATGATGCTCACCGCCGTGCGTGAGTAATTCCAACGTAGGCTTACTGGACGGTGATGAGTTGGATGAGATCTATCATGTAATCGAGTTAGTTTTGTTAGGGTTTGATCCCTAGTATCCACCATGTTCTGAGATTGATGTTGCTATGACTTTGCTATGCTTAATGCTTGTCACTAGGGCCCGAGTGCCATGATTTCAGATCTGAACCTATTATGTTTTAATGAATATATGTGAGTTCTTGATCCTATCTTGCAAGTCTATAGTAACCTACTATGTGTTATGATCTGGCAACCCCAAAGTGACAATAATCGGGACCACTCCCGGTGATGACCATAGTTTGAGGAGTTCATGTATTCACTATGTGTTAATGCTTTGGTCTGGTACTCTATTAAAAGGAGGCCTTAATATCCCTTAGTTTCCATTAGGACCCCTCTGCCATGGGAGGGTAGGACAAAAGATGTCATGCAAGTTCTTTTCCATAAGCACGTATGATTATATCCGGAATACATACCTACATTACATTGATGAATTGGAGCTAGTTCTGTGTCACCCTATGTTATGACTGTTACATGATGAACCGCATCTGACATAATTATCCATCACTGATCCAATGCCTACGAGCTTTTCACATATTGTTCTCCGCTTATTTACTTTTCCGTTGTCGCTGTTACAATCACTACAAAACACCAAGAATATTACTTTTTCTTCCGTTACTTTTGTTACCGTTACCACTACTATCATATTAGTTAGCTACTAAACACCTTGCTGCAGATACTAAGTTATCCAGGTGTGGTTGAATTGACAACTCAACTGCTAATACTTGAGAATATTCTTTGGCTCCCCTTGTGTCGAATCTATAAATTTGGGTTGAATACTCTACCCTCGAAAACTGTTGCGATCCCCTGTACTTGTGGGTTATCAAGACTATTTTCTGGCGCCGTTGTCGGGGAGCATAGCTCTATTCTTTGAGTCACTTGGGATTTATATCTGCTGGTCACTATGAAGAACTTGAAAGACGCTAAGACAACAATTTGTCCCTCAACTACGAGGGGAGGTAAGGAACTACCATCTCTGCACTTGATTCACCTTCTGTTTTGAGTAAACTTGCGACACCTAAACCTGCTTCTGCTATTCGTTCTGATATGTCGCATGTTATTGATGATGCCACTTCTGCTATGCATGATACTTATGATGAAACTACTTCTATGCTTGATACGACTGTGCCCCTTAGTGAATTTCTTGATGAACAAATTGCTAGGGCTAGAGAGAAAGAAATTATTGAAACTGATTGTATTGATGAAAGTGATGATGAAGACTTGCCTGTTATTCCTGAGGGTTATGTTTTTGATAAAGAAGCTTCTTTAGCTATTTTAGCTTGCAAAGATAGATATGAACTCAAGAGGTCATTAGCTAAATGGAATAAGCAATCTCTTAAAGATAGAATGAAACCTAACCCTGCTTTGGCTACTTCACCTATCTGTGTTGCCGATAAGGATTATGAATTCTCTGTTGATCCTGATATAATTACTTTGGTTGAATCTGTTCCTTTTCATGGCTTTGAATCTGAAACTGTTGTGGCACATCTTGCTAAATTAAATGATACAACCACCCTATTCACTAATGATGAGAGATCTCGCTACTTTTATATCCTTAAAATATTTCCGTCCTCATTAAAGGGTGATGCTAAGATATGGTTTAATTCTCTTGATCCTGGTTGTGTGCGTAGTCCCCAGGATATGATTTATTACTTCTCTGCTAAATATTTCCCTACTCATAAGAAACAAGTTGTTTTGAGGGAAATATACAACTTTGTGCAAATTGAAGAAGAGAGTCTCCCACAAGCTTGGGGGAGGCTTCTCAAGTTACTTAATGCTTTGCCTGATCATCCTCTCAAGAAAAATGAAACACTTGATATCTTTTACAATGGACTAACCGACGCTTCCAGAGATTACCTGGATAGTTGTGCTGGTTCTGTTTTCAGGGAAAGAACACCGGATGAAGCTGAAATTCTATTGAATAATATATTGACAAATGAAAATAATTGGACACTTCCTGAGCCAGCTCCTGAGCCAGTTCCTGAGCCAATTCCTAAAACAACTCTGAAGAAGAGAGGTGTCCTATGTGGAGGGCGCACCCTACCACCCAGGGCGCGCCCCCTTCCTCGTGGGCCCACTGTGGCCCTCCTCCACTTATTCCTGCAACCATACGCTCCTTCTTCCTCCCACAAACACCAATATCCAGCTCAAGCACGAGTTCTAGCTCATTTTGTTGCGATTTTTGATCTCCTTGCTCAAAGCAACTCTCACAAAACTGCTTGGGGAGATTGTTCCTTGGTATGTGACTCCTCCATTGATCCAATTAGTTTTTGCTCTAGTGCTTTATTCATTGCAAATTTGTGCTGCCTAGGTGACCATGTTCTTGAGCTTGCATGTCAAATTTATATGGTTCCAAGTAGTTCTAATGCTTGATATAGTTTCTAGGCACTTGTAGGAGTAGTTGCTATCGATTTTACTAAGTTTGGTCCACTTTTGTTTGAAGTTACTAAAAATTTCAGAATATTTCAGAAAATAATGAAGAGATTTTTGAGGGGCTCATCAAGCCGAAGCTCGAAGGAAAAGCAAAATGAAGAAGCACAGATGCCCAAATATAATTTGCCTCGTACCGCGAAGGTCCGGCCGTGTGAATGGCCTTCCGATGATTTCTTTAGAAAAGCCGGGATTTATGATGATTTCTATTCATTAGCTGAGAAAGCTGGCCTCACCGACTTCCTCCGCGACCAACGTCATCAGTATCCCTTACTCACCAATACTTTTGTGCAAAACTTCTACTATTTTCCTAAGGAAACACCTCCTTCAGTAGAGTTTCATTTATATGATGTTGTTAAGAAGATGCCACTAGATGAATTTTGCAAGGTTTGCAAAGTACCCTTCGAGGGTACCTTAGATGAACCACATCGTAAAGATGTGGACGGGTTTATTGACACCATTACTATGGGGGAAACCAGGAAGGTTTCCGATGTAAGAATCACTAGCATACATTTTCCTGTTTTACGCTACTTTGCTATATTTGCTAGTCGTTGCTTAATTGGTCGTGGAAACTGTGGAAACCTTAGTGTTCCCGATATTTTCATCTTGTTCCATGGTTTATTCCGTGAAAACACTGTTAGTATGGGCGGTATTATTGCTAAACGGTTAAGTCTGAACCGTACTAAGAGTCCCATCTTTGGAGGTATTTATGCTTCACGCCTAGCTGTACATTTTAACATACCCATTAGGCTCTATGAGAAAGAAGAAAAATTGCTGCCCAATGCTTATTTACATTATAAGAGTATGCTAGCGCATGACTTTATTGTTAAGAATAGGGAAGGAGAGCTTAAATACAAATTGTTCTTTCATAAACATCACCCTGAGACTATTACCTTGCCCGCTCCTTCCTTGTTTAATTTATCTGAAGGTCCGTATCTCGTTCCGTGGGCGACCGTTCAAGCCTACCGGAACCCTACACCAGCCCCAGAGCCGAAACCACAATTTGAGCGTCCACGACAGTCTAATTACCAGTGGGATCCGAAGATGATTGCCAGCCAGTGGCAGTCAGAGTCCTCTTCATCGCAGTACGACCCCAGCTACAACTACGGATATCCGCCAGGCCATCCTTGGAAATGAACCAACTTAGGCCAAAAGCCTAAGCTTGGTGGAGTACGTATATCCCACCGAAATTACATTTATGTTCACACACACTCATTGCTAGATGTCGGTTCTCATACTCTTTCACTGTAATATCCATGCTAGTTTACTTTATTTTTCTTGCTTTCTTCTTGAGTGTTTAATAAACCTTAAGAAAAAAAAAATTAGTGTAGCTTTTAGTTACTTTACTTTTCTTGTTGTAGTAGTAATAATTAAAAGTAAACCCAAAAAGATTTCCCGTTCTTCTTTTGCCTGTTGGGAGCTTTCCCGTGTAAATAGTTTTATTTCTTTTCTTTTCTTTGGGGGTCGATAGGAGAAGACCATGATTAAATTGTTGAAGTGGATCTTATATGCATTATTGTTGATTTAACCAATAGTCCATATTGCCTTGTCTTCTCCTGTTTATTGAATGCTTGCAGATTCCAGCTTAGTCCAATGCACGTGCACTCTTATTATTATTCACTTCATTCGGTCGTGCAAGTGAAAGGCAATTATGATGATATATGATGGACTGACTGAGATGAGAAAAGCTGGTATGAACTCGACCTCTCTTGTTTTTGTAAATATGATGAGTTCATCGTTCCTGATTCAGCTTATTATGAATAAACATGCTTGCAATGACAATTAGAGATCATAGTTGCTCGTGCCATGCTTGATTAGCTATGAGTTATAATGGTTTACCTAGCGTGCCAACATGCTATTAAAATGGTTGTGATGTGGTATGATGGGGTGGTATCCTCCTTTGAATGATTTAAGTGACTTGACATGGCACATGTTCACACATGTAGTTGAAACAAATCAACATAGCCTTCACTATATTTATGTTCATGGTGGATTATATCCTACTCATGCTTGCATCCAATGTTTATTAATTTTAATGCATGTTCATGACTGTTGTCGCTCTCTAGTTGGTAGCTTCCCAGTCTTTTGCTAGCCTTCACTTGTACTAAGCGGGAATACTGCTTGTGCATCCAATTCCTTAAACCCCAAAGTTATTCCATGTGAGTCCACTATACCTTCCTATATGCGGTATCTACCTGCCGTTCCAAGTAAATTTGCATGTGCCAAACTCTAAACCTTCAAATAAACATTCTGTTTTGTATGCTCGAATAGCTCATGTATCAACTAGGGCTGCCCTTATCTTCCATGTTAGGCGGGTTATTCTCAAGAGGAGTGGAATCCTCTCCTCAGTCACGAGAAAATGGCCGGTCACCGGGATGCCCAGTCCCATGCTTTATGCAAACTAAATCAAGACTGTTGCTAGTTGGAGACACTCGTTGTTTCGAGCAAGTCATGGATTGATGCTTGTTGGTGGAGGGGGGAGTATAAACTTTACCATTCTGTTTGGGAACCGCCTATAATGTGTGTAGCATGGAAGATATCGCCATCTCTTAGTTGTTATGTTGACAATGAAAGTATGCCGCTCAAAATATTATTCATCTCTATTTCAAAACCGAGCTCTGGCACCTCTACAAATCCCTGCTTCCCTCTGCGAAGGTCCTATCTATTTACTTTTATGTTGAGTCATCACCCTATTATTAAAAAGCATTAGCTGGAGAGTGCAGCTGTCATTTGCATCCATTACTATTAATTTATATTGGGTATGACTATGATTGGATCTATTTTACCATGAATTACAATGTCTAGTCAGTCCTTGATCTTTAAAGGTGCTCTGCATTTATGTCTTGCGGTCTCAGAAAGTGCTAGCGAGATACCATCTTCTTATATCATATTATGATTGTTTTGAGAAAGTGTTGTCATCCGAGATTTATTATTATGGCTCGCTAGTTGATTATGCCATTGATATGAGTAAACATAAGACCTAAGAGTTATTGCAAATGTGGTTAGTCATAATCTTTGCTGAAAACTTGAACGTTGGCTTTACATATTTACAACAACAAGAGCAAACAGAGTTTGTAAAAGTTTTTCTTTATCACTTTCAGTTTGTCAACTGAATTGCTTGAGGACAAGCAGAGGTTTAAGCTTAGGGGAGTTGGTACATCTCCGTCGTATCTACTTTTCCAAACACTTTTGCCCTTGTTTTGGACTCTAACTTGCATGATTTGAATGGAACTAACCCAGACTGACGCTGTTTTCAACAGACTTTCCATGGTGTTATTTATGTGCAGAAACAAAAGTTTTCGGAATGACCTGAAACTCCACGGGACGTCTATTTGGAAATAATAAAAAATCCTTGCCAAAGATGAAGACCAGGGGGCCCAGACCCTGTCCACGAGGGTGGGGGGCCTGCCCTCCCCCCTAGGGCGCACCCCCTACCTTGTGGGCCCCCTGAAGCTCCTCTGACGCCAACTCCCAACTCTTTATATTTGCTTTCGAGGAGAAAAAAATCAAGGAGAAGAAATCGTTGCATTTTACGATACGGAGCCGCCGCCAAGCCCTGAAACCTCTCGGGAGGGCTGATCCGGAGTCCGTTTGGGGCTCCGGAGAGGGGGATTCGTCGCCGTGGTCATCATCAACCATCCTCCATCACCAATTTCATGATGCTCACCGCCGTGCGTCAGTAATTCCATCGTAGGCTTGCTGGACGGTGATGGGTTGGATGAGATCTATCATGTAACTGAGTTAGTTTTGTTAGGGTTTGATCCCTAGTATCCACTATGTTCTGAGATTGATGTTGCTATGACTTTGCTATGCTTAATGCTTGGCACTAGGGCCCGAGTGCCATGATTCCAGATCTGAACCTATTAGGTTTTCATGAATATATGCGAGTTCTTAATCCTATCTTGGAAGTCTATAGTCACCTACTATGTGTTATGATCCGGCAATCCCGAAGTGACAATAATCGGGACCACTCCCGGTGATGACCATAGTTTGAGGAGTTCAAGTATTCACTATGTGTTAATGCTTTGGTCCGGTACTCTATTAAAAGGAGGCCTTAATATCCCTTAGTTTCCATTAGGACCCCGCTGCCACGGGAGGGTAGGACAAAATATGTCATGCAAGTTCTTTTCCATAAGCACATATGACTATATTCGGAATACATGCCTACATTACATTCATGAATTGGAGCTAGTTCTGTGTCACCCTATGTTATGATTGTTACATGATGAACCGCATCCGGCATAATTATCCATCACTGATCCAATGCCTACGAGCTTTTCACATATTGTTCTCCGCTTATTTACTTTTCCGTTGTTGCTGTTACAATCACTACAAAACACCAAAAATATTACTTTTGCTTCTGTTACTTTTGTTACCGTTACCACTACTATCATATTACTTTGCTACTAAACACCTTGCTGCAGATACTAAGTTATCCAGGTGTGGTTGAATTGACAACTCAACTGCTAATACTTGAGAATATTCTTTGGCTCCCCTTGTGTTGAATCAATAAATTTGGGTTGAATACTCTACCCTCGAAAACTGTTGCGATCCCCTATACTTGTGGGTTATCATCCATGCACGGATGCAATGTGGCCAAACGATGTCTGCCATCGGTATCTCAAATTCAAACCAATCTGACCTTGTTCAATGTGTATACATTGCAACATGCTCGTTTCCAAACCACACCACGCAGATCTCCGTTATATTCATGCATGCATGGGTTTCAAACATCATGATCTCTTATTCAAATATTTGAATTCAACTTTACATTGATTATGACCTCACCTTGTCTTTTACACCCACACATTGGTCTTCTCTTTATAATTGTACCACTAACTTTCTCTCGTGCATGCATGCACACACACTACCAGTCGGCATTATCCATCGCACACATGCAATCTTTTTCTTCAGGTCGGTCTCCCATGAAGGCACACACACACATCCCCCTCTCCATCATATTGGGCATTCTTTATCTCTGACATGCATGCGCAACGATCGATGTTCCTCTATGTGTGTGTGTGTGTATAGCTAGGTCTTTCATAGTTTTCCACATAAACCGATCAATCTATATATCTAGTGAGGTCTCACCCTCTTTCCCACGTCCACATCGATCAATCTATACCTCTCTATATAGGATTACATATATTTTTTTTGATGCTGAACGACAGTGGGAGAGGCTCCCACTAGGATTACATATATAGCTAATACACCTACATTAATTATATTTCCAATGCCCCCCTCTCATCATCCATGCCTTCCGCTTCATCTCTCACACGCGCGCACAATGGCCAAGACAGGGGGCAGCAACGGCCCTGCCCCCTAACATCACTATATATCAAGGCTAATATGAATGTGATCATTAGACAATTGCTGGGAAAAATGGTTTAAGTTGATGAATTTGCCCTCCTCGTAAAGGATTAGCAATGCTTGGCCCCCTAGCTCAGGGGACATTTTTCATGGCTCCGCACTGCGCGCAACAGCGCACGTTCTCGCCCCTCTCTCTAAATATTGATCTCGCAGTTGTACACTCCTTCATAGTCTCCCTCCACTCGGCCCCTCGCACCATCTTCTAGCCCCCCCCACCGGATTTTGCCACATGTACAATCTAGCCGACTCCATGGTTGAACTTAATCATAATGCACAAATCTCAAAACGACAGTGGTTCTCATTTGTTCTAGAATCTTCCGTATCGTAACTGCCCAAACTTTTTTTCTAGTTGAATTGCCATTCTTTGTTTGTACTTTATGCTTTACAACACACAATTCCATAAATCATAAAATAGATTAAGGGCTTCTTTGATTCAAAGGATTCTCGAAGGAATTTTGGAGGATTCTAATCCTTAGGAATTTTTCCTATCTTGGTTGTTTGATTCGTAGGATTGTAAACCATAGTAATTTTTCCATATGATTCATTTGCACTAGATTTCATAGGAGACATCCCATCCACTCAAACCTCTTTGAAAGAATTCTGTGTTTTTTCTATGCACAATCAAACACTCGAACCATACTGTAGGATTCAAGACGACATTCCACTCTAATCCCATGTTCTTCCTATTCCCGCGTTTTGGAAATCCTACAAATCAAAAAGGCCCTAGGTTTTTTATAAAAACTAATTGATTTTGAATGATATGAACTATAAGAATTAAACGAAGGTCTACATCATGCATATATGACTCAGAGCTTACATGCTACAATGTGGTATTTATTCATAATTTGATTGCAAAATTTGACGCGTGCAATGCACGTGTACCTTACTAGTACTTCGAGTATGTGCAAAACACAATGGCACGCTACACAGTGTCTCTCTTACAGTTTTTGAAGCCACGTGGGCACGAGGCACATGTGGAGGCGTTGTCGCGACATCCTTGTGTGGACTGATCACAGTGACGTGCTGCTGGTTCCAGAAGAATGTACTCGTCCTCCCTGAGCCGCACTGGTGGTACATGCATGAAGCGAAGATGTGCACGCACGCCATGCATGCACTCATTCCCTCGCACGCACACGCGGGTACACGGGCGGACGCAATTTTGTACCAAGATCCACCCCATGTGATAATTTCATGCTTGTAAAGTCCTTCACTTCATTGATGGTCAATTAATACAGCGCATGCAAATTGAGTGGACGTGAGGGCGGAAGAAAGACATTACTACTCCACTGCATGCATGCGAGTAGTTAAATCATGGGTTGCTAGTAGTACTTCCATTGGTCTCCTTCGTATTTTGTGCCAATTTTTGACAATAACATAATATTTACGGATCTGAGCAGTGCAGTCTACTTGAAATTTATGTTCCATTAAACTCATCGGGAGCCGTTTCGGGCCTCGAAACCAAAAACCATCAATTTATCTTTACCTTGTTCCCATCACATTCGAAAGTACTAGTCCTACAATTAAGTGCAAGCCTGCTCACACCTACCAGTACGTACCAAACCTGAACGTGTTCCCACTATGTATGTTTTAGTACTAGTGCTAGTACTTAGGCTATAAAAAGAGGAACGACCTAACCGAAAATTACTCTACCTTCCTTCTCATAAGTCCTGCTTCTTCGTCCGTCCTTGCCATGGCCGGTGTGTAGAGCTCTAGGTCGAGAACTACTCGTAACAAGGGAGCGGCAACCAAGGCTGCGAAAAAAAGAGAGGGCTCGCCGCCACGCAGATACCTCGAAAGATCTCTCATGGGCATGCGATGGCTCCCAAGAGTGCCCTAGACGCGGAGGCGAACATGCCGAGCTGGCGGCGCTGGAGTCGTTATCCCTCGACGACATGCCCGATCAGCTCAATAGGCACCTCAATAAGTAGAAGGAGTTCATCCACGGCTTGGTGGAGCTGCTGAAGGAGAGCCTCAACGACATGCCCGCTGAGCTCAATGAGCAGGGGGAGTTGACCGCCGGCTTGATGATGCTGCTGAAGAAGAGCATTGCCTCGGAGAAGAAGGCGACCGGCGAAATCCTGCAACTTCAGGAGGACAACGCAAAGCTCTGCCACGAGCCCGACCTGCTGAAGGAGGAGAACGCCGGCTGGAAGAAGCTGCATGAGAATAGTAGTTCCTCGATGTTGCAGGCCCTCGTCATGGAACAGAAGGAGGAGTTGGCGAAGTTCCGCATCGAGCACCCGACTGCTGTCAAGGTACGTAATGCGGTCGTGGAACAGATGATGAAGGCTCACGTCGAGAAATCCTGCGCCATGGACACAATGATGAAGATGGCGGAGGAGACGCGCAAGGAAACGGAGGTCGTGGAGGCGATGAAGAAGCAGTTACGACTCTGCGGCCAGCAACCCTTAATGTAGTGAGAGCAGCGCCCCAGACTTGTGTGTGCGTCTCCTTCTTTTTTGGGGGGTGATAATCCTCCTTCTTCTTTTGTTCCTGTGTTTCTTATTTTGCTTCGGGTGTTTCATCGGACGTGTCACCTTCTCTGTGAGGCATGAATAGAACAATGCTAAAAATGAGATGACTAGCAAATTAGATCATTCTTTATCGCCAATAGAACAATGCCTCTTGCTAGTAATATATAATAAGAGCAGAGAGTAGAGGATATGGCACTGGGCTGCCATGTTTCATGCTCCTCCGTCGTACTCCAGTGGAAAACTTGAGTATATCGCACGGTTCTTTGCTCCTCCTCAGGCCGTCGGCACATTTATACGAGCAGTCAAATCACAAGGCCCCGCCTTCCAGCAGTAATGAGCCGTCAAATCACAAAGGCCCTCACCTCTCGTGAAAAGGAACAAGCTAGACTGCCCCGCCCTCTAGCCTTTTAAAAAATGTATACATTTGTATAGTAGTAGTATCGATGGATTGCGCCATGGAGCAAAACTATGCATATACTATATGACACTACCCACTATGAAGGTACTAGTAACATATAGACTAGTAACTGGTCTATGTTACTCTCCACTATGACCAGCCAAAGTCAAGGCACGGATACCAACGAGGGCCTGGTTGTGTCTATACCTGGACAACTCACCCGACTGCATGCGCACCAGGCAGACGAAGCTCGTGTCGTGTTGGTGCCGTGTGCGGCCTGCACATTAACCAAAACCTCGCGCCTCCATCTTAGCCTCCACGTTTAAAACATCTCAATCTCAAGGCCAAGGAGCAATGTGAAACCTATGATAGAGCTAATCGGATGGTTGAGAACACTACAATTCGTAGCTACATATGCGTGTGTGAGAGAGGACGAGTGCGTGCGTGCACCTCTTCTCAGAGTACAACTGTATGTGGGTGGCATCAGCCTAGGGAGCAGTGATGGTGTGTGCGAGAAGTCCCGAGAGATAGTTGTAATGCGTCTGAAAAAGACTAGTCTATAGCTCACCACGAGGCTATTCCTGTCGAATGCCAAGCGTAAGATATGTATCCGAAGGTGCCAGTTTTTGCACGTACACAACAGTAGAAAAAGAACTAGTAGTACCATGGCATATGCTACACCACGGCTGAGAAAACGTGCCGACGTTATGCCATCTGGGAATAGTGCCGCACTTCGAAACTAGAACCGTCAATAAATCTTGAGCGCGTCTCGTCACATTCCAAATTACTACTACTACCACGCTATATTTAATTGCAAACCTGTTCACACCGATCACAACCTAAACGGTTTCCCACTTAGGAGCATTTCAGTAGTACTCGGTTATAAATACTACTATGCTAAGATGACTGCACCTTCCTCCTCAACTCCTCATCCACAAGAAAAAAATCAAGCCATAGCCAGCGTGAGTTCTGGGTCGAGAGATTTCCACCAGGGAGAGGTGAGCATGGAAGAGGAAGCACGAGAGATGTCCCACCTCACCGCGAAAGCAACCGACATGTCCAGCCGCGCAGCAGTAGCAGCACAGAGGTCCCGCTGCACCGCTGAAGCAGCACGGAGGTCCCGCCGCGCCGTCGATGTAAAAGACTGGTCCGACCATGCCGTGGAAGCAGCAGAAATGTCCCGCCGCGCCGCCAAAGCAGCAGGGAGGTCCCGCCGCACGGCGGCGGCCTGGGAAAATTTCTCGCGGGCAGGCGGGGACTCTTACAGACGCATGCATGCGATAGTCCATAGCCAGATGGATCAGATCTCCGGCTGGGCAAGGATGCAGGACAAGGCTACCGGTGTCATCGGCAACTCAGGGAGGGCAATGCAAAGCTCTGGGGCTGGCGTGACCTGCTGAGGGCGAAGATCACTAGAAGGGCGAAGCAGGTGGAGGAGACCGTTGCCGTGTTGCAGAGGACGGGCGTCATCATCAAGAAACTTATGGACGAGAATGCCATGCTCCGCATCGAGCGCAACAGGCTGGTGGAGGAATCCATGGGTGCTGCCAAGCAGCATGTTAAGGACATGAAATTGATGAAAGAGATCATCGCCCGCCGCGAGAACTAGTCTCCGCGACCTACATCGCATAAAGAAAGTAGAGATCAGCGAGCCAGATCATTGTATACGTCTTCCTTCTTTTGCCCTTGTGTATTTCGGGCGTAGCCGCATGTGGCTTTTTTTAATTATCTTCCTAATTATGTAAGACAATTATTATCCACTCTCGTCGTCCTTATATATATTCATTAGTCTTGCTATAAGTCACAGTAGATGCTATATAGGTCTGTCGGATCTTACATCAAGATCCGTGCAAAATTTTCTTTTCAGATTTTCTTTTTTGTCTCTTAAATCTCAGTCGAGTGAGACATTGCCACGGCATTAAACAGAGGCTTGGGTGCCATTAATGGTACCTTGGGACATAGGTGGATGGCAGATGGAGGTCAAAGGACTCTCCTCCCGATAAGCACGCGCAGGGGTCTGATCGCACGCCTCCCGTACTCAAATAGCTACCCTACACGGCGCCTCCTAGCTAATAAAAAAAGGGGACGCGTGGCGGCACGTAAATGGTAAATAGAACGCCCATGGTTTCAATAATACTTGTGTTTCCGATTGTAACGTGACAGCACTTGTTCCAAAATGACTTTGTTGATTGTTAATGTGTTCGCCTTCGCAAATCGGACAGCAAAATTACCACAACATGTTGGTGCCATGTTATGGCACCAAGCCAAGTTTCATGATTTTCATGCATGTTTCGGATTTACAGGAATTAAAAAACCAAGTTTCTCAATGTTTCCAGCCGAGCCATGACGCCAAGATGTTTGAATTTCATTCCCATTTCTGGCATGGGACCTAGAAATTTACCCGAGGACACACATGTGATTTTTCAACCAACTTTGGTGCACTGGAGCATGTGCTTGTATTTAAAATTTGAATTATGCACACAAAGGTGACACGTTCCCTCTCAGAACCACGAGCCTTCTTGAGAGAAGCTCCAGTTTGCAAGAAACTTATGCCAAAACTTGTTCCTATTCTGCATTTTTTACCAGAACATGGTAGTACCATGACATGACACCATGCCAAGTTTCATGATTTTCAGGCATGTTTTCGATTTACAAGAATTTTCAAACCAAGCTTCTCAATGTTCTCGGCCGAACCACGATGCCCAGATGTTTGAATTTCATTCCCATTTCTTGCATGGGACCTAGAAATTCACCCGAGGACACACATGTGATTTTTCAGTCAACTTTGGTGCACGAGAGCATGTGCTTGTAGTTCAAATTTGAATTATGCACATTAAATGACCAGGAACTCAATTAATGTATAAAAAAGGCCAAACGAACCTGGAATAATTCCAAAATTTAACAGGGCACTCATATAGTTCTATGTTGCCTCTGTAAAGAAAATCTGGCGGTAGGCAACGTATATTGTTTCACACACAAAGGTATAAAGAAATAAAGAAATTAGCCCTATTTAATTCTTGGGTTCTTACTATTTATGACACTAGTTGTGTATCACTACTCAGTTTTGCCATTAGAAGTTACAACTACTCAGAAAATGCCATCGATCCGTGAGATGCCTGCTCAAAAATGCAATTAGATATCTAAAAAATGCCATCGTTAAGTTAGATGTTTGCTCAGAAATGCCATTAGACATTGTTATTTTCACGTCAAACCCCGTTGACCATGTTACATGACAAAAATAAGCCGATTCTCACAATGATAAGTTAATGGTGTCCAGCACAACACACCCCTCAAATAAAACTAAGCACCCTGGAATTCTTTGACAAAACTAAGCACCCTGAAATTCTTTGACAACTGAACTGCTTGCTATATGATGTTGGCCATATATATTGTACGTATATAATGTCAAGAAACGAGTGGTAGTACTATACCAACTAAAAGATGAAATGTACGAAATATAACGAGAAGAAACATAACATAGTTCTGCTGGGGGCTCATCACAACACACCCCTCAAATAAAACTAAGCACACCATAAATTAAACTAAGCAACTAATCCGGTAGACACTGTATTAGAACCACCATGAGCAATGACACTGCCACCTTACTCGGAGTCGTCGTCCACATCCTCGACTTCGTCCTTGTCCCTCTTCCTCTTGGGCGATACTTGTTTGCTTGAACCGCACACTTGGCTCTTGCTCTTCATCCAACCCTTGTAGATATTGAAACAAAGGTAGCCATCCATTGCAGTGTAGTGGATGTGGTCCATATTTAGTACATTCCACTGCCATGCATGACGACGAAACGTGTACGGAGGTTTCTCTAGTTTACCGTTGTCAGATGTGGGGTTCCGACAAACCCTTAAGGTTCGAACACTAGGGTGCGCGCGAAGTCTTTCCCTCCTACCGATCTACGCCCTAGCTCGCTAAGATCTCGCGGACGAACTCGGCCAACTCGCAACACATGGAGACACGAGGTTTATACTGGTTCGGGCCACTGTTGTGGTGTAATACCCTACTCCAGTGTGGTGGTGGATTGCCTCTAGGGCTGATGATGAACAGTACAAGGGAAGAACAACCTCCTGAGGTTGAGGTGTTCTTGTGCGTGGTGCGTGATGCCTCTCAATCCGATGCCTCTACTATGGTGGCTAGCTCTACTTATAAAGCCCTGGTCCTCTTCCCAAATGTTGAGCAGGAAGGGAGCCAACAACGGCGGGCAAATTTGAAGGGGGACAACTAGTACAAGCTATCCTGACAAAAGTGGTCTTCGCCTGCGAAAAGCTCTGGTGGTGACGCCGTCTTGGGCTCCATGATGACCTCCGTCTTGCCGTCCTTCTGGTCTTGGTCTCATTGCACTAATATAGTAACCTTTGCCTGATGCCTCGGTACTCTTCGCCTGCGCTGGCCTCCTTAGCACCAAAGAGGAAATAAGGACGCTGCCCGCGCTGGCGCCCGCCTGGTGTCATTCGTCATGGCTCACGTCACGAGGGCCTTGTGAGGTTTGCCCCGCCTTGATATCTCCTCTCCTCGTGAGCCTGTCTGGCTAGGCTACTCCAGAGGAGGTCTAGCGTCGTTCGCCTCGCGAGGCTTGGACCCTCGCGAGGGTCTTGGATGCCTTGTTGATGAAGATATGGGCCGTACGGCCTGCTTGTCTAGCCACACCATGGGCCGCAGGCAGGCAAGTCTGGGGAACCCCGTTCCCAGAACACCGACAGTAGCCTTCGGGCCCAAGGTGCGCTCGGGCTTGGCTTCGCGGCGAAGCCAAGGGTCAAGTTCGGAGCACCGCGGGCCCCAAAAGCATGCGGCCTGGGTTGACGCGTGGCGGTTGATTGGACGCGGGCGTCTCCACTTCCCCATGTTGCCTCGGCAACTACACGACTTGACAAGTCCCTGCAACATGCAAGGAAAACCATCATTACCTACGATCGTGGGAGACGCCGGTTGGCCTTCTCTTGCTATAAATGGGGAGGGGGCGGAGCCCCCATTGCTCATCTCTTCCTCGCTTGCTTGCTCCTTCCTCCTCGCTTCATCGCTTGCAGTGACACCCATGGCACCACGAAGGAAGTTCTCCGCCACCGAGGAGGGGAAGGCCCCTCGCGAGGGACCCGGCTCCCCAACGCCCAAGCGGGGCCGCGGCCGCCCGCGCAAGCATGCCACGACCCCCGCCGTGGCCCATTGTCGAGACGGCGCCACAGCACGCGGAGTGGGTTATCCTAGCCATGGCGGTCCAGTTGATGAGGGGAGGCCTGCTATGGTGGCGCGACCTCCTCGTCCGCGCTTCCACACGGCGGAGGTGTCGCCGGAGTTTGTCGTCTGGTCGGAGAACCCGGCTGGCAACTGGCTCCAACTTCCGCGCTTCTTCGCCGGCGAACTGCCGGCCTCTGGTCCATGCGGACTCTGGCTATAGGCGGATGGCTACTGCAGCAAGGCCTCTTGGGTTGTGGTCGAGACTTCCGTCGCGGGTAACATAGCCGTGGCCCGCGGCTGGCAGACATTGATAACCCACAAGTACAGGGGGTCACAACATTTTTTTAGGGTAGAGTATTCAACCCAAATTTATTGATTCGACACAAGGGGAGACAAAGAATATTCTCAAGTATTAGCAGTTGAGTTGTCAATTCAACCACACCTGGATAACTTAGTATCTGCAGCAAAGTATTTAGTAGCAAAGTAATATGGAAGTAACGGTAACGATAGCAAAAGTAATAGTTTTGGGTTTTGTAGTGATTGTAACAGTAGCAACGGAAAAGTAAATCAGCGAAGAACGATATATGAAAAGCTCGTAGGCATTGGATCGGTGATGGAGAATTATGCCGGATGCGGTTCATCATGTAACAGTCATAACATAGGGTGACACAGAACTAGCTCCAATTCATCAATGTAATGTAGGCATGTATTCCGAATATAGTCATACGTGCTTATGGAAAAGAACTTGCATGACATCTCTTGTCCTACCCTCCCGTGGAAGCGGGGTCCTAATGGAAACTAAGGGATATTAAGGCCTCCTTTTAATAGAGTACCGGAACAAAGCATTAGCACATAGTGAATACATGAACTCCTCAAACTATGGTCATCACCGGGAGTGGTCCCGATTATTGTCACTTCGGGGTTGTCGGATCATAACACATATTAGGTGACTATAGACTTGCAAGATAGGATCAAGAACTCACATATATTCATGAAAATATAATAGGTTCAGATATGAAATCATGGCACTCGGGCCCTAGTGACAAGCATTAAGCATAGCAAAGTCATAGCAACATGAATCTCAGAACATAGTGAATACTAGGGATCAAACCCTAACAAATCTAACTCGATTACATGATAGATCTCATCCAACCCATCACCGTCCAGCAAGCCTACAATGGAATTACTCACGTACGGCGGTGAGCATCATGAAATTGGTGATGGAGGATGGTTGATGATGACGACGGTGACGAATCCCCCTCTCCGGAGCCCCGAACGGATTCCAGATCGGCCCTCCCGAGAGGTTTTAGGGCTTGGTGGTGGCTCCGTATCGTAAAACGTGATGAATCCTTCTCTCTGATTTTTTTCTCCCCGAAAGTGAATATATGGAGTTGGAGTTGAGGTCGGTGGAGCGTCAGGGGGCCCACGAGGTAGGGGGCGCGCCCTTGGGGGGCAGGCACGCCCCCACCCTCGTGGGCAGGGTGTGGGCCCCCTGACGTGGATTTTTCTTCTGGTATTTTTCTTATTTTCCAAATAGATGTTCCGTGGAGTTTCAGGTCATTCCGAGAACTTTTGTTTCTACACATAAATAACACCATGGAAAGTCTGCTGAAAACAGCATTTGTCCGGGTTAGTTCCATTCAAATCATGCAAGTTAGAGTCCAAAACAAGGGCAAAAGTGTTTGGAAAAGTAGATACGACGAAGACGTATCAACTTCCTCAAGCTTAAACCTTTGCTTGTCCTCAAACAATTCAGTTGAACAAACTGAAAGTGATAAAAAAACTTTTACAAACTCTGTTTGCTCTTGTTGTTGTCAATATGTAAAGCAATCATTCAAGTTTTCAGCAAAGATGATGACTAACCACATTCACAATAACTCTTAGGTCTCATGTTTACTCATATCAATGGCATAATAACCTAGAGAGCCATAATAATAAATCTCGGATGACAACACTTTCTCAAAACAATCATGATATGATATAATAAGATGGTATCTCGCTAGCCCTTTCTGAGACCGCAAAACATAAATGCAGAGCACCTTTAAAGATCAAGGACTGACTAGACATTGTAATTCATGGTAAAAGAGATCCAGTCATAGTCATACTCAATATAAATTAATAGTAATGGATGCAAATGACAGCTGCGCTCTCCAGCTAGTGCTTTTTAATAAGAGGGTGATGACTCAACATGAAAGTAAATAGATAGGCCCTTCGCAGAGGGAAGCAGGGATTTCTAGAGGTGCCAGAGCTCGATTTTGAAATAGAGATAAATAATATTTTGAGCGGCATACTTTCATTGTCAACATAATAACCAAGAGATGGCGATATCTTCCATGCTACACACATTATAGGCGGTTCCCAAACAGAATGGTAAAGTTTATACTCCCCCTCTACCAACATGCATCAATCCATGGCTTGCTCGAAACAACGAGTGCCTCCAACAAGCAACAGTCACGGGGGGAGTTTTCTTTGCAATTATTTTGATTTAGTTTGCATAAAGCATGGGACTGGGCATCCCGGTGACCAGCCATTTTCTCGTGAGTGAGGAGCGGAGTCCACTCCTCTTGAGAATAACCCGCCTAGCATGGAAGATAAGGGCAGCCCTAGTTGATAGATGAGCTATTCGAGCATAGAAAACAGAATGTTTATTCGAAGGTTTAG
The DNA here is from genome assembly GCA_032464435.1 of Aegilops umbellulata. NCBI lineage: Eukaryota > Viridiplantae > Streptophyta > Magnoliopsida > Poales > Poaceae > Aegilops > Aegilops umbellulata. The sequence goes on along the minus strand of CP136055.1, from coordinate 474,678,617 downwards.
AGTTTGGCACATACAAATTTACTTGGAATGGCAGGTAGATACCGCATATAGGAAGGTATAGTGGACTCATATGGAATAAATTTGGGGTTTAAGGGATTGGATGCACAAGCAGTATTCCCGCTTAGTACAAGTGAAGTCTAGCAAAAGACTGGAAAGCGACTAACTAGAGAGCGACAACAGTCAAGAACATGCATTAAAATTAATAAACATTGAGTACAAGCATGAGTAGGATATAATCCACCATCAACATAAATATCGTGAAGGCTATGTTGATTTGTTTCAACTACATGTGTGAACATGTGCCAAGTTGAGTCACTTAAATCATTCAAAGGAGGATACCACCCCACTATACCACATCACAACCATTTTAATAGCATGTTGGCACGCAAGGTAAACCATTATAACTCATAGCTAATCAAGCATGGCACAAGCAACGTATGATCTCTAATTGTCATTGCAAACATGTTTATTCAAAATAGGCTGAATCAGGAACGATGAACTAATCATATTTACAAAAACAAGAGAGGTCGAGTTCATACCAGCTTTTCTCATCTAAGTCAGTCCATCATATATCGTCATAATTGCCTTTCACTTGCACGACCGAACGAAGTGAATAATAATAAGAGTGCACGGGCATTGGACTAAGCTGGAATCTGCGAGCATTCAATAAACAGGAGAAGACAAGGCAATATGGGCTCTTGGTTAAATCTACAATAATGCATATAAGAGCCACTTCAACAATTTAATCATGGTCTTCTCCTATTGACCCCCAAAGAAAAGAAAAGAAATAAAAACTATTTACACGGGAAAGCTCCCAACAAGCAAAAAGAAGAATGGGAAATCTTTTTAGATTTTTCTTTATAATTATTACTACTACAACAAGAAAATAAACTAGCTAAAAGCTACACTAACTTTTTCGTTTTTCTTAAGGTTTAACAAACACACAAGAAGAAAGCAAGAAAAAGAAAATAAACGAGCATGGATATTACTGTGAAAGAGTATGAGCACCGACATCTAGCAATGAGTGTGTGAACATGAATGTAATGTCGGTGGGAAATACGTACTCCCCCAAGCTTAGGCTTTTGGCCTAAGTTGGTTTATTGCCACGGATGGCCTGGCGGATATCTATAGTTGTAGCCGGGGTCGTACTGAGAAGAAGAAGACTCTGATTGCCACTTATAGCAGTCATCTCTGGATCCCAAAAGTAATCAGACTATCGTGGAGTCTCAAATTGTGTTCCCTGCTCTGTGGCTGCTGTAGGGTTTCGGTAAGCGTAAATGGCCGCCCACGGAACGAGATACGGACCTTCAGATAAATTAAACAAGGAGGGAGCGGGCAAGGTAATAGTCTCAGTGTGATGTTTATCAAAGAACAATTTGTATTTAAGCTCCCCTTTCTTATTCTTAACAATAAAGTCATGCGCTACCATACTCTTATAATCCAAATAAGCATTGGGCAGCAATTTTTCTTCTTTTTCATAGTGCCTAATAGGTATATTATAATATGCAGCAAGGTGTGAAGCGTAAATACCTCCAAAGATGGGACCCTTAGTACGGTTCAGACTTAACCGTTTAGCAATAATGCCGCCTATACTAACAGTGTCATCGGAAAATAGACCATGGAACAAAATGATAATACCAGGAACACTAAGGTTTCCACAGTTTCCGCGACCAATCAAGCAACAACTAGCAAATATGGCAAAGTAGCGGAAAACAGGAAAATGTATGCTAGTGATTCTTGCATCGGAAACCTTCCTGGTTTCCCCCACAGTAATGGTGTCAATAAACCCGTTCACATCTTTATGATGTGGTTCATCTAAGGTACCCTCGAAGGGTATTTTACAAACCTTGCAAAATTCATCTAATGGCATCTTCTGAACAATATCATATAAATGAAACTCTACCGAGGGAGGTGTTTCCTTAGGAAAATAGTAGAAGTTTTGCACAAAAGTATTGGTGAGCAAGAGATACTGATGACGCTGGTCGCGGAGGAAGTCGGTGAGGCCAGCATTCTCAGCCAATGAATAGAAATCATCATAAATCCCGGCCTCTCAAGAAATCATTGGAAGGCCATTCACACGGCCGGACCTCCGCGGTGTGAGGCAAATTATATTTGGGCCTCTGTGCTTCTTCATTTTTCTTTTCCTTCGAGCTTCAGCTCGATGAGCCCCTCAAAAATCTCTTCATCATTTTCTGTTTTTTTTGAAATTTTTAGTAACTTCAAACAAAAGTGAACCAAGCTCAACAAAATTGATAGCACCTACTCCTACAAGTGCCTAGAGCCTATATCATGCATTTGAACTACTTGGAACCAAATAAATTTGACATGCAAGCTCAAGAACATGGTCACCTAGGCAACACAAATTTGCAATGAATAGAGCACTAGAACAAAAACTAATTGGACCAATGGAGGAATCACATACCAATGAACAATCTCCCCAAGCAGTTTTGCTAGAGGTGCTTTGAGCAAGGAGATCGAAAATCGCAGCAAAATGAGCTAGAACTTGTGCTTGAGCTGGATATTGGTGTTTGTGGGAGGAAGAAGTGTGTGGGTGCAGGAATAAGTGGAGGGGGCCACCATGGGCCCACGAGGTAGGGGGCGCGCCCAGGGGGGTAGGGCACGCCCTCCACCCGCGTGGCCAGGTGCTTGCCCCTCCTGCTGTGTTCTTAGTGCCAGATATTCTCAAATATTCCAGAAAAAAAATCATATTCCATTTTGAGGGCATTTGGAGAACTTTTATTTTCGGTGTATTTTTATATTGCATGGATAAATCAGAAAACAGACAGAAAAAATACTATTTTTACTTTATTTTAACTAAATAACAGAAAGTAGAGAGAGGGTACATAAGGTTGTGCCTTCTAGTTTCATCCATCTCATGCTCATCAAAAGGAATCCACTAACAAGGTTGATCATGTCTTGTTAACAAACTCATTCCGAATAACATGAAACCAGAGAAACTTCGAATAACACTATGTTACCTCAACGGGGATATGCACATCCCCAATAATAAGAATATCATATTTCTTCTTGACAGTAGGAAGAGGAAATTCAAAACCTCCAAAAATAATCGATGGATTTTTTCCATTAGAATTGATACTATGAACTTGAGGTTGTTTCCTCGGAAAGTGTACCGTATGCTCATTACCATTAACATGAAAAGTGACATTGCCTTTGTTGCAATCAATAACAGTCCCTGCAGTATTCAAAAAAGGTCTTCCAAGAATAATAGACATACTATCGTCCTTGGGAATATCAAGAATAACAAAGTCCGTTAAAATAGTAACATTTGCAACCACAACAGGCACATCCTCACAAATACCGACAGATATAGCAGTTGATTTATCAGCCATTTGCAAAGATATTTCAGTATGTGTCAACTTATTCAAATCAAGTCTACGATATAAAGAGAGAGACATAACACTAACACCGGCTCCAAGATCACATAAAGCAGTTTTAACATAGTTTCTTTTAATGGAGCATGGTATAGTGGGTACTCCTGGATCTCCAAGTTTCTTTGTTATTCCACCCTTAAAAGTATAATTAGCAAGCATGGTGGAAATTTCAGCTTCCGGTATCTTTCTTTTATTTGTAACAATTTCTTTCATATACTTAGCATAAGGATTCATTTTGAGCATATCAGTCAATCACATACGCAAGAAGATAGGTCTAATCATTTCAGGAAAGCGCTCAAAATCCTCATCATCCTTTTTCTTGGATGGTTTCGGAGGAAAAGGCAAGGGTTTCTGAACCCATGGTTCTCTTTCTTTACCATGTTTCCTAGCAACAAAGTCTCTCTTATCATAACGTTGATTCTTTGATTGTGGGTTATCAAGATCAACAAGAGGTTCAATTTCTACATCATTATCATTACTAGGTTGATCATCATCATGAACATCATCATTAACATTTTCACTAGGTTCATGTTCATTACCAGATTGTGTTTCAACATCAGAAATAGAGATATCATTTGGATTCTCTGGTGGTTCAACAATAGGTTCACTAGAAGCATGCAAAGTTCTATCACTTTTCTTTTTCTTCTTTTTAGAATAACTAGGTGCATCAATATTATTTCTCTGAGAATCTTGCTCAATTCTCTTAGGGTGGCCTTCAGGATACAAAGGTTCCTGAGTCATTCTACCAGTTCTAGTAGCCACTCTAACCGCATAATCATTTTTCTTACTATTCATTTCATTGAGCAAATCATTTTGAGCCTTAAGTACTTGTTCTACTTGAGTGGTAGCCATAGAAGCATGTTTAGTAATGAGTTTAAGTTCACCTTTAACATTAGCCATATAATCACCCAAGCGCTCAGTCATATAAGCATTTTGTTTTAATTGTCTACCAAAATAAGCATTGAAATCTTCTTGTTTGACAATAAAGTTATCAAACTCATCCAAGCATTGGCTAGCAATTTTAGTAGGAGGGATTTCAGCTTTATCTTATCTATAGAGAGAATTTACCTTTACTACCTGTGTCCGGTTATCAAGGCCATGAGTTTCTTTAATAGGTGAAGGATTAAGATCATATGTCTCTTCAACAGGCGGTAGATTAAGACCATGTATTTCTTCAATAGGAGGTAAATTTTTAACATCTTCAGCTTTAATACCCTTTTATTTCATTGATTTCTTTGCGTCTTGGATATCTTCAGGACAGAGAAATAGAACACCTCTCTTCTTCGGAGTTGGTTTAGGAATAGGCTCAGGAGGTGGCTCAGGAAGTGTCCAATTATTTTCATTTGTCAACACATTATTCAACAAAATTTTAGCTTCATCCGGTGTTCTTTCCCTGAAAACAGAACTAGCACAACTATCTAGGTAATCTCTGGAAGCATCGGTTAGTCCATTATAAAAGATATCAAGTATTTCATTTTTCTTGAGAGGATGATCAGGCAAAGCATTAAGTAACTTGAGAAGCCTCCCCCAAGCTTGTGGGAGACTCTCTTCTTCAATTTGCACAAAATTATATATTTCCCTCAAAGCAGCTTGTTTCTTATGAGCAGGGAAATATTTAGCAGAGAAGTAATAAGTCATATCCTGGGGACTACGCACACAACCAGGCTCAAGAGAATTAAACCATATCTTAGCATCACCCTTTAATGAGAATGGAAATATTTTAAGGATATTGTCACATCCCTAGTTCTGGTATGACCTAGGCTAGCCCTTCATGTGTGCATCATGTTTAAATTCCATTTAAATTTGAAATGAGGATTTGTGAAACCCTCCTTGATCATTTCTGGGAATGACCCAAATAAAAATTGCTCCAAAAGGTCCAAGAAAATGTTCATGTCTCTCTCTGAAAATACTGGACAGAGATAAAAAAATCAAACCAATATTTTTGGGAGCTCATAAGTATTTATTTTGGGCATTTGGAATTAATGCATAATTATTTGCATTGGATATATAAATGTTATATATATATTATATGTCCAAAAATTGTGCCATTTGTTGAGGAGCTCTGGAATAATGCCATTAGCCCCTACAAAAATTGGCATAATAAAATAAAATGATTTAGTATTATTACTAAATCAAAACAAATGTCAGAAAATAGAAAAGAGAACAAAATAGAAAAAAAACAGAGAGAGAAGAAAACCCACCTGGCACTTACCTGGCAGCCCACCCCGCTGGCCCAGCCCAGCTCCTCCCCTCCTACTGTCTTCAACCTCCTGCCAGTAGGCAGGAGGGCGTGTGTCCCCGGCGCGCGACACGCGCGAGGCCACCTCCAGCCTGCCTGCTCGCTCTGGACGGCTTCGGACGTCTCCACGCACCCCCCTGGAATCCCCTCGACCCTCTGCACTTCTTCCCTCCTCGCAGCTCTCGCCCCTCCCCTCTCTGCTCTCTTCCCGAGCCCCACCGTCGCCAACGGCCACCGTTGCCGTCGCCACCCCCTCTCCCTCGCCTCACCGACGTGTTCCCGAGCACCGTCACGACGTCATCGTCCTCCCCGCCAAGACACGTGAGTGGAAGCGCCCTGCAGCGTCGTCCTCGACCCCTTCTTCCTCCTCGGGTCGCCGGAGATCCCCTTCGCCGCCTCGCTCGCTCCGGCGCCTCCCCGAGCCGGCTGACCATCCCTACGACCCCGCTGTGAGCTCCCGGGCGTTCTCCCTCTCTCCCCGCGCTCAATCCCCTCCTCTAGCCACGCTAACCACCGGAACCGAGAGGTCCCGCCGCCGTGGTTCCACACCGTCGCGGCCTGGGCCACCGCAGCTCGCGTCCGCGCGTGCCACCTTGCTCAGAAAGCTCCCAGGAGCCCAAAACCGCAGTCCGTTCAACCTCGCACGCACCGTAGTGCTATTTTGCCACTTGCCCGAATTTCGGCCGCCGTCGCCGTCGTGGTTGCCATCGCCTCAGGCCACCCCACAGCCTCCCGCATGTTCCATTAGATGCGCCCGAGCGCCAGCTACCCTCCGCACTCATCCGCGCGTCGAATGGACGCCGGAGCCGCGATTCCGGCGTGCCTCCGCCCTCGGCTGTGGTCGTCGCCGGCCATGCTCCGGCGAGTGTTGACGTGGCCGTCATTAGACGCTAACCCCGCCACCTAAGCAACCCTAATAGCCACTGACAGCGGGCCCTACTGCAGGGTCAAACCCAGTCAGCATTGGGTTTGACCGGGTTTAGCCCCTGTGTCTCTGACGGGTGGACCCCGCACGTCAGGTTTGTCCTGGAGCAGCCCCGGTTGACCTGCTGAGGTCATGCTGCTGTCATGCTGACGCAATAAGCTATTTTCTGGGTTTAATTTAATTCAGGAAATCCAGAAAATTCCCCAAACTTGTAAAAATCATATCAATTCAACCGTAGCTCAGATTGAAATAATTTATATATGAAAAATGATCAGAAAAATTCAAGGAATCCATCTGTACCATTTTCATGCATATTAGAACAACTTATAGTTGCTGCTTAGCACAAATCATATAATGGCATTTAAATATCCACATATGGAGTTTGAATTTGAATCCTGGATTCAAATCAACTTCATTTAATCTGGTTGCTAGCTGCATTAGCTCAAATCACATCATATTGCCATGTCATGATCATGCATCATATTGTCGCATTGCATTGATTGTGTTCTTTCTCAGTTGCCGGTGTTTGTCCCCTCTCGATAGACGTGGTTCCGACGATGTGATCGATGACACCGATGAAGAACTATATTATCTTCAGAAGTGCCAGGCAAGCAAAACCCCCTTGTTCATCCCGATACAATCCCACCCTCTCGCTCCTGCTCTCTTTTACTGCATTAGGACAACAACGATTCATGTGTTACTTGCTGCGGTAGCTGAACCCCTTTATCCTTTGCATGACCTGTCATTCCACAGTAAATAGATGAAACCCACTAGCATGAGTAGGAGTTGTTTGAGCCCATGTTGTGCCTACTCATTCATGCTTGTTTGTCATGCCTGCTACTGCTTAGAGTTGAGTCGGGTCTGATTCATCGGGAATGAATTGGAATGGTGATGAACATGTCCTACAGTGTGTGAGCTAAGTGTGTGAATACGATTTGGTAAAGGTATTGGTGAGAGGCCATGTAGGAGTACATGGTGGGTTGTCTCATTGAAGCCGTCCTCAGGAACTGAGTTCTGTGTTTGTGATCCATGAAACAGCTACTACCATGCATTGGGCCCTGAAATATGACCCCGCTCGACTTCTTAATCACCCTTGTCCTCTGTCCAGGAGTTGCAAGTAGTTTCTGGTGTTTGTAGTATGCTGGGGGCCGCACGCAGCGCTGACCATAGGGGTGGGCTGTGTTGCGGTAGGCACGTGGCCGGGCAGCCGGGCGCCCGTTTGGTGTCTCGGACCCTGTACACATCGTTCGGGGCCGTTAGTGGAAACCTCGGCCGGACTCCCTGCGGATGGAACCCGAATAGGCGATAAACCTGGACTAGAGACTTGAGTGTTTAGGTAGGTCGTGGTCTACACCCACGTCGGCTTTCGCTTGAAGTCTGCCGAGCACATGTCGTGTGCAGACGCTAAGTGGTGGAAACATGTATGAAGAAGTACACCCCTGCAGGGTTAACATCATCTATTCGAATAGCCGTGTCCGCGGTAATGGACTTCTGGGTTGCCTATATCAGTTCATAGACAAGTGAAAGTGAATACTCTAAAATGCGCAAGATAAGCGTGAGTGCTATGGATGGCGTTTTCGTAGGGAGACGGGAGCGGATCCATAGTGGTGTATTGATATGGTGAATATGTGGACTCGTGTGCGCCACCTCAAAAGAGTTACTTGCAGTCGTAGTTCAGGATAGCCACTGAGTCAAAGCTGGCTTGCTGCAGTTAAACTCCACCACCCCCTTTATTGAAACTGATGCATATGTAGTTAGTTCTGATGTAAGTCTTGCTGAGTACGTTTGTACTCACGTTTGCCTATTTTATGTTTTTGCAGAGAGACTTCAGTCTCGCTAGTAGTACCGCTTGGACTTCGACGTTTAGCTTGATACCTCAGCTACGATCTTGTGCCCTTGGCAGGATCTGGTAGATAGTCAGGCTTCTCAGCCTTTTCATTTGTAGATGTCTGTACTCAGACATGTTAAGCTTCCGCATGTGTTTGACTTGTATGCTCTGAATGTTGGGTCATGAGACCCATGTTTGTAATATCTCGCTCTTCGGAGCCTAATGAATAAATATCTGGAGTCGTAGAGTCTTGTTGTGATGCCATGTTGTTTCTACTCATATCGGGCATATTGTGTGTATGATTGAAATGCTTGGTATGGGTGGGATCCGACTATCTAGTTGTTTACCCTTGGCAGCCTATCATATGGGGAAATGTAGTCTAGTGCTTCGGAGCGATAGTAGTCCGCTACAGCCCGGTTCACCGGAGTCCTGCTAGCCCAGCACTACTGCTCGGAACACTTGACTGGCCGGCATGTGATTCACTTCGTTCCTGTGTCTGTCCCTTCGGGGAAATGTCACGCGGTGACATCCGGAGTCCTGCCTAGCCTGCTACAGCCCGGTTCACCGGAGTCCTGTTAGCCCAGTGCTACAGCCCGGATTCACACGTTGATGACCGACATGCTCGATGTGATTCATGTATGCCTGTCCTCATAGGTTAGCGCCGCTTTGGGTTCACGACTAGCCATGTCGGCCCGGGTTCTCTGTCATATGGATGCTAGCGACACTATCATATACGTGAGCCAAAAGGCGCAAACGGTCCCGGGCCAGGTAAGGTGGCACCCGTGGGAACACCGTGCGTGAGGCCACAAAGTGATATGATGGGTTACATGCTGGATCAGTGTGACTTAGGATCGGGGTCCTGACAGCGTTGGTATCAGAGCCTGACTGCCTGTAGGATTACCAAGCCAAACTGGTCGAAGTTGTGTCTAGAAATGCTTTAGTTATGTAAGGGAATTGATTGTGGAAGGGAACGTAAGGCTCTTTTTACTCCTTATACCTCATGGCCTTCTGATCTGAGTCATCCTCTTCTCTTCTACGGGGTTTAAGAAATAGGCTTCTCATCTATCTATCAGGATGACGTGTTACTAAACCGTAGTTGCCTAAGATTGATGGATTCAAGCCCCAGTTCTGTTTCTACTACCTCCATATGTTCATAGCTGGCCTCAGAACCTTGATATTGTGATGATGAGTAGTTATGCCACCATTTTGCAGGATGTCTCAAATCTTTTTGAGCATTTACAGCCGTTATGCTGTCCGAGTCATCCCAGGTCTCTAAATAGTCTGATGCATTTGCAAATCCTTTCTCTCCGTTCCTGATGTCCTTTTTTGTCAGAACAAGCACACTAATCGGTGAGTTGAGGTACTCTGTTGCCTCGACATATATGTTGGAGCTATTACTATGACCCTAGGTGTTTTAGGGAGTCACCTAGTAATCTAGCAATGTTTTGTGTTTCCGGTGTGATGATTCTGGCCACCATTCTCGAAAGCATCCTGTGATGCCATCCAGTAGTAGGTATTCTACTCCTGGGTTTTGAACCCGTGATTCACCCTACTTACTTCATGTTGATAGTGCTTGCTAGTTCCTTTAGGACATTAGTAACCTTTGCGATAGTCATCGAGGTCTGTGGTATTTCATTCTTCCAAATACCATGAACTGCTTATGGCAGAAGTTCTGCTGAACCAAAAGATCACAACCAGGGTGCTCTTGAGGAGTACCCCATTCATATTGTGACTCTGCCAGTTCTATCATTCTGCATGGGTTATCCGGAAGAAATTTGTTGAACTCGTTTGACATACTAAACCATGAATCCACAACTCAGAAAGTTATATGTTCCTTGAGTTGACCCTCCTCAGTTGTATTCCGACCCTAGTCTATCAATTGATAGTCAGGAGTGGTCGTGCATTCGTGTTCATCGATCCTAGTATTCTTGTGGTCCGTCAAGCCATTCTATTCCAGAATGACTAGGAGAAACAAACTCCAGTACCTCATCCATTTCTAGGATTGGGTCGAAGCAGTTGTATTCTGCAGATCAAATGCTATCAAGCTTTTGATTCTATTCTACCTTGGAGTGTTACCATCTTTATGTCAAGAGAGTCATGAGAATTGCACCACCTCTTATGAGTTCTTGACGCAGTAACACTTCTTGCCATCATTGTTCATTCCTCGGTTTCCGTGTTGTTGTAACCGGAATGCCGACTAGTGATTCGTGATGTGTGAAATCAATACTCTGAGCAACTCGTTGCTTTGTAGAAAATTTACAATATTCTCATTCTTAGCGTGTTGGTTACTAAATCATCATCCTAAGATTGATCGTGCTACCTAGTCCTTATTTCTGGTGCACTCTTCGATCAATGAGTAAGGATTGTTCAATCCCTTGTTTATTTGATCATATCATCTTGCCCTGAAAAGCAAGATTGTTCTCGAGCTTAGCAACATATCGGTGGTTCGTGATTTTCCGAATATCTTCTCGGAAGTATTACCAGGTTGTCCTCAGACTGTTATGTTGAACTCGTGATCAAGTTGGTTCCTTGTGAACCACCCTTTCTCCAAGAATCTGTGTTAGATATCCCTGAGCTAGTTGGTTGAGCTAGACAACAACTTGGAGAGTTGGAAGATAAAGCTTGTCTGACTTAGTTCATGTTAAGGGATATCTTTTGTGGTGTGTGTTGAAGAAAGATGATGTCTTCACCAATTGGTCCTCGTGATCAGTTGTTGGATGTATTGTCTTGTCAAAACTTTGATTTGAGTATGGGCCATCATCAAATCAAATCAGAACCAACGATGTTCGTAATGTTGTCTTACTCGTGGTTGATCCCTCGAGCATACACCATTACATCTATTGGTCTGACCAATGCTATCACCGTGTTCACATGATGGTGGAAGTCCAGTGATATGGAAATACCGATGAGTTGTTGTTGAGCCCATCAGCAACATTTTGTCTCCCCCATGATTCATGTTGAACATCAACCTAGTGTTGGAAACTTTGTAAGCAATGCCTTCGTGTTCCGTTCATGAAGCATATGCTTGGGTGGAAGAAGTGACTTCCTCGAATTCATGTGCATTTGGTGTAAGTTGCCGCCATGAATTTGAGAAAGGTTTGTTTTGTTTCCTCTGGAATCATCCCAAATCAGTCACGCATACGTGTAAAGTATTATGTGGATTGAAGACTTGCAACCTTCATTCTATATTATCCCTAGCACACCAAGCCACTGACTGATTTGTTCTAGAAAAAGGAGTTGTTGTGCAAATCCTAGGTCATGCACAAGACTTCGTTACCCTAGATGATGGATCCCCCACCTGAACTCGGTAGTGTTTTGTTATAAGACTACTATGTGGTCATGATTGTCTGGGACAGCGTGTTCACATGTGTTTAGCAGAACCAGTTCATGATTTGGAGCTTGCTATCGTAGTTCATTTCCTGAGAGTCTTGCAACGTCATTTCATCGATTTGTGTTGCAAACTTTCATTTTTCTTTCCAGACTTGAGGGGTCTGGATTATCCTGTTACCAACTAGATCTGAATCTCAGGCAGATATGATGGTTGGAACTTTTCCAAGATCTATTATGTAGGTCCCGACAAGGTTGATGTCTGGCCGACACACCTAGCCGGAAGAGCTATCATGGTAGTATCTTGATTGAACTAGTTGACCATCTTCTCCATGAGGATCTCGTGCGACTTATTTTAGAAGTTGTTCCTTAGGGATCCTTGTGCTATTAGTATTCCTCAATTATGCTATAACCATTCCAACAGTGGAATTGCTCTCGACTGTTGAGTTATCTCCCAGTTATCCGAATCATTCCCAGCATTTGCATTTTGTTCCCAGCTTGCACCTCAATAGTTGTTGTCCAGGATCATATTCAAGAGTGGACTTGTCATGGTCCCATCCATTTCCGGTGATAAGCAAAGTCATTCATTGCGTTGTCTTCAACAAGGTAGTCCCCATCATCCAACCTAGCCCGAGTATGCCATTTTTTTCGAGCTCCTCCAAACGATCGATCGTAAATTGCCTCAGGCTGGTGAAAAGAGTTCCAGTGATCGATGGATCAAAAGTAATTCTTTTTGCCAGTTAAGGAATAGTTCTTCGAGTCACCTTCCCTGAGGTGCCCCGTTATGGATCATGGCAATTTTTCCTCGCTACCCTGTCACCTCGTCAAATTGTTTCTTCCGTCCCCCCTCATGCATGTTTTGCCTCTCAGTTCGAGAGATGTTTCAATGTCCCACTCAAAGAGTTGATCCTGAGTTGTCCGATCTTCGAGAAGATCGATCCTTCTGGAGTTTTCCCTTTCCTCTCATTGTCATGTTAGTTGGAGTTCTTAGAGCAAGACGTCAAGGCAAAGATGATGATCGAATCAACGCTCTTATGAGGTGCAACCTGGATCGTGAAGATTGTGTTGGTCTTGTGCCCCCTCTGCCTTCTTACCTCACGACTTGAATCTCGGGACGAGATTCTTGTTTAGTGGGGGCGAGTTGTCACATCCCTAGTTCTGGTATGACCTAGGCTAGCCCTTCATGTGTGCATCATGTTTAAATTCCATTTAAATTTGAAATGAGGATTTGTGAAACCCTCCGAGATCATTTCTGGGAATGACCCAAATAAAAATTGCTCCAAAAGGTCCAAGAAAATGTTCATGTCTCTCTCTGAAAATACTGGACAGAGATAAAAAAATCAAACCAATATTTTTGGGAGCTCATAAGTATTTATTTTGGGCATTTGGAATTAATGCATAATTATTTGCATTGGATATATAAATGTTATATATATATTATATGTCCAAAAATTGTGCCATTTGTTGAGGAGCTCTGGAATAATGCCATTAGCCCCTACAAAAATTGGCATAATAAAATAAAATGATTTAGTATTATTACTAAATCAAAACAAATGTCAGAAAATAGAAAAGAGAACAAAATAGAAAAAAAACAGAGAGAGAAGAAAACCCACCTGGCACTTACCTGGCAGCCCACCCCGCTGGCCCAGCCCAGCTCCTCCCCTCCTACTGTCTTCAACCTCCTGCCAGTAGGCAGGAGGGCGTGTGTCCCCGGCGCGCGACACGCGCGAGGCCACCTCCAGCCTGCCTGCTCGCTCTGGACGGCTTCGGACGTCTCCACGCACCCCCCTGGAATCCCCTCGACCCTCTGCACTTCTTCCCTCCTCGCAGCTCTCGCCCCTCCCCTCTCTGCTCTCTTCCCGAGCCCCACCGTCGCCAACGGCCACCGTTGCCGTCGCCACCCCCTCTCCCTCGCCTCACCGACGTGTTCCCGAGCACCGTCACGACGTCATCGTCCTCCCCGCCAAGACACGTGAGTGGAAGCGCCCTGCAGCGTCGTCCTCGACCCCTTCTTCCTCCTCGGGTCGCCGGAGATCCCCTTCGCCGCCTCGCTCGCTCCGGCGCCTCCCCGAGCCGGCTGACCATCCCTACGACCCCGCTGTGAGCTCCCGGGCGTTCTCCCTCTCTCCCCGCGCTCAATCCCCTCCTCTAGCCACGCTAACCACCGGAACCGAGAGGTCCCGCCGCCGTGGTTCCACACCGTCGTGGCCTGGGCCACCGCAGCTCGCGTCCGCGCGTGCCACCTTGCTCAGAAAGCTCCCAGGAGCCCAAAACCGCAGTCCGTTCAACCTCGCACGCACCGTACTGCTATTTTGCCACTTGCCCGAATTCCGGCCGCCGTCGCCGTCGTGGTTGCCATCGCCTCAGGCCACCCCACAGCCTCCCGCATGTTCCATTAGATGCGCCCGAGCGCCAGCTACCCTCCGCACTCATCCGCGCGTCGAATGGACGCCGGAGCCGCGATTCCGGCGTGCCTCCGCCCTCGGCTGTGGTCGTCGCCGGCCATGCTCCGGCGAGTGTTGACGTGGCCGTCATTAGACGCTAACCCCGCCACCTAAGCAACCCTAATAGCCACTGACAGCGGGCCCTACTGCAGGGTTAAACCCAGTCAGCATTGGGTTTGACCGGGTTTAGCCCCTGTGTCTCTGACGGGTGGACCCCGCACGTCAGGTTTGACCTGGAGCAGCCCCGGTTGACCTGCTGAGGTCATGCTGCTGTCATGCTGACGCAATAAGCTATTTTCTGGATTTAATTTAATTCAGGAAATCCAGAAAATTCCCCAAACTTGTAAAAATCATATCAATTCAACCGTAGCTCAGATTGAAATAATTTATATATGAAAAATGATCAGAAAAATTCAAGGAATCCATCTGTACCATTTTCATGCATATTAGAACAACTTATAGTTGCTGCTTAGCACAAATCATATAATGGCATTTAAATATCCACATATGGAGTTTGAATTTGAATCCTGGATTCAAATCAACTTCATTTAATCTGGTTGCTAGCTGCATTAGCTCAAATCACATCATATTGCCATGTCATGATCATGCATCATATTGTCACATTGCATTGATTGTGTTCTTTCTCAGTTGCCGGTGTTTGTCCCCTCTCGATAGACGTGGTTCCGACGATGTGATCGATGACACCGATGAAGAACTATATTATCTTCAGAAGTGCCAGGCAAGCAAAACCCCCTTGTTCATCCCGATACAATCCCACCCTCTCGCTCCTGCTCTCTTTTACTGCATTAGGACAACAACGATTCATGTGTTACTTGCTGCGGTAGCTGAACCCCTTTATCCTTTGCATGACCTGTCATTCCACAGTAAATAGATGAAACCCACTAGCATGAGTAGGAGTTGTTTGAGCCCATGTTGTGCCTACTCATTCATGCTTGTTTGTCATGCCTGCTACTGCTTAGAGTTGAGTCGGGTCTGATTCATCGGGAATGAATTGGAATGGTGATGAACATGTCCTACAGTGTGTGAGCTAAGTGTGTGAATACGATTTGGTAAAGGTATTGGTGAGAGGCCATGTAGGAGTACATGGTGGGTTGTCTCATTGAAGCCGTCCTCAGGAACTGAGTTCTGTGTTTGTGATCCATGAAACAGCTACTACCATGCATTGGGCCCTGAAATATGACCCCGCTCGACTTCTTAATCACCCTTGTCCTCTGTCCAGGAGTTGCAAGTAGTTTCTGGTGTTTGTAGTATGCTGGGGGCCGCACGCAGCGCTGACCGTAGGGGTGGGCTGTGTTGCGGTAGGCACGTGGCCGGGCAGCCGGGCGCCCGTTTGGTGTCTCGGACCCTGTACACATCGTTCGGGGCCGTTAGTGGAAACCTCGGCCGGACTCCCTGCGGATGGAACCCGAATAGGCGATAAACCTGGACTAGAGACTTGAGTGTTTAGGTAGGTCGTGGTCTACACCCACGTCGGCTTTCGCTTGAAGTCTGCCGAGCACATGTCGTGTGCAGACGCTAAGTGGTGGAAACATGTATGAAGAAGTACACCCCTGCAGGGTTAACATCATCTATTCGAATAGCCGTGTCCGCGGTAATGGACTTCTGGGTTGCCTATATCAGTTCATAGACAAGTGAAAGTGAATACTCTAAAATGCGCAAGATAAGCGTGAGTGCTATGGATGGCGTTTTCGTAGGGAGACGGGAGCGGATCCATAGTGGTGTATTGATATGGTGAATATGTGGACTCGTGTGCGCCACCTCAAAAGAGTTACTTGCAGTCGTAGTTCAGGATAGCCACTGAGTCAAAGCTGGCTTGCTGCAGTTAAACTCCACCACCCCCTTTATTGAAACTGATGCATATGTAGTTAGTTCTGATGTAAGTCTTGCTGAGTACGTTTGTACTCACGTTTGCCTATTTTATGTTTTTGCAGAGAGACTTCAGTCTCGCTAGTAGTACCGCTTGGACTTCGACGTTTAGCTTGATACCTCAGCTACGATCTTGTGCCCTTGGCAGGATCTGGTAGATAGTCAGGCTTCTCAGCCTTTTCATTTGTAGATGTCTGTACTCAGACATGTTAAGCTTCCGCATGTGTTTGACTTGTATGCTCTGAATGTTGGGTCATGAGACCCATGTTTGTAATATCTCGCTCTTCGGAGCCTAATGAATAAATATCTAGAGTCGTAGAGTCTTGTTGTGATGCCATGTTGTTTCTACTCATATCGGGCATATTGTGTGTATGATTGAAATGCTTGGTATGGGTGGGATCCGACTATCTAGTTGTTTACCCTTGGCAGCCTATCATATGGGGAAATGTAGTCTAGTGCTTCGGAGCGATAGTAGTCCGCTACAGCCCGGTTCACCGGAGTCCTGCTAGCCCAGCACTACTGCTCGGAACACTTGACTGGCCGGCATGTGATTCACTTCGTTCCTGTGTCTGTCCCTTCGGGGAAATGTCACGCGGTGACATCCGGAGTCCTGCCTAGCCTGCTACAGCCCGGTTCACCGGAGTCCTGTTAGCCCAGTGCTACAGCCCGGATTCACACGTTGATGACCGACATGCTCGATGTGATTCATGTATGCCTGTCCTCATAGGTTAGCGCCGCTTTGGGTTCACGACTAGCCATGTCGGCCCGGGTTCTCTGTCATATGGATGCTAGCGACACTATCATATACGTGAGCCAAAAGGCGCAAACGGTCCCGGGCCAGGTAAGGTGGCACCCGTGGGAACACCGTGCGTGAGGCCACAAAGTGATATGATGGGTTACATGCTGGATCGGTGTGACTTAGGATCGGGGTCCTGACAGATATATAAGTAGCAAGATCTCTCATCATTAGTGAACAGGGTGGCTATATCATTTCATTTAGTAAGATGTTCCACAACAGTTTCAGATTCATAGCCATGAAAAGGATCAGATTCAACCAAACTAATTATATTAGGATCAACAGAGAATTCATAATCCTTATCAGTAACACAGATAGGTGAACTAGCAAAAGGAGGGTCAGGTTTCATTCTAGAATTAAGAGATTGCTGGTTCCATTTAGCTAATAACCTCTTGAGCTCATATATATCTTTGCAAGCTAAAATAGGTTCTTTTTCAAAAATATAACCCTCAGGAATAACAAGCAAGTCTTCATCATCACTTTTATCAATATAATCAGTTTCAATAATTCTTTCTCTCTAGCCCTAGCAATCTGTTCATCAAGAAATTCACCAAGTGGCACAGTAGTATCAAGCATAGAAGTAGTTTCATCATAAGTATCATGCATAGCAGAAGTGGCATCATCAATAACATGCGACATATCAGAACGAATAGCAGAAACAAGTTTAGGTGTCGCAAGCTTACTCAAAACAGAAGGTGAATCGAGTGTAGAGCTAGATGGCAGTTCCTTAGATGGCAGTTCCTTACCTCCCCTCGTAGTTGAGGGATAAATTGTTGTCTTAGCATCTTTCAAGTTCTTCATAGTGACCAGCAGATATAAATCCCAAGTGACTCAAAGAATAGAGCTATGCTCCCCGACAACGGCGCCAGAAAATAGTCTTGGTAAACCACAAGAATAGGGGATCGCAATAGTTCTCGAGGGTAGAGTATTCAACCCAATTTTATTGATTCGACACAAGGGGAGCCAAAGAATATTCTCAAGTATTGGCAGTTGAGTTGTCAATTCAACCACACCTGGATAACTTAGTATCTGCAGCAAAGTATTTAGTAGCAAAGTAATATGGAAATAACGGTAACGATAGCAAAAGTAATATTTTTGGGTATTGTAGTGATTGTAATAGTAGCAACGGAAAAGTAAATAAGCGAAGAACAATATATGAAAAGCTCATAGGCATTGGATCGGTGATGGAGAATTATGCCTGATGCGGTTCATCATGTAACAATCATACCATAGGGTGACACAGAACTAGCTCCAATTCATCAATGTAACGTAGGCATGTATTCCAAATATAGTCATACATGCTTATGGAAGAGAACCTGCATGACATCTTTTGTCCTACCCTCCCGTGGCAGCGGGGTCCTAATGGAAACTAAGGGATATTAAGGCCTCCTTTTAATAGAGTACCGGAACAAAGCATTAGCACATAGTGAATACATGAACTCCTCAAACTATGGTCATCACCGGGAGTGGTCCCGATTATTGTCACTTCGGGGTTGCCGGATCATAACACATAGTAGGCGACTATAGACTTGCAAGATAGGATCAAGAACTCACATATATTCATGAAAACATAATAGGTTCAGATCTGAAATCATGGCACTCAGGCCCTAGTGACAAGCATTAAGCATAGCGAAGTCATAGTAACATCAATCTCAGAACATAGTGGATACTAGGGATCAAACCCTAACAAAACTAACTCGATTACATGATAGATCTCATCCAACCCATCACCGTCCAGCAAGCCTACGATGGAATTACTCACGCACGGCGGTGAGCATCATGAAATTGGTGATGGAGGATGGTTGATGATGACGACGGTGATGAATACCCCTCTTCGGAGCCCCGAATGGACTCCAGATCAGCCCTCCCAAGAGGTTTTAGGGCTTGGCGGCGGCCCCGTATCGTAAAATGCGATGAATCCTTCTCTCTGATTTTTTTCTCCCCGAAAGTGAATATATGGAGTTGGAGTTGAGGTCGGTGGAGCGTCAGGGGGCCCACGAGGTAGGGGGCGCTCCCTAGGGGGGCAGGCGCGCCCCTACCCTCGTGGGCAGGGTGTGGGCCCCCTGACGTGGATTTTTCTGCTGGTATTTTTCTTATTTTCCAAATAGATGTTTCGTGGAGTTTCAGGTCATTCCGAGAACTTTTGTTTCTGCACATAAATAACACCATGGAAAGTCTGCTGAAAACAACGTCAGTCCGGGTTAGTTCCATTCAAATCATGCAAGTTAGTGTCCAAAAAAGGGCAAAAGTGTTTGGAAAAGTAGATACGACGGAGACGTATCAGACATTCGCCCGCGCGCGCGGCTTGGGCAGGCGGTGCACCCTCCACTTCAGGTACGATGGTGGATCGACCCTCTATGTGTGGGTGTTTGGGAAGATGGTCGCCATGCTGGGTGCTGCCCCGAGGCGAATGACGGTGAGGAGGTGCTCGGCCTTGGGGATGGTCGCGACGAGGACGAGGGCGAGCCCGCCCTCGGCGGCGACCGTGTCTCGTCCAGCTATGACGGATCTTTGATGACCCACAAGTATACGGGATCTATCGTAGTCCTTTCGACAAGTAAGAGTGTCGAACCCAATGATGAGCAGAAGGAAATGATAAGCGGTTTTCAGCAAGGTATTTTCTGCAAGCACTGAAATAATAGGTAACAGATAGTTTTGTGATAAGATAATTGGTAACGAGCAACAAGTAACAAAAGTAAATAAAGTGCAACAAGGTGGCCCAATCCTTTTTGTAGCAAAGGACAAGCGTGAACAAACTCTTATATAGAGAAAAGCGCTCCCGAGGACACATGGGAATTATCGTCAAGCTAGTTTTCATCACGTTCATATGATTCGCGTTCGGTACTTTGATAATTTGAGATGTGGGTGGACCGGTTCTTAGGTGCTGTTCTTACTTGAACAAGCATCCCACTTATGATTAACCTCTATTGTAAGAATCCGCAACTACAACAAAATTATTAAGGTAAACCTAACCATATCATGAAACATATGGATCCAAATCAGCCCCTTACGAAGCAACACATAAACTAGGGTTTAAGCTTCTGTCACTCTAGCAACCCATCATCTAGTTATTACTTCCCAATGCCTTCCTCTAGGCCCAAATAATGGTGAAGTGTCATGTAGTCGACGTTCACATAACACCAGTAGAGGATAGACAACATACATCTCATCAAAATATTGAACGAATACCAAATTCACATGACTACTAATAGCAAGACTTCTCCCATGTCCTCGGGAACAAACGTAACTACTCACAAAGCATATTCATGTTCATAATTAGAGGATTATTAATATGCATAAAGGATCTGAACATATGATATTCCACCAAATAAACCAACTAGCATCAACTACAAGGAGTAATCAACACTACTAGCAACCTACATGTACCAATCCCGGACTTGGAGACAAGAATTGGATACAAGAGATGAACTAGGGTTTTGAGAGGAGATGGTGCTGGTGAAGATGTTGATGGAGATTTCCCTCTCCCGATGAGAGGAGCGTTGGTGATGACGATGGCGATGATTTCCCCCTCCCGGAGGGAAGTGTCCCCGACAGAACAGCTCTGCCGGAGCCCTAGATTGGTTCCGCCAAGGTTCCACCTCGTGGCGGCGGAGTCTCGTCCCGAAAGGTTGCTTATGATTTTTCTTCGGACGAAAGACTTCATATAGCAGAAGATGGCCACCGGAGGACCAACAGGGGGCCCACGAGGCAGGGGCGCGCCCCCACCCTCGTGGACAGGTGGAGGCCCCCTGATGTATTTATTTCACTCAGTATTTTTTATTATTTCCAAAAATAACTTTCGTGGAGTTTTAGGACTTTTGGAGTTGTGTAGAATAGGTCTCTAATATTTGCTCCTTTTCCATCCCAGAATTCCAGCTGCCGGCATTCTCGCTCCTTATGTAAACCTTGTAAAATAAGAGAGAATAGGCATAAGTCACTACAAAAAAAGACACATCCGTGACATTTTGGGCCGAACGAATTTTTTTCCTGTCATACATATGACACTTCTATGACGATAATTGTGACAAAACCCAGTATCATCATAAATGTGGTGGGCTCCTACTTCTATGACAAAGAATCATGACAGAAAATGGGCTTTTTCGTCCTAGGCGGGCCGGGGACGCAGCTGCATGACATTCTTTGGGCTGTCCATGACGGAAAAAACCGTGGTAGAAGCGAGGGGGAGGAAAATTTCGGGGAGTTCCCGGTTACGGTGGGAGGCCAGGGGTCGAGCGATGCGCGTTTCTCTCGTACACGTACGCGCGTGTGTGCGAGGCGTTGGCTCTAACTGAACCCGAGCGGTTGCACTGCAGGCTACGTGGTACTGAACCCGAGCGATCGATCGATGGTTGTTAACTGAACCCAATCGAGCGATTCCTTGGCTACTGCTGCTAACTGAACCCGATCGATGCTGCCTCTGGATGAACAGTGAGCATTGCGGGGGGGGGGGGGAGGGGGTTGGATGAATAGTTCCCGGTGGGGGTGGATGAAGAGGACCCCGTGGTGTTGCCTCTGGATGAACAAGACCCCGATCGATCGAGCCGGTTGGGGCTGGATGAACAGGACCCCGTGGAGGGGTGGATGAACAGGACCACCCCGTGGAGGGCAGGATGAACAGTAGACGGTGGAGGGGTGCCCGTGGAGGGGTGGTTGAACAGGACCCCGTGGTGTGGAGGGATGGATGAACAGTAGACGGTGGAGGGGTGGTTGAACAGTAGCCGGTGGAGTAGCGCGCGGTGGAGGATGGATGAACAGGAGCCCGTGGAGGCTGGAGGAGGTCGACGGTGGATGAACAGTAGCTCGTGGAGGCTGGAGGGGGTCGACGGTGGAGATGAACAGTATCCCATGGAGTCCCGTTTTGTGGTACGCCACACCCATCCCAATGAACAGGACCCCCGTTTCGACCGTAGCGCTCCAACACAAGTCCGTTTCCTCCGTTTTGCGGTACGCCACACCCCTCCCGATCAACAGGACCCCCGTTTCGACCGTAGGAGGTTCGTTTCCTCCATTTTGCGGTACGCCACACCCCTCCCAATCAACAGGACCCTTGTTTCGACCGTAGGAGGTCCGTTTCCTCCGTTTTGCGGTACGCCACACCCCTCCCGATCAACAGGACCACCGTTTTGATCGTAGGAGGTTCGTTTCCTCCGTTGTGCGGTACGCCAGGCCTCGTTTCCATCGCTTCTTCCGTCCAAGCCCTCCCGATGAATACGACCACGTATTCCGTTCCGACCCAGCCGCATTGCCTCCTGATTAACACGACGCATTCCGTTGCCTCCCCATGAACACGACAACGACGCTGTTTCTCCGTTCCGACCCGGCCATGTACACGAGCCCTCGCCGTACGTATGCGCGAGTAGGTGTTCGAGACCCCGCCCATATGTACACATACGTGGCGGTATTTTCTTTCTTGCACCCTGGCCGCCTCTACTACGACACGTGCGCGCCTCTACATCCACCAGTATATATGTACGTACACGTTCGCGACCAGAATGACAACGCTGCGTACGCTTCGACCAGGTGGGTCCCGACTGTCAGGCACTTCCTTGCTTGCGAAGATGTAGCTGGTGGGCCCTAGCAGTCAGGGGGCGAATCGTTTTTCTTCCCGGACACACTTCCTTGTTTGCGGAGGTGTAGCTGGTGGGTCCCAGCACTCAAGGGGGAAACGTTTTTTTTGCAAAATACGATGGCCCGTCCGGTGGGTCCCTGCTGTCAGGTGGAGGAATCATTATTTTCTGCGTAATAAGGAGGCACTTCCTTGCTGCCGCCGTGGACCCAGCTGTCAGCCTCTCCACGTACAGTCCACGTCCGATGGAAGTCGTTCCTTGACCACGTTGACCACGCCGCGCCGAGAGCACCAGGGCGGTGGACGACGGCGAGGCCTAGGAAGGGGACGACGCGGAGCCGGTGAAGACGCGGAAGTGGATGCCCACGCGGAAAGGAGTATGAGGGTTCACTCGTTCGGCTGCGATGTGAGGCTGCCGTCGCCGCAGGGCCTGGCCAGCAGTGGGAATAGTAGGGGGCGGTGAGGCCTCCGCGGCAGCACAGCAGGCCACGGGAGGCAGGAGCAGGCGGCACGACTGGCGCTGCTTTGGGCGGCTGGAGCAAGAAGACCAGAGGTTGAAGAAGCACTACGGCCGTTGGATGGACATCGTACGGTCAATGGAGCTAGAATCGTGCATATTGACTAAGTTGACAAAGCCCTCCGTCCCCGTCAACTTAGTAGGCCCACAAGTCAGCCTCCCACCAAGGTGGGTCCTAGCTAGCAGGGGGTATTCATTTTTTTGTGCGTAATAAGGAGGCACTTCCGGTGGGTCCGAGCTGACAGCAGGGGAACGTTTTTTTCGCGAAATACGGTGGCCCGTCGGGTTGGTCCTAGCAGTCAGGGGCAAATGTTTTTTTCGCGATATACTGGTGGGCGTCCGGTTGGTCCCTGCTGTCAGGTGGAGGAATAATTATTTTCCGCGTAATAAGGAGGCACTTCCTTGCGGCTGCCATGGACCCAGCTATCAGCCTCTCCACGTACAGTATTCTTCCGATGGAATTCGGTCGTTGACCACATTGATCACGGTGGTGGACGACGGCGAGGCCTAGGAAGGGGACGATGCGGAGCCGGGGAAGACGCGGCAGTGGATGCCCATGCGGAGAGGAGTACGAGGGTTCACTGGTTCGGCTGCACTGCCGTCGCCGCAGAATAACAGAGGGTGTGGGTGAGTGGAGTGGAGGGATGGCCTGGCCAGCGGTGGGAGTAGTATGGGGGCAGTGAGGCCTCCACGGCAGCACAGCCGGCCACGGGAGGCAGGAGCAGGTGGCACGACCGGCGCTGGTTTGGGCGGCTAGAGCAAGAAGACCAGAGGTTCAAGAAGCACTACGGCCGTTGGATGGACATCGTACGGTCAATCGAGCTAGAATCGTGCATATTGACTAAGTTGACAAAGCCCTTCGTCCCCGTCAACTTAGTAGGCCCACTATACTGGGTCCCAGCTAGCAGGGGAGTATTCATTTTTTTGTGCGTAATAAGGAGGCACTTCCTTGCGTGCGAAGATATAGCTGGTGGGTCCGAGCTGTCAGCGGCGGTAACGTTATTTTCGCGAAATAAAAAGGCCGTTTCGGTGGGTCCCAGATGTCAGGTGGATGAAATCATTATTTTGCGCGTAATAAGGAGGCATTTCCTTGCATGTCGGTCGTTGACCACGCTGACCACGCCACGCCGAGAGCACCAGGGTGGTGGACGACGGCGAGGCCTAGGAAGGGAACGACACGGAGGCAGGGAAGACTCGACCGTTGTTTTTGTTTCCCACGCGGAGGGGAGTACGACTGTACGAGGGTTTATTGGTTCGTCTGCCGTCGCCGGAGAATAACAACATGTGTGGGTGAGTAGAGGGATGGCTAGGCCAGCGATGGGAGTACGGTGGGGTGGTGAGGCCTGCGTAGCAGCACAGCCGGCCGCGGGGAGGAGGGAGCAGGCAGTCCCGCCGGCGCTTGTTTGAGCGGCTGGAGCAGGAAGAGCAGAGATTGAAGAAGCACGACGGCCGTTGGATGGACATCCAACAGTATACATGCCATTTGTGGAAAGCCTCAAATATGTGGAAAACAGCATACAACCCATCTGCCATTATTTCAAATAATTTACAGCCCATTTGGTAATTCTTACGGGGTTTTTAGAGCCCATATTGTTTATGTTAGCATTACAGCCCATATTGTGGCCACAGTTAAAAAATTATACGAAATTTTGCATATGTCGGTGCGGTCTGAACTGTTTTTAATCCCGAAATATTGAATCACATTCAGACTGATTTTAAAAATAAATGTATATCAATATAAAATCCAATAAATTGTCCACGCATAAAAATTAATGCAAATTAAAATCTCGAAATGAAAAAAAGATATTTGAAAATAATTGCCGGTTTGATGTGTTTTAAAAATGTACAACCCATTTCTCATTACTGATAGGCCATTTTCTCGGCCAGCGGAATGAAGCTCTCCTCGTCTTGAAAGATTTGCAGCCCAACAGGCCTGATAAAGCGACTTACTTGACAAATCACAAAAAAACTGGGCTAGCCATTTCTCAGAAAGAAAAAAACTACTGGGCTGGTCTGTGGTAAACATAAAAGAAAAGGCTGTCTAGACAGGCCAGAGTGTCCTGCACAACCCAGTTGACACCCTGCTTCCGTCTCAAAAACAAATTAGATAAATGCCACTCCAATTATGGCGATTCATAAAAATGCCACTGCAATTTCCAAACTTTGAAAAATGCCACTGCAATTTTTGCAAACTTTGAAAAACGCCACTGCAGTTTGCAAACTTTGAAAAACGTCACTCCATACTTCGAAAAATGCCACTAGAAATGGCATGAAATGGCATTTTTCAAAGTTTGGAAATTGCAGTGGCATTTCTCGGATACACCAGATTTGGAGTGGCATTTATCAAATTAACCCAAAACAAAAATAACTGGGCGAGCTGCTGGGTCCCTTGTGTCAGCCGCTCGTTGTGCAATTCTCTCGTTTATTGACTACGTTGACAATGGCATGGGACCCAGATGTCAGAAATCCACTAGGAGGAGCCATTTTTTCTATTGGCCTGAAATAAGGAGGCACTTACTTGTGTACGAGCTTGTCCGTTTCTTCAGAGGTAGGCATTTTTATTCAAAAAACTGCCACTTTGCATCTTGTGTCGCAAATAAAATTGCAAGGAGCGCATTTGGTGGCTAGCTAGTGATCGATCAATAACTTGTAAACACTGAGCGAACATAAATAAGTAACTGTTAATGCTTCTCAATGATTCACAGATCATATACAAATATGTAGCTCCAAAAGCAAAGATCATCCACTTCGGATCTTGCGTCGCAACTAAAACTAACTAGTACGATTCCCATACATAAGATCAACATGTTAATGCATCTCAATGACTCACAGATCATATACAAATATGTAGCTCCAAAAGCAAAGATCTAGAAAAAACATCTGTTCTTCCTACTAACATGGATGCTTCTATTGGCCAACGTTCAGTACAGACTGAAAGACAAATTTGTTTGTGAAGTCTACAATTCCTCTTGCAAACATAAGTGGTTTCACCAACAGCTGGAACCATGAGAATGAACCAGACATGATGGAGGAACATGCACTGCAATATGATTTGGTCTTCCCTCGATCACACTGCGACACTATTTTTGGAATACAAACTTTAACTTAGGCAAAATGATGTCCATTGTATAATCAGACCAAAGCAATGAAGCACCTAGTGTTGGCCAATAAATAGTATATTACTACTTTTCTGCAGTCCATGAAGTGACTATCCAATCTTTCTGTGTCTATTTTCAAATTGCACTGCATGCAGTGACTATACTATTCTCTTGTGCAGTTCAACCAAAATTGCGGGCACTTTGTTAGTTTGCCAAATAGCAACGGGCAGACATCTCTGTCTGCACAAATATCAAGCAGCTAGTAAACATATACCACACCTTGTATTTTCGGTTTAAACATGTCTCTTCCGCTTAGCATCTGTCATGTTCTGCACTGGACAATCTAATACAGTTATGTTTTTCCCTGGACAATTTCATACTGAATTGATTTGCTGGTTCAGAGCAGAAATATAGCGCCTATTCTTCATCAGACCAAGGATATCCATGTTCGCAGTGATGGAAGAGGTGAAATCGATACAACCGAAATTGAGCATCCAATCATTGAATCCTGTCATGCACCTCCAATGTAGGTCCACCCTACCAATAAATTCACATGCAAACCACTAGTTTTACTATCTAATGACAGTACAAAAAGAGTAGCAAGATAGTAGCAAACCATGTACCTTCGTAATGAACAGCTCATAGTGCCACCAATTGGATATAAAGGCTGGGAAAAAAACATGCTCCTAATGTTGAACCAGTTGAACTTTTTGTGCAGTTCCACTAAAATTGAGCATCCCTGTTTGCATAGATATTGAAAGTGTGATTACTCTAAAAGTGGCACTAGTTGAAGCATAGACTCACAAATATAAGCATTCCAATTTCTTAATGGGAAAAGGTAGCAAGACTGTTTCTAACCACCTGTTTGAAGGAATAAATAAAGCAACAACGGCTGATGTGAGGAAGGCATACATAGTTTTTTCTGGAAAAGTGAGCCATTCCTGACCTTTCCTCTTCTTTTAAGCAAATTTTGTGCAGTTCTACTAAAATAAAATGATGTCACCGCCTTGACAATTCAGTGACACTGTACAAAAGTAAATGACTTAACATTACATCATGATGGCAGGTATGTAGTCGACATGCATTATAGACAAACATACAGACCTCCTCAAGAGAACAGCCGGAGGAGGAGGTGCCCACTCTTGACCTTTCCTCTTGTCTTCATAATTGTCTGTGCAGTTTAACCAAAATAAAATGACATCAGCGCCTTGGCATTTTGGTGACACTGTACAAAAAAATTAACTTATCTGATGAAAGTGACGTATGTAATCTATAATCATTAACAGTGCAAAAATCTGACGGGAGTAACAAGTTTCATCGTTGGTA
Source organism: Aegilops umbellulata (assembly GCA_032464435.1). NCBI lineage: Eukaryota > Viridiplantae > Streptophyta > Magnoliopsida > Poales > Poaceae > Aegilops > Aegilops umbellulata. The sequence goes on along the minus strand of CP136055.1, from coordinate 474,651,272 downwards.
TACTGGCTGTGCAACAGCATTAGAATGCCTTATTGCTGAAAAATCTTTAATACATCCACAATCAACAGCTAACCCTGAAATAATCCAGTGACAATGGCATTGCTTAAATTTATGGGTGGCATTAGACTGAGAGCGGCATTAGTTAAATGTGGCATCACTTTAGCAGTAGCATTGCTTGACTTGACTGCTGGCGTTATACTAACAGCAAAAAAAGTGGCAATAAGAGCATGGGAGGCACCAGTACGATGTACCTCTACTAACGCATAGTGGTGAGGGAGGTATAGTTGCCCAGAGCAACAAATATCCAGGCAGCATATGTGGATTACGGTCCCACTTTTGTTCTCTTTAGCCACCTTTTTCCTATGTGAGGACAACAAACCGATCGACCTGGTCATTCTCTATTGCCTCGTCATGACTTTCTACCCTTCTTCAACCAAGAGACACGAGACTCGTTCCTTAGCTACTGATTTTCCCCTTTTCAACCTAGATGCGGGTTCGATGCCTACTCTCTTGGACAGTACAGTCTCCCTTCCTTTCCTTATTCAACCCAGACATGGATTAGTCTGCATGAAGTAGGGTTTCCTTTAATAGTGCAAATTATGGTTTTCGTCTACGTGGCCAGCAGAGTAGAGGATAGCGAATTGGGAAGATGGTGGAGTGGAAAAAGATCCACATGCAACGACGTAGCAGATGGGGCAATAGAACAAGGTTATGGCTCGAAAAGAGGTAGCATACCTGAGGGTCGGCGGGAAGTGGCTTCGCTCGTGGTCGTCGTCCTCCGTACACACTACGGCAGCGAGCTTGGGGACGGAGGCCATCCCGCGCGGGCGCTAGTTCTGAGAGAACGGCCTTGTCGTCAGTACGTGACCTCGCTCGCCGACGACGAGTGCGTCAACGCTGCACGTCCTTTTCTTCCCCGGCGGATCTGTGACCACCAGTGAGGAGGGAGAGAGGGGCCGTCTTTTTTAGATCTGGAGAGAGGGTGGTAGTGTGAGAAGTAAGTGGGCAGCCCTTAGCAAGAAAGCGCTGAAGCTCCAGCCTCTATATATCTTTTTTATACTACTAGTACTGGAGGTGGGGTAGTGGTAGAGTAGTTTATATTTTCTCTGCGTACAGTACCAGTTAGTCGTGCTTCAAAACTGATCGACACGCCATTAAAAAAATAAAGGTCGATAACTAATGCGGCACCTCGGGCCAACGCGGCCAGATCACATTTTGCACGAGAAATTACACACCATGTTTCGTTGACATGTGGTCCCATTGCAACATATCAGTGAGACGACGGCGAGTAGTAGGAGTATTTCCGAACGGACGTGTAGGCCGGGCGCCTCTTTGTGAACCGTGGCAAACTCGCAACCGTCCACCGACTCTTCGCCTTTCCCTCTTGATTTGGAACTGCTGTCGCACGCTCTTCCTCTCCCTCCTCCATTTTCCTTCGGCCCTTCACCCTTTCTTCTGCCATTGTTCGATCGTCTTCTCCATGGAGGGAACAGGCCGGAAACGACCTCGTTATTCTTGCCCCGATCTGAAAGATGACATGGTGGAGGAACTCATTGATCGGTGCGACATCATCACCTCGGCTAGCATGGCAGGTTCGTTCCAACCCATTCTCAACTCAACTAATAACATCATTGCAAGGAACCCAAGGGTCAAGGAGCGGTTTGATCTCCCCTATCTTGTTCGCCGTGACCCTGATGACTGGCGCCGGCACGATGGAGGCCTCGCCCTGTGCAAGTTGATGCCGCTTGATAATGATACATGTGATGTTAAGATGCCATCGCTTGAGGGCAAGGCTTGGGCGGGCCCAAATGGAGACTGGGTTGTTTACATTGGGTCCAACTGCGAGTGGGAACTTGTGAATGTGTACACTCGTCACCGGGTTCCACTTCCAAAAATCTCAGCACACTGCCCAGAGGTTGAGCACACCGGTAATGTACGCACGTTCAAATATGATCATGGTGACTGTCGTCTACGGAAGATAGCAATTTGTCGAGTTCCCGACCGCTCTTGGAATTACAAAAACTATGATGTTGTTGCTATCTTTGATAAGCTTGTTGCCGTCCTTGATGGTTTCACTCGATGGATATTGCTCAAAAATCAGTTTCTGTGCACGAAGGAGTACTGTGATGCAATTCAATACGAGGGCCTTGTGTTTGCTGCCACCACTCGTGGCACTCTTTATGCATGGCATCCTCGTTGTTTCGGTACATTTGTCTTCCACCGTAATTATAATTGTTTCATCCACATGCATGCAGGTTAGAAAGTTTCCCTTTACCAATTAACCTTCTTCTTGTGTTTCCAAGGTCCTGTGAACATCCCACCACCCAAGGTTATCAGAATCGCGATTTTGAATCGGATCGGAGCTTTGATGGTAGGATGACAAATCGTAGAATCTTCACTATCATGATCGTAGAAACATAGATTCTAAGAACTAAAATCATTGAATCAGAGGGCTAATCTTGGATCGTAAAGTCGTAGAATCGTATAACAGAATCGCGATTCTGACAACCTTGCCACCGCCTATACTTGAAGATTTTTATAACCAAGGGGGAGATGACGATGGTGATGATCACGAGCATGAGGACGAGCAGTGCCGATATACTGTGTGGCGCCTGGCAACTAATTCCGATGGATCACCTCTTCTTGTGTGTATACAGCCCACTGATGATGTTACTGCTAAGGAAGCAGGTGTAGTCTCCCATGGTCGCACTCTCCGGACCTATTCCAACACCCGTTGCATGGTATTCAGGATGGATACTAGGGTGCTAGCGCCAACTCCTTCTCCCTGGCACATAATTGATAGTCTTGGAGAAAACTCGCTCTTCCTTGGACAAAACTATCCGATGATGGTGAAAGGCGATCCAACTGCTGTTGACACATTTATGAGAAGCAACTGTGTCTATACCTCGGAAATTTGGGTGGTTTCCTACCCTGGTACTGATATAGTAGGCCGCTTCAGCCTGGATGATCAGTCCTGCGTTGGTCTCCAGATCGACAACGGATGGCCCGTCCCAGAGAAGCACTTGTGGTTCAAAGCAAGCATTTCCAACGCCGCGGAATGGTTGAGTTGAAGTTCATTTCATGGATTTTTATTTGTTGTGTGGTGAAAACTTTAGTATTTATAATGTATCCTCGTTGTCGATGTGGGTTGATGACCTGTTGTTCTATGTAATAAAATGATATGCCTGTGATAAACTTACTAAATTAATGAATGGCTTTCGAGTCGCTTCTCTGAGTGAGTGGTGTGACAAGGCAAAAAATATTTCCTGAATACATAATTGTACGTGCATTGCAACAGGTTATCAGATGAGGCTAATCAACAATAGTAGTACACTATTTGTACTAGCTTCACATGCTTCGCGCGTCGGGCGGGTGTTTTTACTGTAGCCGTATGTTAATGTGTTCGTTGTACGTAACCAGCACCTCGAATCCTCGATACTACTAGTATACTATATAGTAGGAGTAAGTAGTAGGAGTAGTAGGGTGGCATGGGCTAGAACAAGCATTCACGTCCAGGAGTACGGCACACGCCACCACCATGCCATCCATCTCACACCATATTATTTCTTGGAGTCCGTGCGAGAGCAATCTCTTCAACCTCGTCGTTTCTCTAACTTCAGCTATAGCGCGGCGGGCGAGGTGGGGTTTTGCCGATAGTCAGTTTTCTTAACTGCGGTCCCACTTGTAAGGCCAACTCCAATGCATGACCCCAAACGGACCTCCATTTTGCACGAACTCCAATGATAATTTTGACTAGAAAAGCAAGACCAAAGAAAACAAGAACCACAAGAATACATTTGACTACTCGTGTAGTAAGTTGGATTAGTGCCTTCTCGATGCATTCATTGTTGATCTGCGGAGGCTCGATCTTGCGTGCTTCTTTCTTCTTCGAGTGTAAAGAAGTAGACGTTGCTTCCTCGCATCTAGTCTCATGTCTAGCCTCTATTCTATACTAGCTAAATGTGATAGAACATCTACTAAATTGCGCTCTATCAATATATGGATGTACTATTCTTCCCAATACAAAAACTTGCACCCATTCTACTCCCTCCGTTGCACAATACTACATGCCTTCTATTTGTCAAAATATATATGTATCTAGACATGTCTTAGTATATAGGTACATCCATTTTTGGACAAATGGAAGTCAAATATTTTGGAACGGAGGGAGTACACCATAAATTTTTTAAGTTAGCACAACTAGTCTAATCCGAGAGCAGAACCGAAGATTTGGTCGGGTTCTTCCTCCTTTTGCCGACACGTGGGACATCCAGCATCTAGGTCGTGTCATGAAAGAAAATAGAGTGGTAGTTGAAGCCAAGAGATGTGCATCTTGGGTTAAACTATAAATAGAATCTTACTACTCTTGAGTAACGCCAAAAGCGGCCACCGAAGATCTTTATTGGATTTGTTTTTCATCACCAGCAGGTCGAGGTGGAAGATGTGCAGGTTCAGTGGGTCCTCTTGCGTTTTCACTGACATGTGGGGCCGCATGTGAGCAAACAGACGATGGGCTCCACGCGTCCACTGGCTGGATGAGAAGAGAGATAGAAGAGGGCTGAGCACGGACTGCAGGAAATTTGTTCTACGTACCTCAATATAGGCTCGATATAGTGGGGTGGCATGGGCCACAACTAGCATTCACGTCTAGAAGTACATCACACGCCACCCACATGAGTCCCATCCGACACCAATTTTCTTGGAGTCCGTGCTACAACCATCTCTTCTCCCTCATGTCCTCTTTTCTCAGCCATCGCGCGGTGGGCGGGGTGGGGGTTTGCCGATAGTCGGTTTGCTCAACTGCGGTCCCACTTGTAAGTGAAAATGCAACACCGCACGCATTCCCACTTGAGCGGCGTGTCGGACCAACCGTGTGGGGGTGCGACGCGAACACGACAGGCTTTTCCTTTTGAACTCGTAACTTGTAAAATTTGGTTCTGCTCCATGGCGCGACCGATAGATAGAAAATAATGATTTTGCCTAGAGTAATGAGAAGTTTGCTTCTGGCGCCGTTCATGCATGGAGTACGTACGAAAATTATGAAGTTGATGCGAAAGGTAAGATAATTACTGTAGTATCATATACTACTACATGGATTTGACGGAAGGATAAAAATACATACGGATCCATCAACGTTCAAAGACATCCTCATGCCCTAGTGCGCCGGGTCACCAACTGACGTGTGAGGAGCAGCGGCGTTGGCAGCGAGCTCAACGTGCTTCTGAACAGTGCCATCCAAGGTTGCCCTGCGCTCCGAGAAGGCCAGCGTCCTATCGTCCTCCTCTTGCATGTACTAGTACTTGTGGACGATTTGCGCGTAGACGTGGGTGATTAGGTCGATGGTGTCTTGCTGTGCCAGGCGCTGCGCGGCGAGCGCGACCTCGAGGTGGACATTCTCCGGCGCGACGGCGGGTAGTCGCAGACCCACCAGTGCGTCAAAGAGGTTGTTACCATAGTGGCCGTTGAGTGTGGCGGGCATCGCAGAGCCTGGGCGCGTCGGCTGGAGGTTTATGTCAAAGTCGTCCGCAAGCTTCTTGACGACGGTGAACTTGTCGAGGAAACCGACGAGGACCTCGTCGAACAAGGATGCGAAGCTGTCGTCCAAGCGGCCCCTCGCCCTGGCAGCCTCAAGCAATACTACCTGCCGGGCGCAGGCCGGCGTCGTGGACCATCTGGCACAGCCGGCTGATGCTCGCACTCATCGCCTCCATGGGTCTAGCGTAGCTTCTAGTCAACTGATCTTGCGATTCGAGTGATCACTCAGCCCTTGGTTAGTGTGCGTAGGTGCGTAGGATTTCGTACTACTCGTCGGCCCTCTACTGCACCTGCCTTTGGCTGTATGATAGGTGGGCCAGCCACCCCCTGGGGCCACGTGTCATTCACCTCCTGACCCGTCTCTCACATGCACCCTGCTAGTGTATATACTCCATATCAACCATTTTATATTGCGTACATGTCATTCAAGAGTGAAATGATGGTCGGTTCTTCCGACTAACTTACTGTGTGATTTGACTGCTCCTTAATGGCCCCTACACATACTCCCCTACGTGTATGCAACAGTCACACGTACACATGGACGCAAAAACGCGCGCGACGCCCTCATGCATGCATGTTTGAGCACACGACGGAACACACACGGTGACGCTCAAGTGCTCAACCTACACGTGCATGCACACACATACTCAGTCAGGGTGAGCTAGTGACCGTATGAACACTGGAAAATATATATATTGAGCGCAGTGAGCGTATTATGAAGTCCACTGACCGTATTTTACAAATATACAGTGACAGACAGTGTATTTATCTCGTTTGAAATTAAGCCATGTTAACCAGAGAGGAGGCAGCATGGACTAGCATTACTTTGTTGTGTCCCGTCAACTTGCCGAACAAGGAGAAGGTTGCAGGACGGGAGAAGCTTGCGCGCGGTGGCTCGCAGGACAAGGAGAAACTTTTGACTAATGCAAGCTCTCCCTCGCTCAGGCGATGGACGTGCAACAGTTAATTCTGTGTCAGATTGCCAGAAGCATAGTACACTATACTACTAGGAACCGGATGGAGGAGCGTCTACACTCTTATTATAATTTTAAAATGTGATAAAGCAATCTTCAACACATTTGGTTCTCTTCGAGGGTTCTCGCATGTGATAATGGAAGTTGATTGCATGGAACACTCGCCACAATTCTCGCTTAATTCTGGCTCATATCCTGCTACAAATAGTAGCGCTCAGTAATATTTCCTCTTTGTTTGTTATTCAGCATGTAAACAGGTCAGCAAACCTTGCGGCGCATCTTCATGCGAACCGTGCTTGCTGCACTTTGAATGTGGCCGAGAGCTGGCTTGATGAAACACCTCACTTCCTACTTCTCTTTTTGGCTTCCTAGTGACCAGTGTCTTGGCTGATCGTCCTAAGAATGCATATATATGAATAAAGCTCTCTCATTTACCCGCAAAAAAGATTAAGCTATATTAACCGGAAAGGAGGGAGTATGGACTAGCACTACTTTTTGGTGTGTCCCGTCAACTCGCAGAACGAGGAGAAGCTTGCAGGACAAGGTGAAGCTCGCTTACGCCTTTTGACTAATGCATCCTACCCTCGGTGGACATGCATCAGTCCATCCGGTGTCAGATTGTCAGAGGCATACACTGTAGTACCCAACATGCGGAGTACCATCATTGTTCAACTTCACGAGGGGGCGAAGAGCCAAGCGCAGTACTAGTACGCGTACTTGGTTTTGCACCTTCATACTACTCCACCCCCCGTCACAGTTTACAGGGCGCGCTTCATTATGATGCATTTCTCTCAATGCATTTCCACCACCAGAGAGACTTTAGACGCGTTTGGTTTAATGCTCAATTAATTAGGGCGTGGTAACCGCAATCAAGTCCACAATTTTCTCTCCATGTACTGTACTACTACGGAGTGCATGCATGTGTGTACCCGGGGTGGAAGCACTGCATGCATGTGTGTACGCATTATTCCCTTTAGTAATAGACGCCGTGCTATAACTACCAATGCTATTTTTCAGGCCGATCGCTAGTCGCCTTGGTCCCACAATTTTTTTTCTTTTTTTTGAAGCGCGCTGTATAAACAGTGACAGATGGAGTAGTATGAGTGGATTCAAAGAAGAGCGTATTGATGGTTGCTTCTTCAGAGAAACTTACAGTGGGAAAGGTGGGGCTTATGATTTGACTGCTCATTACTCACTATTAATGCGGCGCAACAACCGGGCTGAGTCTCCCATGCGGTTGTGCACTACCCCCTCGGTTCTTAAATATACTTCGGAATATTTGTCTTTCTAAAATATCTTGAAATCTCCGTTAAGACGAATAGAATATTTAGGAACGGAGGGAGTACACATACGAAGCAAAATGAGTGAATCTACACTCTAAAATATGCCCGTTTGAAATTTGTAAAAAGACAAATATTTAGGAACGAAGGAGTATAATTTCGTGCATGGCACATGGACCCGGATGATGAAGAGGCTTCTGACAATGCTATCAAGCTCCCATCATTTGTTTACATAATTGACGTACTATACAAATAATTTTCCAGCGACATGAAATTGTACAATGGTGTGAGCTTTCAGCTTTTGTTTCGCATGTCTTGCCATCAATGCTCTTTCGGAAACAATAAAAAACTAACTTCCTTGCTAATGCATGTGAATTATTAGCAGATCAGAGATAATAATTACATGACAACTGAAGACAAAGTTGTGAGAAGGTGTTAAATTAAAATTGATCCATGCTTTCATTGGCAGCAACGTCCCCCCAGCTCTGTCTAAATCAACAAGGCATGTTGGGAAAAAAAGTAGCTGTCTGGAGCATGCAACATTCCGATCATTTTGTGCAGTTCCACTAAAATAGAGATGAGCATCCCTGTTCCAAAGATATCAAGTGTGATTACGATACTAGAGGACTGCTGATGAAACAATAAACACACAAATAGAAGCCGGTCACCTTTGCGGTCTCTCTTAAGACTAACTAGTTGGAGAAGATTAGGCTTGGAGTTGGATGAGGAGGATAGAGCAAAACCAATCTCCCTTTGTGCAGTCGCACTGAAATGTAGAGACGTTGCCCGTGTGACATTTTAGTACAACTGCACAAAACACTCTTAAGAAAAAAGTGATTTGTGTAGTTCACCAAAAGGTCGCAATAGCAACGAGGTGAAATGGATAGCCCTATTTGCAAAAAAGAGGTAGAAAGGAAACAATTACTGGCCAATAACAGTTGATGACACATGCGACGACAAAAAAGAAGCATATTCCTTGTCCTAAGGGAAGATAACAACACAGTTGTGTTTGTCTAAAACGGTGTGAGGACGAGAATGCAATATGGAAAGTACGCCAGACGAGCTACGTTTTGGGCAAAGAACTATGGAAGATCCACATACAGCGATGTGGGAAAACGGGCACTGGAGCAAGGCCGGAGGGGATACCTGGAGGTTGTCGGGATGTAACTAGGTGAGCGGCAGCAGGCGGAATCTGCGAGCAGGTGGCGTAGGCCCTGCTGTGCCGGATCTTGGTCAGAGAGAACGGCGTGTACCGCAGATCGGGACGTGCTGCCTCGGCGCCGTCGAACGGAGAAACGATGCACTTCTTCCTTTCCCCCGACAGACGGGAAGTGGCCGAATCAGTGACCAACGGTGAGAGAGAGAGAGGCCACCGCACTCCCTTTCCCCCGGCGGATGGGATGCGGCCGGATCAGTGACCAACAGTGAGAGAGAGAGAGGCCACCGCACTCCCTTTCCCCCAGCGAACGGGATGCGGCCGGATCAGTGACCAATGGTGAGAGAGAGAGAGAGAGGCCACCGGAGCCTTGTGTGAGATACTCTGAATTGCGGACTACCTTTTTCTCCATAAAAATCGTTTTATATTATGTATATGTGCCATTGAGCGCTATAACTTTATTTAAAAATAACGCGGCAACGCATCAAGTCAAACTTTGTTTCGTGCACGCGTGGTACACGACCTCCCTAGGTAAACAACCGCTACAGGCGTTCAAATTAGCACGTGGGCTGCCATTTCATAAAGAAATGAGCTCCACCGTGTACCCGCGCGGGTGTGGCTGGGCACGAAGCGTGAGTACGTGCACGGTGCACCTATTCTCTTCTTGTATACGTACACCACCTACGTGGGGTTGTGTGAGAGAGATACAAACCTAGAGAGATATAATGTGTGGGTTCTTGGGAGTTTTTTGGGGGGGGGGTCAATCAAAATATTTAACACATGCAATGTGTGTGAAATAGAGTCCTCGATATAACATATATATAGAGGGGCGATCCACGAGAAGAGAGTGGAGGTATCATCGGCTTGAGGTGTTTATAGAATCGAAGAGAGGGATGATGTGTGTGTGTGTGTGTGCGCGCGCGCGTGCGCGATCGATAAAGAGTGCCATCGAATTTGTTTGTGCCCACGTCAAAGATATAGAGTGGCTGGCCTACTGGAATGTGAGATGGGACATGTGCAGTTTGTCTCTGTGGCATGGATACCTACCTGCAGCGCTCGACTATTGGTGTGTGGTGGGGGAAGAGGGAGGCCCAATTAACTATAGAGGTACAATGGCTGGTATATGTGTGGAGGAGGAGAGAGGCCTACCTCATGTATTAAGGAGATTGATCTGCCTCATGTATTAAGGGAGATCGATCGGCATCCATGCATATGTGCAGGAGATGAATAAGGTTGGGAGAGAGACAGAGCTAGAGTGTTGGAGGGGGTTGTAGTGGAGTTGCTTCTAAAAAATGGTGGGATAGGCTTGCTAGACAAACGGAGGGCACGCCCGCAATATCAATAAGAGAGGAGATGGCTGCTTGTTGTCTGTGCACGTGCGTGTGAGAGACGGGTCAGGAGGCATGCACGAATGATGAGGGGGACGATGTGGCTATGGTAAGCAGACGTAACTACATAGGAAGATCAATCGCCCTTTGTAAGAGAAATGAGAGACATAACTTGTGAGGTACGTCGATCGGTGGGGGGGGGGGGGTTGTAGTTAAAGTCGATCCAGGTATATGCTGGGAGATCGATCGGTATACATGCATGTGTGTGTTAGAAGCAAATGAGGCACGAGGCGAAGGATAGAGAGAGAGAGAGAGAGAGGGACATGTAGGAGGTGGTACGAGAGGCATACTATATCGAGGGGGAGGAGTGTGCGAGTACGAGAACGATGAAAAGAGTGGTGGGAGTGAGGCATGCATGGACGGTGACAAGAGAAGAGGGGAAGCTTGTGTTTGTGCTAGGAACACCTGGCTAGAGAGGCATATCGATCGATGTGTGCCCTAAAGAAGGAGCTGGGGGGCCTACACACACCATGGGTGAACGACCTAAAGTGAAAAGACGAATTTGCGCGATGGAGCTAGAGAATGCTGAGGGAGGGTGAGAGGGATGCGGGCGTGTGCATGCACAAGAGAAAGTTAGCGCTAGCTACAAAGATAAGAGGGTTGTGTGGGTGTAAAAGACGAATAGAGATCATATATACTTCATTATAAAAAGCGAATTCAGATATTTGAAGAATTTATCATAGTGTTTCAAACCGACGGATGTGTGAATATATATAACGGTGATACACATGGTGTGGTTATGAACATGGTATACTACATTTAATATATTTTATCTCTACTCTTATAAAAAAACGGAGTTGTTGATGATGGTGTGCCTGCCATCCTGCATTATAGGCCGTCTGATTTATATCTGGCGGATAGCAAGGAAACTATGATGGTTGAAGTTGGCAACAATCATGATTGTAGATTCTTATTGAAATAGAGAAACGAATTCAAATTTAGTTCGAATTGCATTGGTAGTATAGACATTTGGAATGCACTAAAATGTTGGTATGAGTAGGTTACATGCATTATACAACAAGCAAAATTTTTTAATCGGACATAACATGGATTCATACTCCCTCCTTCCATCTACATAGGGCGTAATGAGATTTTTAAGACCACCTTTGACTATTGACAAGATTAATAGTACATGGCATGCACAATGTGAAAATTATATCATTGAAAGAACCTTTCACAGACGAATTTAACGGTGTGCTTTGTGTAAGTTGCATGTCATATACCATTGCTCTAAGATTTGGTCAAAGTTAGCATCGAAAAACGCATTAGGCCCTATATAGATGGAAGGAGGGAGTAGCTTTGATTAGCATTTGTATAGTAAAACGGGGCAAGACTCTCTCTTTGTGTGGTGTGAATAGTTTTATTTTTTTGTTTCCTTTTTGGTTGAGGGAAGTGCGAATTGATTTGGTACGTACAAGTACAATATTATGACACGTTAGGCTTGTCCCTGAAATTCAACCCGCATCTTGTTATATCCTAAAAATTCAGATATCGTGCTCCCAAAACTGGCGCCTTCACAACCCGCGCCTTGCTATCCCGAAATTACAACGCGCGCGAAAACTCCCTCCAGCTGCCAAATCCCGACACGCGAAATCCCCCTTCTAACCCTGAGCCGAAAGCGCCGCTAGTTCAAATCGGTGGGGGGTACTTTTGTAACACACCCTACATTTTGGACAAGCGCGTTCCTAAGTCATGCTTCACCCCCTCCCATCACCCCCTTTTCGCCATTTGAAATCCCAGGCCGCCATAACCTCTCCGATGCAGCCGCAAAACCCCACCCTCCTCCGTCCGCCACGTCACCGCTACCCAGCCGGAGCCTCTTCCCCGGCGACGTCCTCCACCACAACAGCTCGACGTCCCTTGTCCACCTCCCCGGATGAGGATCCGTCGTCCATCTTGCCGTCCCGCCGGTTCAGCCGCCCCGTCCTCCACCTCCAAGGAGCTGCTCCGACGACCGCCTCATCTATCGCGGCTGCTGCATCGCCACAACGCCGCCTTAACCTGCTCCACCGGAACCGCATCATCCTCACCGACTCCTCGGACAAAGCCGAGGCCTACCCGGCGCCACGAAAGAGGTTGTACACTCATCGCATCGCACCTTCTCCTTTATTCGACCTCCCGGCGCCGACGGTGCTCCATCCCGCACCCCCATGGAGCGGCTACCTTGAAGCCGGCGCCGCGGGCGACACCTCCACGGCGGCTCTCCCCCAGTGCGAGGCCCCTTCGGCGGCAATGTCCATACCAGCCGGACCTGCTGCTGCTGCTCCGGCTCTCGCTCGATCGCTCGCTCGCCCAGCTGATGCTGCTGCTCTCCCCCTTGCTCGTGCCGCTGCTCTGCTCCGATTAAGCCACGCTTCAGTCGACTGAATCGACTTTTGGGTCAGTCGATTTTCAGGGGTTGGGGGGGCTCGCCGGAGTTAAGGAAGAACCACCCGCAGAGGGGACAGGGGCTCGCTGGAGAGGTACCCCACTATCTATCTTAGGGTTCAGGGTGGGGGGCCTAGAGGGCTGGCTGGGGCAGCGGTGGCGAGTTGTTTTGGGGCGGAAAGGCAGCGCTGGGGCCGGCGGTTCGGCCGGTGGTGGCTGGCCGCTCAGGGGGTGCAGGTTGAAGATGAACTGCAGGCCCTCCCTAAACTACATGTCAAGTGCCTCTCTGCTACCATTGCGTTCAGTTTCGACATTAGCATTCAGATTCCACAGTAAATTTTAGTTTCGACAGTTAAGTTCAGAGTCAACAGTTTTTACCTCATCTGTTGTAGTTAGGTGGTTTTTGGTGATGTTAATTTTACATCCATTTTACATCATCTATTGGAAATGTTATTAGAATCCCACTTGAGATTGACGATGTCTGTCTTGTGCTGCTTCAGCCTTGACGTCTTACGGCTCACCGGAGCTGCTCCAACGACAGAACGATGCATCACAACAAAGCAGTGCCCTGGACGCCGTCTACAGATTCCTCAGATCTTCCTCCACACCTCCGACAGCCACCTCTGTCTCAACTGCTTCAGCGACCAACCCAATGATGCTGAGGTCGACACGGCTACGGCAAAGAGATTGTACACTTGTTGCATCACTTATTACTATACATTCACGTCGATCCATTAGCACTATTTTGGTTGAACGTAAAAACATCGATCCACTGGTTGTTACCATCACTCTAAATTTCTGCATGCTCTCCTTACATAATCTCACCATATTTTTTCCGTATGCATGTCAGATATTATACACAGTCATGCTGAACATGTAGAGAAAAAGAGAAGAGTTTTGCGCGGCAATACAATGTCATGCAGACATCGCTCCATGGTGGGTTCAATGGCAAACCCTCCCCACTCCTCTCCAGATTGTAATCCAGAGGAAGATATCTGTTCTGAGGCGGATTCGGGCGCCGCTGACCACTCCTATTTACCTCCAAGGTGTTTGCTCTACCTTGGCATGATGATGTTAGTCATATCATGCATATGTTGCCTTGCAGTGCCTACTTTTGACATCATATATGTCATCTGCTTAGTTTAGACATGTTCTGTAATGCCACCTGTTTAGTTTCTATATCATATATGGGAATTATGCAGTCTCATGTCTTTTAGCCAGCCATGATATATGTGAAATGTGCAATGCCATCCTATTTAACCAGGCATCATATATTTGAATGATATCTTTCCCATCCTTTTCTTCATTACATTTCCATTTGTCGACAATGTTTGTACATTAAACTACTCTTCCTGTGAATCAGCCATTTGGGTGGGAGATGGAAAAATCTGGAGTGAAAACAAGGCCTTCAGAGCAGACAGTGCTATCTGTCGAAGCAGATCTCTTGTTGGGTCCCGATAGCTCCTCAGAGATGGATTCAGAGAGAGATGACCAATCCTATTCCCCCACTGAGGTGTATGCTCTAACTTGGCATGGTTATACTGCTTATATCATGCATACGGTGTCTTGCATTCAATAGTTTAGACATCATATACACAATATTCAACACCATGTTCTTAGTTCAGACATCATATCGAATGCCCTCTGTTTATCATATAAATCATATATGTGAATTAAATGATGCGATCCTGATTACTTAGATAACATGTAGGTGAATTATGTCAGGCGATCCTGTTTAGTTATTCATCATATCTTTGAATTATGTTATGCTATGCTATCCAGTTTAGATAGACATCATATATGTGAAATTATGTCATGCTATCCGTTTTAGTTAAACAATATACATGTCAACTATTTCATGCCCTCTTTTTTCCTATCTATTGCATCTGTCTCTCATACAATGTCTGTACATTCAACTATGTTTCCCGTTTATCAGCCATTTGAATTGGAGCGGGTGATGCCAGTATCTAGCGGACTAAAAACACGGTCTTCAAATAAAATAGTGCTACCTCTTGGTGGAGATAGCACCCCGGTTGTACATGCACAAGAACCAGCCCTATCACACATAACCCAAACTCTCGCAGATTGTACCCCTACTACGATGGACAGAGAACCAGCTTCACCCAATCTAACCCCAACCCCAGCCGATAGTAACCCAGTTCCTGTTGAAAAAACACCATCTCCACCACAGGGCTCCCAAACAAGAGCAGTTAGTAAGGAAGCTCCAGTGCCCAAAGGGCCAGTACTATCACGGCGAACCCCAACTCCACCAGTTAGTACGCCTATTCCTGTGGAGGAAGCACAACCAGCTAGTCGTAGTTTAGCATCTATCGCATTTGATGTTGTTAAATCGTATGTGCGTATCTTCCCATCTTGGAAATATTATACTGAAGATGAAGGAAAATGCCAGTTGCAGGTGTTTGTCTAGGAGTTATGTGTAAGTAATGTTATTCATGGCAATTACTTTGCTTTGTCCCATACATCCTACCTCCATGATGGTTATAATACATCAATTTTTCCCATTTTTCTCTATAGAGAAGGACCGATTTGGAAACTCAGGATGAGGTAACCTGTGCTAATACCTCTGCTATCTTCAAGAATGCTTGGTGGAAGTATCAGAATTACCTGAAGAAAACGTACTTCACCGGCAAAGAAACTCATCAAATTCCCTTACGTTCTCCTGAGACACATTTATTGGACGATGACAGGGAACGCCTTGTTCAGTACTGGTCCCGAACCAAGAATGTGGTAAGGTCTATGAGCTCACTTTCTATTTGTAAGTATTATATTCTTGCGTCTTACTTCACTCTGTTCATGTAGAACAAGTGCCTAAACCTGAAGAACAACTGTTCTAATTTAAGATTCCATTGCTACCATAGGACATAGATATATGTTTGTTTGATGCTTTTATTACGTACTAGTACTTGGCAATAGAAGACTTTGTAGTTTAATCCTGTCCACCTTACTAATGAGCTGGTTCACCGAAATGAGTTTCATATACTAGTACATGCTAAACTTGTTATGTGTCTGCTTGTTTCTTCTTTTAGAATGCTGACAGAATATTGGGGAAGAGTGCCTTATTAAGCAACGGTAACAGAAGTAATGTAGATAAGGTTCAGGATAGTGACACATCCTGTCTTGGTTTAGTGTTGGGGTTACTGGCCACTACCGCTTGCACAAGCTATTCAAACTCACTGTCTGAATCAGTTCGGTTTGTTGAGTCTCAACTACAAGCTAAAAGACATCGATTAGCTGTGATGCGACAAGAAGCGGAAGGACTGCGGAAGTCCCTGGAGCATTCAGACGCATACTTTCTGGTGCAACAGCAAGCGTTGGAGGATTTTAGTAAAGGAAATATGCCCTAGAGGCAATAATAAAGTTATTATTTATTTCCTTACATATCATGATGAATGTTTATTATTCATGCTAGAATTGTATTAACCGGAAACATAATACATGTGTGGATATATAGACAAACAGAGTGTCACTAGTATGCCTCTACTTGACTAGCTTGTTAATCAAAGATGGTTAAGTTTCCTAACCATAGACAAAGGAGTTGTCATTTGATTAACAAGGTCACATCATTAGTTGAATGATCTGATTGACATGACCCATTCCAATAGCTTAGCACCCAATAGTTTAGTATGTTGCTATTGCTTTTGTTCATGACTTATACATGTTCCTTTGACTATGAGATTATGCAACTCCCGTTTATCGTAGGAACACTTTGTGTGCTACCAAACGTCACAACGTAACTGGGTGATTATAAAGGTGCTCTACAGGTGTCTCCGAAAGTATTTGTTGGGTTGGCGTATTTCGAGATTAGGATTTGTCACTTTGAATGTCGGAGAGGTATATCAGGGCCTTCTCGGTAATGCACATCACATAAGCCTTGCAAGCAATGCAACCAATAAGTTGGTTGTGGGATGATGTATTACGGAACGAGTAAAGAGACTTGCCGGTAACGAGATTGAACTAGGTATTGGATACCGACGATCGAATCTCGGGCAAGTAACATACCGATGGACAAAGGGAACAACGTATGTTTTTATGCGGTCTGACCGATAAAGATCTTCGTAGAATATGTAGGAGCCAATATGGGCATCCAGGTCCCGCTATTGGTTATTGACCGGAGACGTGTCTCGGTCATGTCTACATTGTTCTCGAACCGTAGGGTCCGCACGCTTAAGGTTACGATGACAATTATTATGAGTTTATGCATTTTGATGTACCGAAGGAGTTCGAAGTCCCGGATGTGATCACGGACATGACGAGGAGTCTCAGAATGGTCGAGACACAAAGATTGATATATTGGACGGCTATGTTCGGACATCGGAATGGTTCCGAGAGGTTTCGGATATTACCGGAGTGCCGGAGGGGTTACCGAAACCCCCCCGGGGAAGCATGGGCCTTATTGGGCCACGAGGGGAGAGAGAGGGCCGCACCAGGAGGTAGCGCGCCCCCCCATGGGCAGTCCGAATTGGACAAGGAGGCGGGGGGCGGCCCCCCTTTCCCTCTCCCTCTCCCTCTCTTTCCTTCCCCCTTCCTCCTTCCTAGTTGGACTAGGAAAGGGGAGTCCTACTCCTACTAGGAGGAGGACTCCCCCCTCCCTTGGCGCGCCTCTCTAGGCCGGCCGACCTCCCCCTTGCTCCTTTATATACGGGGGCAACGGGGCACCCCAAACACACAAGTTGATCTTCGTGATCGTTCCTTAGCCGTGTGCGGTGCCCCCCTCCACCATATTCCACCTCGGTCATATTGTAGCGGTGCTTAGGCGAAGCCCTACGACAGTAGAACATCAAGATCGTCACCACGCCGTCGTGCTGACGGAACTCCTCCCTGACGCTTTGCTGGATCGGAGCCTGGGGATCGTCATCGAGCTGAACGTGTGCCAAGAACTCGGAGGTGCCGGAGTAACGGTGCTTGGATCGGTCGGATCGTGAAGACGTACGACTACATCAACCGCGTTGTTATAACGCTTCCGCTTTCGGTCTACGAGGGTACGTAGACAACACTCTCCCCTCTCGTTGCTATGCATCACCTTGATCTTGCGTGTGCGTAGGAAAATTTTGAAATTACTATACAGTGGCATCCGATCCTAGGTTTTTATGGTTTGATGTTTTGCACGAGTAGAACACAAATGAGTTGTGGACAATACAAGTCATACTGCCTACCAGCATGTCATACTTTGGTTCGGCGGTATTGTTGGATGAAGCGGCCCGGACCGACATTACGCGTACGCTTACGCGAGACTGGTTCTACCGTCGTGCTTAGCACACAGGTGGCTGGCGGGTGTCAGTTTCTCCAACTTTAGTTGAACCGAGTATGGCTACGCCCGGTCCTTGAGAAGGTTAAAACGGAGTCTATTTGACGAAGTATCGTTGTGGTTTTAATGCGTAGGTGAGATTGGTTCTTGCTTCAGCCCGTAGCAGCTACGTAAAATTTGCAACAAACAAAGTAGAGGACGTCTAACTTGTTTTTGCAGGGCATGTTGTGATGTGATACGGTCAAGACATGATGCTATATTTTATTTTATGAGATGATCATGTTTTTTAACCGAGTTATCGGCAACCGGCAGGAGCCGTATGGTTGTCGCTTTATTGTATGCAATGCAATCGCCCTGTAATGCTTTACTTTATCACTAAGCGGTAGCGATAGTCGTAGAAGCATAAGATTGGCGAGACGACAACGATGCTACGATGGAGATCAAGGTGTCGCGCCGGTGACGATGCTGATCATGACGGTGCTGCGGAGATGGAGATCACAAGCATAAGATGATGATGGCCATATCATATCACTTATATTGATTGCATGTGATGTTTATCTTTTTATGCATCTTATCTTGCTTTGATTGACGGTAGCATTATAAGATGATCTCTCTCTAAATTATCATAGTAATAGTGTTCTCCCTGAGTATGCACCGTTGCGAAAGTTCTTCGTGCTGAGACACCACGTGATGATCGGGTGTGATAGGCTCTACGTTCAAATACAACGGGTGCAAAACAGTTGCACACGCGGAATACTCAGGTTTAACTTGACGAGCCTAGCATATAACATATATGTCCTCGGAACACGGAGACTGAAAGGTCGAGCATGAATCATATAGTAGATATGATCAACATAGTGATGTTCACCATTGAAACTACTCCATCTCACGTGATGATCGGACATGGTTTAGTTGATTTGGATCACGTGATCACTTAGAAGATTAGAGAGATGTCTATCTAAGTGGGAGTTCTTAAGTAATATGATTAATTGAACTTAAATTTATCATGGACTTAGTCCCTGATAGTATCTTGCTTGTTTATGTTGATTGTAGATAGATGGCTCGTGCTGTTGTTCCGTTGAATTTTAATGCGTTCCTTGAGAAAGCAAAGTTGAAAGATGATGGTAGCAATTACACGGACTGGGTCTGTAACTTGAGGATTATCCTCATTGCTGCACAGAAGAATTACATCCTGGATGCACCGCTAGGTGCCAGGCCTGCTGCTGGAGCAACACCAGATGTTATGAACGTCTGGCAGAGCAAAGCTGATGACTACTCGATAGTTCAGTGTGCCATGCTTTACGGCTTAGAACCGGGACTTCAACGACGGTTTGAGAACCATGGAGCATATGAGATGTTCCAGGAGTTGAAGTTGATATTCAAACAGAATGCCCGGATTGAGAGATATGAGGTCTCCAATAAGTTCTATAGCTGCAAGATGGAAGAGAATGGGTCTGTCAGTGAGCACATACTCAGAATGTCTGGGTATTACAATCACTTGAGTCAACTGGGAGTTAATCTTCCGGATGATTGTGTCATTGACAGAATTCTTCAATCACTGCCACCAAGCTACAAAGGCTTCGTGATGAACTATAATATGCAAGGGATAGATAAGACTATACCCGAGCTCTTCGCAATGCTAAAGGCTGCGGAGGTAGAAATCAAGAAGGAGCATCAAGTGTTGATGATCAATAAGACCACTAGTTTCAAGAAGAAGGGCAAAGGGAAGAAGAAGGGAACTTCAAGAAGAACAGCAAACAAGTTGCTGCTCAAGAGAAGAAACCCAAGTCTGGACCTAAGCCTGAAACTGAGTGCTTCTACTGCAAGCAGACTGGTCACTGGAAGCGGAACTGCCCCAAGTATTTGGCGGATAAGAAGGATGGCAAGGTGAACAAAGGTATATGTGATATACATGTTATTGATGTGTACCTTACTAATGCTCGCAGTAGCACCTGGGTATTTGATACTGGTTCTGTTGCTAATATTGCAACTCGAAACAGGGACTACGGATTAAGCGAAGATTGGTTAAGGACGAGGTGATGATGCGCGTGGGAAATGGTTCCAAAGTCGATGTGATCGCGGTCGGCACGCTACCTCTACATCTACCTTCAGGATTAGTATTAGACCTAAATAATTGTTATTTGGTGCCAGCGTTGAGCATGAACATTATATCTGGATCTTGTTTGATGCGAGACGGTTATTCATTTAAATCAGAGAATAATGGTTGTTCTATTTATATGAGTAATATCTTTTATGGTCATGCACCCTTGAAGAGTGGTCTATTTTTGATGAATCTCGATAGTAGTGATACACATATTCATAGTGTTGAAACCAAAAGATGCAGAGTTGATAATGATAGTGCAACTTATTTGTGGCACTGCCGTTTAGGTCATATCGGTATAAAGGGCATGAAGAAACTCCATACTGATGGACTTTTGGAGCCACTTGATTATGAATCACTTGGCACTTGCGAATCGTGCCTCATGGGCAAGATGACCAAAACACCGTTCTCCGGTACTATGGAGAGAGCAACAGATTTGTTGGAAATCATACATAAAGATGTATGTGGTCCGATGAATGTTGAGGCTCGTGGCGGATATCGTTATTTTCTCACCTTCACAGATGATTTAAGCAGATATGGGTATATCTATTTAATGAAACACAAATCTGAAACATTTGAGAAGTTCAAAGAATTTCAGAGTGAAGTTGAAAATCATCGTAACAAGAAAATAAAGTTTCTACGATCTGATCGTGGAGGAGAATATTTGAGTTACGAGTTTGGTCTACATTTGAAACAATGCGGAATAGTTTCGCAACTCACGCCACCCGGAACACCACAGCGCAATGGTGTGTCCGAACGTCGTAATCACACTTTACTAGATATGGTGCGATCTATGATGTCTCTTAAAGATTTACCGCTATCATTTTGGGGTTATGCTCTAGAGACGGCCGCATTCACGTTAAATAGGACACCGTCAAAATCCGTTGAGACGACGCCTTATGAACTATGGTTTAGCAAGAAACCAAAGTTGTCATTTCTTAAAGTTTGGGGCTGCGATGCTTATGTGAAAAAGCTTCAACCTGATAAGCTCGAACCCAAATCGGAAAAATGTGTCTTCATAGGATATCCAAAAGAAACTGTTGGATACACCTTCTATCACAGATCCGAAGGCAAGACTTTTTTTGCTAAATTCGGAGTCTTTCTAGAAAAGGAGTTTCTCTCGAAAGAAGTGAGTGGGAGGAAAGTAGAACTTGATGAGGTAACTGTACCTGCTCCCTTATTGGAAAGTAGTACATCACAGAAATCTGTTTCTGTAGAACCTACACCAATTAGTGAGGAAGATAATGATATTGATCATGAAACTTCAGATCAAGTTACTACAGAACCTCGTAGATCAACCAGAGTAAGATCCGCACCAGAGTGGTACGGCAATCCTATTCTGGAAATCATGCTACTAGATCATGACGAACCTACGAACTATGAAGAAGCGATGGTGAGCCCAGATTCCGCAAAATGGCTGGAAGCCATGAAATCTGAGATGGGATCCATGTATGAAAACAAAGTGTGGACTTTGGTTGACTTGCCCGAGGGTCGGCAAGCAATAGAAAACAAGTGGATCTTTAAGAAGAAGACTGACGCCGACGGTAACGTTACTGTCTACAAAGCTCGACTTGTCGCAAAGGGGTTTCGACAAGTTCAAGGGATTGACTACGATGAGACCTTCTCACCCGTAGCGATGCTTAAGTCTGTCCGAATCATGTTAGCAATTGCCGCATTTTATGATTATGAAATTTGGCAAATGGATGTAAAGACTGCATTCCTGAATGGGTTTTTGGAAGAAGAGTTGTATATGATGCAACCAGAAGGTTTTATCGATCCAAAGGGGGCTAACAAAGTATGCAAGCTCCAGCGATCCATTTATGGACTGGTGCAAGCATCTCGGAGTTGGAATAAATGTTTTGATAGTGTGATCAAAGTATTTGGGTTTATACAGACTTTTGGAGAAGCCTGTATTTACAAGAAAGTGAGGTGGAGCTCTGTAGCATTTCTGATATTATATGTAGATGACATATTACTGATTGGAAATGATATAGAATTTCTGGATAGCATAAAGGGATATTTGAATAAGAGTTTTTCAATGAAAGACCTCAGTGAAGCTGCTTACATATTGGGCATTAAGATCTATAGAGATAGATCAAGACGCTTAATTGGACTTTCACAAAGCACATACCTTGACAAGATTTTGAAGAAGTTCAAAATGGATCAAGCGTAGAAAGGGTTCTTGCCTGTATTGCAAGGTGTGAAGTTGAGTCAGACTCAACGCCCGACCACTGCAGAAGATAGAGAGAAGATGAAAGATGTTCCCTATGCTTCAGCCATAGGCTCTATCATGTATGCAATGCTGTGTACCAGAACTGATGTGTGCCTTGCTATAAGTTTAGCAGGGAGGTACCAAAGTAATCCAGGAGTGGATCACTGGACAGCGGTCAAGAATATCCTGAAGTACCTGAAAAGGACCAAGGAAATGTTTCTCGTGTATGGAGGTGACAAAGAGCTCATCGTAAAGGGTTACGTTGATGCAAGCTTTGACACTGATCCGGACGATTCGAAATCGCAAACCGGATACGTATTTACATTAAATGGTGGAGCTATCAGTTGGTGCAGTTCTAAACAAAGCATCGTGGCGGGATCTACATGTGAAGCGGAATACATAGCTGCTTCGGAAGCAGCAAATGAAGGAGTCTGGATGAAGGAGTTCACATCCGATCTAGGTGTCATACCTAGTGCATCGGGTCCAATGAAAATCTTTTGTGACAATACTGGAGCAATAGCCTTGGCGAAGGAATCCAGATTTCACAAGAGAACAAAGCACATCAAGAGACGCTTCAATTCCATCCGGGACTTGGTACAGGTGGGAGACATAGAGATTTGCAAGATACATACGGATCTGAATGTAGCAGACCCGTTGACTAAACCTCTTCCACGGGCAAAACATGATCAGCACCAAGACTCCATGGGTGTTAGAATCATTACTGTGTAATCTAGATTATTGACTCTAGTGCAAGTGGGAGACTGAAGGAAATATGCCCTAGAGGCAATAATAAAGTTATTATTTATTTCCTTACATATCATGATGAATGTTTATTATTCATGCTAGAATTGTATTAACCGGAAACATAATACATGTGTGGATATATAGACAAACAGAGTGTCACTAGTATGCCTCTACTTGACTAGCTTGTTAATCAAAGATGGTTAAGTTTCCTAACCATAGACAAAGGAGTTGTCATTTGATTAACAAGGTCACATCATTAGTTGAATGATCTGATTGACATGACCCATTCCAATAGCTTAGCACCCGATCGTTTAGTATGTTGCTATTGCTTTTGTTCATGACTTATACATGTTCCTTTGACTATGAGATTATGCAACTCCCGTTTATCGTAGGAACACTTTGTGTGCTACCAAACATCACAACGTAACTGGGTGATTATAAAGGTGCTCTACAGGTGTCTCCGAAAGTATTTGTTGGGTTGGCGTATTTCGAGATTAGGATTTGTCACTCTGAATGTCGGAGAGGTATCTCAGGGCCTTCTCGGTAATGCACATCACATAAGCCTTGCAAGCATTGCAACCAATAAGTTGGTTGCGGGATGATGTATTACGGAACGAGTAAAGAGACTTGCCGGTAACGAGATTGAACTAGGTATTGGATACCGACGATCGAATCTCGGGCAAGTAACATACCGATGGACAAAGGGAACAACTTATGTTGTTATGCGGTCTGACCGATAAAGATCTTCGTAGAATATGTAGGAGCCAATATGGGCATCCAGGTCCCGCTATTGGTTATTGACCGGAGACATGTCTCGGTCATGTCTACATTGTTCTCGAACCGTAGGGTCCGCACGCTTAAGGTTACGATGACAGTTATTATGAGTTTATGCATTTTGATGTACCGAAGGAGTTCGGAGTCCCGGATGTGATCACGGACATGACGAGGAGTCTCAGAATCGTCGAGACACAAAGATTGATATATTGGACGGCTATGTTCTGACATCGGAATGGTTCCGAGAGGTTTCGGATATTACCGGAGTGCCGGAGGGGTTACCGGAACCCCCCGGGGGAAGCATGGGCCTTATTGGGCCATGAGGGGAGAGAGAGGGCCGCACCAGGAGGTGGCGCGCGCCCCCCCATGGGCAGTCCGAATTGGACAAGGAGGGGGGGCGCGGCCCCCCTTTCCCTCTCCCTCTCCCTCTCTTTCCTTCCCCCTTCCTCCTTCCTAGTTGGACTAGGAAAGGGGAGTCCTACTCCTACTAGGAGGAGAACTCCCCCCTCCCTTGGCGCGCCTCTCTAGGCCGGCCGGCCTTCCCCTTGCTCCTTTATATACGGGGGCAAGGGGGCACCCCAAACACACAAGTTGATCTTCGTGATCGTTCCTTAGCCGTGTGCGGTGCCCCCCTCCACCATATTCCACCTCGGCCATATTGTAGCGGTGCTTAGGCGAAGCCCTACGACAGTAGAACATCAAGATCGTCACCACGCCGTCGTGCTGACGGAACTCCTCCCTGACGCTTTGCTGGATCGGAGCCCGGGGATCGTCATCGAGCTGAACGTGTGCCAAGAACTCGGAGGTGCCGGAGTAACGGTGCTTGGATCGGTCGGATCGTGAAGACGTATGACTGCATCAACCGCGTTGTTATAACGCTTCCGCTTTCGGTCTACGAGGGTACGTAGACAACACTCTCCCCTCTCGTTGCTATGCATCACCATGATCTTGCGTGTGCGTAGGAAAATTTTGAAATCACTATGTTTCCCAACATTTAGCGCCAAACAGGACAAAGCTAATCAGCTTGCTAAGCTTATTGCTAGCATGGTGGATACCCAGGATAACGTTTCTTGAGCTCTTCTGAAGTTGTTTCAGTTATGCTCTTGTTTTGCTGCCGCGTTTATTTGCACTGGTGGCCAATTTTGACGACCAGTGTATATGTTATGGTGCTTTGTTCCCTATATTTGCACTGGTGGCGAACTTTGATGCCTAGTGGATGTAATATGTGTAATAGCCGTGATACCCTAGCGTTAGTTGCTTGCTTATTTATTTCCTTGTTGTCTTGTTTATTTGTTTGCTTGTAGTCATTGCAGTTCTTTTTCCGCGATTAACTAGTGGCTGCAATAACCTATTTTTTAAAACTAGGACACAATAACCATGGGCTAATATTTACTGTAGTGACACTGGGCCTCCTACGGGCCGTAGAAACAATGGGCCTTTTACGGGCAGTAGAAACAGTAGGCCTTCTATGGGCCGTAGAAACAATGGGCCTTGTACGGGCCGTATCATCAATGGGCCTTATACGGGCCGTATGATCGATTGGCCAAACATGGGCCAATAACAGGCCGCATTATGGCCGTAAACGGTCTAGAGTTGGAATCGTCCGTTCATGGGCCGACCGTAACGGGCCATCGTTAATAGGCCGTATTTGATGACGCTATGAAAACGGCCCAACGTATTAACGGACCACAAACGGGTCGACTGTAACCACGGGCTAAATTTGGCCCACAAGCAGAAAATGACAGTAACGGGCCGTAAGTAAACGAATGCTGGAAATGAGCCCAAGAATAAATGGGCTCTGAGAAGTCCGAAAGATAACATGGGCTGGAAACGGCCCAACGGAATAACAAGCCGTTAATGGGTATAAAGTGATACACTGTTCATTATGGGCCAGTTTCACCATGGACCGTTAATGGGTGTAAAGTGATACACTGTTCATTACGGGCCAGTTTCACCACGGGCCTTTAATAGGCCAAGAGTTACATAGGGCCTCATATGGGCCGAAAGACGTCATGGGCCATACATGGGCCAGAAGTGAAAACGGGCTGGAATCATATTGGATGGCCCAGATGACGCTACTGGGCCTAATTCGGATAGGGCGTAACGGGCCTTGGGTTAGCGAGCTGTAAATGGGCTATATGCGAACATGCCGTTAACACGCTTTCCATGGGCCGACCCGCCAGCTTTTGACGAAGTCAAACGGGCCGGCCTTTTCACAGGAATGGGCCTCTGTTGGGCCGTGCCACGTGTCGACGTATCATAGGCGCCTATCTAACCCACTGATGAGCTGACACGTGTTTCGTCCGGCCAATAAGAATTTTACACGTGGAAATTTCCCATTGGCCAGGCCTGTTAACGGGTTATCGGATCCAAAACCCGACCCGATAGCTTAACGGCGTTCCGTTACGGTGGATGCCACGTGTCGGGCACCCTTGACGAAAGCACTTCTGTGACGCGCGATTTATCATCATGGAAGTGGACACTTCCGTGATGATAATTTTGGTAATGTCATGGAACACTTCTACGACAACACATGTATGACTATCTTGGTTGTGTCATAAATTTGTCATGGATGTACATGCATGACAAAAAAAGCGACCTACTTTGACAAACACGTATCATCACGGAAGTGTATTTTTTTGTAGTGAGTATTGTGACATAATGTGTAATAACAACCCATAATGCAATAAATATCGATATAAAAGCATGATCCAAAATGGACGTATCAACTCCCCCAAGCTTAGACCTCGCTTGTCCTCAAGCGGAAGCCGATAACGATAAATATGTCCACATGTTTAGAGGAAGAGGTGTCGATAAAATAAAATACGGACATGAGGGCATCATGATTATTCTCATAACAGCATCATATATGGATATTGTCATATGATTTCTTATGCTCAAGTAATAATCTATTCACAATGTCAAGTATGAATCAGAAACTTTATTGAGAACCAACAAACTATAATCTCGGTCATTGAAGCAATTGCAATTTATCATAACATAGAAAGTGTCTATGTCAGAGCTTTTTAGCAAGTCCACATACTCAACTATCATTTATTCTTTCATAATTGCTAACACTCACGCAATACTTGTGGTTACGGAGTTTTAATCGGACACAGAGAAAGATAGGGGCTTATAGTTTCGCCTCCCAACCTTTTACCTCAAGGGTAATGTAAACAATAATAGTTCATGCTAACCCACATCCAATTATATATATATATATATATATATATATATATATATATATATATATATATATATATATATATATATATATCACGATCTTTCCAACATCCTGTGCTTGCCAAAGGATAAAATGTAAAAAGGAAAGGTGAAGATCACCATGACTCATGCATAAGGTAGAAGGTAATAATAAAAGATAGGCCCTTCGCAGAGGGAAGCAGAGGTTGCCATGCGCTTTCAGGGTTGGATGCACAAAATCTTAATGCGAAAGAATGTCACTTTATATTGCTACTTGTGATATGAACCTTTACTATGCAGTCCGTTGCTTTTATTTCTTCCACATCACAAGATCGTATAAAGCTTATTTCCTCCACACCAATCAATCATATATATTTAGAGAGCAACTTTTATTGCTTGCACCGATGACAACTTACTTGAAGGATCTTACTCAATCCATAGGTAGGTCACTACTAGGAAAAGGGCAATAGATGATATGGACACTAATGGCGCATTGTACATGTGGTGCGCCATTACTAAATACTAATGGCGCACCGTGTGTTGGTGCGCCATTAGTGTGCAAATACTAATGGCGCACCACATCCAGGGTGCACCATTAGTATTTTTCTTAATTTTTTTTCAAAACTACTAATGGCGCACCGTGGGAGTGGTGCGCCATTACTAGTTGAACTACTAATGGTGAACCACATCCACGGTGCGCCATTAGTAAATCTTTTTTTAATTTTTTCAAAAGTACTAATGGCACACCATGGGAGTGGTGCGCCATTACTAGTTGAACTAGCAATGGCGCACCATCCCATGGTGCGCCATTAAAAATTTGGCCCAAACATTCCCCCGAATGCACCCCCCTGGTGGACCGCCTTTTCAGTTTCAAAAAAAATAAAATAAAATGATAGAAATGTCAAAAAATAAAAGGAAATAAGATTCCCATGTGATACGTGGTCTAGTTGTTAGCAAAATTTGCAAACATGAATTTTCGACTTTTTTGCAAAATCTCTCGAGAATTTGTAAAAATGGGCATAACTTTTGCATACGAACTCGGATGAAAAAGTTTTTTATATGAAAAATCATCTACTCGAAAAGTTACATCCGAGTTTAACGGGGGTACCCCGTTAAACATTTTCAAAATCCTCAAAAACCTAACAGAAAAAAAGATACGGGGCTTTTAAGATATAGAGAGGCAAAAAAATTCAAACTTACTAATGGCGCACCTGCCCATGGTGCGCCATTACTATCTTCCCGCCTTCAAAACTCAAAATAAGTCAAAAAAAATAAAAAAAAAGTTACTAATGGCGCACCTGCCCATGGTGCGTCATTAGTATCTTCCCGCCTTCAAAATTCAAAATAAGTCAAAAAAATAAAAAAAAGTTACTAATGGCGCACCTGCCCATGGTGCGCCATTAGTATCTTCCCGCCTTCAAAATTCAAAATAAATCAAAAAAAAGTTAGTAATGGCGCACCTGCCCGTGGTGCGCCATTACTATGCCGTATGTATGACTGGGCGTGGTCCTCTCCTCCTTACCTCTTCATTCTTCTCCTCCACTCCACCTCTCCTCCACTCCATCTCCTCCTCTCCTCGTCTCCATCTTCCCTTCTCTCCTCCACCATACTACCCTCCTCCTCTCCGGCGACCTCCTCCTCCTCCTCTCCAGCGACCTCCTCCTCCCTCCTCGCCTCCCCTCCCCTTCCCTCACGGTTTCTCCTCCCTCCTCTCCGGTGAGCTCCTCCTCCCTCCTCTCCGGTCAGCTCCTCCTCCCTCCTCTCCGGTGAGCTCCCCATCCCTCCTCTCCGATGAGCTCCTCCTCACTCCTCTCCGGTGAGCTCCTCCTCCCTCCTCTCTTCCCATCCTGAAAGTGAAACTATCCCTAGGTTGTTTTGGTAATTCATAACAACATATAGCTCATTGAGCTAATGCTATTCCAAGATGATTATTTTAGGAAAGCTCAATGATTGGCATGGCATGGATGGTGAAAGTGGAACCCTCAAAATGCTAATGACAAAGGATTGGCTCAAGCTCAAAAGCTCAAGACTCTTCATTTTACATTTTAGTGATCTAAGATCACATTGAGTCCATAGGAAAAGCCAATACTATCAAGGAGGGATGAGGTGTTGCTTAATGAGCCCTTTGCTTCATGTGCTTAATGATATGCTCCAATATCCTCAGTTACTTTCTCATATCCACTCTTGACCTAAACCCAAAGCCAAACTCGGTCCTACCGATTCTTCCTATCCGGCGCCACCGAGTTTCACATGTCATAAGCCACTGCCAAACCCTAGCAAATCGGTTCTACCGATAGGGATCTCAGTCTCACCAAGATGGGATTGCAATTTCTCTGTTTCCTTTTCGTAACTTTTTGGTCTCGCCGAAAGAGCGGATCGGTCCCACCGAGATTGCAATGCAAACTCTCTGTTTCCTTTTTGTAAGTTTTCGGTCTCACCGAAAGAGCAAATCGGTCCCACCGAGTTTGCCTGACCAACTCTCTGGTTAGCTTATTACCAAATCGGTCTCACCGAGTTTGTGTAATTGGTCTCACCGAGATTACGTTATATCCTAACCCTAACCATATCGGTCCTACCGAGTTGCATATCAGTCCCACCGAAAATCTCTAACGGTCACTAGGTTTACTATTTCGGTCCGACCGAGTTTGTTGATTCGGTCCCACCGAGATTGGTAAATTGTGTGTAACGGTTGGATTTTGTGTGGAGGGTATATATACCCCTCCCCCTCCTCTTCACTCGTGGAGAGAGCCATCAGAACACATCTACACTTCCAACTCATATGTTCTGAGAGAGAACCACCTACCCTTGTGTTGAGGCCAAGATATTCCATTCCTATCATATGAATCTTGATCTCTAGCCTTCCCAAGTTGCTTTCCAATCAAATCTTCTTTCCACCAAATCCAAATCCTATGAGAGATAGTTGAGTGTTGGGGAGACTATCATTCGAAGCACAAGAGCAAGGTGTTCATCATCAACACACCATTTGTTACTTCTTGGAGAGTGGTGTCTCCTAGATTGGCTAGGTGTCACTTGGGAGCCTCCGACAAGATTGTGGAGTTGAACCAAGGAGTTTGTAAGGGCAAGGAGATCGCCTACTTCGTGAAGATCTACCGCTAGTGAGGCAAGTCCTTCGTGGGCGATGGCCATGATGGGATAGACAAGGTTGCTTCTTCGTGGACCCTTCGTGGGTGGAGGCCTCCGTGGACTCGCGCAATCGTTACCCTCCGTGGGTTGAAGTCTCCATCAACGTGGATGTAGGATAGCACCACCTATCCGAACCACGACAAAAACATCCTTGTCTCCAATTGCGTTTGAATTCTCCAAACCCTTCCCTTTACATTCTTGCAAGTTGCATGCTTTACTTTCCGCTGCCTATATACTCTTTGCATGCTTGCTTGAATTGCGTGATGATTGCTTGACTTGTCCTAAAGTAGCTAAAATCTGCCAAGAACTAAAATTGGGAAAAGGTTAAGTTTTTATTTGGTCAAGTAGTCTAATCACACCCCCTCTAGACATACTTTCGATCCTACAAGTGGTATCAGAGCTTTGGTCTCCATTTGCTTTGATTTCCATAGCTTTTGGTGGTCATAGCCTTGGTTTCACAACCTAGGAGAGTATGGTGTCTAGCGAGGGAAATTATCACCGTAGAGGTCCTTACTTTGATGGTACTAATTTTGCTAGTTGGAAGCATAAAATGAAAATGCATATTCTCGGACATAACCCCACCGTTTGGGCCATTGTGTGTGTTGGTTTGCAAGGTGACTTCTTCGATGGGAAAGAACCAAACCGTGAAGCTACCGCGGATGAGTTGAAGATGATGCAATACAACGCTCAAGCTTGTGATATTCTCTTCAATGGATTGTGCCCCGAAGAATTCAACAAAATCAGCCGTCTTGAGAATGCAAAGGAAATTTGGGATACTTCGATTGATATGCACGAGGGTACCGACTCCGTCAAGGAATCCAAATTGGATGTGCTTCAAAGTCAACTTTACAAGTTCAAAATGAAGGATGGTGAAGGTGTTGCTGAAATGTACTCTAGGCTTGCTCTCATCACAAACGAGATTGCCGGCTTAGGGAGTGAAGAGATGACCGACAGATTCATCATCAAGAAGATCCTAAGAGCCTTGGATGGAAAATGATACCGTGTGCACATTGATCCAAATGATGCCCAATTACAAAGATCTTAAGCCAACGGAGGTCATTGGAAGAATTGTTGCTCATGAGATGTCACTCAAGGATAAAGAGGAACTTCACAACAAATCAAGTGGTGCCTACAAAGCCTCATGTGAAGCCCCCACGTCATCAAGTGAGAAACAAACCTTCAATGAAGAATTGAGCTTAATGGTGAAGAACTTCAACAAGTTCTACAAGAATAGAAGCAAAGATAGAAGCTCCAAGACAAGGTCCTACAATGACAAAAGATCTTCTAGTCGAGAGCGAAACTGCTACAATTGTGGAAGACCCGGACACTATTCCAATGAGTGTATGGCTCCCTACAAAAGAAGAGAAGATTCTCCAAAAAGAAGAAGCAAAAGAGAAGAATCACCTCCAAGAGAGAGAAGGAGTAGAGATGATCGTTATGAACGAAGATACTCACGGAGAAACAAGGATTCGGAAAGAAAGGAAAAATAATCAAGGAGCTACACAAAACGAAGACATCAAGCTCATGTTGGTGAATGGGTATCCGGCTCCGACTCCGACAACCACTCCGAGAGAAGTTATCACTCCGATTCCGAATATACTCAAGATGAAGGTGTTGCCGGTCTAGCACTTGTGTCAACCAACTCCTACGACATATTTGACTCACCAAATGAAGGAATTGGAAGATGCTTCATGGCCAAAGGTCCTAAGGTAACACACCCCGAGTATGTTGATTTTAATAGTGATGAAGATGACTTGTTAGGTGATGATGATTTACTTGTTGACAACTCTAGTGATGAATACTATGACGCAACGTCAATAAATCATGCTAATCAAGATAAAACGAATGACAATGATAAGGAGAAAATTGAGGCTCTAACTAAAGAACTAAACACTCTTAAGTTAGCTCATGAAACTATCTTCGAAGATCATCGAGAACTTTTAAGAGCTCATGAGAAGTTACGCTTTGAAAAGCTCAATCTTGAGCAAGAGCATGAGTTTTTAAAGGCAATCAATGATGATCTCCGCAAGAAAAGTTCTTATTACATTGCCAAGCGCTTACTCTTATCCACTCACATGCCTCAAGTCAAGTCTAGTAACGAGAACAAGAAAGATTCTTCCTCTAGTAGTAACAATGATCATGTTAAATCCAATATTGTTGCTTCTAGTAGTTATCTTGATTCCACTAATGATTCTCTTAGCCAAGTTACACTTGAGCAAGAAAATAGCCTATTGAAGGGAATTATAGAGAAAGGAGTGTACAAAAGCCTTGCCGGAAGTAAGCAATTCGAAGAAATTGTATGCAAGCAAGGAAGGCACCGGAAGAATCAAGGTGTTGGTTTTGAACGAAAGTTCAATGCCAATGGAGTTGAGTGGGAAGAAGATCAATACCCCAAGACAAAGTTTGTTCCACAACAAGAGAAGTATGATCCTACTTCTTTCAAGGGGACACAAACTCAAGATGATCTTCCACCACAAGACTACAAGCAAAAAGGCAAGGACAAGCTTCAAGAGGAAATTGATGCATTTGAAGAAGCTCCTAAGACCTTGGTCAAGTGGATTCCCAAGTATTACTTCATCAAGTTCTTGAGGGTGACTCCGCCAACATACTTCACTCTTATCATTTTGGCAAGAACAAGTGCAATCAACTTCCACATCTTGCACTAGTTCAAGGAGTCACAAACCCTCTTGTTGGTAAGTCAAGGGACAAGGTAACCTAAAAGCTTTCATAGACATCATCTTGTGTGTGCATCATTCTATGTCTATGGATATCCTTGTTTGTTCCTTGTGGGACTAACCCATGTAGGTATTGAAAGTGCAATTCACTCAAATGGATAGCTCCAAGTGATCTACATCAACATTGAGCATCCACATCTTCAACATCTACATGAAGTCATCATCGACAAAACCCAAGGTTAGTTCATCCCTCTTAGGGGGGATATCACATCTAGGGGGAGCTTTACTCAAGACTTGAGCTAAATCAACTCTAATGATGTGAACACAACAATGCTTTATGTAAAAGTGGTAACCCCACTTGAGCTTAAACGATGAGTATGACCTATGATCAAGTGTTCTCATTTGACTCCTAAGTCAATATACTCATATCAATGTTGGGGATATCGCTTATCGGGACCTTATCGGTCGACCCATGATAAGGGGTAAATCGGCCAGTTTATCGGCATATCGGCCGATTTATCGCCATATCGGCTAATTTATCAGCCGATTTATCTTATCGGTCAGACAACGGTAAGCGGTAAATCAGCCGATTTATCGGAATATCGGAAGATATCTTGAACAGTGACTCATATATAGATGACCTAGTCATCGCCAATTGCTTGATAGATGCTAGAATTGGTTGTGCATGCCTTGTCACATATTTCAATTGCCATTTTATTGTGTGAGCATGTTGGTTGCATAATTTACTCATTCGAGGACATCCACTTATTGTTTTAATTGTTTGTTTTGTCTTCTCTTGCCAAGTGGATGGACAAGAATGCCTAAGAACCTTCTCTAGCTATCTATTCTTTTCTCATCTCAAACTCTATTCAAGCTACATCACAAAATTTGATCAAGTCAGATTCGAACCACTCTATGTGAGGAGCACTCGGAGTCCCCGATTCGTCATAGACTTAAACTTCCAAAACTTCTTGGTGATTCTTGGTCTGACCGATACCTCCCTTTCGGTCCTACCGAGATCATTAAGTCAATCTATGTTTTCGATCTCGGTGCAACCGATTTGAACCATTTGGTCACACCGAGTTGCAATAACTGCATACAGTTTTGCATCTCGGTGCCACCGAGTTGTTCCACTCGGTCACACCGACAGGGTCGGGCTATATATAGACACGGGCAAAAATTTGGAAATTTCTCCGAACACTTTCGCCCGCGCGATAGCTCGCTCTGCCAACGTGGTCTCCAGATCGTCTCCTCGCGCCGCCAGCTGCCTCCAGTCGCTGGTGTCCGTCGCCGTCAACGGGATTCAACCCCGCCGTTGCCGCCGTAGCGAGTCTCCGCCGAACTAGGGTATGGACTCGATCTTTGTGCTATTCCCAGTCTGATTCCTAGCACATTGTGATCATATTGATTCTAGCCACGTTTGAAACACTCCTATCCAATCAATGCATTCATAGAATAGGTTTGATTCGAAAATTTTAGGGTTAGGTTTCTGCCGAAACCATCTCGGACCCACCAAGTTGAAAAACTCAGTCCCACCAATTTGGCTCATGCCATTGCACAAGTGAGACTCGGTCTGACCGAGAATTACTAATCGGTGTGACCGATTTTGGAACTTTGTGAAACCCTAGCAGTCTCGGTGCCACCGATCTGTGACTCGGTCCAACCGAGTTCACTAGTTTTGGTTCCAAAAACTGCTTCGGTATCACCGAGTTTAAAAATCGGTAGATCCGAAATGATTTCTGTGGGAAACTAAAACTAAGATTTTGAATCATTGTTTTGCAAAAATCTCTGCATTTTGTGATGCTCATCCACTCTACCTCATCTATAAACTATTCACAGGATCAGCAGTCAGCTTGTTCATCATGTCAGATCAGGGTGACAGCCAGAATGTGTCAGAATAGCAAGTGCACATGAGTGAGGGCACTAGTCCCTCCAGTTCTTCAGATGAAGGCAGCAGGAGCACCCCTATTAACTTGCCAAAACTGCCACCAGACACAGGAAGAAAAGAACCTCAGAATTAGAGGATGAGGACTATGTGGCAGAAGAGGAAGCCACTTCCAAGAAAGTTGTGCTTAAGAAGGAGTATCGCTCAACTGCAGCCATCAAGCCAGGATTGCACAAAAAGGCACCTGCTAGGAGAGTTCCTACCTCCAAGCCTAGGAAGGCTGCACCTAAAGGAACCATAAAGTTCACCATGGAATCTGAAGAAGATATTGGCCATGACAAGAAAAAGAAGAGAGTCAGAACTACCACTACCAGAGTTGTTGGCAAACCTTCTATGAGGAAAGATTCTTCTGAAGAAGAGGGAGAGGAGGTTGCTGCACCAGCACCTAAGATGCCAAAGCTGATGGGTAATGCTATCAAATCAGGGGCTACTGCATCCAAGCCCAAGGAAGCACCCAAGGCTGCATCAAAGGCCAAGACAGCTCCCAAGAGGAACACAAGGAGCATACCAGCTGCTGAGAAGAACAAGGCCCCAATGCCTGACACTGCAGAAGAGGAAGAAGGACAAGTACTCAGAAAGGTGAAGCCCAAGATCCCAGACCACAATGATGCTCATCCTGTGGCTGAGGACATGAAGATCAGAAGAGACTCAGGGCTGAGAAAGTGGAGAGCAGAAGACCCATATGCTACCAGAAGAAGAACTGATGTTGACTACAGGTTCCACACAAAGGAACAACAGGACTTCTATGAGACTGTGTTGCTTGATAAGAAGCCCATTGTGTGTGACATGAGATGGGTTGACTGGGAATACATCAAGGACAATGAAGAGCACTATCCTGGAGTGCAAGACAGCTTCAAGGCATGTGGAGTAGCTGACTTTGTTGGGCAGAAGCTCACAAAGTGGAATGAAGAGCTGATCATGCACTTCTACTCCACAGCACACTTCTATCCAGATGGAAGGATTGTGTGGATGTCAGAAGGAACGAGGTATCAATCAACAGTTGCTGGGTGGGCACAGCTCATCAATGCCCCAGAGTAGCATGAGGATAACCTAGATATATATGCCAAGAAGAAGATGGACCACAACTCTATGTCAAACATGTACAAGGAGATCCCAAACAAGGCACTTGATACTTTCAAGTTTGGATCAGTACATTATCTTCTATCAGGGTTGCCAACCATCAATTGGATTCTGAGGCACACTCTGTTGCCCAAGTCATGTGATCACAAGATGATCAGAGGCCATGCAATCAACTTGCTTCATATCTTTGATGTGCCACAAAAATTCAAAGTCATGAGCCTCATAGTAGAAACAATCAAGAGGACTGCAGCAGATCAGAAGAGGAGCTGTGGATATGCCCCTCAGATCCAAGAGATGATCAACTCCAAGATGGGCACAGGCATATACCTATTGGACAAGGAACATTTGCCTATTCATCCAGACTTTGAGGATAACCAAGTTGTGATGAACAAGGATGAACCATCTTCAGCTCATGCTCAAGCAGAGAAGGAGAAGGCAAGGAAGGAGAAAGCTGCCAAGATGCCAACTCAAGAGGAGGCATCTGAGTATTTCTTGAAAACCAAGCAAGAGCAGCTTAGTTACTTGATTGCATCCACACTGAGGATTGAGAAAGGACTGGCCACCCTCACTCAGAATCAGGAGATCTTAGAGAGGATCATAGAACAAAAGTTCTATGACTTGGATGTCAAAGTAACAGAGATTCAGTCTGCAGTGGAGCAACTTCAAGATGACATGCAGGAGAGGAAAGGGAAGACTACCACTGATGCATTTGACATAGTGCCACGAGCTCAGAGGTCGTCTGCAGTGCCAGTTCCTGACACCAGAGCCACCACCTCAGCTCCAGCCACAGCACCAGCCCAACCGGCTCCAGCATCTACTTCAGCTCCAGCTCCAACCACGTCTACAGAAGCCTTCGTCCTTGGAGTGATCCAGACTCCACCACCAGAAGATCAAGCCTGAGTGTCGATCTAGCACTATGCATTTTCTAGGAACTTTTTGGTAACTTGTTGCCAAAGGGGGAGAAAAATGCATAGATCATAGGCTTCGAGAGAGAGTGTTGCTTTTATTCTCTCTTACTTTATTTGGTGGTTTTTCAAACTTTGTTTGCTTTTGGTTGAGATACTATGATATGCTTGTGAGACATTGATGATCATGTGTTTGATCATAAGCTACACTTATCCATGCTTGATATATCTTATCTATCTTATGTGATCATTCACTTTTCTTGGTGATGAGTGCATGTATTTCATTCTTACCATTTTGAGCGCTCCACCAAGATGTATGTGACTTGGAAGAGTAACCCATGATTCTAACTCTTTGTGCATTTGCAGTCCAAAGCAAATTTTAAATATGCACAAATTTAGGGGGAGCTCTTACTTATCACATACTTCTCAAAGCGACGGTATATATCATTCTTATTATCATTTGTCGAAGCTTTGATCTATATGTTGTCATCAATTACCAAAAAGGGGGAGATTGAAAGTGCAACTATCCCTAGGTGGTTTTGGTAATTCATAACAACATATAGCTCATTGAGCTAATGCTATTCCAAGATGATTATTTCAGGAAAGCTCAATGATTGGCATGGCATGGATGGTGAAAGTGGAACCCTCAAAATGCTAAGGACAAAGGATTGGCTCAAGCTCAAAAGTTCAAGACTCTTCATTTTACATTTTAGTGATCCAAGATCACATTGAGTCCATAGGAAAAGCCAATACTATCAAGGAGGGATGAGGTGTTGCTTAATGAGCTCTTTGCTTCATGTGCTTAATGATATGCTCCAAAATCCTCAGCTACTTTCTCATATCCACTCTTGACCTAAACCCAAAACCAAACTCGGTCCTACCGATTCTTCCTATCCGACGCCACCGAGTTTCACATGTCATAAGCCACTGCCAAACCCTAGCAAATCGGTTCTACCGATAGGGATCTCGGTCTCACCGAGATGTGATTGCAATTTCTCTGTTTCCTTTTCGTAACTTTTCGGTCTCACCGAAAGAGCGGATAGGTCCCACCGAGATTGCAACGCAAACTCTCTGTTTCCTTTTTGTTACTTTTCGATCTCACCAAAAGAGCAAATTGGTCCCACCGAGTTTGCCTGACCAACTCTCTGGTTAGCTTATTACCAAATCGGTCTCGCTGATTTTGTGTAATCGGTCTCTCCGAGATTATGTTATATCCTAACCTAACCATATCGGTCCTACCGAGTTGCATATCAGTCCCACCGAAAATCTCTAACGGTCACTAGGTTTACTATTTCGGTCCAACCGAGTTTGTTGATTCGGTCCCACCGAGATTGGTAAATTGTGTGTAACGGTTGGATTTTGTGTGGAGGGTATATATACCCCTCCACCTCCTCTTCACTCGTGGAGAGAGCCATCAGAACACATCTACACTTCCAACTCATATGTTCTGAGAGAGAACCACCTACCCTTGTGTTGAGGCCAAGGTATTCCATTCCTATCATATGAATCTTGATCTCTAGCCTTCCCAAGTTGCTTTCCACTCAAATCTTCTTTCCACCAAATCCAAATCCTGTGAGAGAGAGTTGAGTGTTGGGGAGACTATCATTTGAAGCACAAGAGCAAGGAGTTCATCATCAACACACCATTTGTTACTTCTTGGAGAGTGGTGTCTCCTAGATTGGCTAGGTGTCAATTGGGAGCCTCCGACAAGATTGTGGAGTTGAACCAAGGAGTTTGTAAGGGCAAGGAGATTGCCTACTTCCTGAAGATCTACCGCTAGTGAGGCAAGTCCTTCGTGGGCGATGGCCATGATGGGATAGACAAGGTTGCTTCTTCGTGGACCCTTCGTGGGTGGAGCCCTCCGTGTACTCGCGCAACCGTTACCCTCCGTGGGTTGAAGTCTCCATCAATGTGGATGTAGGATAGCACCACCTATTCGAACCACGACAAAAACATCCTTGTCTCCAATTGCGTTTGAATTCTCCAAACCCTTCGCTTTACATTCTTGCAAGTAGCATGCTTTACTTTCCGCTGCCTATATACTCTTTGCATGCTTGCTTGAATTGTGTGATGATTGCTTGACTTGTCCTAAAGTAGCTAAAATCTGCCAAGAACTAAAATTGGGAAAAGGTTAAGTTTTTATTTGGTCAAGTAGTCTAATCACCCCCCTCTAGACATACTTTCGATCCTACACATCCCCTCATGGTTTCTCCTTCCTCCTCTTCAATGCTCCGGTGAACTCCTCTTCGGCGACCTCCTCCTCTCCGGCGATGTAGGCGAGCGCCTCTCTGGTGACCTCCTCCTCCTCCTCTCCGGCGAACTCCTCTCCGACAAAAGAACATGGCAAAAGAACGTACAAGATCCAAAAACAGGAACAAAATTTGAAATAATATCATGCCAAAAAACGAGCAAAAAAATGAGCAAAAAATGGGTAAAAAATCACGATCCAGATCCAAATTTAAAATTCAAAAATAGCAATGGCGCACGGTGGGGGTTAGATGGTGCGCCACTAGTATTTTGTCGCCTTCAAAATTCAAAAATACTAATGGCGCACCGTGGCCTATACTAATGGCGCACCTGTGGCCTATACTAATGGCGCACCGTGGCCTATACTAATGGCGCACCAGTGGTGCGCCATTAGTAAAAAATACTGGTGGCGTGATACTAATGGCGCACCAGTGATGCGCCATTAGTAGGCAAAACTGGTGCGCCATTAGTAGCCCTTTTCCTAGTAGTGGGTATGGTGGATTCTCATGGCAAAACTGGTTTAAGGGTATTTGGTAGCACAAGTAGTATCTCTACTTGATGCAAAGAATTTGGCTAGCATGAGGGGGAAAGGCAAGCTCAACATGTTGGATGATCCATGACAATATACTTTATCTCAGATATAAGAAAACATAACCCATTACGTTGTCTTCCTGTTGGAGTGACACTTGCGTAGGATCTGTTCCTGTTCATGCTCAGGTACAAAACGTCTAATAACACCATCTACTCCTTTTTTATAAAGATGTGGGTCATCCCAAAAGTAATGCCTCAAATCATAGAAAAACTTTTTCTTTTGTTGGTATGTGAAACTAGGTGGTATACATTTAGCAACAATATAATTAGCACAATCAACATACCATGGAGCATTACAAGAAGCATTTATGACATTTAATTGTTCATCAGGAAAGCTATCATCAATAGGTAGTGGGTCATCAAGCACATTTTCTAACCTAGACAAGTTGTCTGCAACGGGGTTCTCCGCTCCCTTTCTATCAACAATATGCAAATCAAATTTTTGTAACAGGAGACCCATCTAATAAATCTAGTTTTAGCGTCTTTCTTTTCCATATTATATTTAATAGCAGCATGATCCATGTGAATGGTTACTTTAGAATCAACAATATATGGTCTAAACTTATCACAAGGAAATACAACTGCTAATAATTCTTTTTCAGTAGTAGCATAATTTCTCTGAGCATTGTCTAGAGTTTTACTAGCATAATGAATAACATTTAATTTCTTATCAACTCTTTTCCCTAGAACAACATGTTGGGGGGAATCGGCTTCCTCCAACACCTATGGGGACCGAGCCCCTTTCTTGGTTCGGCGGGGGGCGGAGGTCGCACGAAGAGCGGATCGAGGCGATGCACACAAGAGATTTTTACCCAGCTTCGGGCCGCAAGGATGCGTAAAACCCTACTGCTGCTTTGTGGATTGTATTGTGTTCTTGCTCGGGAGCGTGTGGTGCTATAGTACACGCGAGCTGCTGGCGAGAGCGATCATGGCGATGGCTCTCCTTCCTTTTTTCTCCTACGTGCGGATGGGGCCTCCTTTTATATGCTCAAGGGGTTACCCACAGGTGGCAGCGCAGGTGGGGGCAAAAATGGGAGAATGCTGTAGTGGGTACAGCTGCCTGCACAGTGGTCTGTATAGTGCTATCATACCTAACTCTGACGGTAGGGGACAAGGGCATTAAATGCCCGTCCGCATCGCCCAGACGGTGCAGGGAAGTGGACCGTCAGGAGCGCCACCGTTTGCCACAATGGCTACTCTGTCAGCGTTGCTTTTCCACCGCATGCCCCTGGCTGCGCAGCCTCTCGCCACGTACGCCTGGAATGGCCCCAGAGCGACGCGTGGGTGGATGAGCTGGAGTGTAGGCGCGGGGTGGTGACTTGCCGCGGCAAGCGCCTTGCCGCGGCTGATGTCTTGTCGCGCCCGGGAGCTTGTGGCTCACCGGTCCTTGCCGGGACGCGGAGCGCGTCGCAGCAAGTATCTTTTCGTGCCTCGGTCGGCCTTCCCGGCAAGCCCCTCCTGCCGGGGTCTTGTGCTTCGAGCGGTCGTCCCGGCAAGCTCCTCTTGCCGGGGCCTGGCTCTCTTCGGGTGGCCTTCCCGGCAGGCTCCTCCTGCCGGGGCCTTGGCTCAGATACTTTGTTCTTGGATGGCCCAAAAAGGGACCACGGAGAGTCTTGGCGATTGCCTGGCAAGCCTTGCCGCGGGGTGCTACGACTGCCCGTGCACAAGTTCGGGATACTAAGATACCCCTACTTTAGTACACCGACAGGAGCCCTCGGGCCTGGGCCATACACGGTGCTGAGCGCTGTTGGGCCAGGACCAAAACAGTGCACGGGCACGTGCGGCCTGGGTCACGCTGCATCTGCTTCTGCGCCCACCACGTCCTCTCCGAACGGCACGCGTCGAACGCGGCATCGTGGGGAGTGGCGTGCGTGACGTGGGAGGCGTGCGCGTGGCCGAACCCCGCAGGCATGCGTCACGTCGCCATAAAGGGGGATGGTTCGCGCTAGCTCCATAAATGGAGGGAGGCGTGGAGGCGTGGCTTGTTCGCTGGACGGGGCCGAGGCACGGTTTCCGAGGCGCCCGTTCCCCGCGATCACGGGGTGGGGAGAGGTCGCCTCATCCGTCGTCTCGGTCCTGCGCGTCAGCCACGCGGCTTCCATGCACCCGGGGTTGCGGACGGTGGAGGCAGGGAACCGGGCCATCGCGGGTCAGGGCAGCGGGTCGGCCCCAGTCGCCTGGCCTTCCTGCGTCTTGATTGGCTGAGCGGGGCGGTCGAGCCCCCACCCTGCTCCTTTATAAAGAGCAAGAGGGGGCGACGGGAACCCACACTCCTCCATCCCTTCTTCTCTTCATCCTCTGACCCCCTCTCTCCATTCGCCATCGAGAAAGGGAATCCGGGTCCTTCATCGGTGCCGGCGAGGGTTGCCGCCAGGCAGCACGCCCCTCCTCCCCTTGCACCTGCGGTGGCGGAGCCAGCCATAAGGGGAAGGGGGAGGGGGCAAGGTCGGGGACGAGGGCGTGGACGAGGCCGCGACGCTCAGGGAAGAGGCGGGCGGGGCGACGCGCCGGCCTCGCCTCCGCCAGCGGCTCCTCTTCCCACGGCGGTCCACCTCGGGGACGATCCTTGCGAGTTCTTCGTCAGGCTACGCCGGGCGCCTCGCCGCCGCCTCCGCCTCCCGGCTCCCTTCGCAAGCGTGATGGAGATGGAGCAACCCGAGACCCTAAGGCTGCGCATGAAGGGCTGCGGGATCAGCGGCACGCGGGTCCACGTCGAGTTCCCAGCCCCCGGCGTAGTGTATCTTGGCCGAGGGTGGAAGACATTCGCCCGTATCCACACCTTGACGGAGGGGTTCACCCTCCATTT
Organism: Aegilops umbellulata; assembly: GCA_032464435.1. Classification (NCBI taxonomy): domain Eukaryota; kingdom Viridiplantae; phylum Streptophyta; class Magnoliopsida; order Poales; family Poaceae; genus Aegilops; species Aegilops umbellulata. The sequence goes on along the minus strand of CP136055.1, from coordinate 474,608,881 downwards.
TAAGTTGATGGAGGGCGATCTCCTCTCCGTCAAGGCCTTCGGGGACTTCGGGACCCGGGCCCGGTGTTGTGTGGATAGCTCCTCCGACAGCGAAAGCTCCTCCTCGAGCGAGAGTGACGAGGAGGGGAGCGACAGCGACGACGAGGGCATCGGTCGTCGGGATGAAGGGTCCGACTAGGCGCCGGTCGCAGCTGCGTGTGGCACCGGCGACCCCGTCATCCGTGTCGCCGGCTCCTTGAGCTTCTCGGGGTCGCCTCCTTGGCGGCTGGCGTGGCGAGGCTGCGGAAGAGGAAGAGGGCTGGCGGCAAGGCCGTCAACTCGGAGTACGAGGGCACGGCGCCCTCGACAGCGTGCTGACGTCCTGCCGCCTTGTCGGGCCCTTCTTCCGGCGCCGCCATCACCGTCCAGCTTTCAGCCGGCCCCCGTGGCGTTCTGTTGGTGTCTTCTGCCACCCGTAGCTCGCCTAGGCGCCCCTTTTGCCCTTTTCGCCTCCTTGTCCTACCTCCTGAGGAGAGAGACAAGAAAGGGATTACGGGCATCTTATCTTTTTTCAATCTGTAAGCCCTCGGGCCTTAGCTGTGTTTAAAACTTGTAATCCCATCTTTTCATGTTTTTCATTCTCTCTGAACTGTACCTGAGCGGAATGTTTTTAATGAAAAGGGGATGTTTGCCAGGCCATTTGTCCCGTGGGTAAAACCCACGCCAAGGAGCGAACCCTTTGTATCGTTAAGATATACACTTCTTTGCCCGGCAACAGGCCCTGCCGTCTTCCCGCGCCACTCGACCTCTCTCACGCCTTTGGCGGAGGAAGGGATGAAGCGGGTTCGGGCCCCTCGTTCCGCCCCTTTGCCGCCGCGACTACTACCAAAACGGGCCCCAGGAACGCGCTCTGGGGCGTGTCGTTAAGGGAGCACGGTAGCTTCTAGGAGGATACAAGGTTTTCGTATTCCACAGTTCATAAGAGAATGCATGACAAGGGATGCAAAAACTTATCTGGGATTGCAGCCCCCGGTAACTTTGGCTTGCCGCGGGCGAATCTTCGTACTTGCAGCCCCCGGCAATACTGGCTTGCCGGGGACCAAGTGCTGGCCCGCCCTTCTTCTCTTCTTTGTCCTTAAGCGGCCTGGCCAGGATATGCAAAACCCTGCGAACCAAAGGAAACGAAGGAACCGTAAAAAGGATGCAGACTCGACCTCTAAGCTAGGGGTTAGCAGTTGTTAGGCACTATCAACCCTAACCAAGGACGAGACTCGACTCAGCATGCATGCTAAAACTTAGGGCGCCAGCGCTTCATTTACTGCTGCTCAGGGTCTGCGCCTGGCTTTGTACAAAGGATTACATGCAACTGCGGCAAGACTTGTACAAAAGGTTGGTTGCCGGGCGGGGCCCGACAACCGCGCCTTATGGGTAAAACTTACGAAGATGCTCAATATTCCAGGAGTTGCTCACCGGAGTGCCATCTTCGGTCTCGAGGCGGACAGCACCGGGCCTCGTGACTCGTCTCACCCGGTAAGGGCCTTCCCACTTTGGCGTCAACTTGTTATGATTCTTGGCGGACGGGGCGCGCCGAAGAACAAGGTCGCCTTCCTCGAAGCTTCTGGCTATAACTTTGCGGCTATGGTAGCGACGCAAAGCTTGCTGGTAGCAAGAGGCTCGCACAGCAGCCTGAAGACGATCTTCCTCAAGGAGCAGCGCGTCATCTTCACGCAGCCGCTCTTGCTCAAGCTCATCATAAGCAAGCACTCGAGGTGACCGTATACGAGTTCCGTGGGGGTAACTGCTTCTGCTCCATAGACTAGAGCAAATGGTGTCTGGCCAATGGCTCGATTTGGCGTCATTCTGATCGACCAAAGAGCCACCGGCAGCTCCTCGATCCAGTTTCTTCCGCACTTGTGCAGCCTGTCGAAAGTTCTAGTCTTGAGCCCGCGCAGTACTTCGGCGTTGGCCCTTTCAGCTTGACCGTTGCTCCTGGGATGAGCAACAGAAGCGAAGCAGACCTTGGCGCCGAGATCTTGGACGTATTGCATGAAGGCGTGGCTCGTGAATTGTGTACCGTTGTCGGTGATGATCCTGTTGGGGATCCCGAAGCGGCAGACAATCGACCTGAAAAACTTGATGGCTGACTGTGCTGTCACCTTCCTCACTGGTTCCACTTCCGGCCACTTTGTGAACTTGTCGATTGCGACGTACAAGTACTCAAAGCCCCCGACAGCTCGGGGGAAGGGGCCGAGGATGTCGAGCCCCTAGACCGAAAATAGCCAGGATAAAGGGATCGTCTGGAGAGCTTGAGCTAGTTGGTGTATCTGCTTGGAATGGAACTGGCACGCTTCACACTTGGTTACTTGTGCAGTTGCATCCTGGAGGGCTGTCGGCTAGAAGAAACCTTGCCGGAACGCTTTGTCGGCGAGTGCTCTTGCGCCGACGTGGTGACCACATATGCCTCCATGTATCTCTGCCAACAGCTGCTGTCCGTCTTCCCGGGAAATACACTTCAATTTCGCACCGTTGCGCCCTCTTCTGTACAGTGTGTTGTCGACGAACTGGTACATACTCGAGCGCCGGGCTACTCTTTCCGCTTCTTCTTGCTCTTCGGCAAGTTCTCCGTGCTGGAGGAAATGGACAGTCTGTTGCGCCCATGCTGGAGCCTGCGGCTCGACAACAAGGACTGGAGGCACTTCTGCTGCTGCGGGAACGTCCGCTTCTACGGCGAGGATATGGGGTTCAGCCGGAGCTTGACGTTCCCCGGCAAGCTTGCCGGAGCAAAACTTGTCGGGATCGCCTGCTTCTACGGAACAAACCCTGGGGTTTTCCGGAGCAGACGGATCCTCAGCGCGCTTGGCGTCGATCTTGGGGACCTTCTTGGCGGCGGCTCCAGGGAGCTCCGCCGGAAGATAGTCGCCGGAGACCAACTTCCTCTTCTTGCTCTGTCTGGTTGATGGCGTTACGGATGGTTGAGTCAGCTTGAGCACAAAGGTTTCTGGTTCCACAGGTAACTTAAATGCTGCGCACTTTGACAGGCCATCAGCGATGTCATTCTCAGCTCTTGGAATGTGTTCCATTTGCAGGCCATCAAAGTGCTCTTCCAGCTTCCTCACTTCATCAACGTACGCTTCCATCAACGGACTCTGGTAATCCTTGTTCACTTGGCGGACAACAAGCTGCGAGTCACCCCTGACAATGAGCTTCTTGATCCCATGTTCTGCCGCGATCCTGAGACCGGCGAGCAGACCTTCATACTATGCAGTATTATTGGTTGCTTGCTCCTTGGGGAAGTGCATCTGGACTACGTACTTGAGGTGCTCTCCGGTGGGCGCGACGAGTAACGCGCTAGCACCGGCGCCTTGCAGCGAGAAAGCACCATCAAAGTACATCAGCCATTCTTTGCTTGCTTCTTTGGCAGGGATGCTCGTCTCTGGGATGTCTTCGTCCGGTGTCGGTGTCCACTCCGCTATGAACTCCGCCAATGCTCTGCTTTGGATAGTCGAGGTACTCTCGAACTGGAGACCGAAGCTCGACAGTTCTAGTGCTCACTCGACAATCCTGCCTGTTGCTTCTGGATTCTGCAGTATCCTCTTCAGCGGAAAGCGGGTGACAACTGTAATCTCGTGTGCTTGGAAGTAATGGCGCAGCTTTCTCGAGGCCATGAGGATGCTGAAAAGCAATTTCTGCACACCAGAGTACCTTGACCTAGCCCCCTGCAAAAGGGAGCTGACAAACTAAACTGGGCGCTGCACCATTTTCTTCTTCTACACCTCCACTTGCTCCTGCGCAGATTCATCCTTGTCGGGGCCAGAGCTTGTCGGGCAAGCCCCCTGCTTGTTGTTGGACGTGCTTGCCATGGTTGCTGGCTCATCATCTGCCTCCCTCTCCGCTACTAACGCAGCACTAACCACTTGATTGGTTGCCGCCAGTTATAGCAGCAACTTCTCTTGTGGTTTAGGCGCGACAAGTATTGGAGCGGAGGACAGGTATTTCTTCAGGTCCCGCAGCGCAGCCTCTGCTTCCGGAGTCCATTTTACTGGACCCGCCTTTTTCAAAATTTTGAAAAACGGCAGGGCGCGTTCTGCAGACTTGGAAATAAACCTGCTGAGAGCCGCGACGCAGCCGGCAAGCCTTCGTACGTCCTTGACACGTGTCGGTGCTTCAATCTGCTCGATGGCCTTGATCTTGTCTGGGTAGGCTTCTATTCCTCGCTGAGACACAAAGAACCCGATAAGCTTGCCGGAAGGGACTCCGAACACGCACTTCTCGGGGTTGAGCTTGAGGCTGATCCTGCGCAGGTTCGCAAAGGTCTCTTCTAAGTCTTGAATCAGGGTTGCCCTGTCTCTGCTCTTGACCACTATGTCATCCATGTAGGCCTCCACATTTCTGTGGATTTGTGGCTCAAAAGCGGTGTGGACAACCCTCGCAAATGTCGAACCGGCGTTCTTCAGTCCGAAAGGCATCCGTACGAAACAGTACGTGCCACATGGAGTGACGAACGCGGTCTTCTCTTCATCTTCTTCAGCCATGAAGATCTGATGATATCCTGAGTAGGCGTCAAGAAATGAAAGCAGGTCACATCCGGCCGTGGAGTCAACAATCTGGTCAATGCGCGGCAAGGGAAAGGGATCTTTGGGACAAGCTTTGTTAACATCAGTGAAGTCGATGCAAAGCCTCCATTTCCCATTTGCTTTGCGCACGACAACAGGATTGGCCAACCACGTCGGATGGAGCACACCTCTGACGAGGCCTGCCGCTTCCAACTTCTTGATCTCTTCTGCGATGAACTCTTGGCGCTCCACTGCTTGCTTCCTGACTCTCTGCTTGACGGGCCGCGTGTGAGGACAGACGGCGAGGTGGTGCTCAATCACTTTCCTGGGAACGCCGGGGATGTCAGATGGTTGCCAGGAAAACACATCGACATTCGCCCGCAGGAAAGCAACGAGCGCGCTTTCCTATTTCGGGTCGAGCGTGGCACTGATGGTGAAGGTACCACCAGTGCCGTCCTCCTTGGCGGGCACATTCTTGGTCGTTGGCGGAGCTACCATTGTCTTCTTACTCTTGCCGGTGGGGCTCGATGGCGCGTCCTCGACGGTAGCGCAGCACTCCGAAGAGGTGCGCTTGCCGGAGTGGGCGCCAGAGCACTTGTCGGGCTTGGTCCTCTTCTTCCCTCCGGGAGCTTCAGCGGCAAGCGGCTTGTGATCCGCTGCGGCTGCTGCTTCCCGGTAGATCTTGTCGGCACAGATAAGGGCATCCTTCTTGTCGCCGGGGACAGAGATGACGCTTATCGGGCCTGGCATCTTGAGCATGTTGTAGGCGTAGTGAGAGGCCTCCATGAACTTGGCGAGCGCTGGACGGCCGAGAATTCCATTGTGGGGCAATGGAAAATCGGCAACGTCAAAAGTGATCCTCTCTGTCCTAAAGTTCAGCTCGCTGCCAAATGTCACTGGCAACGTTATCTTCCCCTTCGGCTTGCTCCTTCCCGGGTTGATTCCTTGGAACGTGTCGGTCTCTTCGAGCTCGCTGTCGGGGACTTGGAGTTTCCGGAGCACAGCGGAGGAGATCAGGTTCAAGCCGGCCCTGCCGTCAACTAGCATCTTAGTGACCTTGAGGTTGCGGACTGTTGGTGAGACCAACATCGGCAAGCACCCGATCGCAGTTGTGCGATCAGGGTGGTCCTCAATATCAAAGATGATAGGCGTGCTGGACCATTTCAGAGGCTTGCGCGACTCGACGGGTGGTTCCGCTGCATTGACTTCCCGCGCCCACTGCTTGAGCTGGCGGTGAGAGGTATGCAAGGAGGCACCGCCGTCTACGCACAAGACCTCTGTGGCTTTCTGAAACTCCTGCTCACTGGTCTCGATGTCATCCATGTCTTCGTCTTCGTCGTCGTCTTCGTTCTTGTCGTGGCCGCGGGGAGGTCGGTCCGCTTGCCGCTGCTTGTCCTTGTCGCGGCGTCCTCCCTGGCCGGGGCGCTTCGTGCCTGATCCTCCGCCACCTCCCCGGGCTCTCTCCTTGTCGCGCCGCTCGTACTCGGCCTTTTGCAGTTCGACGAGCCGCTCGACCTTCTTGCAGCTCTGGAGGTCATGGCCCTTGGTGCGGTGGATCTTGCAGTACTGTTTGTTGGTGCCGTCCTGCTTGTCGGCGACCGCCACAGCCTGGCAATGGGCGCATCCGGCAATCTCCTTGCCAGAGCTACCAGCGTGGGCCTTCTTGGCGGCGCCTTCATCGCCGGACTGCTCAATAACCAGTACTTCTTGGCTCTTCTTCTTCCTGTTGCTCTGCCGCCGGCCCTTCCTTGCCGGGGCGGTATCCTCACTGTCAGATTCTCCTGCTCCAGTGTTCTCTCCGGGGAGTTTCCTCCCTTCCTCTGCACGGACACACTTGTCGGCCAGGGCATATAGCTCGCTGACGTCTTTGATCTTGCACATCGCCATCTCCTCCCGCATCCTGCGGTTACGCACGTTCTGATGGAACGCGCTGATGACCGCGGCGGGGTGGACGTCTGGGATGTTGTAGTGTACACGGCTGAATCTCTGGATGAACTTGCGCAAGGGTTCCCCTTCCTTCTGGACGAGCAGATGAAGGTCGCTCGCTTGGCCATGGGGTTTGTGGCCGCCTGTAAAGGCGCCAACAAACTGATGGCACAAGTTTGTCCAGGAGGTTATGGAGTTATCCGGCAAGTGCATGAGCTAGGATCTGACATTGGATTTGAGTACCAGCGGGAAGTAGTTGGCAAGGATCTTGTCGTCTCGCCCTCCAGCAGCCTGCACCGCGATGGTGTAGATGCTGAGGAACTCCGACGGATGCGACTTGCCGTCGTACTTCTCTGGTACGTCTGGCTTGAAATTCTTCGTGCTGGGCCATTGGACTTGCCGCAGCTCACGGGTGAACGCAGGGCAGCCCACCGCGTACGGCAGGTCGCCTGGTTCCCCTGGTGCATGCATGTCGACAGAGGGCCCAACGCGGTGGTCTGATTGACGCCGCGCTTCTCTCCGACGCTTGATGCGAGTACGAGCGTCCTCTTGCTCTCGCTCGTGAAGAACTTGGCGTTGATCACGACGAGTTTGCGGATTCGACGACGCGGTGGAGTCGTTGTCGTGATGATTCCGGCGAGTCGGAGACCTTGGCCTCTGGGGCGGGGAGTGCACGGTGGTCGCACCCCCGCCGGTCCTGGCGCCATCGGTTCTCACCTGGCCGTCCCGCCGCGGCTGCGACGCGCTGTGATGCCGCGGGGTGTCGCCGTTGGCGAAACCGATGAGGCTCTGTATCGTGGCCCTCCAGTCGTCGAGCTTGTCCGCCGCTGGAGGGTAGTCTAGGAGCAGTTGAGCTCGCGCCAGAGCTTCTGCTGGAGTGGCGGGCAGTGGTGGCGAACGGCGCGTGGAGCGGGATGTGCTCGAACTTCTAACTATGTTAGAAGGAGCAACACCCGGACCAGGCAGCCGCGCCACGCTCGCGCCAGCACGTTGGTGTGAGTGCTGGCCTTGAGCGCCCTGGGATCCGCCGGCTCGATTTGGGTCCAGCGAGCGTATGGTACCGTGGGCGCCAAGACGCTGCTGGTCCCGTGCCTCCTGAGAGGGGCGCAGTGCATGTTCGGACGCCGTGGCGCCATGAGCTGGCTCGACGACGCTCGTCCCGCCGCCGGTGCCGTCCCCACCGCCCGTTTGCTCCAAGGGCGGCGGGTTCGACGCGGACGGACCGGCCACCTCCGGAGCCTTCTTCTTCGGTGGCATGTCGACGAAGATGATGGAGATCTAGCCCGTGCAGACGCCGTATCAGGTTCGCACAACTTCGACGCCCCCTACCTGGCGCGCCAAAGATGTCGGGGGGAATCGGCTTCCTCGAACACCTATGGGGACCGAGCCCCTTTCTTGGTTCGGCGGGGGGCGGAGGTCACACGAAGAGCGGATCGAGGCGATGCACACAAGAGATTTTTACCCAGCTTCGGGCCGCAAGGATGCGTAAAACCCTACTGCTGCTTTGTGGATTGTATTGTGTTCTTGCTCGGGAGCGTGTGGTGCTACAGTACACGCGAGCTGCTGGCGAGAGAGAGCGTGGCGATGGCTCTCCTTCCTTTTTTCTCCTACGTGCGGATGGGGCCTCCTTTTACATGCTCAAGGGGTTACCCACAGGTGGCAGCGCAGGTGGGGGCAAAAATGGGAGAATGCTGTAGTGGGTACAGCTGCCTGCACAGTGGCTGTACAGTGCTATCATACCTAACTCTGACGGCAGGGGACAAGGGCATTAAATGCCCGTCCGCATCGCCCAGACGGTGCAGGGAAGTGGACCGTCAGGAGCGCCACCGTTTGCCACGATGGCTACTCTGTCAGCGTTGCTTTGCCACCGCATGCCCCTGCCTGCGCAGCCTCTCGCCACGTACGCCTGGAATGGCCCCAGAGCGACGTGTGGGTGGATGAGCTGGAGCGCAGGCGCGGGGTGGTGACTTGCCGCGGCAAGCGCCTTGCCGCGGCTGATGTCTTGTCGCGCCCGGGAGCTTGTGGCTCACCGGTCCTTGCCGGGACGCGGAGCGCGTCGCAGCAAGTATCTTGTCATGCCTCGGTCGGCCTTCCTGGCAAGCTCCTCCTGCCGGGGTCTTGTGCTTCGAGCGGTCGTCCCGGCAAGCTCCTCTTGCCGGGGCCTGGCTCTCTTCGGGTGGCCTTCCCGGCAGGCTCCTCCTGCCGGGGCCTTGGCTCAGATACTTTGTTCTTGGATGGCCCAAAAAGGGACCATGGAGAGTCTTGGCGATCGCCTGGCAAGCCTTGCCGCGGGGTGCTACGACTGCCCATGCACAAGTTCGGGGTATTAAGGTACCCCTACTTTAGTACACCGACACAACACCTACAGCATAATCACTAGCATCACACATAATTTCAAAGGGTAAATTCCAATCAGGTGGCTGAAAAATAGGTGCAGAGATCAATGCTTTCTTAAGTATTTCAAATGCTTCTACACAATGATCATCAAAGAAAAATGGTACATCTTTTTGTAATAAATTAGTTAGAGGCCGAGAAATTTTTGAGAAGTCCTTAATGAACCTCCTATAAAACCCGGCATGACCGAGGAAACTTTTTATACCTTTGATGCCCTTGGGACATGGCATCTTTTCAATAGCATCTACCTTGGCTTTATCGACTTCAATACCTCTTTCAGAAACTTTATGCCCCAAGACAATACCTTCATTAACCATAAAGTGGCACTTTTCCCAATTCAAGACAAGATTAGTTTCTTCACAACTCTGCAAAACTCAATCAAGGTTGCTCAAGCAATCATCCAAAGAGGATCCATAAACAGAGAAATCGTCCATGAAAACCTCACAAATCTTTTCACAAAAGTCAGAGAATATAGCCATCATGCATCTTTGAAAGGCAGCAGGTGCATTACATAAACCAAAAGGCATACTGAAGGAAATATGCCCTAGAGGCAATAATAAAGTTATTATTTATTTCCTTATATCATGATAAATGTTTATTATTCATGCTAGAATTGTATTAACCGGAAACATAATACATGTGTGAATACATAGACAAACAGAGTGTCACTAGTATGCCTCTACTTGACTAGCTCGTTAATCAAAGATGGTTATGTTTCCTAACCATGAACAAAGAGTTGTTATTTGATTAACGGGATCACATCATTAGTTGAATGATCTGATTGACATGACCCATTCCATTAGCTTAGCACCCGATCGTTTAGTATGTTGCTATTGCTTTTATCCATGACTTATACATGTTCCTTTGACTATGAGATTATGAAACTCCCGTTTACCGTAGGAACACTTTGTGTGCTACCAAACGTCACAACGTAACTGGGTGATTATAAAGGTGCTCTACAGGTGTCTCCGAAAGTATTTGTTGGGTTGGCGTATTTCGAGATTAGGATTTGTCACTCCGAATGTCGGAGAGGTATCTCAGGGCCTTCTTGGTAATGCACATCACATAAGCCTTGCAAGCATTGCAACCAATGAGTTTGTTGCGAGATGATGTATTATGGAACGAGTAAAGAGACTTGCCAGTAACGAGATTGAACTAGGTATTGGATACCGACGATCGAATCTCGGGCAAGTAACATACCGATGACAAAGGGAACGACGTATGTTGTTATGCGGTCTGACCGATAAAGATCTTCGTAGAATATGTAGGAGCCAATATGGGAATCCAGGTCCCGCTATTGGTTATTGACCGGAGACGTGTCTCGGTCATGTCTACATTGTTCTCGAACCGTAGGGTCCGCACGCTTAAGGTTACGATGACAGTTATTATGAGTTTTGATGTACCGAAGGAGTTCGGAGTCCCGGATGGGATCGGGGACATGACGAGGAGCCTCGAAATGGTCGAGACGTAAAGATCGATATATTGGACGACTATATTCGAACTTCGGAAAGGTTCTGAGTGATTCGGGTATTTTCGGGAGTACCGGAGAGTTACGGGAATTCGTAATGGGCCTCATTGGGCCATACGGGAAAAGGAGAGAAAGGGCCAAAAGGTGGCCGCACCCCTCCCCTTGCTCTAGTCCGAATTGGACTAGGGAAGGGGGGCGCCCCCTTCCTTCCTTCTCCTTCTCTCTTCCCTTTCCTTCTCTCATACTTCCCCTACATGGAAGGATTCCTAGTTGGACTAGGAAAAGGGGAATCCTACTCCCAGTGGGAGTAGGACTCCCCTTGGCGCGCCAAACCTAGGGCCGGCCTCCTCCCTCCCTTGCTCCTTTATATACGGGGGCAGGGGGCACCCCATAGAGACACAAGTTGATCCTTGAGATCGTTCTCTAGCCGTGTGCGGTGCCCCCCTCCACCATATTCCACCTCGGTCATATTGTAGCGGTGCTTAGGCGAAGCCCTGTGACAGTAGAACATCAAGATCGTCACCACGCCGTCGTGCTGACGGAACTCTTCCCCGAAGCTTTGCTGGATCGGAGCCCGGGGAACGTCATCGAGCTGAACGTGTGCCAAGAACTCGGAGGTGCCGGAGTAACGGTGCTTGGATCGGTCGGATCGTGAAGACGTACGACTACATCAACCGCGTTGATATAACGCTTCCGCTTTCGGTCTACGAGGGTACATAGATAACACTCTCCCCTCTCGTTGCTATGCATCACCATGATCTTGTGTGTGCGTAGGAAAATTTTGAAATTACTACGTTCCCCAACACATACGTCTATAAGAAAAAGTACCAAAAGGGCAAGTAAAAGTAGTCTTTGATTGATCATTGGCTGACACAGGTATTTGAGAGAAACCAGAATAACCATCTAGAAAGCAAAAATGTATATGTTTGGATAATCTTTCTAGCATTTGATCGATAAAAGATAAGGGGTAATGATCTTTTTTAGTAGCCTTATTTAATTTGCGGAAATCAATTACCATCCTATAACCTGTAATAATTCTTTGCGGAATCAATTCATCTTTATCATTAGGAACGACAGTAATACCTCCCTTCTTAGGGACACAATGGACAGGACTTACCCACTGACTATCAGCAATGGGATAAATTATACCTGCCTCAAGGAGCTTTAGTATTTCTTTTCTTACCACTTCCTTCATCTTAGGATTCAGCCGTCGTTGATGATCACAAACTGGTTTGGCATCTTCCTCCAAATTTATTTTATGTTGACATAGAGTGGGACTAATGCCCTTAAGATCATCAAGAGTATACCCAATAGCAGCACAGTGCTTCTTCAGAGTTTTCCATAATCTCTCTTCTTCATGCTCTAACAGTAGTACCAACATCCTTTTCGCAGTCTATCTTAGCACTAACAGTGTTCAAGAAGGGTCTACCAAATATAATGGGACAAAAGCTGTCTTGTGGGGAACCAAGAACAAGAAAATCGGCAGGATATTTAGTTTTCTCACACAAGACTTCAACATCTCTAACAATTCCCATTGGTGAAATAGCATCTCTATTGGAAAGTTTAATTGTGACATCAATATCTTCTATCTCAGCAGGTGCAATATCATCTATAACTTGTTTGTATAAGTTAAAAGGTATTGCACTGGCACTAGCACCCATATCACATAAGCCATGATAACAATGATCTCCTATTTTAACAGAAATAACAGACACGTCTACCACAGGTCTATGTTTATCTTTAGCACAAGGTTTGTCAATTCTAGCAGTTTCATCACAGAAGTAAATAACATGCCAATCAATATTATCAGACAAGAGATCTTTAACAATAGCAATATTAGGTTCAACTTTAATTTGCTCAGGATGTGTATAAATTCTAATATTGCTTTTACGAACCACAGTTGAAGCTTTAGCATGATCCTTTATCCTAACAGGGAAAGGTGGTTTCTCAACATAAGAAGTAGGAACAATATAGGATCACTATAAGTGATAGTCTTTTCTTCAACTTTAATAGGTGCAGCTACTTTTACTTCTATGGGAGGATGACATTTAAACCACTTCTCCTTAGGGAGATCAACATAAGTAGCAAAAGATTCACAGAAAGAAGCTACTATCTCAGAGTCAAGTCCATATTTAGTGCTAAACTTACGGAAGACATCGGTATCCATAAAAGATTTAACACAATCAAACTTAGGTGTCATACCTGACTCCTTACCTTCATCGAGATCCCAATCTTCAGAGTTGCATTTAATTCTTTCCAATAAATCCCATTTGAATTCAATAGTCTTCATCATAAAAGAGCCAGCACAAGAAGTATTGAGCATGGTGCGATTCTTATCAGAAAGCCGAGCATAAAAACTTTGAATAATTATTTCTCTTGGGAGCTCATGATTGGGGCATGAATATAACATTGATTTAAGCCTCCCCCAAGCTTGAGCGATGCTTTCTCCTTCGCGAGGCCAAAAATTATATATATAATTGTGATCACGATGAACAAGATGCATAGGATAAAACTTCTGATGAAATTCCAATTTCAATCGTTTATAGTCCCATGACCCCGTATCATCACATAGCCAATACCATGTCGATGCATCTCCCTTCAAAGATAAAGGGAATACCTTCTTCTTAATAAAATCACCGGGCACACCTGCAAGCTTAAATAATTCACAAACTTCATCCACATAAGTTAGCTAGCAGTTCTCACCAGGATGCTTTGTTCCATCTCCTGTAAAAGGATTAGCTAGCAGTTTTTCTAACATACCCGAAGGAATTTCAAAATAAACATTTTCATCTTCAGTAGGTTCAGTAGGTTGAGGAGCAGCTCTTTGCTCTACTGGTCGGGGTGAAGATACCCCGAACAAGCCCCTCAGAGGATTACTTTCCATAGTAACAAGTGACAGTAAATTTCAGCACACTATATAAATTTTTCCTTACCAAATTCCACCTACCAAAGGCGCTTCACTCCCCGGCAACGGTGCCAGAAAAGAGTCTTGATGGCCCACAAGTATAGGGGATCTATCATAGTCCTTTCGATAAGTAAGAGTGTCGAACCCAACGAGGAGCAGAAGGAAATGATAAGCGGTTTTCAGCAAGGTATTTTATGCAAGAACTGAAATAATAGGTAACAGATAGTTTTGTGATAAGATAATTGGTAACGAGCAACAAGTAACAAAAGTAAATAAAGTGCAGCAAGGTGGCCCAATCCTTTTTGTAGCAAAGGACAAGCCTGAACAAACTCTTGTATAGAGAAAAGCGCTCCCGAGGACACATGGGAATTATCGTCAAGCTAGTTTTCATCACGTTCATATGATTTGCGTTCGGTACTTTGATAATTTGATATGTGGGTGGACCGGTGCTTGGGTGCTGTTCTTACTTGAACAAGCATCCCACTTATGATTAACCTATATTGCAAGCATCCACAACTACAACAAAAGTATTAAGGTAAACCTAACCATAGCATGAAACATATGGATCCAAATCAGCCCCTTACGAAGCAACACCTGAAATAGGGTTTAAGCTTCTGTCACTCTAGCAACCCATCATCTAGTTATTACTTCCCAATGCCTTCCTCTAGGCCCAAATAATGGTGAAGTTTCATGTAGTCGATGTTCACATAACACCACTAGAGGATAGACAACATACATCTCATCAAAATATCGAACGAATACCTAATTCACATGACTACTAATAGCAAGACTTCTCCCATGCCCTCAGGAAATAACGTAACTACTCAGAAAGCATATTCATGTTCATAATCAGAGGAGTATTAATATGTATAAAGGATCTGAACATATGATCTTCCACCAAATAAACCAACTAGCATCAACTACAAGGAGTAATCAACACTACTAGCAACCTACAGGTACCAATCCCGGACTTGGAGACAAGAATTGGATACAAGATATGAACTAGGGTTTTGAGAGGAGATGGTGCTGGTGAAGATGTTGATGGAGATTGCCCTCTCCCGATGAGAGGAGCGTTGGTGATGACGATTGCGGTGATTTCCCCCTCCCGGAGGGAAGTGTCCCCGGCAGAACAGCTCTGCCGGAGCCCTAGATTGGTTCCGCCAAGGTTCCGCCTCGTGGCGGCCGAGTCTCGTCCCGAAAGGTTGCTTATGATTTTTCTTCGGACGAAAGACTTCATATAGCAGAAGATGGCCATCGGAGGACCAACAGGGGGCCCATGAGGCAGGGGGGCGCGCCCAGGGGGTAGGGCGCCCCCCCCACCCTCGTGGACAGGTAGAGCCCCCAGATGTATTTCTTTCACTCAGTATTTTTTATTATTTCCAAAAATAACTTTCGTGGAGTTTCAGGGCTTTTGGAGTTGTGCAGAATAGGTCTCTAATATTTGCTCCTTTTCCAGCCTAGAATTCCAGCTGCCGGCATTCTCCCTCCTTATGTAAACCTTGTAAAATAAGAGAGAATAGGCATAAGTATTGTGACATAATGTGTAATAACAGCCCATAATGCAATAAATATCGATATAAAAGCATGATGCAAAATGGATGTATCACTCTTCCTCCGGCGACAGCTCCATCAGTGGCGGCTACGACTAGCCGCCGCGCCGCCGCGCCCGTTTTGAAGGCGGCAGTGGGTTGTCTCGTTGCCGCACCTCCGTGAAGCGTGAGGAAGGATCCGGCTAGGCTCGGGGTAGCGCTAGGGGCCTGTCTTCGCGGATTGCTGCAATGCTACTTTTGTTTTACTCTTTTCCTGCATCGAGAATGAAACCAGTATGTGCCCAGGGGGCGTGTTCGAACTATGGTTCCTCGGTTATAAAAGTATGCGTGTTGTTCCCGTGCAGTATCGTTATTTTGTGCAAAGATAACTTAACCTGGTATACTCAGGACACCCTCTTCCTTGCGAGGCGTTTATTTCCTTGCATCCTTCTTGCCTTGGTGGCCTGCATTCGCTCAGGAACTGCGAAAAACTCGTTAGGAAGTGCGTTAAAAGATTGTCCATTCATCCTGGCCCTGATCTGGCGCTTTGTATCGCGGTACCCGAGGGGCACGGACTAGGACAGGTGCGCCAGCTTTTGGGCTTGAACGAGGGTGGCTTGCGAGAAGGTAGAAAGGAGAAAAATGCTCACGAGGGCGCCTGCCTAGCCCCCTCGTGAGGCATGCGAGAGAGAGAGAACACGGGAAAATTCAAGACGGAAAATTGCAGTGAGAGGCGAGGGAACCAAATCAGCAAGGAACGCCAAAGGCAAACTTTGATTAAGGGAAAGCGAGCTAACTACGGAAAGCAAATGAGAAGCCACGTCCGGCACCTAATCTAGTCTTCAAGTCTTCTCACCAGCGCGGAGCTAAGTGCTGCCACTAGGCATTGGCGGGAGCCCCAGGGCCTGAGGCCGGCGCTCCTGAGACTCCGTGGCGTGTACATCCCCAACTCATTATTACGTGAGAGTGTCACGGGCGGTGATTCTTCACAAGCACCGGGCCTTCTTCACAGGCTTTGGGCCTTTCTTCTCAGGCTCTGGGCCTTGCTTCTCAGGCTCTGGGCCCTGCTTCTCAGGCTTTGGGCCTTGCTTCTCAGGCTCTAGGCCTTGCTTCATGGATAGAACTTCCGGAGGTGCTGGATGTTCCAGGCGTTCTGGACGAGTATCCCGTCCCGCGTCTCCAAGCGCGCTGCACCGGCCTAGAGACATGGACGACCCTGAACGGGCCCTCCCACATGGGCGAAAGCTTGTGCAGCCCTTCTCTGGAAAGGACCCGCCTCAGGACAAGGTCGCCCACCTCGAGCGTCCTGGAGCGGATGTTGCGGCAGTGGTATCGCTGTAGCACTTGTTGGTACCTTGCCGCCCTCAATGCAGCTTCGCGATGATGTTCCTCCCCCAACACGAGATCCATCCCCCGCATGGCGTCCTGCTGCGTTTCATCGAATGCCAGGACCTGTGCGGAGAGATGCTTGACCTCATGAGGAAGGACTGCTTCAGCTCCGTAGACGAGTAAAAATCGAGTCTCGCCCGTTGGCTTGGTGGCGGTGGTGCGGATGGACCACAACACGGACTGAAGCTCGTCGTGCCAGCCCCTGCCGCATGCCTCTAGCTTCTTCTTGAAGGTCCTGGTCTTGAGGCCCCTCAGGACCTCCGAGTTGGCGCGTTCGACCTGACCATTACTCCTGGGGTGCGCCACCGAAGCATAGCAGATCTGCGTTCCGAGGTTAGCATAGTAGGTTTTGAAGAGGTTACTAGTAAATTGCGAGCCATTATCTGTGATGATACGATTGGGGACCCCGAAGCGGCTCACGAGGCCCTTCATGAACTTGACAGCAGAGCCGGCTGGGATGGTGCGCACGACTTCCACTTCCGCCCAATTGGTGAACTTGTCGATGGCGACGTAGAGATAGCGGTAGCCCCCTGGCGCCCGGGGGAACGGGCCTAGGATGTCTAGCCCCCAGACCGCGAACGGCCATGTGAGCGGGATGGTTTGGAGGCCCTGAGCAGGCTGATGGATTTGCTTGGCGTGGAATTGGCAAGCTTCACAGGACGTCACCAGCTCGGCAGCGTCGTTGAGTGCTGTAGGCCAATAGAACCCACTGCAGAACACCTTGCCGACAAGGGTCTGTGACGACGAGTGGTGTCCGCAGTTACCACCGTGTATGTCAATCAGCAACTCCCTTCCTTGATCCCTGGAGATGCAGCGCAGCGTGACATCATTCGGTCGTTTCCTGTATAACTCGCCGTCTTGGATATAGTATGTCGTGGCTTGCCGGGCCATGCGCTCCGCGTCCTCCTCCTTCTCTGGCAGCGTCCCGTGCATCAGGTACTCTTTGAATTCCTTGGTCCAGCACTCCCCCTGGGGTTCGAGCGCCAAGAGCAGCCGAGCTCCTGAGGTCGGGCCACAGGCTGGGGCTCCCGTAGCCGGGGGCTGTGGGAGCTCCTCCCGAGGCTGAGTCGTGCTTGAAAGAGGTGGCATAGCTGATGGCTTGAAGAGTCGTTCCTCAAAGACACCGGGCTCTTGCGGTTGCCTCTTGGATGCTCTCCTGGCAATGTCGTCGGCTTCCTTGTTGGTGCCCCGGGGCACGTGCTGCAGCTCTAGGCCCGAGAACTACTTCTCCATCTTGCGCACCTCTGCGAGGTAGGCCTCCATATGCTTGTCCTTTGGCTCGTACACCTTGTTGGAGAAGTTGACGAGAAGCTGCGAGTCGCCTTTGACGGTGGGGCGCTTCACCCCTAGAGCCGCCGCAGCCTTCAGGCCAGCTATGAGGCCTTCGTATTCTGCGACGTTGTTGGAGACCTTCTCGCCATGCTAAAAACAGAGTTGCACGGCGTAGTAGAGCTTGTCCTGAGTGGGCGAGATGAGCACTACTCCAGCCCCCGCACCCTGGTGCGCGAAGGCGCCATCAAAATACATGACCCGGCCGTCTGGTGCCTTGATTCCTGGGGAGGTGGACCGGTCTTCTCCTTCTTCAAGAGCTGGGGCATCTTTCCATTCTGCCACAAAATCGGTGAGTGCGGCTCCCTTGATGACCCTGGTAGTGCTGAACTCCAACTGGAATGCTTGCAACTCCATGTTCCACTCAGCGACTGTTGGGGATATTACTACTGGGTGTAAACCGGCCTATCTGGGCCGGATCAACTCCATCAGTAGTTCAAGAGTATTAAAGCCCAAGAAGGCAGATGAGGCCTGGGGCCCATAGTCGGTTTAAGACTTGTAGCCGTAAACCGGCATGTGTATATAAACTTGTATTATAAGTTAGGGATAAGAAGAGACCAGCCCGGATACGAATATGAACCGGTGTTGGGACTCTGTGAACCGATGGGCGTCACCCGTGTATATAAGGGGACGACCCGGCAGCGGTTTAAGGACAGACAACAACTCGAGACTTAGGCGAAGCTTGTTTGCTCCCTAAGCCCTCGAAACCCCATCAATTCCATCACAACTAGACGTAGGCTTTTACCTTCATCGAAGGGGCCGAACTAGTATAAACTCTCTTGCGTCCCTCTGTCCCCTTTAACCCCTTCAAGATAACCCGTCGCGATGGCTCCACGACTAAGTCCTAACACTAGGACATCTGCTATGACAAAACCACGACAGTTGGCGCCCACCATGGGGCTATCGCGCGATGGTTTCAAGTTCTTGGAGGGCCGCTTCGAAGGACTCGAGGGCTATGCTGTGGGCCAGATGACTAAGAGTCGTCACGGCAAGCTCTACATCGACGATGCAGGCTGGGGCCCCGAGGCCGGCTCAATTGAGTACGGGTACCGGGTCCCCTTTGGTGGCATACATGTTTTCATCGGCAAGATCGGTGAACCAGGCCCTGAGCCGGACATCTGCACCGACCTTGTCGAAACGGCTCAGCGTGCGCGATCTGCCCAGGTTAAACCGGCCGTGAAGCATGCCTTCGTGCGAGTCATCCATGGAGGAGGTTATGAGGATGGATCGGAATCTGGTGGCGAGACCGTTGTATACTCTGGTGACGAGTCATCAACTGGAGAAACCGAATCTCTGTATCAACCACAAGATGGCCGGATTGGGGGCTATTCCGATGGCGACAGTATTCCGGACCCCTCTGATCTACCCAATGGGGTTGGAATATTCATGGCCGGTACACAAGCAGTGCTTCATTCTTCGACCGCTGCGGCAATGACCTCCGGTTCAATAGCGGTGACAGCTGCCAGGGCAGGAGGCTCTGTGCGCCCGCCGACTCAAGTTTTATCAGATCTGTTTGATGCATTGGCTGCGCTTCTGGCAGAGGCTAACCCGGCGGATTAGGACGTCCACAATGCGGAGATTGCAACGGTGACGGAACAGATCACTCAGGCCAAGGCGGACCTAGCAGCCGAAAATACCAGGATGACTGCAGAGCGGGCTGCCTTAGATCACAAGCCTACAGGCTCATGTTGGACCAGAACGCGTCGCATGAAGTCATGAAGAGGAAGTACCGATCCCGTTTGCCTTCAGTGTTCGAGGCCAGAGACCTCTTCAACACCCCAGGAGCGGGAACCGGTAACCCGCTAGGGGTAAACCGGGCGGAAGCCCCCGGGACAGGCGCGCCGGTTCAGCCTCGTTCGACGGATCTGCCTCATCATAGCACTGTTGTACCCCAGGCTGTTCCAACACCTCCGGGTGACGACTCCAGCCCGATGGACAACCTTGTTGCAGCTGCTGCACAGCTGGAGGCCATTCTGATTGAAGGTGATTCACCGCAGGCAGTAGAGACGCGTCGGGTCAAAGAGCTTCTTAGGACAGCTTTGGTCCAACAGGAAGCATACTCGTACAGCCGCCATCGGATCCACTCCACCCCTCGTCCAAGCCGGAGCTATAGCAGACGTATGGATGAACCGGCCGTATCGAGCAATGCATGACGTGGAGCGCCCCGCGGTGACAACCTAGCGGTCGGTGCTGATAATGCTCAGGAAGTGGTGGACCGGGCCCGAGCGCGCAGGGAGGCCGAGTTAGCAGCGCAGTATCAGGCTCGTCAGCTCACGCCGGTTCGTCCAACCATCTCGGTCGAACCAGGGATTACTTCTAGTGCTTTGGGGGTACCTTGCCTTGTCCTCGCTTTACGCAATGTGCGCCTGCCCAAGGATTTCCAAGGGCCCGCGCAAGGCACGAAATTACACGGCGGATCAACCCCCAGAGACTTGGGTGGAGAGCTACGAGATGTCCATGGAGATCCTTGATGTGGATGATGCGGCATGTGCGAAGTACTTCACCATGATGCTCGAAGGTGAAGGAAATATGCCGTAGAGGCAATAATAAAGTTATTATTTATTTCCTTATATCATGATAAATGTTTATTATTCATGCTAGAATTGTATTAGCCGGAAACATAATACATGTGTGAATACATAAACAAACAGAGTGTCACTAGTATGCCTCTACTTGACTAGCTCATTAATCAAAGATGGTTATGTTTCCTAACCATAGACAAAGAATTGTTATTTGATTAATGAGATCACATCATTAGGTGAATGATCTGATTGACTTGACCCATTCCGTTAGCTTAGCACTTGATTGTTTAGTTTGTTGCTATAGCTTTCTTCATGACTTATACATGTTCCTATGACTATGAGATTATGCAACTCCCGTTTACCGGAGGAACACTTTGTGTGCTACCAAACGTCACAACATAACTGGGTGATTATAAAGGTGCTCTACAGGTGTCTCCGAAGGTACTTGTTGGGTTGGCGTATTTCGAGATTAGGATTTATCACTCCGAGTGTCGGAGAGGTATCTCTGGGCCCTCTCGGTAATGCACATCACTTAAGCCTTGCAAGCATTGTGGCTAATGAGTTAGTTGCGGGATGATGCATTACGGAACGAGTAAAGAGACTTGCCGATGACGAGATTGACCTAGGTATTGGATATCGACGATCGAATCTCGGGCAAGTAACATACCGATGACAAAGGGAACAAACATATGTTGTTATGCGGTATGACCGATAAAGATCTTCGTAGAATATGTGGGAGCCAATATGAGCATCTAGGTTCCGCTATTGGTTATGGACCGAGAATGGTTCTAGGTCATGTCTACATAGTTCTCGAACCCGTAGGGTCCGCACGCTTAACGTTACGATGACAGTTTTATTATGAGTTTATGTTTTGATGTACCGAAGGTTGTTCGGAGTCCCGGATGTGATCATGGACATGACGAGGAGTCTCGAAATGGTCGATACATAAAGATCGATATATTGGAAGCCTATATTTGGACGTCGGAATCATTCTGGGTGAAATCAGGATTTTAGCAGAGTACCGGGGGGTTACCGGAATCCCCCGGGGGTTATTGGGCCAACATGGGCCTTAAGGGAGAAGAGGAGGGCCGACCAGGGCAGGCCGCGCGCCCCTCCCCCCTAGTCTGAATAGGACAAGGAAGGGGGGGGCGGCGCCCCCCTTTCCTCTTCTCCTTCCCCCTTTCCTTCTCCAACAAGGCAAGAGGGGGGGAGTCCTACTCCCGGTGGGAGTAGGACTCCTCCAGGCGCACCCATAGAGGGCCGGCCGCACCTCCCCCTCCCTCTTTTATATACGGGGGCAGGGGGCACCCTAGGACACACAAGTTGATCCTCGTGATCGTTCCTTAGCCATGTGCGGTGCCCCCCTCCACGATATTACACCTCGGTCATATTGTAGTGGTGCTTAGACCAAGCCCTGCGACAGTTGAACATCAAGATCGTCACCACGCCGTCATGCTGACGGAACTCCCCCCGAAGCTTTGCTGGATCGGAGCCCGGGGTGCGTCATCGAGCTGAACGTGTGCATAACTCGGAGGTGATGTCTGTTCGGTGCTTGGATCGGTCGGATCGGGAAGACGTACGACTACTTCCTCTATGTTGTGTCAACGCTTCCGCTTTGGTCTACGAGGGTACGTAGACAACACTCTCCCTTCTCGTTGCTATGCATCACCATGATCTTGCGTGTGCGTAGGAATTTTTTTTGAAATTACTATGTTCCCCAACAGTGGCATCCAAGCCTAGGTTTTATGGTTTGATGTTATATGCACGAGTATAACACAAGTGAGTTGTGGGCGATATAAGTCATACTGCTGACCAGCATGTCATACTTTGGTTCGGCGGTATTGTTAGATGAAGCGGCCCGGACCGACATTACGCATACGCTTACGCGAGACTGGTTCTACCGCCGTGCTTGGTGTTGGAAATATGACCTAGAGGCAATAATAAATTGGTTATTATTATATTTCCCTGTTCATGATAATCGTTTATTATCCATGCTATAATTGTATTGATAGGAAACTCAGATACATGTGTGGATACATAGACAACACCATGTCCCTAGTAAGCCTCTAGTTGACTAGCTCGTTGATCAATAGATGGTTACGGTTTCCTGACCATGGACATTGGATGTCGTTGATAATGGGATCACATCATTAGGAGAATGATGTGATGGACAAGACCCAATCCTAAGCCTAGCACAAAGATCGTGTAGTTCGTATGCTAAAGCTTTTCTAATGTCAAGTATCATTTCCTTAGACCATGAGATTGTGCAACTCCCGGATACCGTAGGAATGCTTTGGGTGTGCCAAACGTCACAACGTAACTGGGTGGCTATAAAGGTACACTACAGGCATCTCCGAAAGTGTCTGTTGGGTTGGCATGAATCGAGACTGGGATTTGTCACTCCGTGTGGCGGAGAGGTATCTCTGGGCCCACTCGATAGGACATCATCATAATGTGCACAATGTGATCAAGGAGTTCATCACGGGATGATGTGTTATGGAACGAGTAAAGAGACTTGCCGGTAACGAGATTGAACAAGGTATCGGAATACCGTCGATCGAATCTCGGGCAAGTGCAATACCGCTAGACAAAGGGAATTGAATACGGGATTGATAGAATCCTCGACATCGTGGTTCATCCAATGAAATCATCGTGGAGCATGTGGGAACCGACATGGGTATCCAGATCCCGCTGTTGGTTATTGACTGGAGAACGTCTCGGTCATGTCTGCATGGTTCCCGAACCCGTAGGGTCTACACACTTAAGGTTCGGTGACGCTAGGGTTATAAAGGAAGTTTGTATGTGCTTACCGAATGTTGTTCGGAGTCCCGGATGAGATCCCGGACGTCACGAGGAGTTCCAGAATGGTCCGGAGGTAAAGATTGATATATTGGACGAAGGGTTTTGGAGTCCGGGAGTGTTCTGGAGGTACCGGGTGATGACCAGCATGACCGAAAGGTGTTTCGGGAGCCCCGGCAAGTGCTGGGGGGCTTCATGGGCCAAGGGAAGGGGGCAAACCAGCCCACTAAGGGGCTGTGCGCCCCCCTCACCTATTCCCACATGACCAGGGGGTTTGGGGCGCCCCTTCTAGGGTTCCCACCTCCTGGCTTGGGGGCCAAGTCACCCAAGGGGGAGATCCCATCTACTCTGGCCGTCGCCCCTCTAGGGGAAACCCTAGGGAGCCTCCCCTCCCCCTTGCCCCTATATATTGGAGGTTTTGGGGCTGCCCAAGACACGAGTTCGGACCTCTCGATGGCGTAGCCCTGCATCCCTACCTTCTCCTCTCCCGCGGTGCTTGGCGAAGCCCTGCAGGATTGCCACGCTCCTCCACCACCACCACGCCGTTGTGCTGCTGCTGGACGGAGTCTTCCTCAACCTCTCCCTCTCTCCTTGCTGGATCAAGGCATGGGAGACGTCACCGGGCTGTACGTGTGTTGAACACGGAGGTGCCGTCCGTTCGGCACTTGGTCATCGGTGATTTGGATCACGGCGAGTACGACTCCATCAACCCCGTTCACATGAACGCTTCCGCTTAGCGATCTACAAGGGTATGTAGATGCACTCTCTTTCCCCTCGTTGCTGGTTTCTCCATAGATAGATCTTGGTGACACGTAGGAAAATTTTGAATTTCTGCTACGTTCCCCAACACTTTGCACACAGGTGGCTAGGGGGTGTCAGTTTCTCCAACTTTAGTTGAACCGAGTGTGGCTATGCCCGGTCCTTGTGAAGGTTAAAACAGCACCAACTTGACAAACTATCGTTGTGGTTTGATGCGTAGGTAAGATTGGTTCTTGCTAAGCCCGTAGCAGCCACGTAAAACATGCAACAACAAAGTAGAGGACGTCTAACTTGTTTTTGCAGGGCATGTTGTGATGTGATATGGTCAAGACATGATGCTAAATTTTATTGAATGAGATGATCATGTTTTGTAACAGAGTTATAGGCAACTGGCAGGAGCCATATGGTTGTCGTTTTATTGTATGCAATACAATCACCCTGTAATGCTTTACTTTATCACTAAGCGGTAGCGATAGTCGTAGAAGCATAAGGTTGGCGAGACGACAACGATGCTACGATGGAGATCAAGGTGTCGCGCCGGTGACGATGGTGATCATGACGGTGCTTCGGAGATGGAGATCACAAGCACAAGATGATGGCCATATCATATCACTTATATTGATTGCATGTGATGTTTATCTTTTATGCATCTTATCTTGCTTTGATTGACGGTAGCATTATAAGATGATCCCTCACTAAATTATCATAGTAAAAGTGTTCTCCCTTAGTATGCACCGTTGCGAAAGTTCTTCGTGCTGAGACACCACGTGATGATCGGGTGTGATAGGCTCTACGTTCAAATACAACAAGTGCAAAACAGTTGCACACGCGGAATACTCAAGTTTAACTTGACGACCCTAGCATATAACAGATATGGCCTCGGAACACAGAGACCGAAAGGTCGAGCGTGAATCATATAGTAGATATGATCAACATAGTGATGTTCACCATTGAAACTACTCCATCTCACGTGATGATCGGACATGGTTTAGTTGATATGGATCACGTGATCACTTAGAGGATTAGAGGGATGTCTATCTAAGTGGGAGTTCTTAAGTAATATGATTAATTGAACTTAAATTTATCATGAACTTAGTACCTGATAGTATCTTGCTTGTCTATGTTGATTGTAGATAGATGGCCTGTGTTGTTGTTCCGTTGAATTTTAATGCGTTCCTTGAGAAAGCAAAGTTGAAAGATGATGGTAGCAATTACGCGGACTAGGTCCGTAACTTGAGGATTATCCTCATTGCTGCACAGAAAAGTTACGTCCTGGAAGCACCGCTGGGTGCCAGGCCTGCTGCTGATGCAACTGACGTCGTTAAGAACGTCTGGCAGAGCAAAGCTGATGACTACTCGATAGTTCAATGTGCCATGCTTTACGGCTTAGAACCGGGACTTCAACGACGTTTTGAACATCATGGAGCATATGAGATGTTCCAGGAGTTGAAGTTAATATTCCAAAAGATTGCCCGGATTGAGAGATATGAAGTCTCGAATAAGTTCTATAGCTGCAAGATGGAGGAGAATAGTTCTGTCAGTGAGCATATACTCAAGATGTCTGGGTATTGTAATCACTTGATTCAACTGGGAGTTACTCTTCCGGATGATAGCGTCATTGACAGAATTCTCCAATCACTTACACCTAGCTACAAGAGCTTTGTGATGAACTATAATATGCAAGGGATGGATAAGACAATTCCCGAGCTCTTCGCCATGCTAAAGGCTGCGGAGGTAGAAATCAAGAAGGAGCATCAAGTGTTGATGGTCAACAAGACCACTAGTTTCAAGAAAAGGGGCAATGGGAAAAGAAAGGGGAACTTCAAAAAGAACGGCAAGCAACTTGCTGCTCAGGAGAAGAAACCCAAGTCTGGACCGAAGCCTGAAACTTAGTGCTTCTACTGCAAGCAGACTGGACACTGGAAGCGGAACTGCCCCAAGTATTTGGCGGATAAGAAGGATGGAAAGGTGAACAAAGGTATATGTGATATACATGTTATTGATGTGTACCTTACTAATGCTCGCAGTAGCACCTGGGTATTTGATACTGGTTCTGTTGCTAATATTTGCAACTCGAAATGGGGGCTACAGATTAAGCGAAGATTGGCTAAGGATGAGGTGACGATGCGTGTGGGAAATGGTTCCAAAGTCGATGTGATCGCGGTCGGCACGCTACCTCTACATCTACCTTCGGGATTAGTATTAGACCTAAATAATTGTTATTTGGTGCCAGCGTTGAGCATGAACATTATATCTGGATCTTGTTTGATGCGAGACGGTTATTCATTTAAATCAGAGAATAATGGTTGTTCTATTTATATGAGTAATATCTTTTATGGTCATGCACCCTTGAAGAATGGTTTATTCTTGATGAATCTCGATAGTAGTGATACACATATTCATAGTATTGAAACCAAAAGATGCAGAGTTGATAATGATAGTGCAACTTATTTGTGGCACTGCCGTTTAGGTCATATCGGTGTAAGCGCATGAAGAAACTCCATACTGATGGACTTTTGGAACCTCTTGATTATGAATCACTTGGTACTTGCGAACCGTGTCTCATGGGCAAGATGACTGAAACACCATTCTCCGGTACTATGGAGAGAGCAACAGATTTGTTGGAAATCATACATACAGATGTATGTGGTCCGATGAATGTTGAGGCTCGTGGCGGATATCATTATTTTCTCACCTTCACAGATGATTTAAGCAGATATGGGTATATATACTTAATGAAGCATAAGTCTGAAACATTTGAAAAGTTCAAAGAATTTCAGAGTGAAGTTGAAAATCATCGTAACAAGAAAATAAAGTTTCTACGATCTGATCGTGGAGGAGAATATTTGAGTTACGAGATTGGTGTACATTTGAAACAATGCGGAATAGTTTCGCAGCTCACGCCACCCGGAACACCACAATGTAATGGTGTGTCCGAACGTCGTAATCGTACTTTACTTGATATGGTGCGATCTATGATGTCTCTTATAGATTTACCGCTATCGTTTTGGGGTTATGCTTTAGAGACGGCTGCATTCACATTAAATAGGGCACCATCAAAATCCGTGGAGACGACACCTTATGAACTATGGTTTGGCAAGAAACCTAAGTTGTCGTTTCTTAAAGTTTGGGGCTGCGATGCTTATGTGAAAAAGCTTCAACCTGATAAGCTCGAACCCAAATCGGAGAAATGTGTCTTCATAGGATATCCAAAGGAGACTGTTGGATACACCTTCTATCACAAATCCGAAGGCAAGACTTTTGTTGCTAAATTCAAAAACTTTCTAGAGAAGGAGTTTCTCTCGAAAGAAGTGAGTGGGAGGAAACTAGAACCTGATGAGGTAACTGTACCTTCTCCCTTATTGGAAAATAGCACATCACAGGAACCGGTTTCTGTGACGTCTGAACCAATTAGTGAGGAAGTAAATGATGATGATCATAGAACTTCAGATCAAGTTACTACAGAACCTCGTAGATCAACCAGAGTAAGATCCGCACCAGAGTGGTATGGCAATCCTGTTCTGGAAGTCATGCTACTAAATCATGATGAACCTATGAACTATGAAGAAGTGATGGTGAGCCCAGATTCCGCAAAATGGCTTGAAGCCATGAAATCTGAGATGGGATCCATGTATCAGAACAAAGTGTGGACTTTGGTTAACTTGCCTGATGATCGGCAAGCAATTGAGAATAAATGGATCTTCAAGAAGAAGGCTAACGCTGACGGTAATGTTACTGTCTACAAAGCTCGACTTGTTGCAAAAGGGTTTAGACAAGTTCAAGGGATTGACTACGATGAGACCTTCTCACCCGTAGCGATGCTTAAGTCTGTCCGAATCATGTTAGCAATTGCCGCATTTTATGACTATGAAATTTGGCAAATGGATGTCAAAACTGCTTTCCTGAATGGATTTCTGGAAGAAGAGTTGTATATGATGCAACCAGAAGGTTTTGTCGATCCAAAGGGAGCTAACAAAGTGTGCAAGCTCCAGCGATCCATTTATGGACTTGTGCAAGCCTCTCGGAGTTGGAATAAACGCTTTGATAGTGTGATCAAAGCATTTGGGTTTATACAGACTTTTGGAGAAGCCTGTATTTACAAGAAAGTGAGTGGGAGCTCTGTAGCATTTCTAATATTATATGTGGATGACATATTACTGATTGGAAATGATATAGAATTTATGGATAGCATAAAGGGATATTTGAATAAGAGTTTTTCAATCAAAGACCTCGGTGAAGCTGCTTACATTTTAGGCATTAAGATCTATAGAGATAGATCGAGACGCTTAATTGGACTTTCACAAAGCACATACCTTGACAAAGTTTTGAAGAAGTTCAAAATGGATCAAGCAAAGAAAGGGTTCTTGCCTGTGTTACAAGGTGTGAAGTTGAGTAAGACTCAATGCCCGACCACTGCAGAAGATAGAGAGAAAATGAGAGATGTTCCCTATGCTTCAGCCATAGGCTCTATCATGTATGCAATGCTGTGTACAAGACCTGATGTGTGCCATGCTATAAGTCTAGCAGGGAGGTACCAAAGTAATCCAGGAGTGGATCACTGGACAGCGGTCAAGAACATCCTGAAATACCTGAAAAGGACTAAGGATATGTTTCTCGTATATGGAGGTGACAAAGAGCTCATCGTAAGTGGTTACATTGATGCAAGCTTTGACACTGATCCGGACGATTCTAAATCGCAAACCGGATACGTGTTTACTTTAAACGGTGGAGCTGTCAGTTGGTGCAGTTCTAAACAAAACGTCGTGGCGGGATCTACGTGTGAAGCGGAATACATAGCTGCTTCAAAAGCAGCAAATGAAGGAGTCTGGATGAAGGAGTTCATATCCTATCTAGGTGTTGTACCTAGTGCATCGGGTCCAATGAAAATCTTTTGTGACAATACTGGAGCAATTGCCTTAGCGAAGGAATCCAGATTTCACAAGAGAACCAAGCACATCAAGAGACGCTTCAATTCCATCCGGGATGTAGTCCAGGTGAGAGACATAGAAATATGCAAGATACATACGGATCTGAATGTTGCATACCCGTTGACTAAGCCTCTTCCACGAGCAAGACATGATCAGCACCAAGACTCCATGGGTGTTAGAATCATTACTGTGTAATCTAGATTATTGACTCTAGTGCAAGTGGGAGACTGAAGGAAATATGCCCTAGAGGCAATAATAAAGTTATTATTTATTTCCTTATATCATGATAAATGTTTATTATTCATGCTAGAATTGTATTAGCCGAAAACATAATACATGTGTGAATACATAAACAAACAGAGTGTCACTAGTATGCCTCTACTTGACTAGCTCATTAATCAAAGATGGTTATGTTTCCTAACCATAGACAAAGGGTTGTTATTTGATTAATGAGATCACATCATTAGGTGAATGATCTGATTGACTTGACCCATTTCGTTAGCTTAGCACTTGATCGTTTAGTTTGTTGCTATAGCTTTCTTCATGACTTATACATGTTCCTACGACTATGAGATTATACAACTCCCGTTTACCAGAGGAACACTTTGTGTGCTACCAAACGTCACAACGTAACTGGGTGATTATAAAGGTGCTCTACAGGTGTCTCTGAAGGTACTTGTTGGGTTGGCGTATTTCGAGATTAGGATTTGTCACTCTGAGTGTCGGAGAGGTATCTCTGGGCCCTCTCGGTAATGCACATCACTTAAGCCTTGCAAGCATTGTGGCTAATGAGTTAGTTGCGGGATGATGCATTACGGAACGAGTAAAGAGACTTGCCGGTAACGAGATTGAACTAGGTATTGGATACCGACGATCGAATCTCGGGCAAGTAACATACCGATGACAAAGGGAACAAACGTATGTTGTTATGCGGTCTGACCGATAAAGATCTTCGTAGAATATGTGGGAGCCAATATGAGCATCCAGGTTCCGCTATTGGTTATTGACCGAGAATGGTTCTAGGTCATGTCTACATAGTTCTCGAACCCGTAGGGTCCGCACGCTTAACGTTACGATGACAGTTTTATTATGACTTTATGTTTTGATGTACCGAAGGTTGTTCGGAGTCCCGGATGTGATCATGGACATGACGAGGAGTCTCGAAATGGTCGAGACATAAAGATCGATATATTGGAAGCCTATATTTGGACGTCGGAATCATTCTGGGTGAAATCGGGATTTTACCAGAGTACCGGGGGGTTACCGGAACCCCCCGGGGGTTACTGGGCCAACATGGGCCTTAAGGGAGAAGAGGAAGGTCGGCCAGGGCAGGCCGCGCCCCCCTCCCCCCTAGTCCGAATAGGACAAGGAAGGGGGGGTGCCCCCCTTTCCTCTTCCGCTTCCCCCTTTCCTTCTCCAACAAGGCAAGAGAGGGGAGTCCTACTCCCGGTGGGAGTAGGACTCCTCCAGGCGCACCCATAGAGGTCCGGCCGCACCTCCCCCTCCCTCCTTTATATACGGGGGCAGGGGGCACCCTAGGACACACAAGTTGATCCTCGTGATCGTTCCTTAGCCGCGTATGGTGCCCCCCTAGACAATATTACACCTCGGTCATATTGTAGTGGTGCTTAGGCGAAGCCCTGCGATAGTTGAACATCAAGATCGTCACCACGCCGTCGTGCTGACGGAACTCCCCCCGAAGCTTTGCTGGATCGGAGCTCGGGGTGCGTCATCGAGCTGAACGTGTGCATAACTCGGAGGTGCCGTCCGTTCGGTGCTTGGATCGGTCGGATCGGGAAGACGTACGACTACTTCCTCTATGTTGTGTCAACGCTTCCGCTTCGGTCTACGAGGGTACGTAGACAACACTATCCCTTCTTGTTGCTATGCATCACCATGATCTTGCGTGTGCGTAGGAATTTTTTTGAAATTACTACGTTCCCCAACAGAAGGAACGTCCCGTACTTGGTTAAAAAGCTTACCGCCCAATTCCATCAGTTCATGGGCCCAGTTACGAGCCCGGTTCATTAGTAATTTCATGGATACATGTAAGCAGCCTATGTCGATAGTGGACTTAGCTGCCTGTGTCCAGGAGGAAGGAGAATCGATGAATCATTGGGTGCGCCGGGTCTCGCAAGTTGTGCATTCATCCGACCGCATCAACGCTGACACCGCTGTTATCACCCTGGAAGGCAACTGCCGGTTTGGGCCTCTAAAGTTGAAGTTGGGGCGGATGAAGCGTCATTGCACGGATATGGGGACTCTCATGGCTGCATTAGTGAAGTATGCTGATTCTGATAGTACTAAGGATCGCGAGTCTGATGACGATAAGATAGGGAAGGGAAAGAAGAACAGCAACTCCAGAGGACAGCAGCATAATCCGGTAGGTAATGGTGGTGGAGGCAAGTGTAAAGCGGATGGCAACATGGACTTCGTGGCTAATACCAATGCACAGGACAAGGGCCAGCGACACAAGGGTAAACCGCCGAATCACAGTGCAGCGCCTAACCCTAACCCGGACGGCTTAAATTATCTGTTGAACCAGCCTTGTCCAAAGCATGGGACGAAGGAGGTGCCAGCAAACCACCTTTGGAAGGACTGCTACATTATGCAGGAGTTCAAGAATTCTAATGCTTTCCGGCATGATCACGACTCCGGTGGTGGCTCAGGATCTGGGCGGGGTTACGGTGTTGGAAATTCTGGTTCAGGATTTAATGGTAATCCGGGCGGACATAACAATCAAAGTAATAGCTAGGGTGGTTACAATCAGCAGCAGCAGCAGCAACAGTCGGGTTACCAGAGTCACCCGAAGCAGTTGAATAGTGGGCAATATCATGTCTTCACCACTAGTTTGGACAAGCGAGACCGAAAGGTTCAAAGGAGGGCTGTGAATTCTGTTGAACCGGCCGTGCCCCAGTATCTACGCTGGTCTGAACAGCCAATCATGTGGAGCAGACAGGATCACCCTCCCCGGGTTGATAATCCGGGTCAGCTAGCATTGGTGGTGGCGCCTCAGGTGGGAGGTTATAAGTTCACCAAGGTACTCATGGATGGAGGGAGCAGTATTAATATCTTGTACTATGAGACCTTCCGTCGTATGGGACTAACAGATAAAAATCTTAAACCGTCCAATACGGTATTCCATGGTGTGGTACCTGGTAAGTCAGCATATCCTGTTGGTAAGATAGCCCTGGAAGTGGCCTTTGGAGATGATCATGATTCCAGGTCGGAGACATTGACTTTCGAGGTGGTAAAAATCCAGAGTCCATATCATGCCTTGTTTGGGCGGCCGGCTTACGCCAAGTTTATGGCACGGCTCTGTTATGTGTATTTGTAGCTCAAGATGCCGGGTCACAAGGGGACAATAACGGTTCATGGAAGCCGCAAGGTTGCCTTGGAGTGTGAAGAAGGTGATGCAGCCTACGCAGAGTCGGTTTGTGCCACAGAGGAGCTGAAATACTATAAGGATAATGTTGATCCAGCAGACATGACTCCGTTGAAGAAGCCAACCACGGAGCATGATCCGGCCCTGAAGTTCAAATCAGCAGCTGAAACTAAGCTTGTTGATTTCGTACATGGCGATTCGTCCAAGCAGTTCAGCATCAGTGCCAACTTGGATCCAAAATAGGAAAGCACGCTCATCGAGTTCATCCGTGAGATTCGGGACATTTTTGCATGGAAACCCTCTGACATGCCAGGTGTACCGAGGCAACTCGCTGAGCACACTCTTAATGTGGATCCTAAGTACAAACTGGTGAAACAGTTCCTCCGCCGGTTTAACAAAGAAAGACACAAGGCTATTGGAGAGGGGGTGGCCAGGCTCTTGGCAGTTGGTTGTATTATTGAAGTTTTCCACCTTGAGTGGCTTGCTAATCCGGTGCTGGTCCTTAAGAAAAATGGCACCTGGCGCATGTGTGTGGATTACACAGATCTTAATAAGGCTTGTCTAGCAGATCCTTTTGCCCTCCCCCGTATTGATCAAATTATTGATGCTACGGCGGGTTGTGCGCGTTTGAGTTTTTTGGACGCATATTCTGGCTATCATCAAATCAAAATGGCAGTTAAGGACCAGGAGAAGACGGTGTTCATAACTCCCTTTGGAGCCTTCTGCTATGTGTCTATGCCTTTTGGGCTCAAGAGTGCCCAAGCAACATATCAACGGTGTGTACAAAATTGCCTTCACAAGCAGATTGGCCGTAATGTACATGCTTACGTGGATGATATCGTGGTTAAGTCAAGGGAGAAGGAGACTCTGGTGGATGATTTGAAGGAAACCTTTGATAACCTGAGGACGTACAAGATGATGCTTAATCCGGCCAAGTGTGTCTTTGGTGTACCGGCAGGCAAGTTATTGGGTTTTCTGGTGTCCAACAGGGGAATCGAGGCCAATACGGAGAAGATCACAGCCATCACCTCCTTGGCTAAACCAAAGTGTATCAATGATGTTCAACGCCTGGCAGGCCGGATTGCTGCGTTGAGCCGGTTTATCAGTCGCCTTGGTGAGAAGGCAATCCCTTTGTATCAGATGTTAAAGAAGACGGATCAATTCGTATGGAGTTCTGCTGCTGATAAGGCATTTGAGGACTTAAAGCGGCAATTGGCCAATCCACATGTGCTCGCCGCTCCCATTGACAAGGAGCCATTGCTGCTAATGCTCGTGCGGTCAGTGTGGCTATTGTGGTGGAGCGAAAGGAGGCAGGCAAGGAGCATCCGGTTCAGCGTCCGGTCTATTATATCAGCGAGGTACTTATTGAGTCCAAACAAAGGTATCCGCATTGGCAGAAGCTGGTATATGGAGTTTTTATGGTAAGCCGGAAGCTTAAGCAATACTTCCAAGGGCACCCCATTACGGTGGTCAGTTCTGCTCCCTTGGGCGGTATTATCCAGAACCGGGAAGCGACTAGCCGGATTGCCAAGTGGGCTATAGAGCTTGGGCCGCACGGGTTAAAATACGTGCCTCGGACGGCGGTTAAGTCTCAAGCACTGGTTGATTTCATCAATGATTGGACAGAACTGCAAGCACCTGAAGAAAAGCCGGATCACACATATTGGACCATCCATTTTGACAGATCCAGGCAGTTGGAGGGCTCGGGGGCTGGAGTCGTATTAACTTCCCCATGAGGTGACAAGTTTTGTTACTTTCTCCGCTTAATGTTCCCTTGTACTAACAATGCAGCTGAGTATGAAGCCTTGCTCCACGGTCTCCGGGTGGCTAAGGAGATGAATTTAAGTCGGGTTAAGTGCTTTGGTGACTCAGACCTCCTGGCTCAACAGGTGTCTGGCACTTGGGATTCCAAGGACCCACTCATGGCAGCATATCGTTGTGAGGTGGATACTGTTGCAGGTCACTTTAAAGGCTATCAGGTGGACCACGTGGACCGACGGAAGAATGAAGCGGCGGACGCTTTAAGCCGGCTGGGCTCTCAGCGCAAACCGGTGCCGCCCAATGTTTTTCTCGATGTGCTGCACAACCCGTTGGTCAAGCTCCCTGGTGAAGCGGATTTTGCTATTCCTGATCCGGAGGCTCAGTTGGTGGCAGCTCTTCATGTCATACCGGATTGGACGCTTCCTTACCTTGCGTACATGAACCGGGGCGAGTTACCAGAGGATGAGATTCTGGCTCGATAGATAATCCGGCGATCCAAGTCCATGACTATTGTCAACAACGAATTGCATCATTGTAGTGTATCAGGGGCGTTTCAACGCTGTGTATCTCCTGAAGAAAGGCCTATTGACACCTCAGGCCCTGTCAACCAGCCCACAAGCCCCATCCGGATTTTGCGTGAGATCCACGAAGGAGATTGTGGTCACCACGCTGGTTCAAAGTCTTTGGTGGCTAAAGCGTTCCGCCATGGCTTCTATTGGCTAACTGCTCATGCTGATGCGGAAGATCTGGTCAGACGATGTGACGGTTGCCAAAAGTTTTCAAGACGTGCTCATGTGCCGGCTCAAGAATTGAGAATGATTCCAATTACTTGGCCGTTTGCGACTTGGGGGCTGGATATGGTTAGGCCTTTCAAAAGGTCCAAGGATAAGAAGACCCACCTTCTGGTGGCGGTTGATAAATTTACAAAGTGGGTGGAGGCAGAGCCCGTTAGCAAGTGTGATGCAGCCACGGCGGTTCAGTTCAATAAAAAAGTGATTTTCCGGTTTGGCTTTCCACACAGTATCATCACAGATAATGGTACTAATTTGTCCAAGGGTTCCATGAAGGAGTTCTGCGGACGTGAGCACATCCGGCTTGATGTTTCATCAGTAGCCCACCCACAATCCAATGGTCAAGCAGAGCGAGCTAATCAAGAGATCTTGAGAGGCATCAAACCCCGGCTTATGGTTCCTTTGCAGAGAACACCAGGTTGTTGGGTAGAAGAGTTACCATCTGTGTTATGGAGCATCAATACTACACCCAACAGATCAACAGGATACACACCGTTCTTCATGGTCTACGGAGCGGAGGCGGTTCTCCCCAGTGATATCTGTCCTGACTCACCTCGTGTGGCGGCTTATATTGAAGCGGACAACGAGACAGCACGGCAAGATGCTTTGGACCTGTTGGATGAAGAGCGTGACATAGCTGCTTCCCGCTCGGCGATTTACCAACAGGATCTTCGTCATTATCACAGTCGCCGAGTCAGAACCAGAACCTTTCAAGAGGGAGATTTGGTGCTTCGGCGCATCCAAGATCAGACTGATATGCATAAGTTATCCCCACCTTGGGAGGGGCCTTTCGTGGTTAGCAAGAATCTGCACAATGGGTCATACCATCTGATCGATATTCAAGAGCACAAAACTCCCGTACATCAGAGGAGGAGACCAACAGGCCATGGAACATAGCTCATCTTCGGCCTTATTATACCTGAGCCATCAGCTCTACCTATGTACATATTATGACACTGTATATATTATGATTAATACAATAAACCGGAGCCTCAGCTAAAGCGGGGTCTCTGTTCTTTTTACATCATGAGTGGTTACACGGAGTTGTTCTGTCTTAAAGCGGCCTCCGGTTTACCCCTTGAATTTGCTTTTCAAAAGCTTTATGACATCACTTGGGGGCTTGGTCGTATCCGAACCTATGCAACACCTTTTGATAGGCGAAAGCCACCAGATCACTTGGGGACATGGTCAAGTCTGAACCAGTCATGCCTCTTGATCGGCCTAAGGCCACAAAATCACTTGGGGGCTTGGTCGAACCCGAACCATCGCCACGCCTCTTGATCGGCATAAATGCCACGGTTTCATTTGGGGACCTGGCTGACTTGAACCATAGCCACGCCTATCGGGGGCTTGGTTGTGTCCGACCATGGTAACGCCATCTGATCGGCTCAATAAAGCCTCTTTTTGGAAACGGTTTTTATCATTACCTTTGCCTAATTTTTTTTGCTTTTATTCTTGTTGCGTTTTTAAACCAACAAAGTTTCTTAAACTGGTTCAAACTGTCAATTGACGGAACACGGTCCATTTTTAATCCGGGGTTTATTTGCCCGGTTTGATCTTCTTCGTTTAACATCCTATTTAGGAGTAACATGGTGTTTATTATAACACCCGGCACGGTTTTACAAGGTAAACCGGCATTACATATATACAGGAGCTGTTGTCTCCTCCAATAGTGTGGGTTTATAAAACCTCCGCTTCAAGATTGGCTAAGCCAGCTTCATGCCCAACGATGGCAGGTATTATGTATTACAAAGATTAGATCATATACTTCAAGTTTTAGATATTTTGATTTCATAACAATTCGCCTGACGGTACAACCGCGGCAGTATTTTAAGATTTCTTGATTGCAGAAAATACTTTGGAAATTTTATCACCCAAAGGAAGCGCAGATTGCAGTATTCATGCACGAAGGCATAACAAAAGCAAGATTATCGGCTAAGCTTATTACAAGGCAACACGGTGCCCAAATAATATCATTGTTTTTTCGAAGGAGGAGCAATTTAAACCGGCTTCTGGTTCAAGCTTGGTCACCAATGTAGCTTGATGGTTATGGGTCATCTTGTGCCGCTTCAACTTCTGCTTCTCTACCCAGCGGCTGGAAATCAACAGTTGTCCAGTCAATTCCCATTAATGCTTAAAAGACAGCTTCATCATGGATCAGCAGTGACGGTTCAATATCAGGAGCATAAGTGTGCTTACAGATTGGAGGGATAAGATTTTCCGGAATCGGTGCGGCTACTCGCTTGTTTTGATCATTGTACTGTGCTTGATAATGTGACAAATCTGCCTCTTCAGCCAATTGGCAAGCTAGAGGACGCACCTCCCGGTTTATTGCTCGCAGATCCGCTCCACTAAATGCTGATCCGTCTTCCTTCAAGCTGGGATAGCCCTGAGCTGCCTCAACAGGGTCAAAATCCGGCACCCATGCTTTTGCCCGGATTAAGGCATTGATGGCACCGGTTCGAGCGGCAGATCTCTTTAGCTCTTCAACCCGGGCAGGAAGCATCGACAGCCTCTTCAAAGTATCTTGAATTAAAGTGGGTGCCGGATTATTATGCGATGCAGTAGAGATAATCCGCTGTGCTCCAGTGTACAGCTGCTCGATCAATGTGTAGGCGGCTTTCAATTGCATCCGTACATCTGACCCCAAGTGACCAATGTGTGTTCCTGAAGGGTTACAAAGAGTCAGCAAATTGAAAGCTACATAAGAAGACTGAGTAATTCCAGAAGTTAAATCGGCTTACCAAAGATAGCAGTAGTCATGGGCTGCACTTGCCGCTTTATGCTGGTCAGTTCGTCCACCACCGGTTTGAGCGCAGCCTCGGCGTCTTCTGCTCGCTTGATTAAAGCGGACTTCTCAGTGGCCCAGTCCGCCCGCTCCTTTTTGAAGTTCTCCTTAAGCTGTTCCATGACGCTTAAAGCGCTGGTCAACTCCTCTTTTTCTTTTGAGGTTTCAGCTTGTTGAGACTTCAGATTTTCTTGGAGATCGGCGACTTAGTTTTCCTTTGTCTTCAGCTTAGCCTGCATACAGACAATTATATGATTCAGAAAGCAGTGCAAAAATTGAAGTGCCAACCACATAACAAGTTATGCACTCGGCACTTGGGGGCTAATGCATATTTGATCTTCATCTTTCAATTGATTATAAAAGTCCCAAGATCAATACAAGTATTCAACTTGGCACTTGGGGGCTAATGGCTATTTCTAGAATAAATTCTGATGTTGTGATGTCAATTACTTAAAGTCCCGGTTTAACTACACTAAGTTGAACCGGCCCTTGGGGGCTACATCAGCGAATTCCAAAGCATGGAGATTTATATTAGCAAGTCCCGGTTTGACTGAGGATTTTAAACCGGCCCTTGGGGGCTAGGAGAATTAACAAGATTGAAATATCCAAGCAGGAAAAGCACAGGGAAGTTACCTCAAAATTTTCTTTCATCATATTCACCAGACCAGCTTCATAATCACGGCTGGTATATAGCCGGTTAAGGTAGCCGGAATGAAGGTCTTGGGTATTCAGAGCAGCATAAGTCGCCAGATCAACATTCCACTTGCCTTTGCCCATGGCAGCAAATTCTTCTTTGGCAGTATGCTTGGATAAGGCGACAGGATTGCTTGGCTCTGTACGGCCAATGCCAGTAATTACAACATCATCATCCTTAGCATCACCCGTTCGCACTGGGGCAGTTGATTTGTCAGCAGGATGGGATGGACTGATGGATCTCTCAATCCGGATGGGGCTTGTGGGCTGGTCGACAGGGCCTGAGGTGTCAATAGGCCTTTCTTCACAATAAAGTAATCATCTTGCAGTGGTGGGTCGTTGGGTATATCTTCATGAATAGCCGCTTCAGGTTCTGGCGTTTTATCCGGTTCAGGGACGGCGTCCTCCTCGGCCGCTTTATCCAGGCGGGCCTTCTTGCTCGGTCTAGGCTTGGCCCTGAAAGGAGTAATAAAAGTCAAAAACAGCATATGTTACAAAGTAATACACCAAAAATATTATGATAAGTATAGCTTACCCAAGCACCGTTTTGAGCGGTGGCAGCTGAGTAGCCGATGACTCGCCAGAGGATGAATGGGAAGTAACCTGATAATCGGAGTCAGATGGATTAAGAGGTTGACGAAAATAGGCCGCTTTAGGACAAGCACTAACAAGCAAATTAGAGACCTCTGAACGGCGTTTCCGAACCGGACTGTTCGGTAAACCGGCGGAGGTAACTACCTGGCCGCTGTGCCAGGTTGTGCGGCGAGCTTCGTGCTGTTGGGTCTTCATAAGAAATTTGGGATCCAAGTAAGCAAGAGGATGAGAAAATTTAACCTTCCGGTTTGCCTGACGGATTTTTGGCAAAGGCAAAGGGTATGAATCGGAAGAGAGAGAGAGAGATTACCTCTACAGCGTCAGCATGGCTGGCTTCGGCATCATCCTGACAAATATCATCATCAATAAGGCGTGTCAAAAGTAAGCCAAGTGAGTCAAGCTCTACCTCAAGGTCCGGATTACCCACGTCATCATCAGCGGCCGGATCAGAAGATGCAGTGGTTTTCCTCCTATGGGCGGACCTCTTCACGACTTTAGTCTTTGGCCGGATTGGTCTTTCCGGTTTGTCTGTTTTTTCTGGTTTCTCCTGTGGAAGCTTCTTGCTCCAAAACGGATCTGTTTAAACAGATGTGGATGTTAAATAATGGGCAGATATGGCAATGATAGGCTCAGTAAAAGGCAAAATTAAAATCTTACAACTGGCGGTTTGTTGGTGGCACAGAAGGGAAGCAGGCCGGTTCGAGCACAGATATGTTCCGGTTCGTTCAATATTTTCTTCACAGCTTCTGCGACTTCATCATCAGTGAGCTGGATGTTAACATGTCGCAGTGGGTCATCGACACTG
This sequence comes from Aegilops umbellulata, assembly GCA_032464435.1. NCBI lineage: Eukaryota > Viridiplantae > Streptophyta > Magnoliopsida > Poales > Poaceae > Aegilops > Aegilops umbellulata. Next base: position 474,569,584 of record CP136055.1, on the reverse strand, counting down.
CCAGTATATTCGCACATCAAACCGGAGCGCTGGCTGAGGGGCAGTATGCTCCATGATATCCAACAACGGGCAAGATCAACTCCTGTTAAACCATTAGCCATGAAGGCCCTGAGTTTGGAAAGCTGGGGAGCATATTTACTTCTCTCTTTGGCAGTTAACCTTTGTGGAAAAGGATGGGTATTGCTTAGTCGCTCCGGACGAAAGCCAGGCAAAGGATTTTCATCAGCAGGGGAGGTGTCTTTGCAATAGAACCATGATTTATTCCACTCTTTGGGATGGCTGTGCAGTTTAGCGTGAGGGTAAGTGACCCCTTTTCTTTTCTGAATCGCCACACCACCCAATTCCATATTAGAGCCATCAGTAAACTCTGTGCGGCGGTTTAGATGAAAGCAATCTCTGAACAACTCAACTGTGGGTTCCTTTTGAAAGAACGCCTCACAGAGCACTTGGAAGTGGCATATGTTGGTAACAAAAATGGGGCCAGTGTCTTGCGGGCGGAGTTGAAAATTGGCTAAGACATCCCGATAGAATTTTGAACTGGGCGGATTAAAACCCCGGGCTAAGTGATCTGCGAAAACGACGACCTCTCCTTCTTGAGGTGTGGGAGGACATTCTGTACCAGGGACCCTCCAATGGATAGTGTCTTTGCTGCTTAAGGCGCCGGTTAAGACTAAATTATTCAGTTGAGTTTCTGTGACGCAGGAAGGAACCCAGTTGCACTCGTATACTTGTTTGGCCATGGTGAAATCTACAAAATACGTGATTCCAGTTCAAGAATGTATTGGCTAAATGAACACTGGTATGAACAATGTTAAACCGGAGACAGCTATATCTAAACCAGAGTTCTATGAAGTGACAGCATCTGGTTAAAGAGTTCTGGCGGTCCAACAAGGGGACTAATGGTATATACCGCTTGGTTAATTTTTCTACACCAAGTTAAACCACCTGAGCTAAGTGTTTGAAACAGCTGTGATTGCGGATGGATAAGTATGCACAAACAGATTTCGCAAGATTTTTCTACAGCATTGGATCTAAAGCAAGTTCAGAAAAGAAGAAAAATAGCCAAAAAGCTCAAAGCAGTATAGTATTGAATCAATGGGCAGAAATATATGTGAGATCTATGGTCTTGGGCACGAAACTAAAGGTGGATACTAAAAGTTACCGCTGCATAGAGCAAGGATTCACAGATGCATCCAGGGGCTGGTATATGAATATTAACAGGTGATGAACACTGCAAGAACACGAAACCCTAGAACAAATCTGTGTTGTGAAGAGCAGAAGGCTTACCAGGGTTGAGGAAGACGCGGGAGGTCGCCGCGGTGCTCTGGTGAGTTCAGGTTGATGCAGCGGCCAAGGTCGGTGCAGAAGTTGACGGCAGTGGCGGAGCTCTGAGGTTGGCGACGCGAGGAAGACGAAGAAGAAGGGAACAAAGGGGAGAAAAGAAATGACCCTTTGGTCCTATTTATAAGGCAAAAGGACATGAGTCAGGCGCGTCAATCAAGGGACCATGAATTTTGGAAGCGGAGCTATCGCCTCGGTTATTGCGGATCTATTAAGCAAGACGGTATCATGGATGCTCTCTTTATGACAGGTGATGTCACTCCGGTTTACAACTACCAGGGAAGATGACATCACGGCGGCTCAACAAATTACAATAAGATGTTGAAGATAAAGATTCTTTGCTAAGGATTGACATGAACCCGTTCAAATCAATCTGGGGCCTAATGTTGGGGATATTACTACTGGGCGTAAACCGGCCTATCTGGGCCGGATCAACTCCATCAGTAGTTCGAGAGTATTAAAGCCCAAGAAGGCAGATGAGGGCCTGGGGCCCATAGTCGGTTTAAGACTTGTAGCCGTAAACCGGCATGTGTATATAAACTTGTATTGTAAGTTAGGGATAAGAAGAGACCAGCCCGGATACGAATATGAACCGGTGTTGGGACTCTGTGAACCGACGGGCGTCACCCGTGTATATAAGGGGACGACCTGGCGGTGGTTCAAGGACAGACAACAACTCGAGACTTAGGCGAAGCTTGTTTGCTCCCTAAGCCCTCGAAACCCCATCAATTCCATCACAACTAGACGTAGGCTTTTACCTTCATCGAAGGGGCCGAACTAGTATAAACTCTCTTGCGTCCCTGTGTCCGCTTTAACCCCTTCAAGCTAACCCGTCGCGATGGCTCCACGACTAAGTCCTAACACTGGGACATCTGCTGTGACAAAACCACGACAGCGACCCTTCTGGCTGAGTTAGGGCTCCTGGGTACCCTCTCCAATGGGTAGGCTGAGACGACCTTGATGGGGTGGCCCTGGAAGTAGTGCCGCAGCTTGCGCGAGGCCACGAAGAGTGCGAGCAGGAGCTTTTGTGGCATGGGGTAGCGCGCCCTCGCGTCCCGCAGTACGGTGCTGACGAAGTACACCGGGTGCTCGACGAGGGCTGGCACACTGTCGAGGCCCGGGTACTGCAGAGATTGGGGCATATCTTGAAGTGGTTGGTTTCCTGAGACCTGACCATCCTCAGGAGCTTCTGCGATGTTGCCCTGCTGATCTTGGTCTTCCGCCACTGATGTGTTTGTAGCGCCTTCCTGACCCTGCCCTGCATCAGCTCTGGCTTGACACGGCACACCCTTGTCTTGCCGCTCCTCCCGAACTGCCACCAGTACCGCGCTGGTGGAGTACGGGGTGGCAGCAAGGTAGAGTACCAGAGGCTCGAGAGGCTGCGGTGCCACCATCACCGGGGGGCTGGTGAGTTATTTCTTGAGGTCTTGGAAGGCCCGGTCGGCCTCGGGGGTCCACTCGAACGGGCCCTTCTTCTTCATGAGCTTAAAGAAGGGTAAGGCGCGCTCTCCTAGCTTCGAGATGAAACGCCCTAACGCAGTCACGCGCCCTGCTAGCTTCTGCATCTCCTTGATGGTCTGTGGTGGACTCATGTCTTCGATGGCCTTGATCTTCTCCGGGTTCGCCTCGATCCCTTTGTGGGATACGAGGAACCCCAGTAGCTTGCCGGAGGGGACGCCAAACATGCACTTCTCCGGGTTAAGCCTCAGGTTCACTTGGCGCAAGCTCTCGAAGGTCCCCTCGAAGTCTTGAATCAATGTCCTCGCCTCGCGAGATTTGACCACTGTGTCATCGACGTTGGCCTCTGTGTTCCTGCCAAGCTGCCGCCCCAAGGCGATGTGCATCAACCGCTGAAAGGTTGCGCCCGCATTGCGCAGCCCGAAGGGCATGCAGGTGTAGCAGTACACCCCGCATGGTGTCAGGAAGGCTGTCTTCTCCACATCCTCCACCGCCATCATGATTTGGTGGTATCCTGAGAACGCATCCAGGAAACATAGCAAGTCGCACTCGGCGGTGGAGTCGACGATTTCATCGATGCGTGGAAGTGGGAACGGATCTTGGGGGCAAGCTTTGTTAAGGTTGGTGAAGTCGACGCACATCCGTTCCTTCCTGCCTTCCTTCGGTACTACAACGGGGTTCGCCAGCCATTCGGGGTATCAAACTTCTCGGATGGTACCTGCCGCCTCTAGCTTGCATGTCTCTTGGATGATGAAGGCCTGCTTCTCAGTGGACTGCCATCTTGCTCGCTGCTTCATGGGGCGTACGTTGGGGCACACCCTTAGATGATGTTGGATCACCTCTCTCGGGACCCCTACCAGCTGATTGGGCTCCCACGCGAATATCTCCTTGTTCGCGCGCAAAAACCTCACCAAAGCCTCTTCTTGTCCCGGGTCAAGGCCGGTTCCTATGGTGAAGGTGGCTCCTGCGGACCCGTCCTTGTTGACTGGCACCTGCTTGGTCTCCTCCTTGTCTTGGGTGAACAGCTGCTTCTTCTTGGTGGGCGCGATCTCCTTGGCCTCGGGCGTACCGGTGCCGGCTGGTTGTGCTGCTGCCGCGGTCTTGAAGGCGAGCCTGAGCACCATCACAGCCTCCTTAGTGTCCCCCTTGATGGTGAGGACGCCCTTGCTCCCTGGCATCTTCATGAGGTTGTAGGCCGGGTGAGTCGCCGCCATGAACTGAGCGAGAGCCGGGTACCCGAGGATGGCATTGTATGGGAGACCAATGCGGGAGATGTCAAAGTCCACCAGCTCGGTGCGGTAGTTGTATCGCATGCCAAAGGTGACAGGGAGGCAGATCTGCCCCAAAGAGTGGGCAACTCCACCACCCACTCCCATGAAGGGTTTGCTAAGGCCGAGTCGCTCGAGCGGCACCTGAAGAAGGCTGAAGACTTCTACGGAGAGCAAGTTGAGGCCGGCGCCGTCGTCGATGAAGGTCTCGGTAACGACCACGTTGCAGATGGTGGGCGTGCAGAACATCGGGAGCATCCCGGAGCCGGCGGTGGAGTCGGGGTGGTCTTCCGAGCCGAAGGTGAGGTCGGCCTCCGGCGCAACCCAACCCGGCGGAGCCCCCGGGCGCTTGGAGGCTGCCCCAATCTGACAGAAGAAAGGTTTGACGTGGCGATCTGAGGGCGGTGCTTGAGAGCCACCCAGCAGTGCCGCGACGGCGTGGTGCGCCGGCACCGCGTAGTGAGCGGTGAAGAGGTCATGGATTTCCCCCCAGGATGCCACCGTGGATCCCGGGAGGTTGAGTAGCCAGGCGCGCGGTTCGCCGGCGAGGGCCATGGGAACCAGTTGGCCATGATCTTGTCGTCGCCTCCAGCTTCGAGGATGGCCTCCTCGTACGCCAGCAGGAACGGCGCCAGGTCTGCCGCGCCGTCGTAACGTGGCGGCATCTCCGGCTTGAACTTGGTTGGCCACTACACTTGCCGCACGGCGGGGTCCAGGGCTCGGTACCCAGATGCCCCGATGCCGACGTCAGTCGCAGTGGTGGACGGCGAGGCACCTGCCATGGGAGCGTAGTGCGGCGATACGGGGCGTAGGTTGGTGGAGAGGAGCTCCGGCACAACACCAACCTGGCGCGCCAAATGTCGGATGTGGGGTTCCGGCAAACCCTTAAGGTTCGAACACTGGGGTGCGCGCGAAGTCTTTCCCTCCTACCGATCTACGCCCTAGCTCGCTAAGATCTCACGGACGAACTTGTCCAACACGCAACACAGGGAGACACGAGGTTTATACTGGTTCGGGCCAACGTTGTGGTGTAATACCCTACTCCAGTGTGGTGGTGGTGGATTGCCTCTAGGGCTGATGATGAACAGTACAAGGGAAGAACAGCCTCCTGAGGTTGAGGCGTTCTTGTGCGTGGTGCGTGATGCCTCTCAATCCGATGCCCCTACTATGGTGGCTAGCTCTACTTCTAAAGGCCCTGGTTGATGGGAAGGGAGCCAACAACGGCGGGCAAATTTGAACGGGGACAACTAGTACAAGCTATCCTGACAAAAGTGGTCTTCGCCTGCGAAAAGCTCTGGTGGTGACACCGTCTTGGGCTCCACGATGACCTCCTTCTTTCCCTCCTTCTGGTCTTGGTCTCATTGCACTAATATAGTAACCTTTGCCTCATGCCTCGGTACTCTTCGTCTGCACTGGCCACCTTAGCACCAAAGAGGAAATAAGGACACTGCACGCGCTGGCGCCCGCCAGGCGTCGTTCGTCATGGCTCACGTCACGAGGGCCTCGCGAGGTTTGCCCCGCCTTGATATCTCCGCTCCTAGTGAGCCTGTCTAGCTAGGCTACTTCAGAGGAGGTATTGCGTCGTCTGCCTCGCGAGGCTTGGACCCTCGCGAGGGTCTTGGATGCCTTGTTGATGAAGAGATGGGTCGTACGGCCTGCTTGCTTAGCCACGCCATGGGCCGCAGGCAGGCAAGTCTGGGGACCCCCGTTCCCAGAACACCGACAACCGTACGAAGGATGAACCATGGCTCCTGCCAGGGTTAGCATTGAAGGCTGATCAAGGGAGGGCACCAGCCCTTCCTTCTGGAGGTCGAAGGGGTCGCCTACAACGAGGCCTATCCGACCCAGGATTTCCTTGTCGTTCGTAAAGTCAATAGTAACGAATTTGACTCGGCTGCCCTTGAGGAACTTCTTAATTCCTTGCACTCAACGTCGGCATGGCATATGTGGTAGACCAAGCATAAGTCATGCACGCAAACCTGGATCACGACGGGTTTCTTCTTCTCTGCCTCCTTTAATTTCTTCTCGCTTCCCAGGACTGTGTTTACTCAACATCTAGCCCAGCGACCCACTCATCATTTGAGTTTTTGAACATGCGTTTGAAGCGAGCAAGGCATTCTTTCACCGTTGCGGAAGAACGGGTGTAGATGACATCGAACTCATCGCCGGTCATGGTTCTAGCCTTGTACTCACCGCCGATCATGGAGATTTGGGACGCTCTGGATTTGGGAGGAGGGTTAGGATTAGTGGAACTGCCGTAATGTGAAAGGAAAGGATGACTAGGAGCGGTTTACCGATTGTAAAATGTCGAGTGGGGGGCGCGTGCGAATGGCAGGGTAGTGGCTTGCCTGGTGGATAAATGTATTCATGCACAATACTATGGGGGCCCAATTAGATGTCATGTCTTTTTCGACGCCCAATTAAATGGCTTTCGATGTCATGTCAAGCATCGGGAAAATTACAGGTGATACGAAGCTTTCCATTCTCCCATGATACGGGCTTCTGAGAGCCCTTGGATCTGAGATCGAATGGTTGCATGGCGTGATTCTAGACCTATGGGTGAATATCGTATCCTGGAGGGTTATTCTGCAAATTTTCAGCAACTTAGCATGCGACCGTTCAATCTCAGATCCAAGGGCTGCCAGCAGCCCGTATCATGGTTGCGCCTACGACGACCGTTGCCTCGCTCGCCCGGTCGCGCCCTTGGAGATTTAACACTGTGCGTTAGGCTATCTGATGTTGGCATGTCATACATAGTCATCACTTAGTCACTAATACAACAAGGTTAGCTATAAGGTTGGCTATAAGAGTATTGTTTTGTTTACTTCTCTCTATCTCTTTCTTTATAGTATTTATTGCATTTGCCAAGGAGTGACCTCTTCCAATGAAATGGTGCTTAGATGAGGTGCTATGGGCATTAAATGGCTTAGCAACTCAAGTCCCCAATGCATAGGTGCTTAGTTTTTTATTGCTAAGTTTGCTTCATCTAGGTACACACGCTTAGCACCGTTTCTTCCTGGGGTCACCAAACTAGTCTCTCCCTTCTTAATTAACTTGCCACATCATACTTTATGCCTATGTGGCAGGCTCAGCACCTGTAGGATAAGGTACAATAGTGGGCTATAAGCCCGCTTTACATGGCATTTTTGCATATGTGGGGGAAAGAGGCAAGGAAAAAGTGGAGGAGTGGGCTCTCAAGCAAGAGCCATCCTCTACATGGTGGAGCATCGGGAGAGGCACCTGTATGGAGGTCGTCAGGAATCGGGAGACTCAAGCCGGTCGTAGCGCCGTAGTTAAAATGATAATGGCCAGTCAAATCACCGGGCCCCACCTGTCCAACAGTAACTCACTGTCAAATCACACAGCCCTACGTTTGCAGCAGCCTACTCCCTCATCTTCTCGCGTCTCTGTTGAACCGACTAGGCGGAACTGGCCTGCCTACCGTGCGGGAAAAGCCCCGCCCTCGACTTTTAAATACTACAGTATACTAATTTTGTATCCATGGATTGCGCCATGGAGCAAAACCTCAAGAAAACGGCGGTACACATGTACGGAGTATATAGCACGGCCGTCTTGTTCGCGTCGCACCCCAGACAGTCCGTCTGGCACGCCGCTCCTCGAATGGAATGCACATCATATTGCGTTTGCACACACATGTGGGACCACAATTGAGAACCGACCATAGGCACACTCCCCGGCCCCGCAAGTCGGCTAAGTTAATAGAAGCACATACTCCACCTTGGTACCTGGACGATCCCTGCAAGACACGGAAGATCAGTTTGTCCATGCATGTGACCAGACTCCAGCAGACACGCTTGGATTGGCTATCGTCTACATATCGTGCAGGCTGTGTTGTACAGGGCTGTAGTTCTGGTGAGAAATCTAAAAAGGGTTTCTTGTCATCTCGCAAAATTAGGTGTCATGTGCTTCGGATGACTGCGAGGGTTAAACAGCGACAACTGAGTTGGGCTAGTCATTGGGGCACATCCACGAAGACTACTCGGCTGCCATCTAGGTCAAGCCGGCTATGTTAATTAGGACATCTATCGACGGACCCCTTTTCTACGAGTTTATCTTTAATTTGAGCTTTGATCCTCGTCTTGTTTGTTCGTCGGGATTCATCTTGTCTCCTTTGGGCAGTGAGGTTATGATTTCTTGTCACGTGGCATTTTTTCGTGTTATATTTTATAATCCAGTGCTTCAGATCAAAATGGCGACAACTGCGCCTCCGGGGCACGTGCATGAAGACTTCTCGACAGTCATTGTCGAGGTCAAGCCGGCTCTGGCTGGTAGACAAAAGAAAACTACTACTCCACTATATAGGCAGTATCCTCCGCGCTTGCTTGCTAGTGTTTCTCTCTTCACACTATCTCGTCCTCTCCAGATCCAAACACGACAGCGGTGGCCACTCTCTCTCTCTCTCTCTCTCTCTCTCTCTCTCTCTCTCTCTCTCTCTCTCTCTCTCTCTACTCACCGCTGGTCACAGATCCAGCCGGATCCTCTCCGCTAGGGAAGGTGCAACGTTCACGCGGTCGTCCTCGGCGACGGATCTTACCCACTGTCGGCGCGTCCCGATCAGCATGCCTTGCCGTTCTCTCCCAAGCATCGCTGGCGAGGGAGGGCCTCCCGCCCCTTCTTCCTCGCCACCGTAGTGTTGGCAGATCCGGCCTCCCGCCGCCCACCTCGCGACATCCCGGCGACCCTCAGGTATAACTTCCTTCTAAACCGGCCTTGCTCTACTTCCCGAGCTCCTGACGTCACTGCATTTTTATCTTTTACTATTTCTCAGGCCCCCTCGTGTAGATAGGATCGATCGTTTGTTCGAAAAACACCTAATTATTGTATTGTTAAGAGGTAAAACTAGTTCATGCACTCGAATCTAGTAGTACATGGTTCAAACAAGGAAGAAAGGGGGTGTAGGGTGGGGGAAGATTTGTTACCTGAATGTAGGACTTGGTCGAAAGAGGAAATAATGGGGGCGAAAACTAGCAGAGACTAGCTATCCAACTAGTCTCTAGGTCTAATAGGGAAATTAAGGGAACGCAGTACAAACTCAATATAAACCCGATCTATTGGTTGAAAATGGAAAGAAAGTGGGGACTGGGGGACAAGTCAACAGAGTAAATCCAGCACTAGATTTGCTAGCCTCACACAGCATAAGGTGGCTATACACCAAACAAAAATGGGACCAACCCAGATATCCTCTTATGATGTTTGTTGCCCCGAGCCGCTCTTATGTAGTGCCACTGGTAAAATGTAGCAGTCACACTGTTAAAAGTAAGGACAAGTTAAACCAATGTTGTTTTCAATGTAATGCCTCCAGTAATACGAATCAATGGCACCTTTTTTCATGTCGTGCTAAATTTCCCATTAAGATAAGTTGTTTCTTCTTGTTAGAGATGCAACTGTCCTGGTCCGCCTACTCTCCAGGAGCTTCACGACCAACCTTGATGTTGCTCAATTTTATTGCAACTAATGAAGAAGATCTGTGGGTTTCGTTTTCTGATGGAAATGGAACTAGGGTTGGAGCCCTTTTTAAAAAGAAGAAGAAGAAGAAGAAGCTAGCTCATGGGACATTGCTTCATTTTAGGTGAACTGCACCAAAAGGTCCCATGAATTTAATCATCCATGTTGGTGACTGGTGTCATCCCTTCTACGATGGCATTGACTGCAGATATGGCTCCCATCATGATGTATGTTCCTTTTTGGTCTGACCGTTTGCCAAAGATCCTGCATGTTGATCCTGCTCTTGTGCTACTGTTTTGGCACTGCCATGATAAAGCAGTAATGTTATTATTTTGCACCTCAATCTAGTGGCACTATTAATTTGAGGCAATGTTTTGGCACCGCTAGTGCCACTTTTTTTATATATCGAAAGAGGGGGTTCCCTCTGATTTCATTAAATAAACCCAACCATAGAGAACCATTATCCGACAACATCTCAGTGTAAACGGGCAGTTAAGCAACTACTACTAGAACAGACTGAGTACTAGCAGGAGACAAGTTCGCCACATAAGCTAGGCAGGTAGGGGGACACAGCACCAGCTCGACCAAGTTTGGATTACAACCCAAATGCTACCACAGAAACATCAGGGGGAGATAGGGACTGAACGAGCCAGCTTCAGCATCCCGGTCTAAGCACCCCCGGCCTTCATCCTTGCGACGCACAGTACACCTTGTTCGCCACCTACTCGACCCTAGTGTCACTGATAAAATGAAGTAATAATACAGTTAAATAGAGCGAGTGTCCTCTCTATCATTTCATTTCCAATGTAGATAAAAAAAGTGCTTCTCTTTGTTAATGTATGTTTCATCAACTAGTCCCATTGTTAATGTTTAAGCGTTTCTGCAAACTGGGGTGCTTAATTTTAGTTGATCTGCACAAAAATAGAGATTTGAATGTCTCAAGGCCCCTCCTTGTACTACCGCTATACACTGATGTTCATCACTGGCAGAAGGTGTATCGGGGAGACTTGGGTCGATTTCCAGTATGATGTAATATTTTCTTCTGTTTATTAGTGTATGTTTCATCAACTATGCCACTATAATGTAATCACGCCTTTTCATTATCTGTGCAAACAGGGTTATTCGGCCGCATTTTGGTGGAATTGCACAAATGTACGGATGGAACCGACATATATGCAGAGTGCGAGGTGCCAAGTAAAAATTACCGACACCAACCCTACTCCATCTAAGCATTGGCATCCACCACCATCAGTGGGATGTGTGGTGCTCACTGTGGACGGATCTTTCTCGGCAGCAAATCCTCTAACCAAATACTAGTAGCTTGGACTTAAAAAATACTAGTAGCTTATATTGGCAGTTTTCTAGGGGTGTACTCTTTTCTAAAAGAAGCACCAATCTATTTTTCTTTATTTGTACAAAGTGTCACAACTTTGACCCAAAGGTCCAGAGCTATTTTAGGGTGATTGGCGTAGTACTCGGAGACTGATTGTAAGCATGATTTTTATTAGTTGTCACACTGATTGTAAGCATGAGTAGATGGAAGATTAGGTTAGTGCGAAGCTTACCTTAAACCCTACCGACGCCGTTGAAACGAGGCGAGCTTCGAGGGAACCGTGGAGAACGGCGGGGAAGCAACGTCGCACCATCCGGCCTCCTCTTGCGGTGGGAGAACGAATACTCCTGTGGCTCCGGCTGGCTCTGCACCCTCACGAATGGCACACTATACTCGATCGATTCGTTATCCTCTGGGTGCTCGACCTTCGAACTGTACGCCCACCACCTCCGCCTAACTTTCGCCTCGGGCGAATCAGTCTGCTACATCGCCCAGAGGAGATACTCGATGAACTCGAAGGACTGCGGCGTGACTGCCGCCGAGGAGTACATCGCCGCGCTCATCGCCGTCGTCTCGCTCTTTCACATACATTGCCACATGGCCCTCACCGTCCTCAAAATCCCACTCATTGTCAAACTAAGTAAGGATCTCCTTCAACCTGGCTAACTTTGCCTGGTCGCCGCCGGCGATCTGCCAGATTCGCTGCTGCATCCGCTCCATAGATGTCCTTCTGAGTGGTCCTGTGCTAGCTTTGGAAGATGGGAGGAGAGATGTTGGTCTTGCAATAGAGAAGAGGGAGAGGCGAGACGGTGGTTTTGGAATGGAGATGATGGATAGGAGAGGTTCCCCTGCCTTTCGGTCGCTGACAGGTGGGCCCCGCGCTTGGTGGGACCCATGTGTCAGTGTCTCAATGGCAGGATGGGCTACGTCAGGGGATCCTCGTCCGAGGAGAGAGGAGGTGGTTTTGCAATGGAGAAGAGGGAGAGGCGAGACTGTGGTTTTGGAATGGAGATGATGGAGAGGAGAGGAGGTGGTTTTACAATGGAGAAGAGGGGGAGGAGTGTGCTGCAGTGATTTAGGATTGTACGAGAGGGCCGGCGCACTGTTACTAGATCAAAATCAAAATTAATTTACCCTTCAATTAAGAAGGCGACCCCACATTAACTAGTCTCCCTTTTATTCTGGGTCATAATTGACCATGATTTTGGCAAATAAAATATATGTTATATGTTGCGAAAATAATATAATTTGAAAGTACATTCAGATACGAACCAAACGATATAATTTTTGGTGACATGCATTCACATTTTGCTTGTCAAATACAGTATGTGGTCAAACTTTGACCCAAAATACACAAAACAAAAAAAATACTTCCAAGACTAGCACCGCTCTTCCGCTGTTCTCCTCTTAAACCACCACCGCTCCTCTCCTTTTCCAATCTAAATCCAGCGTCGCTCCTCTCCTCTTCCATTTCAAAACCACCACCCCTCCTCTCCTGTTCCAATCCAAAACCAGCGTCGCTCCTCTCCTGTTCTAAACCAAAACCAGTTGCTCCTCTCCTCTTCCATTCAAAAACCACCGCTGGCGAGTGAAGGTTTTGTGGAGAAGTAGATCGATGGAGGAGTACAATAGATACGTGAGATCGCAGACGGCGACCCTACGAAGCTAGCTAGGATGTTGGAGATACAGTCTTGGTTTGACAGCAAGGACCAACTAGCGGCGACGGTGAAATCCATGGCCAAATATCTGCAACAGAGCGAGAAGGCGGCGATACTCCCGGAGGGAGTCGCGCGGGAGTACATAGACCTGCTCCTCTGGGTCATGGATCAAACATATTCACCGAATCCGATCGTGAGGGAGCGGTGGTGGGAGTATCGATCCTATATGGAGAATCCACTGGAGATTGAAGGATCGAGCATCTACAGGGTGACGTGCCAGAGCGAGCCAGTGGATTCTTCATCGATCGAACCCAACTGCAAGAGGAGAAAACCAGTTGGCCCGACGACGCTTCCCCGCCATCCTCTCCCTCGTCGTTCACATCGTCTCACGGGGCGGCTGTCTGCCGCCGAGGAATAGGAGGGATTTGCCCCCCCCCCAGACCAATAGTCGGGCAGGTTGTGAATTGTCGGCTTGTTAGTATTTGCAGGTTGTGAATTGTGTTTTGTGTTGTGCATTTTGAGAGTACTTTCAGATATGAATGTCTTTTGAATTTCAGATTTGCAGTATTGAGCATATGAAGTATTTTATGAATTCTAGAGATCTATTTTTAGCACTTAAAAAAATGTAGTTTCATAGGAGTATAAAAGTGCACACAATGTGATTCTCAGATAAGAAAGTGCAACTTTCAAAGGCAGAGCATTTATATTAACGCGGCCTTTTCAAACATTGTTAACATCATGCTGGAAGTTTTATTCATGGTCGAAACTGGAACTACCAGCCAGTTAACATCATGCTGATCAACATTCATGCATAGCACATCTACATATGATGCATAGTCAAAAATATATGCTATTTTCAAAATGCCCACACAATGTCGAGTGTGCGAAAAACAGAGAAAACGAGGGATGAAGTTTTGGCAAGTGTAGGACGTGGTGTGCGTAGATGACAATTGGGACCCACATGTCAATAAAGGCAAAGGAAAAAAATTTGGAGATATTTTCTCTGCACAGGTGGAATCGAACCCGGGCAGAACAACTGTCGAGTAGTGTCACTCAACCACTGGGCTAGTTCAGTTGTTTCGTTACTAATAAGTCACTTCCTCAGGTTGTCGGATCTCCTCCTGCGCCTTTGTGCGCTCGCCGCGCCGCCGCTGTCTGCCATTGTGAACATGTTGAACAAACAAGAGGAATCTGGAGAGGACTGTACGTAGAGAGGCGGACAGTCGGGACCCACCAGGTCTATGGCCATACGCAAGCAAGTGCCTCATCAAAAAAATACTTCCTCCTAATGCTATACTGACGTTGGGGCCCACGGGTTTGTCAACATAGTTACATTTTTTTAGGTGCTTCAACGTAGTTACTATAGGAGATAAATTCACAATGAAATCGGAGAGCTGGCAGGTATCATTTATTATCACTGGGTTAGCAAGTATCACCTGGGTTTTGGGTTGCCCCGTCTACGCTTTCTTTTTTAACATGTGCAGCCCACGACCTCGGATGGGAGGTCCATAAGGTTGTTTGTATTTTCTTGAGGGATGTCATGTATCGACCGGCCTATGGACCTCCCATCCGAGGGTTTTTTCCTGAAACATCGGCATCCCAATTTATGTATTTTTTTTGAAGAAAACGCAGAGGTCTGTTCTATTTTTCTATATAAGAATAGGAACGCCTGGTCCAACTTATGTTTCCCTTCTAACAATATGATATATATATTTAAATTATTTTATATGTTATTATATATTATTGTTATTGTCATCATATATTTAACAGATACTTTCATATGTAAGAAAACTATATCCCACATCTTGTTAACTTATAAAAATAATTTCTTAACAATAAAATCCTGGATTTTTTTGGCAACGAAAATCCTGGTGATTGTGTACAAAAGCTTGGTAAGATTTAAGGACCAATGTAATAACAAATCACTTATTATTTAAATATATATATATATATATATATATATATATATATATATATATATATATATATATATATATATATATATATATACAAATGCTCAGCCCCTCTTTATTTTTTGATAACATTGTTGTGCCCACCCCAACATTATAATTAGAATCAGCCCAGCAAAATCATGTATTTCGAGAAAGTGCAAATGGCTTGTAATTTTTTATGAAAAACATAAATGGGCCGCATGGATGCTACATTATTTGTTCACACAGCCCAGCTAATGGACTGTAATTAAAAAGAAAAAGAGATCAAATGGACTGTAAATTCTACCCCGCAAAAAAAGACTGCAAATTCTGAAAAAAAAAATGGGTTGAATACGTGCCACATTTTTGGAGGCTGAAATGTGGGCCAATAGGCCGAAGCCAATGCAAGTCGTTTTCAACTTAGTCAACAAATGATTCTGACATTGTTAGCCATTGGATTTACATCCAACGACCGGCATCCATCTTCAATCTCCCGTCTTCTTCCTCCAGCGCCGCCGGGACCACCTGCTCCCGCCTCCTGCTGCTAGCAGCTCTGCTTAGCGCGCTTCGCTGTGAAGCGCTACTCCACCATTGGCCAGGCCATCCCTCCACCCCTCCACACCTCATGTTCTTCTCCACCGACTGCCGAACCACACCGCACCAGAACCAGTTAACCCTCGTACACCTCTCCGTCTGCAACTCTACTCCCGCGTCTTCCCATCTCCGGCTCGTTGCTGTCCGGGGCCTCGCCGTCGTCCACCACCTTGGATGTGCTCGGCGCGGAGTGGTCAACATGGTCAACGAACGACACCATCGGAAGTAGACTGTGAGTGGAGAGGCTGATAGCTGGGTCCACGGCCGCACGTAAGGAAATGCCTTCTAATTACGCGCAAAATAATGATTCCTTCACCTGACAGCTGGGACCCACCGGAAGGGCCTTTGTATTTCCCAAAAAAACGTTCCACCGCTGACAGGTCAGACCCACCAGCTATATCTTCGCACGCAAGGAAGTGCCTCCTTATTACGCACAAAAAAATGAATACTCCCCCTGCTAGTTGGGACCCACCTTGCTGGGAGGCTGACTTGTGGACCTACTAAGTTGACGGGGACGGAGTGCTTTGTCAACTTAGTCAATATGAACGATTCTAGCTCCAATGACCGTACGATGTCCATCCAACGGCCGTAGTGCTTCTTCAGCCTCTGGTCTTGTTGCTCCAGCTGCCCAAAGCAGCGCCGGTCGTGCCACATGCTCCTGCCTCCCGTGGCCGGCTGTGCTGCCGCGGAGGCCTCACCGCCCCCTACTATTCCCACCGCTGGCCAGGCCCTGCGGCGACGGCAGCCTCACACCGCAGCCGAACCAGTGAACCCTTGTACTCCTCTCCGCGAGGGCTTCCATTGTCGTGTCTTCCCTGGCTCCGCGTCGTCCCCTTCCTAGGCCTCGCCGTCGTCCACCGCCCTAGTGCTCTCGGCGCGGCGTGGTCAACGTGGTCAAGGAACGGCTTCTATCGGACGTGGACTGTACGTGGAGAGGCTGACAGCTAGGTCCACGGCCGCAGCAAGGAAGTGCCTCCTTATTACATGTAAAATAATTATTCCTCCACCTGACAGCGGGGACCCACCGTACGGGCCACCGTATTTCATGAAAAAACGTTTTCCCCCGACTGCTGGGACCCACCAGCTACATCTTCGCACGCAAGGAAGGGCGTCCGGGCAAAAAAATGATTCGCCCCCCTGACTGCTGGGACCCACCAGCTACATCTTCGCACACAAGGAAGTGCCTGACAATCGGGACCCACCTCGTCGAAGCGTACGTAGCATTGTCATTCTGGTCGCGAACTTGTACGTACATAATGGTCGATGTAGAGGCGCGCACGTGTTGTAGTAGAGGCACGCACGTAGCATGTACATGTACGTACAGCGGCTAGTGTGCAAGAAAGAAAATACGGCCACGTACGTACATACGGGCAGGGTCTCGAACGCCTACTCGCACATAGATACGGCCAGGGCTCATGTACATGGCTGGGTTGAAATGGAGAAACAGCTTCATCGTCGTGTTCATGGGAGCCAACCGGCTGGGTCGAAACGGAATGCGTCATCGTATTCATCGGGAGGGCTTGGACGGAACAGACGATGGAAACGAGGCATGACGTACCGCAGAATGGAGGAAACGTCCCTGTGTTCGACCGGGCATGTTCGAAACGGGATCCTGTTCATCGGGAGGGGTCTCGCGTACCGCAAAACGAAGGAAACAGACCTCCTACGGTCGAAACCGGGGTCCTGTTGATCGGGAGGGGTGTGGCGTACCGCAAAACGGAGGAAACGGACTTGTGTTGGAGCGCTACTGTCGAAACGGGGGTCCTGTTCATCGGGAGGGGTGTGGCGTACCACAAAACGGGACTCCACGAGATACTGTTCATCTCCACCGTCGACCCCCTCCAGCCTCCACGGGCTACTGTTCATCCACCGTTGACCTCCTCCAGCCTCCACTTGCGAGTGTTCATCCACGGGCTCTTGTTCATCCAGCCTCCACCGTGCGCTACTCCACCGGCTACTGTTCAACCAGCCCTCTCCACGGGCTCCTGTTCAACCACCCCTCCACGGGCTACTGTTCATCCTGCCCTCCGCCGTCTACTGTTCATACTAACCTCCACGGGATTCCAGCCCCAACCGGCTCAATCGATTGGTGTATTGTTCATCCAGAGGCAACACCACGGGGTCCTGTTCATCCACCCCCACCGGGAACCGTTCATCCAAAACCCCTTGCAACGCTCACTGTTCATCCAAAGGCAGCATCGATCGACTTCAGTTAGCAGCAGTAGCGAAGGAATCGCTCGATCAGGTTCAGTTAACAGCCATCGATCGATCGCTCGGGTTTAGTAACGCGTAGCCTACAGTGCAATCGCTCGGGTTCAGTTAGAGCTCAACGCCTCGCTCGGGTTCAGTTAGAGCCCAATGCCTCGCACACACGCGCGTACGTACGAGAGAAACACACATCGCTCGGCCACCGACCACCAACCGTAACTGGGGACTCCCCGATATTTTCCGCGCCCTCGCATCTACCACAGTTTTTTCCATCATGGACGGCCCAAAGATTCTAATGCAGCTGCGTCTCCGGCCCGCCCAGGACGAAAAGCCCATATTCTGTCATGATTTTTTTCATAGAAGTAGGAGCCCACCACATCTATGATGATACCATGTTTTGTCACAATTATCGTCATAGAAGTGTCATAAGTATGACAGGAAAGATTTTCGTTCGGCCCAAAATGTCACGGATGTGTCTTTTTTTTGTAGTGCAAAGACCGAAGACTCTACTCGTGTCCGGATGGGACTCTCCTAGGCGTGGAAGGCAAGCTTGGTGACCAAATATGAAGATTCCTTTCTCTGTAACCGACTTTATGTAACCCTAGTTCCCTCCGGTGTCTATATAAACCAGAGGGCTAGGTCCTTAGAGGCCAACAATCATAATCATAGTCATACAAGCTAGACTTCTAGGGTTTTAGCCATTATGATCTCGTGGTAGATCAACTCTTGTAATACTCATATTCATCAAGATCAATCAAGCAGGAAGTAGGGTATTACCTTCATAGAGAGGGCCCAAACCTGGGTAAACATTGTGTCCCCGTCTCCTGTTACCATCAACCTTAAACACATAGTTTAGGACCCCCTACTCGAGATCCACCGGTTTTGACACCGACATCGAGCCATAGAGCAGTGGCGGGAGGGCCACAAGAAGTAGATGACTAGACGATCATTTCTCCTACTTTAGAATGCATGCAATTGTTTATTGAGGTGTGTGCGAATGATCTGTACACTCACTTACGTAATTGGATGTTTAATTCAGTTATATATATACATCTTATTCTACTGTAGATAGAGCAAATCACACGGCTTATTAGCAGCAATTGTCTCTGTTATTATTGGTCTTCGCACACATTTCTGATTACGGACCTGTTTGCCGTGGTCACACACATCTTGTTCAGTTGAACCGTCTCCATTGTGTTGCCTAATCACACACAGTTCATCCTAGTGAACCGTATGATGTACATCACACACGCCTTCATCTGGCTGCCCGTTTCTTTTGTTCCTCCTCATCCCAAACAGTTAATTGAACTGAACCTTGTGCCCTGCATCGCACACGCAACTAAAATATGAACCTTGTTTGGTGCATCCGTCGTCGCAAACGCTTTGCACCTTTTTTGACGGGTTCTTTACACCACCATTTGCGATTATGGCATCACACACAGTTTCGTCGAAGGGTTTCTGATCGTAGTGTCACGTTTAGACCATCTTGCAGTAGTGATATTAAGCACATAATATATTTCATTTCCATATTAAGGAAGCAGGATTTCATAATTGAAATACATCAGAGTACAACAAGACATAGCTTCAGCACTCAGCTACCCCATTACACAACTGCACCAGCACTAAGTTTCACATGCAATATCTAGAACATTTCGAAATTAGCATCATAGACAGTATATCGACAGATGCATCTCATCTGGAAAACTGCTGAAGCGGAAGGTGGATATTGAGCCTTCATTCATGTTGAAGGTCTTTGCAACTTTAGGCTAGTGCATGTGGATGATTGACCGTCCCTCCTTCGTCCTCTTCAGGAACACTTCAATATTGAACCGTGGGTGCTGTATGAAAACCTTCCTCGCCTCCTGACCATGGAGGTGGTTTGAGAGGTAATCATCAGCGAACTGCTTTGGAAAGGCCTGAAAACAAGGATGTGCATAAATATCTTCTCTATATTGGAAATGGGGCAAAGGAATAAAAAGGCAAGGTATAATAGTTAGTACCATCTTGGAGTGAACTGATGTCTTCTTCATTGTGCAGACAAACATCTTGTTGTTTTTTGTCGCTAATTTCTTTATCCTAATGGTGTCTACTACGCAACCTTCTTCTTGTAGACATTGTTGGGCCTCCAAGTGCAGAGGTTTGTAGGAGAGTAGCAAATTTCCCTCAAGTGGATGACCTAAGGTTTATCAATCTGTGGGAGGCGTAGGATGAAGATGGTCTCTCTCAAGCAACCCTGCAACCAAATAGCAAAGAGTCTCTTGTGTCCCCAACACACCCAATACAATGGTAAATTGTATAGGTGCACTAGTTCGGCGAAGAGATGGTGATACAAGTGCAATATGGATGGTAGATATAGGTTTTTGTAATCTGAAAATATAAAAAAGCAAGGTAACAAGTAGTAAAAGTGAGCATAAACGGTATTGCAATGCTAGGAAACAAGGCCTAGGGTTCATACTTTCACTAGTGCAAGTTCTCTCAACAATAAAAACATAATTGGAACATATAACTATCCCTCAACATGCAACAAAGAGTCACTCCAAAGTCACTAATAGCGGTGAACAAACGAAGAGATTATGGTAGGGTATGAAACCACCTCAAAGTTATTCTTTCCAATCAATCCGTTGGGCTATTCCTATTAGTGTCACAAACAGCCCTAGAGTTCATACTAGAATAACACCTTAAGATACAAATCAACCAAAACCCTAATGTCACCTATATACTCCAATGTCACCTCAAGTATCCGTGGGTATGATTATACGATATGCATCACACAATCTCAGATTCATCTATTTAAACAACACATAGAACCACAAAGAGTGCCCCAAAGTTTCTACCGGACAATCACGACGAAAATGTGTGCCAACCCCTATGCATAGGTTCATGGGAGGAACCCGCAAGTTGATCACCAAATCATACATCAAGTGAATCACGTGAGATCCCATTGTCACCATAGATACGCACGGCAAGACATACATCAAGTGTTCTCAAATCATTAAAGACTCAATCCAATAAGATTACTTCAAAGGGAAAACTCAATCCATTACAAGAGAGTAGAGGGGGAGAACAAACATAAGATCCAACTATAATAGCAAAGCTCGCGATACATCAAGATCGTGCCAAATCAAGAACACAAGAGAGAGAGAGAGAGAGAGAGATCAAACACATAGCTACTGGTACATACCCTCAACCCCGAGGGTGAACTACTCCCTCCTCGTCATGGAGAGCGCCGGGATGATGAAGATGGCCACCAGTGAGGGTTCCCCCCTCTGGCAGGGTGCCGAAATAGGGTCCCGATTGGTTTTTGGTGGTTACAGAGGCTTGCGGCGGCGGAACTCCCGATCTATTATGTTCTTCGATAGTTTTAGTGTACGTGGGTATATATGGGTGAAAGAAGTACGTCAGCGGACCTCCGGGCTGTCCACGAGGCAGGGGGCGTGCCCTAGGGGGGTGGGCGCGCCCCCACCCTCGTGGGCAGCCCGGGACTCCCCTGGCGTGCACTCCAACTTTTTCCGGTAGCTTTCCTTCCAAAAATAACTTCTACAGTTGATTTCATTCCGTTTCGACTCCGTTTGATATTCCTTTTCTTCGAAACGCTAAAGTAGGCTAAAAACAGCAATTCTGGGCTGGGCCTCTGGTTAATAGGTTAGTCCCAAAAATAATATAAAACTGGATAATAAAGCCCAATATTTTCCAAAACAGTAGATAATATAGCATGGAGCAATAAAAAATTATAGATATGTTGGAGACGTATCAAGCATCGCCAAGCTTAATTCATGCTCGTCCTCGAGTAGGTAAATGATAAAAAAGATAAATTTTGATGTGGAATGCTAGTTGGCATAATTTCATTGTAATTCTTCTTAATTGTGGTATGAATATTCAGATCCGAAACATTCAAGACAAAAGTTTAATGTTGACATAAAAATAATAATACTTCAAGCATACTAACTAAGCAATTATGTCCTCTCAAAATAACATGGCCAAATAAAGTTCATCCCTACAAAATCATATAGTTTAGTCATGCTCCATTTTCGTCACACAAGAATGCTCTCATCATGCACAACCCCGATGACAAGCCAAGCAATTGTTTCATACTTTAGTAATCTCAAACTTATAAACCTTCACGCAATACATGAGCGCGAGCCATGGATATAGCACTATGGGTGGAATAGAGTATAATGATGGGGGTTATGTGGAGAAGACAAAAAGGAGAAAGTCTCACATCAACGAGGCTAATCAATGAGCTATGGAGATGCCAATCGATTGATGTTAATGCAAGGAGTAGGGATTGCCATGCAACGGATGCACTAGAGCTATAAATGTATGAAAGCTCAATTAAAGAAACTAAGTGGGTGTGCATCCAACTTGCTTGCTCACGAAGACCTAGGGCACTTGAGGAGGCCCATTGTTGGAATATACAAGCCAAGTTCTATAATGAAAAGTTCCCACTAGTATATGAAAGTGACAAAACAAGAGACTCTCTATCATGAAGATTATGGTGCTACTTTGAAGCACAAGTGTGGTAAAAGGATAGTAACATTGTCCCTTCTCTCTTTTTCTCTCATTTTTTTGGGCCTTCTCTTTTTCTCTTTTTTTGGGCCTTCTATTTTTTATGGCCTTTCTCTTTCTTTTTACTTCACTTGGGACAATGCTCTAGAAAATGATGATCATCACACTTCTATTTGTTTACAACTCAATGATTACAACTCGATACTAGAACAAAGTATGACTCTATTGAATGCCTCCGGCGGTGTACCGGGATATGCAATGAACCAAGAGTGACATGTATGAAAGAATTATGAACGGTGGCTTTGCCACAAATACTATGTCAACTACATGATCATGCTAAGCAATATGACAATGATGAATGTGTCATGATGGAATGGTTGAAAGTTGCATGGCAATATATCTCGGAATGGCTATGTAAATGCCATAATAGGTAGGTATGGTGACTGTTTTGAGGAAGATATAAGGAGGTTTATGTGTGAAAGAGCGTATCATATCACGGGGTTTGGATGCACCGGCGAAGTTTGCACCAACTCTCAATGTGAGAAAGGGCAATGCACGGTACAGAAGAGGCTAGCAATGATGGAAAGGTGAGAGTGCGTGTAATCCATGGACTCAACATTAGTCGTAAAGAACTCACATACTTATTGCAAAAATCTACAAGTCATCAAAAATCAAGCACTACGCGCATGATCCTAGGGGGATAGATTGGTAGGAAAAGACCATCGCTCGTCCCCGATCGCCACTCATAAGGAAGACAATCAAAGAACACCTCATGTTTCAAATTTGTTACATAACTTTTACCATACGTGCATGCTATGGGACTTGCAAACTTCAACACAAGCATTTCTCAAATTCACAACTACTCAACTAGCATGACTTTAATATCACTACCTCCATATCTCAAAACAATTATCAAGCATCAAACTTCTCTTAGTATTCAACACACTCATAAGAAAGTTTTTACTAGTCTTGAATACCTAGCATATTAGGATTAAGCACATTACCATGCTATTTAAGACTCCCAAAATAATATAAGTGAAGCATTAGAGTTCATCTATTTTTTCAAAATAAAACTACCACCATGCTCTAAAAGATATAAGTGAAGAACTAGAGCAAACAACAAACTACTCTGAAAGATATAAGTGAAGATCAATGAGTAGTCGAATAATTATGTAACTATGTGAAGACTCTATAACATTTAAGAATTTCAGATATTTTTATTTTATTCAAAAAGAAAGCAAAGCTAAAGTAAACAAAATGACACTCCAAGCAAAACACATATCATGTGTGGTGAATAAAAATATAGCTCCAAGTACAGTTACCGATGAACGAAGACGAAAGAGGGGATGCCATACAGGGCATCCCCAAGCTTAGATGCTTGGTTATCCTTGAATATTACCTTGGGGTGTCTTGGGCATACCCAAGCTTAGGATGTTTACACTCCTTATTCCATAGTCCATCAAATTTTTACCCAAAACTTGAAAAAATCACAACACAAAACTCAACAAAAAACTCGTAAGCTTCGTTAGCGAAAGAAAACAAAACACCACTTCAAGGTACTGTAATGAACACATTATTTATTTATATTGGTGTTAAACCTACTGTATTCCAACTTCTCTATGGTTTATAAACTATTTTACTGGCCATAGAGTCATCAAAATAAGCAAACAACACACTAAAAACAGAATCTGTCAAAAACAGAACAGTCTGTAGTAATCTGTAACTAATGCAAACTTCTGGAACTCCAAAAATTCTAAAATAAATTGGTGGACCTGAGGAATTTGTCTAGTAATCATCTTTAAAAAGTCAACCAAATAGGACTCTCCAGTAAAAAGTTGAAGCAAATCTCGTGAGTGCTAAAGTTTTTGTTTTTTACAGCATGATCATAAAGACTTCACCCAAGTCTTCCCAAAGGTTCTACTTGGCACAAGCACTAATTAAAACACAAAACCACATCTAAAAAGAGTCTAGATGGATTATTTGTTACTAAACAGAACCAAAAAGCAAGAGTGAGGGAGTCCTGGATTAGGGGGTGTTCGGATAGCCGGACTGTACCTTCGTCGGACTCCTGGACTATGAAGATACAAGATTGCAGACTTCATCCCGTGTCCGGATGAGACTTTCCTTGGCGTGGAAGGCAAGCTAGGTGATGCGGATATTCAAGATCTCCTACCATTGTAACCGACTCTGTGTAACCCTAACCCTATCCGGTGTCTATATAAACCGGAGGGTTGTAGTCCGTAGGAGAGAACAATCATCATACACAATCATACCATAGGCTAGCTTCTAGGGTTTAGCCTCCTTGATCTCATGGTAGATCTACTCTTGTACTACCCATATCATCAATATTAATCAAGCAGGAGTAGGGTTTTACCTCCATCGAGAGGGCCCGAACCTGGGTAAACATCGTGTCCCTTGTCTCCTGTTACCATTTGGCCTTGACCCACAGTTCGGGACCCCCTACCCGAGATCCGCCGGTTTTGACACCAACATTGGTGCTTTCATTGAGACTTCCTCTGTGCGGTCGCGATCAGGAAGGATGCCTCTTCCCGTCTTTAAAGACGGATCCATTACTAAGGGAGCCTTGGCTGTCGGCCAAACCCTCCGGCTAGGTGGTTTTCTCACGACCGCATGTTCGGCCGTTGCGCCGACGGTGACCTCTCGGGTCATCGAAAGGAACCTTCATGTCAGCTCAGAACTTGCCGAGCAGTTGGATCCGATGGAGCTCTCTTCCGTAAACGAGCTCTTGGATCGCATCGCCGCACTGGGGGTCGCTACAAATTACGACCAGGTTGGGCTTAAACCCGATCTAAGAGAAATTAACTCTCCCCAAGTCACCCACCACGTTGCCATGGTAGAGGCGCAGTGCGGCGACCCTTCATCTATCCTAAGGACTAGCTACGTCCGAATTCCCGAACCCTCCAGGCCGGATACCCGCGGAGGGGAGGATACAATCCAAGACCTGAGCTTAGAATCAGGCAACGGGCTAGACTCATCGGACAACATCCAAGACTCCGGACTTCAGAGTTCGGAAGTTCTTCGGCCTCCGAATCGTAAATTGGGTGAGGTCTCAGATTCAACGACACCCGCCCGCCCGATCATAAGCGATCTTTCCCAAATCAGGCAAAAGCCCGAAGAAACAGTACATCACTACTGGGCCAGATTCCTCCTGGTTATGAACAAAACAAAGGACTGCTGCGAGGGAGACGCAATTTCAATCTTTTGCAGTAATTGCACGGACGAGGGAATACTTAACGCCATAAGTCGTCGTGATATTACACGATTCGCTGACTTGGCGTCCATAGTACAAAAGTACTGTGCGATGGAAAGCACTTGGAAAACCGAAATAAAATTTTGGGATAATCCGGCCTTGAATAGAAATCCCGTCCGAACTAAGAGGGTGCACCACAGTAAGGCACCCGGATTAAATATCAAAAAGCCAAAACCCTCTAGAGGGCATGGAACCGTACTGGAAAGGTGGCTTGATGGACCCTGTAGGATTCACAATACAAAGGACGCCACACCAACACACGGCCTTAGAGCATGTTGGATATTCCGGCAGGTGGCCAAAATTGGCGAGGACCTCCTAAATTCAGAGGCCGAAGAAAGCCAGCACGAGGACACCAGTACCGTTCTCACAGTCTTCGAGACTTTCGCATCAAATAATATGCGAAAAAGAACACTCCGCAGCCTTACCGAAGTCTATCAAGTAGCAACAATAAACCCATGGAGTAACACTGCTATCACCTTCAACGCGAGTGACGAACCTAAATTCCGAACAGCTCGAGCACCAGCCGCGTTGGTCCTCAGTCCCATAGTGGACGGTTGTCGCCTCGCAAAGGTACTCATGGGTGGAGGCAGCGGATTGAACCTCATTTATGAGGAAACCCTCCAAAAGATGGAAATAGAATGGAACCGCATTGAGCGAAGCAGCACAACCTTTACAAGAATAATCCCCAGTCAGGAAGCACGCTGCACTGGAAAGATCACACTAGATGTGGTGTTCGGCATGCCGGATAATTACAGGTCTGAAGAAGTCACGTTCCAGGTGGCCCCGTTCAGAAGCGGATACCATGCTATATTAGGACGGGAGGCATTCACAGTTTTCCAAGCCATACCCCATTACGGGTACATGAAGCTCAAGATGCCTGGGCCAAACGGAATTATCACTCTCACTAGTGATCCGGACATAGCACTCCGCGCCGAAAACAAGACAGCCACATTGGCCCTTGAGGCACTATCCGAAACCTTAGCGGCCGAAGAACTGACCGCGCTGCGCTCCACGGTTAATAGGGAGGATGTGATACTCGATAAAAGATCCAAATCCACATCCTTCAAACCAGCGGACGAAATAGTCAAATTCTAGGTCCATCTAACGGACCCCAATAAAACAGCCTCCATCGGGGCACGATTGAACCCTGATGTAGACACCGCACTGCGAGAGTTCCTACGAGAGAACTAGGACATTTTTGCCTGGCACCCTTCAGACATGCCAAGAATCCCACGCAGGCTGGCCGAACACAGCTTAAATATCCAGAAAGGATTCAAACCTGTCAAACAAGCCCTTCGGCGCTTTTCCGAACCGAAGAGACAGGCTATGGGAGAGGAGCTAGCCAAGTTATTGGAGGCTGGATTCATAAGAGATATAAAACATCCGGACTTGCTAGCAAATCTGGTGATGGTACCAAAGAAGGACAAATCCTGGCGCCTGTGCGTCGATTTTAAAGACCTTAATAAGGCCTGCCCAAAGGATCCCTTCCCCCTCCCTCGCATAGATCAAATTATCGATGCCACTACAGGACACGATTCGTTGTGTTTCCTCGACGCATACTCTGGTTACCATAATATCAAGATGGCAGAATCAGACCAAGCCGCAACGGCATTCATCACACCATACGACCCATTCTGCTTCAACACAATGCCCTTCGGGCTAAAAAACACCGCGCAACATATCAGCGCATGATCCAAACATGTCTAGCAAACCAGATCGGCAAAACAGTGGAAGCATACGTGGATGATGTGGTCGTCAAATCAAGACATGTCGAATCTCTAGTAGACGACTTGAGGCTTACATTCGATAACCTCTGAAAATACGACATCAAGCTGAATCCGGAAAAATGCGTTTTCGACGTCCTAGCCGGAAAGCTCTTGGGCTTCATTGTATCCGGTAGAGGAATCGAAGCAAATCTAGCCAAGATCCGAGCTTTGTCACAATTGGTTGTCCCAAAAGACCTCAAACAAATACAGAAATTAACCAGATGTGTGGCGGCTCTAAGCCGCTTCATCTCCCGCCTGGGAGAAAAGGCGCTGCCCCTTTACCGCCTCCTACGGCGCACCAAACACATCGAGTGGACGGATGCCGCCATAGCCGGACTCGATGAAATAAAATCCATATTGGCAACAAACCCAGTCCTGGCCACGCCAAACACCGGCGAGCCAATGCTATTGTACATCGCGGCAACCCATCAAGTTGTCAGCGCAGTGCTCGTCGTCGAGCGGGAAACGGATGGACACAAATTCCCCCTTCAAAGGTCGGTCTACTATGTGTCCACTGTCCACACTCCATGCAAATCATGGTACCCACACTATCAAAAAATTGCATACACAGTATTCATGGCATCCCGGAAGCTACGACACTACTTTCAAGAGTGTTCGATTACAGTAGTCTCGGAAGTACCACTCAATGACATTATCAATAACCGCGATGCAAAGGGCCGGATCGCAAAATGGGCCATCGAGCTCCTCCCGTTCGACATAACCTACAAGCCACGGCGAGCTATAAAATCGCAAGTATTGGCCGACTTCGTCGCAGAATGGACGGAGGCCGAACTCCCTAAAGAGTACGGCACATACTCAAACTGGATCATGCATTTCGACGGCTCCAAAATGTTGGCCAGACTGGAGGCTGGCGTCGTTTTGACGTCCCCCACGGGAGACACAGTCCAATATGTACTCCAAATTATCTACACGGACTCCAACAATGCAGCCGAATATGAGGCCCTCATACATGGTCTCCGGATGGCAGTATCCATGGGCATTCAACGCCTAGAGGTACGCGGGGATTCGAACCTCGCGATCTCCCAAATAAATGGCGACTTCGACGCCAAGGATCCAAAAATGGCAGCTTATCGCAATGTCGTCCTAAAAATGTCAGCTCGGTTCGAAGGGCTGCAGTTTCACCATATAGCATGCGAAAATAATCAAGCAGCGGACGTCCTAGCACGCATCGGAGCAAAACGCGACGCAGTCCCCCCCCCCCAACATCTTTTTGGAAAGATTGTTCAAGCCATCTGTAACATGGGAGGGGGAACCCGCAATTAACAGCCCGGACGTAGCCGAACCACTCGACGCCGAACAACCTGACATAATCGGAGGTCCTGCCAACGAAATTACACCTTCAGCCCACGTAATAATGGCGGTTATCGCCCTATGGACAAAACCATTCCTAGCCTACCTTACTAGGCAGGAACTCCCAGAGGACCAAAATGAGGCCCGCTGCATAGTGCGGCGATCTAAAGCCTAGAAAGTCCACGAGGGGGAGCTTTATAAGAAAAGCACTACCAGAGTCCTTCAAAGGTGCATCTCCGAAGAGGAAGGGCGGAATCTCCTGGCCGAAATTCACGCCGGACTCGGTGGCCATCACGCTGCTGCTCGGTCCCTTGTTAGCAAGGCTTTCCACACAGGATTCTATTGGCCGACGGCCCGAGCAGACGCTCAGGACCTAGTCCAACGATGCGTTGGTTGCCAACTTTTTGCCAACCAAAGCCATATGCCACCCACCGCACTCCAAACTATACCCATCACCTGGCCCTTTGCGGTCTGGGGGCTTGACATGGTCGGACCCCTTAAAGGTGGAACCCATAAGAAAAAATACTTACTGGTCATGGTGGATAAGTTCACCAAATGGATAGAAGCCAAGCCTGTCAAAACGGCTGAATCCGGACCCATGATAGACTTCATATCCGGGGTTGTACACCGTTACGGCGTCCCCCACAGCATCATAACCGATAACGGTACAAATTTTACAGCCGACGAGGTAAAACTATGGTGCAAAAACATGGGCATCAAGCTCAACTATGCTTCAGTCTATCACCCACAAACCAATGGCCAGGTCGAACGGGCAAACGGTCTTATCATGAGCGGCATCAAACCCAGACTAGTGCGGTCCCTCAAGGAATCTAACACGCACTGGGTAGAGGAGCTCGACTCCGTACTCTAGGGGCTGCGGACCACGCCAAATCGCACCACCGGATACACACCATTCTTTATGGTGTACGGCGCAGAGGCAGTTCTGCCCTGCGACATAATTCATGACTCACCTAGAGTGCGCATGTATGAAGAAAGAGAAGCCGAGCTCGATCGGCAAGACAGCCTGGACGCCTTGCAGGAGGAGCGTGACGTGGCAAAAGCCCGTTCCGCATTTTATCAACAACAGGCCTAAAGATACCAAAGCAGAGAAGTACGGGCCAAAAATTACAATGATGGCGAACTAGTTCTACGCCTGCCGGATAAGAAAAAGGACAAACTCAAGCCCAAATGGGAAGGTCCATTTATAGTCGACCAAGTCCTGACTGGTGGAGCGTACCGCCTGCGAGATGCGTCGGATAACCGACTCGAGCCAAACCCGTGGAACGCCACACGTCTCCGAAGATTCTATGCCTAGCGCCGGACTCCGTGTTCGTCTCCTTCCCCTGTCCATTTTTTTACATTTTTCTTTCTTATATTTCTCTTCTTCCCCTCTTTTTCCTTTATAGCCCTTAAAAGGCTCACTACACGCGCACTCGCGTCCATTTAACCTGGGGGCTTCTTTAACAGAAGCTTATTTATACGGGCTTCATGCCCCACACATGTGTCAAACTTCCGCATGTACCTTTTTTCTCACCATTATATGCATCGATATGACTTAAGTTTTGGCCAAGCTGGGTTGCCTGGCTCCTGTGCTTACCCCTACGTTCCCGATTGTTCGGCTAGGTGGTAAAGGGAGCACCTCTGCAATTGTTACTGCCGGGTCAGCCGGATGTGTACCTCAGACTGGGTGAAGCCGAAAGCTAGCGTTCTTAAGGGAATATTCGGTCGGTGGAATAAAGATTATCTTTTTATTAATTTTCATGCGCCCCCAGATGCTTTTTCTGCGTTTTACGCAGTCCGGACATGCACTTTAGGGCATGCCTCCCCAGTGAAAGGAACCCTTAACAGAACTATTCTCTGTGGAAGATGTTTCTTACTAACCGTGTAATATAACATAACTAGTTGGACACTTGTCTGATAAAGCACTAATGACCCATACGCCTGGTCTCCATGCATACCACGGTTCTTGTATAACCGCTATGGTTTTCGGACACACTCCGGACCGTCGGGTCCTGAGGTTGAAGCGAAAAGGTCGGCAAGGAGAAACGATCTACAATCCGGCTAGAAGGCATTACATATGTCAATTCAAAATTACACAGTCATTTCGACTGATTGTATTCCTCTTCTATACCATCTAACAGGCTGTCTAGTTTACAGTCCTGCTGGGAATACTTTGCGGCCAATTCCACTTGGCCGTACACTAAGCTTACAGGGATCTCCTTCCCGTCAGGCCCCACCGGTCCGACCTCGGCCATATGGTTTGGGTCAGACCTCGTAAAACGGGTCTTCACCATAGCCCAGGCCTCTCTAGCGCCTTGTCGGCAGGCCGATATCTTCCACAACCGGAAGCGCCGCCGAGCTCCCTTCAGCTTCTCCGCAAGCTCTCCAAGGCCATCGGGCGTGGAGTGGGCAGGCCATAAGGCTTGGGCAACGCCTTGCATTGCCTGCTGAATTCGCTCGTGCAGTTGCAGGAGTTCGGGAAGAAGGTCACCCGTAGAACCGGGCATCTCCTCTGCTGGACGACCTGTGAGCATACCTATAGACAATACTTTGTTATTCGACTTCCTCGCCGACCTCATTTTTCAAAGTTCGCTCAAGCACTTACTAAATATGCCGCGTCGAAGCCGTTGATTCTCCTTCATGGAGTCCGACAGCTGGCCACGAACGTCCTTAAGTTCAACATCCAGCTTGGTGTTGGCATCCTGGAGATCATTCTTCTCTCGCCTCACCTTTGTCAACGTACTCTCACCAGCCTCTAACTGGCGCAAGAGTTGTTGCTTCTCCGGATCAAGTCCGGCGCCATCTGCAACATCAATTGTCAGATTTGCACCCAAACCGCACAATACTAATCTTTCGAAGTGTATCTTACCTAAGGGGGTCCCTTTAGGCTCCCCTGTTGTGGCTAGTGCGGCCTCTAGTTGGGCCTTGCACTTTTCCAGCTCTTGGGACAGCACGGTGTTCTTCTTAGTAAGAACCTGCATGTTATATGATCCTTAAATCAGTTACTTTAACTGTTTCAAGTCTCGGGGGCTACTGGTATATATATATTTAACCAAAATTTTCTTACCCGTATGTCTTTCACATACTGCTCCGTGGCTCTGGCTAAACCATCTTGAGCAGCACGGAGGTACGCATCTCCCTAATTAAAGGCATCTAAAGCCTCTCAGGAGAAACAAACGTCGCGTAAAATTGTCCGGCGACGCCTGTGGTTCATGGCACTCTCCACTTCAGAATTTGTGGCAGACAGCCTGTCCGCATCCTCTGTCGGAGGAGCGCCCGGTGCACACCTTGTGCTCGCCTCCGTTTCCTGGCCGGTCACTGGAACCTGGCTGGTGGAAGCGCGATTGCCATCCTCTCCGGATATAGTCCGGCGAGGTCTCTTCGTCCTGAAAAAGGCACAAACGTTAATATGCCCTGGCGGAATAATGCTGCGGAAACGGAGATTGCGTTACCTTTGCGCCGGCACCTCGGTCTGGACTGCATCTCTTTTTTCCCCACGGGGCCCTGCGGCCCCTCGTGGGCTGGCCGCCGCAGGTTCGCCTTCCCGCCTCGGGAATCTCCCCTGTGAAACACGGTTGCTGTTAGAAACGCTGGAATACGGAAAAATGGAATCCCCTTCAAGGGAATAAAGACTCCGGTTCTTGTCACCTGGGAGGCCGGGATTAACCCGGGGTAATCTGCCACAATAGCGACCAAGGTGTTGTCCTTGCTTAGCTGATGAAACACCCCGTCGATAATCTCCACCGATATGTCCAGATCCTCTTCAGAGTCCGGATCGAGGGACCGTTCTTGGTCCTCGGGTTGTGGAGGACGGCTACTTATATCTTTCACTTCCTGTGGCAGTTCCTGCATTGAAGTCGTCAGACTACGTATCTGACCATGGAAGTATCAAATAAAGGGGCAAGCGCAGTTGTTCGCTTACCCAACTTGGAGGTTCATACATAGTGAATCCAGCCCGCGGGTTAACGCGGAGGAACTCCTCCTTCTCTCCCTTGTACAAAGAGGACAGAACCTTTATTAGGGAGGCAGCCGAGTCCGGCCCTTTACGGTCGTAACGTGTGGCGTCATCCTCCCCATTGAAATCCCACATGGGGTGGCCTCTGTATTGAAGCGGCTGCACCCCTCGCGTAATGCACGCGGCCATGACTCCGCTCATGGTTAGTCCGGAATGAGCCAACAGTCTTATCCGGCCCATCAGGTAAAGGACGTCCCTGTCGCTTTCTCTCTGAGAGCTCCGTGGGCGCCAGGTCAGGCGTTTCTTCAAGGGAGCACTGTTGAACTCAGGGAGACCGGCCCGGATAGGGTCCGACAGTGGGACGTCGTCTATGTAAAACCATTCCGAAGGCCAGTCCTCGGACGCCTTCTTCGGGGTTCCGGATAGGTATCCGGTCCCGCCGATGCGCCATATTTCGGCTCCGCCCACTTGGTATATAGACCCCTCTTGAGAATGGGGCACCAGGCAGAATATCTTCTTCCACAGCGCGAAATGAGCCTCGACGCCTAAGAATAGCTCGCAAAGAGCAACGAAGCCCGCAATGTGTAGCACGGAGCCGGGCGTGAGATGATGCAGCTGGAGGCCGTAGAACTCCAGAAGCCCGCGGAGAAATGGATGGATTGGAAATCCCAGTCCCCTTATCAGATAGGGAACAAGGCACACCCGTTCTCCTTTAGAAGGATTGGGGGTGTTCTCCGCTTGTTTTCCGCCACGGTAGGTGGCGAGACCGGCTCGGACCGGGACCATGTATGCCTGAGGGAGGAATCCCTTGGCCTGAAGCGACACTAACTCGCTATGCGGAATGGTGCAACTCTCCCAATCCCCGGGCTCGGGACCGGAGGGGCGAGGGGAGGAGCTGCGACGGCTGGCCATGTTGGAATGGACCTTAGCTGGGAAAGCTCTGATGATAACTCGCGGAGAGGAGAAGATGCGGTTCGGATCTAAATCCCCATCCCGTTAAATAGGCGGCTCATTTGTATGGCTAGGGGCGTGGATGTAAGAACGCCCCGGGCTTTTCGCATTCGTTCAACGCGTGGAAGACAGCCATTATTGGGCGCAGAAGCCAAGAAGCGCTACAAAAATTGGACATTATTCGTACAGGTACACAAAATTCGGGAAAGAACCCGCCTTGCAATGTCGAAGACAATTTGCGCGCCGGACTCGTCGTCATGGA
This sequence comes from Aegilops umbellulata, assembly GCA_032464435.1. NCBI lineage: Eukaryota > Viridiplantae > Streptophyta > Magnoliopsida > Poales > Poaceae > Aegilops > Aegilops umbellulata. The sequence continues at coordinate 474,536,305 of CP136055.1, read as the reverse complement.
AGCCTGGTTCGGGGGCTACTGAGGGAGTCCTGGATTAGGGGGTGTTCGGATAGACGGACTATACCTTCGCCGGACTCCTGGACTATGAAGATACAAGATTGCAGACTTCGTCCCGTGTCCGGATGAGACTTTCCTTGGCGTGGAAGGCAAGCTAGGCGATGCGGATATTGAAGATCTCCTACCATTGTAACCGACTCTGTGTAACCCTAACCCTATCCGGTGTCTATATAAACCGGAGGGTTGTAGTCCGTAGGAGAGAACAATCATCATACACAATCATACCATAGGCTAGCTTCTAGGGTTTAGCCTCCTTGATCTCGTGGCAGATGTACTCTTGTACTACCCATATCATCAATATTAATCAAGCAGGAGTAGGGTTTTACCTCCATCGAGAGGGCCCGAACCTGGGTAAACATCGTGTCCCTTGTCTCCTGTTACCATCCGGCCTGGACGCACAGTTCGGGACCCCCTACCCGAGATCCGCCGGTTTTGACACCAACAAAGAGACTAAAATAAAATTGGGTTGCCTCCCAACAAGCGCTAACATTTAATGCCCCTAGCTAGGCATGATGATTTCAATGATGCTCACATAAAAGATAAGAATTGAAACATAAAGAGAGCATCGTGAAGAATATTACTAGAACATTTAAGGATAACCCACTTCCTATGCATAGGGATTTTGTGAGCAAACAACTTATGGGAACAAGAATCAACTTGCATAGGAAGGTAAAACAAGCATAACTTCAAAACTTTAAGCACATAGAGAGGAAACTTGATATCATTGCAATTCCTACAAGCATATGTTCCTCCCACATAATAATTTTCAGTAGCATCATGAAAGAATTCAACAATATAACCAGCACCTAAAGCATTCTATTCATGATCTACTTGCATAGAAATTTTACTACTCTCCACATAACCAAAATTCTTCTCATTCGGGATAGTGGGAGTATCATAAGAGACTTGAATACTATAAATTGTCTCCACATTAAAAGTGTAATGTTCAGAAAAAGGGTAATCATAATCATGACAAGTTTTATAAATATAATCATCACTACTCTTTATAGCATAAGTTTCATCACAATAATCATCATACGTAGCAACTTTGTTCTCATCATAATCAATTGAAACCTCTTCCGAAATAGTGGATACATCACTAAATAAAGTCATGACCTCTCCAAATCCACTTTCATAAATATTATAAGGTTCAACATCCTCCAAAATAGTGGGATCATTACTTCCTAAAGTTGACACTCTTCCAAACCCACTTTCATCAGTATAATCATCATAGATAGGAGGCATGCTTTCATCATAGTAATTTTGCTCATCAAAGCTTGGGGGACAAAAAATATCATCTTCATCAAATATAGCTTCCCCAAGCTTGTGGCTTTGCATATCATTAGTATCATGGGTATTCAAAGAATTCATACTTAAAACATTGCAATCATGCTCATCATTCACATAATTTATGCCAAGCATTTTATAGACTTCTTCTTCTAGCACTTGAGCACAATTTTCCTTTCCATCATTCTCACGAAAGATATTAAAAAGATGAAGCGTATGAGGAAAACTCAATTCCATCTTTTTGTAGTTTTCTTTTATAGACTAAACTAGTGATAAAACGAGAAACAAAAAGATTCGATTGCCAGATCTAAAGATATACCTTCAAGCACTCACCTCCCCGGCAACGGCGCCAGAAAAGAGCTTGATGTCTACTACGCAACCTTCTTCTTGTATACGTTGTTGGGCCTCCAAGTGCAGAGGTTTGTAGGACAGTAGAAAATTTCCCTTAAGTGGATGACCTAAGGTTTATCAATCCGTGGGAGGCGTAGGATGAAGATGGTCTCTCTCAAGCAACCCTGCAACCAAATAGCAAAGAGTCTCTTGTGTCCCAACACACCCAATGCAATGGTAAATTGTATAGGTGCACTAGTTCGGTGAAGAGATGGTGATACAAGTGCAATATGGATGGTAGATAAAGGTTTTTGTAATCTGAAAATATAAAAACAGCAAGGTAATAAGTAGTAAAAGTGAGTGTAAACGGTATTGGAATGCTAGGAAACAAGACCTAGGGTTCATACTTTCACTAGTGCAAGTTCTCTCAACGATAATAACATAATTGGATCATATAACTATCCCTCAACATGCAACAAAGAGTCACTCCAAAGTCGCTAATAGCGGAGAACAAACGAAGAGATTATGGTAGGGTATGAAACCACCTCAAAGTTATTCTTTCCAATCAATCCGTTGGGCTATTCCTATTAGTGTCACAAACAGCCCTAGAGTTCGTACTAGAATAACACCTTAAGATACAAATCAACCAAAACCCTAATGTCACCTAGATACTCCAGTGTCACCTCAAATATCCGTGGGTATGATTACGATATGCATCACACAATCTCAGATTCATCTATTGAACCAACACATAGAACCTCAAAGAGTGCCCCAAAGTTTCTACCGGAGAATCACAACGAAAACGTGTGCCAACCCCTATGCATAGGTTCATGGGTGGAACCCGCAAGTTGATCACCAAAACATACATCAAGTGAATCACGTGATATCCCATTGTCACCACAGATACACACGGCAAGACATACATCAAGTGTTCTCAGATCATTAAAGACTCAATCCGATAAGATTACTTCAAAGGGAAAACTCAATCCATTGCAAGAGAGTAGAGGGGGAGAAGAAACATAAGATCCAACTATAATAGCAAAGTTCGCGATACATCAAGATCGTGCCAAATCAAGAACGCGGGAGAGAGAGATCAAACACATAGCTACTGGTACATACCCTCAGCCCCAAGGGTGAACTACTCCCTCCTCGTCATGGAGAGCGTCGGGATGATGAAGATGGCCACCGGTGAGGGTTCCCCCTCCGGCAGGGTGCCAGAACAGGGTCCCGATTGGTTTTTGGTGGCTACAGAAGCTTGCGGCGGCGGAACTCCCGATCTATTTTGTTCTTCGATGGTTTTAGGGTATGTGTGTGAAAGAAGTACATCAGGGGACCTCCAGGCTGTCCACGAGGGAGGGGCGCGCCCTAGGGGGGTGGGTACGCCCCCCACCCTCGTGGGCATCCCGGGACTCCCCTGGCGTGCACTCCAAGTTTTTCCGGTAGCTTTCCTTCCAAAAATAACTTCTCTAGCTGATATCATTCCGTTTCGACTCCATTTGATATTCCTTTTCTTCGAAACACTGAAATAGGCAAAAAACAACAATTCGGGGCTAGGCCTCCGGTTAATAGGTTAGTCCCAAAAATAATATAAAAGTGGATAATAAAGCCCAATATTGTCCAAAACAATAGATAATATAGCATGGAGCAATAAAAAATTATAGATACGTTGGAGACGTATCACCTAACAATCTTTCTGAGTTTCTTGACTTGATTGATATTCATGGACAACTCATTTCCCCATATGCAAAAAGGGTCGAACAGTGGGTCAAAACCTCTGACAGCGGGACCTACATGTGCAAGACCAATTTGTTAAAAACCTAAATATTAGAATGGTTCCTGCAATTGCACAATAATGTGCTATTAGACAATGGACCATGCACGTGCTAACCTCAATTGTAAGCCTGAGTGCTTCCAATTATTTCCCTGCAACACATATAAGGTAGTTAGTCATCAGGTTAAGTAAGGGTTCGCATGCTATAAGTAAAATATGTTGATGAAAAATAAGCACATTGCAGATTCATCAGATTAATTCAAGCCACATGGAAAACCCATTTATCCAAACCAAGCATGATTAAGAACTAGGAAATATAACACTTGTATATGTTTCTCATGTATCAAGTGCAGCCAAATTCGACTTATTCCTCACATGCACAACAATACAAAATTCTACCCACGACAATTGGACATTGCATTGCAGAATTGAACCAAGCAGTTAACTAAACACCACAACAAATGAACCAAACATTAACTGAGCACCACATTGCATAATATAACATACTCCTAATAGAAGATCAGACAGTTAACCAACCCAAGCATGCTTAACAACTTAGAAATATAGCAATTGTATTTATTTCTCATGTATTTAGTACAGCCAAATTCACTTTATTCCTCACATGGTATACAATAAGAGAATGCACCCACAACAATTGAACATCGCATTGCAGAATTGAACCAAATAGTTAACTAAACACCACAACAAATGAACCAAACGTTAACTCAGCACCACATTGCACAATACAACATACTCCTAATAGAAGATCAGACAGTTAACCAAACCAAGCATGCTTAACAACTTGGAAATATAGCAATTGTATTTGTTTCTCATGTATTTAGTACATCCAAATTCGATTTACTTCTCACATGGTATACAATAACAGAATGCACCCACAACTATTGAACATCGCATAGCAGAATTGAACCAAACTATTAACTAAACACCACAACAAATGAACCAAACGTTAACTGAGCACCACATTGCACAATGTATAACCAAACCAAGCATGCTTGACAACTTGTAAATATAGCAATTGTATTCGTTTGTCATGTATTTTGTAAAGACAAATTCGATTTATTTCTCACATGGAAGACAATACAAAATTGCAGCCTAAAGAATTGAACATCACATTTACAGAATCGAACCAAACAGTTATTTGAAGATGACAACTAATTAACCTAACAGTTAATAAGTGAGCACCACATTGGACGACATATAGAACATATACACTAGAGCACCAGATTGCATGGTAAAATTAAATAGCACAATTCACTAGAATTTGTTAAGGAAAGGCAGGAGCAGCACACGCAACGGGTAAACCGAGTTGCTTAACCGGCGTAGCAAGCAAATGGCAAGGTGCCCCTCCAAGATCTGGGGGTCAGCACGAAGGACAGCCATCGCGACCTCATCCGCGCATGCGGCCGCAATTTGCTTTTCCGCTGCCAAATGCTCCTTGAGCTCATGGCTATACTGCATGCACCATGGCTCAGGGCAGCGCTTATTTGGTGAAGGAGGCGGTGATTTGGGTGGAAAGTGTTGCACCGGCGGTCGGGGCATGTGGGATGTGGAAGGAGGAGGAGAATGGGGGGTCAGGTGTGGATTACCTACCTGGATAGACGAGGCCGAGCTGTGTGAAGGAGGGTCGCTGGCGAGGAGGCGGCACTGCAAGCAAGGAGTGAAGGTTTCAACTTGGAAAGGAAGGCGGAAACAGAGAAAATGTAGCTTTTTGGTAAGGGGGAGGGGCGGGGAGGTAGATATTTCCGCGGAAGCTGAAAAATTTCAATCGGTTCAGTGAAAAAACTAGCGCGCAAAGTGTCTCTAGACACAGTCCCTTTTTCAGAACTGTGTACGTTATGTGAACATCACAAACGATTCAGATAGATTAACTCGTGTGTGCTGAGTTTGCACCTCAAAAATTTTGGTTCGAATTTCCCTGGTTACAGTGGTCATCCACGTCATTGCATAATTTGGGTACACAAAGGAGACTACAGCACACCCACACTTCTTAGTCGAGCAAGTTAAGCGATTAAACAGAGCTAGCCGACCTAAACATTACTCTAACAAATTAAAGACCGACGCTCTTAATTAAACAAAACAAAGATTACTACTACAGTTGGTGCTCGTCAATCTTCGTTGCCTCCTCCATGTCCAGCTCGCACCCAATGGTCTCCTGGGAAAGGGGCTCCATGGCATCCATCGCACCATACTTGGCAAGCATCTCGCCATCCGCGTCCGCCATCTCTTTGGAAAAGGCCGGCACGAGCTGGGTGTGGGCGGCCGCAATCTGGGCTTGGAAGGGCTCCGTTGTGGCAAGGTATGCGGCGGAGGAACGGACGACTGCTCGAACACTCTCGGTGATTGCCAACTCTTCGGTCGTGGCTTGCCGACCGTTGTCGGAGAAGCTTTGTTTTATTTGTATGGTGACCGCCACGAGCTGGGCATGGGCAGCCTTGACATGGTCGTGGGCGGCCTCCATCAGGGCTAAGGCCGCCGCTGCGGAATGGATGGCTATTGTGCCGCTCTCGCCAGTTGCTATCCCTGAGGTAGAAGCAAGATCGGTCGTTTGTCGCTGATTGCGGCCGCGCTCATGCACCTTGTTAGCACACGCATGGCGGCTGCAGTCGCGCTCTCACCGGAGTGGGCCGCTAAAGTTGCCCTCAGAACGCGGGTCCACGTCCCCATATTTCACCGGTGATGATTGAATAGTGAAATGATATTTGGAGAGCGAGCTAGTGTGCTTGACATGCCGGCTGTGGACTGTAGCCGATGCACCTTCTCGCGTAAGCCATAGGCGTACTATACACCGACGGTGCTCCAGGATATTTTGTAATGCATCTCACACGGTTGGTGATAATAAACTATGTGGGATATACTTGATTTTTCATCTTGGTTTGAGTTACATAATGGGGTCACACGGCAATGGATGGTGTTTGAATTGCTAGAACTTTTATCTGCAGTGAACATGCAACTATATATGTACCGTAAAAAATGGAATTATTCATGGTTCGTTTGGACATTTTATACATTAAATTGGTTTTCTAGCCATTTCAGGTGCACAATTAAAAATTAAACTACATGCACATGTTCCGGTGCACCAACATGGGTTGTAAAATCATATATGTGTCCATGGGTTTATGCTTATGTCCCATGCAAGAGATGGGATGAATTTCGAACACCACGGCACCGTGGCTCTCCGACAAACATTCAGGGTACTAGCTTTTGTAATTCTAGTAAATCTAATCCCATCTAAAACTCATGAACCTTGGCATGCTATCATGGAATGGCATTAACATGCTGGGGTGAAAAATATTGTCCCATTTGGGGCAGGTTATGGTATAAGCTTCTCACAAACCAGAGCTTCTCAAAAGAAGCCTGATGGTTCTGTTAGGGAAATGTGTCACCTTTGTGGACAAAACGATATTCATCGCCTCTTCTTCCCTTCAATTTTTTTCCTGGTGTTAACATAGAACAACAGGAGTGTCATGTTAAATTTAGGATTTTTTCGGGGATCGTTTGGACATTTTTATACGGTAACTGAGTTTTCTAGGCATTTATGTGCATAATTCAAAATTGAACTACATGCACATGCTCCTGTCCATAAAAACGGGTTGCAAAATCAAATGTTTGTCCTTGGTTGCAAGCTTAGATCACATGCAAGAAATGAGAATGAATGTCAAACACCTTGACACTGTCGCTCGGCCGCTAACATTGAGATACATGGTTTTAAAATTCTAGTAAATCGAAAACTCGTCTGAAATTCATGAAACTTGACATGATATCATGGAACAACATCGACATGTCGTGGTAAAAATATTGTCTCATTTGGGAGAGGTTTGGGTATAAGCTTCTCGCAAACCAGAGCTTCTCTCACAACAAGCCTGATGGTTTCGGTAGGGAACGTGCCACCTTTGGGGATGAAACGGTATCCGTTGCCTCTTATTGCTTTCAAAAAACTTCTAGTGTAAACATAGAACAACAGGTGTGTTGTGTTAAATTTTGGAATTCTTCAGGGTTCGTTTGGAAATTTTTATACATTAACTGGGTTTTCTAGGCATTTTATATACATAATTCAAATTTGAACTACATGCATATGCTCCAGTGCATATAAATTGGTTGAAAAATCAAACATGTGTCCTTGGGTGCATGCTTAGGTCCCATGCAAGAAATGGGAATGAATTTCAAACACCACGGCACTGCTGATTGTCGCGCAAACGTTGAGATACTTTGTTTTTAAATTCCAGTAAATCCGAAACTCGTCTGAAATTCATGAAACTTGGCATGCTATCATGGAATGGCACCTGACATGCTGTGGTATTTTTTGTGTCCATTTTGAGAGAAGGCGCACTCGAATAACAGCCAACAAAGGCATTTTGAAAAAATAGATGCCACTTTAATATCTCAAATGTTTGTATAATTAAAATTGTGTGCGTTCTGTTAACCATTCACGTGACGACACGTGTCTTGGTTTTAATGGCTATAGGAGGTGTCATGTGGACAGCTGCTTGATTGAATGGGAGGCGTGCGAGCGCAGTCCAGTGCGCAGGCTGACCGAGAGGCGTGCAAGGTGTCCTCCAATGTGCAGGCTCACCGGGAAGCGTGCGAGCTGTACGCTGTGTAGGCTCACTGGGAAGCGAGCCCTTTGACTTCCATGGCCGCCCGCCTTCCTTTCCATTAATGGTGCATGAGCCGCTGTTTAATATGAGCGGCCTTAATGTTTGCCTCCCATTCCCCTCCCTCCCGTAGACCTCCACCAATGCCCTGGCTTAGAAGGATCATCTGCCACTAGTCTTCAAGTTTGGTGAAGTCCACTCTGAGCCGGGGGAGATAGAAAATAAGGAGTAATGCGGCCTCATGGACATGGCCATGAACGAGCTGGCTGCGACAGTTGTTGCCCCCGCTCTCGTCCCAACTCCCAACCCCGCGCCCACGCCAGCGACCATCCCTGTAGCATTGACGGGCTGGTCCCCGAGCACTATCGCAGAGCTGGAAGCCATGGGCGTCAGCAAGGTCTCCATAAACCTGCGCGAGCTTGTGTACATGCCAGTGCCCGTGCCCAAGCCCGTGCGCGCCCCTCCACCCACCGCGGCACCGGTCCCCATGTGTTTGGCTGCACCCGCTGCGCCCGTGCCCGGGCGTGTGCGCCCCTTAGCCGCATGGGACGCCGCCGTTGACCATTAGCTCTCAGCACTGCTAGTTGCCATCCTCTCGCGCCCCGCCCATCGATCACGCGACGTCATGATGTTTTATTTACAAGTGAAGAACATTTTGTTCTGCCTTGAAGACTTCAACAACGGCGTCCCGGAGGACGACAACGACGGCGCGACACGCCGTCTCCGCCCCTGCCGGAAATAGTTTTTTGGGGGTTTAACACTGTATCTCGATCGTATGAATATAAATTCACAGTGTGACTGAATGAAAGATATGGTTTGAATGGACTTGCATTTTTCTCTCTTAATGTACAGACTTATCAAACGATTTTCTTTTGAAAAAAAGTCAATCGCTTTAAATATAAAACACTCATCGCAAATGTTTTAGTTAGAACACCGTATGCGAATTGACAGCTTCCCCAGGAAGCCAAGGGAAAATGTGCCGAGCAGGATTTGTGCAGCTCTTGATCGCAAACGTTTTAGATAGAACACCCGTATGCAAAGTGAGAGCTATGGTCTTCCCCCTTAAGTCAAGGGCAAATTCACAACGCGGGATTTATGCATCCCTTCAACGCAAACGATTGTTTTGGATGACCCGTGTGCAACCACGTACAAACAATTTGGTAAGATTTGCATCTATCATATTGTGTATATTGCCATTTTTCAAACTGTAAAGATTGACATTTGTTGATCTAGTAACATTGCCATTTGTCAACCTTGTAACATTGCGATTTGTCAAAATATGCAGCTAAAAATCACTAGCACTATCTAATTTTTGCAACTAAAATTCAGTAATTAAGCATAGATTTCATTCATAGATTAAGCAGTCGTTCTTTACACAAACAGTTCAACTCAACAGCTGAACCGACCAAACTTTTCCCCAATTGCTGCCAACCACGTACTGAAATAGCTAGTTCAACTATATATACTAGCTAATTTTAAGTACGTTGTACAGTTCCACCACATCTATATTCAGATGAACTGAACAAAATAGCCCCTAAATACTACTACTACGGAGGGGCTTTGTACTACTTCTGGCAGCCTCTCCTCTGCCGAGCATGCTCAGTAAGAGGCAGAGGAGGAGGAGCCTATCGATGAGCTGGGCAACTGCAATACGGTGCACGCCGCTACTTGATACGTCTCCAATGTATCTATAATTTTTATTGTTCCATGTTGTTATATTATCAATCTTGGATATTTTATAGTCATTTTATATCATTTTTTGGTACTAACCTATTGACGTAGTGCCAAGTGCCAGTTGATGTTTTCTGCATGTTTTTTACATCGCAGGAAATCAATACCAAACGGAGTCCAAATGCAATGAAACTTCACAGAGAATTGTTTTTGACCAGAAGACACCTAATGGACCCTGGCTGCGCCTGGGGGTGATCTGAGGAGAGCACAACCCACCAGGGCGCGCCAGGAGGCCCAGGCGTGCCCTGGTGGGTTGTGCCCACCCTGGGTGCCCCCCGGACCGCCTCTTTGCTCTATAAATACCCCAATATTCACAAAACCCTAGGGGAGTCGACAAAATATTGATCCAGCTGCGGCAGAGTCCAGAACCACCAGATCCAATCTAGACACCATCTCGGATGGGGTTCACCACCTCCATTGGTGCCTCTCTGATGATGCGTGAGTAGTTCTTTGTAGACCTTCGGGTCCGTAGTTAGTAGCTAGATGGCTTCCTCTCTCTCGCTGAATTCTCAATACAATGGTCTCTTGGAGATCCATATGATGTAACTCTTTTTGCGGTGTGTTTGTTGGGATCTGATGAACTTTGAGTTTATGATCAGTTATATCTTTTTATATCCATGAAAGTATTTGATTTTCTTTGATGTATTTTAAGCATGATCTCTTATAGCCTCGTATTTCTTCTTCGATATTTGGGTTTTGTTTGGCCAACTTGATCTATTTATCTTGCAATGGGAAGAGGTGGTTTGTAGTGGGTTCGATCTTACGGTGCTTGATCCCAGTGACAGAAGGGGAACTGACACGTATGTATCATTGCTACTAAGGATAAAACGATGGGGTCTATCTCTACATACATAGATCTTGTCTACATCATGTCATTGTTCTTATTGCATTACTTCGTTTCTCCATGAACTTAATACACTAGATGCATGTTGGATAGTGGTCGATGTGTGGAGTAATAGTAGTAGATGCAGGCATGAGTCTGTCTACTAATCTTGGACGTGATGCCTATATAATGATCATTGCCTGGATATCGTCATGATTATTTGAAGTTCTATCAATTGCCCAACAGTAATTTGTTCACCCACCGTTTTATATTTTTCTCGAGAGAAGCCACTAGTGAAACCTACGCCCCCCGGGTCTCTTTCTCATATATTTGCCTTTGCGATCAACTTTTCCTTTGCATTTATTTTCAGATCTATTAAACCAAAAATACCAAAATACATTGCTGCGTTTATTCTTATTTATTTTATTTGGCGTTCGATCTATCAATCTACTACAATTTATCTCATGTATGTTTGCCTATCTTGAGGCGCCATTACCCGGAAGGGATTGACAACCCCTTTAACACGTCGGGTTGCGAGTAGTTGTTATTTGTGTGCAGGTGTTGTTTACGTTGTGTTGCTTGGTTCTCCTACTGGTTCTATAACCTTTGTTTCATCACTAAGGGAAACACCTACTGTCGTTGTGCTGCACCATCCCTTCCCCTTTGGGGAAATGCCGACGTAGTCCTAGTCGACATCACAGCTGCACCTTCAGCGACGCTCACCTCGAACGCCCTCTGCCGCTCCAGACGACCCCTCTCGAAGCGGTGGTTATCCTCGTAGATCTCCTGATTCCTCGCCTCTGAGGCGACATGTGTCGCGGCCACGACGGCGGTAAGGCTCTTTGCGTGCTCGACGAGGCGCTCCTCCTCCTCCTGCAGGAACTCGGTGTACCGCGCAAGGTCGATGACGCACGTGCGGGCCTCCGCCTCCCACCTTTGGGCGGCGGTGGCGGAGCGAGTGATGACCCGGCGGTCGATAGTGGGCTGGCGGCCATGGCGGCCGTCGATGGGGTGGCGGCCTCGACCACCACCTCCCGCCTTCGGGCCGCGGTGGCGGAGCGGGTGATGGCCACGGTGGCCAGCAGTAGGGTGGAGGCCAAGACAGCCACCTCCCGCCTTCGGGCCGCGGCGGCGTAGCGGGCGATGGCTCTGGCTTTCGATGGTGGTGTGGCAGCAACGGTGGCCGGTAACAGCTGTCGACGGGCAGCGACAGCGGAGCGTGTGGTGGGTGTTCCACGCACACCCAACATGGACGCCACGCGCACTACACTACGTCGGGGACTGCACCGCCGCCATGGTGTAGCCTCCCAGCTGGACTTGTCTTCTGATGACGGCGGAGTGTCTTAGCAACGACGAAGGACCAATGCCATTGGCGATTGTGGGAGAAGCAGACGAGATAAGCTACCAGGAGGGAGGGGGAAATGTGATGCAGGACTCGTCGGCCGTAAGGGTTTATATAGCAGGCCGGTAATAATTGGGATTTTGGGGGATTTCACCGAGTCGGGCAGGAAGCTTGTGCGGGAACCTGCGAGGTTGCGCGGGAACAGGCTCACCGGCAATTCATTGGCGCCACTTTGAGCCACCGTTTGGCCAAAAGAACGCCCCCGCGCGCTGCGCAAGCTTGTGCTGTAAGCCATCTATGGCAGCGGGGTGACAAGACGTGCGAGAGGAGGACGAAAGGCCACGTACACATACGGTTAATAGAAAAATGTTTGTGATTTATTTACCTACTATACCCCCGTACTGGTTCATAAGTAGGATTTAACTAATAAAATATGAATGCATGCCGCCAAAGATTATATAGTTGGATTCGTATTTGAACATAGTTTCCAATTATATAATTTTTATAACATGCATTAATATTTTGTTGGTTAAATTTAAGGGCAAAGTATGGCACAGAATAGAAAGTGGGACTATAGACCAAGATGGAGGTAGTAGCACATGGCCGCTCTTTACGCAGCAACACAACTGTTGGCCGGCTTGTAGGCGACCATTTCCTGCGTGGTCAACTCCTCTAAGCGTGTGGTTGCTTGAGGTTGAGGAGGCCACGGCGCGCTCTGCTCATGTCCCGCCGTGTGTTCTTTGCTCTCGCGTACCTCCGGGTGCTCTGCCCTTGTCCCTCCACACGCGCTGCCATTGTTTGGGGCCGGCACATGATCACACACGTTCGTGTGCATGCGGTTGCGCCAGGCGCGACACGATGATGTAGTTACCCGCTGCAAAAACTGACATGCGGACGCGCCGAGAATCCAGGCCACCCGACCCCCATTTATTCTTGCGGCCATTTACCTTCATCTCTCGCATCACACAACACAATAAGCACACCCATGACGACACATACAGAGAGGACATCTAGCGGTTCCAAATGTGCTCCCCGTGGCTCCAATGGTGCTCCAAGCGGCCGACGACGACAATAGCAAGCAGTTCACCACGCATCACGTAGTGGACACCCACATGAGGGGGAAGGCCCTCTCGGTGGTGTACATGAACGGTCCGGTCTCGTTGGAGAGCTCCATCCAAACTATGGAGCAATTCCTTGCCAAGGACAAGTACCAAGTGGTCGGCTTCGACCTCGAGTACAGCATCGGTCGTGTCGGGCATGATCAGAAGGTTGTCATCGCCCAGTTGTGCGTGCGACATGACGTCCTCATCTACCACTACCACCTGGCCACAAGGCCTTGCGAGCGTTTCTCCAATTTTATCAAGAGCTCTGACTACAGCTTCGCCACGGTGGACACCACCAAAAATCCAAAAGTGCTCAAGATTTCAGGCTTGAAATGCCCGAATCTAACATCCAGGACCACTACAAGGTCTCGGGCAGCAACAACAACAAACTGAAGTCCCTGGTTGACCTCGCCTCGGCCATCATCGACCCCTACTACATGAAGATGAAGGATGAGAGCAAGAAGGACAAGAACGTTTGCCACAGTGTTTGGCATGAGAGATTGGATGAACAACACGTCAAGTATGCGGCCAAGGACGCGTACAGAAGCTACTTGATGTACAGGCGGATCATTGACATGAGGAAGTGTCTTCTTCCCGCCCCAGACGAGGGATCAAGCCATAGAGCAGTAGCGGGAGCGTAACAAGAAGTAGATGACTAGATGATCGTTTCTCCTACTTTAGAATGCATGCAATTGTTTATTGAGGTGTGTGCGAATGATCTGTATAGTCACTTATGTAATTGGATCTTTATTTCAGTTAAATATACATGTTATTCTACTATAGATAGAGCAAATCACACGGCTTGCCGCATATAACACACATCTTGTTCAGTTGAACCGTTTCCATTGTGTTGCCTAATCACACACAGTGCATCCTAGTGAACTGTATGTTGTATATCACACACACCCTCATCTGGCTGCCCGTTTCTGTTGTTCTGCATCATCGCAAATAGTTCTTCTGGATTAACCATTTGCCACTCATCACACACGCAAATCGAATATGAACCGTGTTCGATGTCGCCGCCATCGCAAACATTTTACATCTTTTTTGACGGTTTTATTACAGCACCGTTTGTGATTGATGCATCACACACAGTTTCGTCGAAGGGTCTCTAATTCGACTGTATTGTTTGGACCATCCTGCAGTAGTGTTAACAGGTCCAAGGGTAAAATTCATGTCGGTATCTATACTCGTTTAGCGAGTCACTTTAAGGTTCAGATTCGCCAACATGATTATCGTTTACCCAAGGTTATTTAGATCACCAAGGGATAAAAGATCACTAGTTTACAGATATTAATGATTCTATTATTAATATTTCTTACAACCTGGTTTTTAGTGTGGATACCCGTAATATTATTCCGTTGCATGCACCTACTTTATTTGATTCTATTTCCAAGGCGGATACAGGATCATGCCTGGGGACATTATTGCCTACCAGAACGCCCAGGCAGAGGCGGAGGAGGAGCCTCAAGAGTGGTACGCTCAGGTGCCCGCTTCACAACACTTTGAGATGGAACCGGATGGTTTCTACGGATGGTGATTACCGAGCTAGTCCAAAAGCCTAACCTTGGGGGAGTACGTATTTCCACCGACATTATATTCATGTTGATACACTTCATTCCAGTTATCGATGTCCATACTTTTTCATTGTATTATACATGCTAGATTTATTTTCTCGCTTTCTTCTTGTGTGTTTTGAAAAAACTTCGAGAAAATTCAAAAAAATATTTCTTGTTTTTTCGGTTTTTCTTTCTAGCTTAATTAGTTGTGGTATTAAAAGAAAAACCAAAAAGATTTTCTTGTTCTTCTTTTGCTTGTTGGGAGCTTTCCCATGTAAATAGTTTTTCTCGTTTTTGTTTCTATTTTTCTTTAATTTGCTTTCTTCAAGAAAAACTGAAAACTCTAAAAATATTTCGGCGTGTTTATCTGAAATTCTCTTCTTTTTATTTAGTCATACCGAGGAGAAGACCACAATGAAAATGTTGAGTGGCTCTCATTTGCATTTCTATTGATCTAATAAATAGCCCATATTACATTGTCTTTTCTCCTTTTGAATAAAATGTTTGCATATTCCAACTTAGTCCACCGCACTCTTGCACTACTATTATTTTCATATTATTCGGTCGTGCAAGTGAAAGGCAATAATTACGATATTTGATGAACTGGTTGTGGCAGAGAGAAACGGGTATGAACTCAACTTGTTCTGTCTTGGTTGGTATGAGTGTATATTTTATTATGGTGATGTCCTATGGTGCGCTCCGTGTCGCGCAAACATCAGAGGTCCCCGCTGTAGGGTGTTGCAATACGTTCATAATTTGCTTATAGTGGGTGGCGTGGGTGACAGAATATACAAACCCGAGTAAGTGGGCTATTGCGTATGGGAGTAAAGAGGACTTGATACTTAATGCTATGGTTGGGTTTTACCTTAATGATCTTTGGTAGTTGCATATGCTTGCTAGAGTTCCAATCATAAGTGCATATGATCCAAGTAGAGAAAGTATGTTACCTCATGCCTCTCCCTCATATAAAATTGCAAGAATGATTATCGGTCTAGTTATCGATTGCCTAGGGACAAATGACTTTCTTGTTTGACAAAAGCTATCTACTTTTATTATCTTACAATTTATTTGTAGTTTTATTCTTGCAAAGTAGTTCTAGCATCACACCTACAAAATACTTTCATACTTGTTCTAGGTAAAGCAAACATTAAGTGTGCGTAGAGTTGCATTGGTGGTCGCTAGAACTTGAGGGAATATTTTTTCTACCGTTAGCTCCTCGTTGGGTTCGACACTCTTATTTATCGAAAAGGGCTACAAACGATCCCCTATACTTGTGGGTTATCATACATCAAGATCGTGCCAAATCAAGTACACGAGAGAGAGAGAGAGAGAGATCAAACACATAACTACTAGTACATACACTCAGCCCCGAGGGTGAACTACTTCCTCCTCGTCATGGGGACCACCTAGATGATGAAGATGGCCTCCCATGATGATTTCCCCGTCTGACAGGGTGCCGAAACAGGGTCCCGATTGAGTTTTCATGGATACAGAGGCTTGCGGCAGTGGAACTTCTAGTCTAGGGTTCTTTCTGGGGGTTTGGGTATTTATAGGAATTTTTGGCGTCGGTCTCACGTCAAGGGGGTCCACGAGGCAGCGACAAGCTCGCTCCTCCTTGGGGGTAGAGCACTCCGTGTGAGCTTGTCGTGTCCTTGTGGGTCTTCTGGTCCTCCCGCGAAGCTTCGGGGGGTCTCTTTTGGTCCATAAATAATCATCGTAAATTTTCAGCCCATTCCGAGAACTTCTATTTCTGCACAAAAAACGACCGCACCGTAGTTCTGCTGAAAACAATGTCAGTCCAGGTTAGTTCCATTCAAATCATACCAAAACCATATAAAATTGTTGTAAACATGGCATGAATACTTTATAAATTATAGATACGTTGGAGACATATCAGGCATAAACACTAATTAAAACATTAAAATCACACTCATAAAAGTAGCATGACGGTGTGAACACAAGAAAACATAAAAATAAACAAGAAAATTAAGATATCTATTGGGTTGCCTCCCAATTAGCGCTATTGTTTTATGCCCCTAGCTAGGCATAATGCATAGTTTCAAGTATTATCATCCTTCTTCTTCTTTTCCATTGATGTATTTTCATCAGGAGGCTTTTCAAAGGTAACATGAAACACATCATCCATAGAAATTTTAGCATTAGCAAGTTGCCCATATGCAAATCTCCCTTGATTACTGGCTACAATCCAAGAGCATTGTTGATTAAACTCATTGAAAACTTGTTGGATCATATTCAAAGGAGGGACTTCTTTTTTAATATTCTCGTAAAGGATGTGCGCATTGCGAAGCGAATACCTCAATAACTAATCACTATTATAGAGGATCTCATCTATTACCGGGTTTTCACGGTTCATACCATAAAAATCAAAGATCTCTCTAGCTTCTCGCACTATGTGATCAAATTCATTCATGAGCACAAGGTTTGCTATCTTTTTAGCTCTAAGATTTCTTATAATTGGCAACTCATAAAACAATCTTTGCAAAGTAGGATGGGTGCGAATAAATCTTCTCTCAAGTTTAAGAACAAGTGCGGAAATAGCTTTGGCATAAAACTTTGGTTCTTTGAAGTACAGAAGCATCATCACAAGCCAAAGTCCCAATGCAATTAAAGGATTCTTGGATGAAACTTTTTCCTAGAACATTCCCTTGTCCTAACATAAAAGTCTTAGAATCAAGATTGGTAGAACTTCCAATTTTAGGAGTTCTACCATCATTAGTTTCTGCCATACCAAAATCAGTCATGATAATAGTTTCAAGTGAGCAAACAAGAAAAAGGCAAACAGAAAATATTTTTGTAATTTTTGTAAAAACTTTTTAAAAGTAGGGGAGATGAAAACGAGAGACAAATTGCAAATAAAGTAAATTCAAGGAGATGAAATTTTATGTGTACGTACTTGATAGATGTTGATGATGTCTCCCCGGCAACGACGCCAGAAATTCTTCCTGGTACTTGTGAGCTGCATTGGGATTTCCTCGAAGAGGAGAGGATGATGCAGTACAGTAGAGATAAGTATTTCCCTTAGTTAAGAACCAACTTTATCAATCCAGTAGGAGAACCATGCAACACTATGTAAGAAGTACCTGCACACAAGATAACAAATCCTTGCACCCAACATGAACAAGGGGTTGTCAATCCCTCGGTGGTTAATTGCAAGATTAAATTTTATGGTGATAGATAGATAGTCACACAAAATATAAAATAAAATAAAGAAATAAAATTTTCAACTAGTTTTTTTTGGATTTTAATATATGATAAAAGATAGACCCCGGGGCCATAGTTTTCACTAGAGGCTTCTCTCGAGAAAATAGCATATGGTGGGTAAACAAATTACTGTTGGCAATTGATAGAAAAGCAAATAATCATGACGATATCCAAGGAAATGATCATACATAGGCATCACGTCTGTGACAAGTAGACCTAAACAATTCTGCATCTACTATACTATTACTCCACACATCGACCGCTATCCAGCATGCATCTAGAGCATTAAGTTCATAAAGAATGGAGTAACGCCTTAAGCAAGATGACATGACGTAGACAAGATAAACTCATGCATGAATAAATCCCATCTTTTTACCCTTAATAGCAACAATACATACGTGTCATGTCCCTTTCTGTCACTGGGATTGAGGACTACAAGATCGAACCCATTACAAAGCACCTCTTCCCATTGCAAGATAAATCAATCTAGTTGGCCAAACCAAATCAACAGATCGGAGAAGAAATACGGATCTATATTAATCATGCATAAAAGAGTTCAGAGAAAACTCAAATAATATTCATGGATAATACAATTCATCGGATCCCAACAAATACACCACAAAAAAGAATTACATCGGATAGAACTCGAAAAACATGAAGGAGAACATTGTATTGAAACACATCGAGAGAGAACAAGCCATCTAGCTACTAACTATGGACCCGTGGGTCTGTGCTAAACTACTCATGCATCATCGGAAGGGTAGAAAGCTTGATGTAAAGCCCCTCCGTGATCAATTCCAACTCGGACGGAGTGCCGACGGAGGCCTCCTGAAGGCATCTCACGAGAAGAGAAACTTGCGGCGGCGGAAAAAGTAATTCAGGGTCCTCTCTGATCTGAGGGGAATATTTGGGTATTTATAGAAGTGAAATTAGGTCAAGACGCTCTGCGAGGGGCCCACAATCCTATGGGGCATGCCCCATGAGCTTTTTGCTTCCTCGTGGGTCTTCTGGTCTCCTCCTGAACCTTTTAGGGTCTCTTCTGGTCCAGAAAAATTATCCAATGTTTTTTCTTCATTTGGAATTTGTTTGATATTGATTTTCTGAAAAGTCAAAAATGGGGAAAAATAGCAACTCGGACTAGGCACTAGGTTAATAGGTTAGTCCCAAAAAATGATATAAAGTTGCTTGTAAATGAATATAAAACTTCTAAAATTGATACTATAATAGCATGGAACAAAAAAATTATAGATACATTGGAGACATATCAGTCGTCATCATCAACCATCCTCCATCAACAATTCCATGATGCTCACCACCGGGAGTGAGTAATTCCTTCGTAGGCTTCCTGTATAATCATGGGGTTGGATGATATTTGTCATGTAATTGAGTCAATTTGTTAGGGCTTGATCCCTAGTATCCACTATGTTCTGAGATTAATGTTGCTATGACATTGCTATGCTTAATGCTTGTCACTAGGGCCTGGGTGCCATGATTTCAGATCTGAACCCTCTATATTTTCATGATTATATTTGAGTTCTTGATCCTATCTCGCAAGTTTTATGCACCTATTGCGTGTTATGATCCGCATACCCCAAGGTGACAATAGTTGAGATTCTTTCTGGTGATTACCGTAGTATGGGGAGTTCATGTATTCACTAATTGCTAATTCTTTGTTTCGGTTCTCCATTAAAAGGAGACCTTAATATCCCTTAGATATCCTTATGGACCCCGCTGCCATGGGAGGGTAGGAAAAAATATTTCATGCAAGTTCTTATTATAAGCATGTATGACTATATATGGAATGCAATGTCTGCATTATATTGATGAATTGGAGCTATTGTGTATCGCTCTAGGTTGTGACTGTTATATGATGAATATCATCCAACACAAATATCCATCGTTGATCCAATGCCTACGCTTTTCTCATGTTGATCTTTGCTAAGTTACCAATGCTACTACTGTTACAATCACTACAAATTGTTTCTGTTACTGTTCCTGTTACTATTGTTACCGTGCTATTAAACACTTTGTTGCAGAAATATAATTTCCTAGGTGTGGTTGAATTGACAAATCAACTGCTAAGACTCATAAATATTGTTTGGCTCTGTTTGTGTCGAATCAATACATTTGGGTGAAACACTACCCTCGAAGACTGTCACGATCCCCTATACTTGTGGGTTATCAGTCATTAGTAGCAATATCAAAGGGAATATCTATTTTTAAATGAAAATGTCTCAGTTTAATCTAAGGTAGATGAGTGTAAAAATATCACTCATTAACGAGCAACAGTTCACCTTCTGTCATGTAGTGGATACCCACATGAGGGAGAAGGACCTCTCGGTGGTGTACATCAACGATCCGGTCTGGGTGGAGAGCTCCATCAACACCATGGAGCAATTGCTTGTTGATGACAAGTACACCGGTGGTTGTGTCGGGTATCACGTCCTCGCCTACAACTACTGCCTAGCCACAAGGCCTTGCAAACACTTCACCAGGTTTGTCAACAGCCTCAACTACATGTTCGCTACAGTGCACACCATCAACAATCTAAAGGTGCTCGAGACTTTGAGCTTGGCTTGCCAGAAGCTTATTGACATCCAAGGCCGGTACAGGGTATGGGGTAGCGTGTGACGCCCCCGATTCAATCGTACACTAATCATGCACGCAAATGTGTACGATCAATATCAGGGACTCACGGGAACATATCACAACACAACTCTAAAACATAAATAAGTCATACAAGCATCATAATACAAGCCAGGGGCCTCGAGGGCTCGAATACAAGTGCTCGATCATAGACGAGTCAGCGGAAGCAACAATATCTGAGTACAGACATAAGTTA
The DNA here is from genome assembly GCA_032464435.1 of Aegilops umbellulata. NCBI lineage: Eukaryota > Viridiplantae > Streptophyta > Magnoliopsida > Poales > Poaceae > Aegilops > Aegilops umbellulata. The sequence goes on along the minus strand of CP136055.1, from coordinate 474,515,625 downwards.
AACAAGTTTGCCTTAAGAAGGCTAGCACAAACTGGGATACATATTGAAAGAGGCGCAGGCCTCCTGCCTGGGATCCTCCTAACTACTCCTGGTCGTCGTCAGCGGGCTGCACGTAGTAGTAGGCACCTCCAAGTAGCATCGCATAGCATAAACCTACCCGGCGACCCTCTCCTCGTCGCCCTGCTAGAGAGCGACCACCAGGTTATATCTGGCACTTGGAAGGGTGTGTTTCATTAAGTATCCGGTTCTAGTTGTCATAAGGTCAAGGTACAACTACAAGTCGTCTTGTTGCCGAAGATCATGGTTATTTGAATAGATTAACTTCCCTGCAGGGGTGCACCACATTTCCCAACACGCTCGATACCATTCGGCCGGACACACTTTCCTGGGTCATGCCCGGCCTCGGAAGATCTACACGTCGTAGCCCCACCTAGGCACAACAGAGAGGTCAGCACGCCAGTCTAAATCCTATGTGTGCAGGGGTCTGGGCCCATCGCCCATTGCACACCTGCATGTTGCATACGCGGTCGGAGAGCAGACCTAGCAACCTCCATTACAAAGGAAGTCACGTTACGCGGTCCAACCCGGCGCGCGCCGCTCAGTCGCTGACGTCACAAAGGCTTCGGCTGATACCACGACGTCGAGTGCCCATATCTTTCCCACGTAGTTGGTTAGTGCGTATAGGCCAGTAGCCAGACTCAGATCAAATACCAAGATCTCGTTAAGCGTGTTAAGTATCCGTGAACGCCGACCAGGGCCAGGCCCACCTCTCTCCTAGGTGGTCTCAACCTGCCCTGTCGCTCCGCCACAAGTAACAGTCGGGGGTCATCGGGAACCCAGGCCCACCACTACCTGGGTGGAACCACCTGCCCCTTCAGCCCCCATCTCCGAACAATATCACAGGTAATGTAACAGTGTAAAGTATATAGTATATGCCCGTAATCACCTCCCGAAGTGATCACGGCCCAGCAGTATAGCATGGCAGACGGACAAGAGTGTAGGGCCACTGATGGAACACTAGCATCCTATACTAAGCAGTAGGATAGCAGGTGAAGGTAACAACAGTAGTAGCAAGGACAGGCTATGCAGCAGTATAGGATTAACTAAAAGCAGTAACATGCTACACTACTCTAATGCAAGCAGTATACAGAAGAATAGGCGATATCTGGTGATCAAATGGGGGGGCTTGCCTGGTTGCTCTGGCAAGAAGGAGGGGTCGTCAACACCGTAGTCAAACTGGGGGTCACCGGCAGTCTCAGGGTCTACCAGAAAGAAGTAACGAAGGGGGAACACAATGAATGACAGAGCAATCAAAGTATAACATGGCAATGCGCGATGCTAGAGGTGACCTAACGCGGTAGTAAGTGATACTGGTGAAGGGGGGCAAACATCCGGGAAAGTATTCCCGATGTTCCACGTTTTCTGATAGACAGGCCGAAGGGGAAAAGTTGCAGGTTTGATATGCTCGGGACGTGTGGCTGGCAAACCGACAGCTATTTCGGATTCGTCTCGTCGTTCTGAGCAACTTTAATGTACAAAGTTATTAATCTGAGCTACGGTTTATTTTATATGATTTTCTAAAGTTTTAAATCATTTTTAGAATTTATTTAATTAATTTAATTCAACATTATCTAGAACAGTACATGCTGACGCCATCGTCATCATGACATCAGCAGTCAACAGAGGTGTTGACTGGTCAAACTGACGTGTGGGTCCTGCATGTCATTGACTGATTAGTTAACTAACAATTAATTAGGTTAATTAGTGGTTAGATTAATCTAATTATGATTAATTAAGTTAGTTAATTAATTAATTAATTATTATTATTATTTATATATTTTATATAAGATCGTTGTGGGGGGTGGGGCCCCACATGTCATAGGGCCAGGGGGCACTGGCCCAGTGGTCATTGGCCCATAGGCCAAAGTGGGTCGGGCGCAATGGGCGCCAGGTGTCGGGCGTCCGCCCGAACAGGACTGGCGAGGGGGCGCGGCGGACGAAGGCCGCCGGGGCGCGGCGAGGCTCCGGCCAAGGGGATGTGGTGGTGGCCGTGGCGGCCGGCGAAGTGGCGACGCGAGCGGAGCAGTGGTTGAGGCGCGGCGGGGGTTCCGGCGGGCACGCACAGTACTAGCAGGAGCGGCGGCAGCGTTAGCAGCTGCGGCGAGCGCGCGCGTAGGAAGCTCTAGCGGCGAGCGCGCGCGCATGGCCAGGCAGATGGGCGAGGCTGGCAGCTGCGGGTGATAGAGCAGCGGCCGCACGCGACTGCAGGTGCTGGGGGCGTGCGGGGGAAGGCGGAAGCAGCACAGCGGGCGGCGCGGCGCGTGCTCGTGTGGCGAGGCAGAGGTGAGGCCAGGAGGGCGCGGGCCAGCGCTGGGGCACGCTCAAGCGCGGCCAGAGCGCGGCCGGAGTGGGTGAGCAGTTCGGTGGCGATGCGAGACGTAGGGTAGGCCGCAACGGTGGAGGTGGTGGCGGGGTCGTGCGGTGCTGCGGAAGCGGAGAGGGGGGAGGGAGGCGGCGGCTCACATCGGGCATGTAGGGTACGGGCAGTGGGACGTGAGGAGGAAGACGGGGACGACGGGGCGACGACGGAGACGAGCGGCTGCGGTGAGAGGCGGCCTCGGCGTGGGCCACAGGCAACGACGGCGGCGGGAGGCGAATGGTTGTGTCGTCGGCGTCGAACGCAGGGGCGCGTCGGGCCCCATCCAGATCGGATCGGGGGAGGGGCGTGGATTGGCGACGTGGGGGGAGTGGTGCGTGGGCTAGGGTTTCGAGTAGTAGGGGGTTATGGAGGGGAGTGGGTGGGCTGGCCGGTTGGGCCAGGTGGGTCGGCCAGCTGGGCTGTGTGGTCCAGTTGGCCAGGGGGCTTTCTCTCTTTTTTTACACTTTTGTTTTGTTTTCTGTTTTTCTCTTTTTCTTATTTTCTTTTCTGTTTTATTTATTTTAGTTAGCAAAACAGTTTTACAAAAATATAACCCTACTCCTAAATTAGCATAATAACATAGGCCACCTACTCCAAAAAGTTTGGTGATTATATAAACTAGATTAACATTTGTTTAGTATTTAAAAGCATTTAAATAATTGTTTTGCTGCTGTTTTACTTACTATAGTGCATTTAAATACTTTACAAAAGTGTGGTTTCTTCACCAATATTTAATATGGATTATTTGGCTCACTCCGAACATTTTAGTTTTAATATTTGAAAACTTTTATTGTTTGCTTGATTTTGAATTTGAATTCGAACCGTTTTCAAACTAACGCGAGATTAGCAACAGTAATCGAGGTGATGTGGCATCATTAGCAGTGGTTCACTATAGCCTAATTATACGGGTGTCACAATTCTCCTCCACTACAAGAAATCTCGTCCCGAGACTTAAGAGGTAGTGAAAGGGGGGAAGGTTTGGTAACGAATCTAGCGGGTCTTCTCATCCTGGCTTGCTCTTCTCGAAGAGGCCGGTCCAATACATTGATGTCTTCATTTCTCTGCTTTAGGTCATCATGATGAAGTCGGCGTCCTTTCTTCAGGAACTCCATCGTACTTACGAAAGAATAAAGGGTGGGCATTCTGGGAGAACAAACCTCTGCAAGGTCGACTATCTGTTTGATAACATCGAGGAACATGGAGGAAGTAACTCTCGAATTAAAACCTTCAAAAATATCGAGAGCAAAGTAAGGAGGTATCATGGGAAGTTTCGAGCAGGCAGGCAATCGTTCGATGCCTGAAACAGGGCATGAAGGGGGTTCCAAGCAACGGGAATAAGTATAGTGTCTGATTCCAGAATTGATGATCTCTTAGACGGTGGCTCGTGAATTACATACGCGGTCACACGCGAGGAATAACTTCGGGAACAGGGGTGTACAGGAGAGTCAGGTTTCGATCCTGTGGAACTGTGGGTTATGGGCCCACCATGTGGTTAAAAGTAGGAAAAGCGTTGATATCTTGCACGGTCATGATAGCAAGACATGTCAGAGGGTAGCATATCAGTTATGTTGGCAACGATGTAGATACCAAGGGCGAGGGACGAAGAGAACCATCTTCCTACTCGTTGAACGAGGCAGACCAATAGGCAAAGTTCTCGTCCATCGGTGGCTACCGGAATGTCATCAACAATAGTAACAGGGTCTTGTTGACAGAAATGTATACCGAGGGGTTTACATAAGTAGGAGAATATTACTGCTTAGATCATATAGATCACAAGAAAGGTTAAACAGCCCAATGGAAAGGAAAATGTGATCATCAGGTTAAACAACAATGGAAAGGATAATGTGTTTAAACACATATTTTAGGGGTATAACCTTCCCAAGGACAAGCAGTGCATGATATCCATGACAGGATAGAAAGTAGAAAACCATTTAGGTAATGGGAGAGGAATTTCATGACATTACCCATAAAACGGTGTTTGGATAATTGAGCAGGAAACATTTAGCATTGGGCTTCAAATGTTGATGTTGAAAATTGGAGTACCATAGACATGCTTCGAGATAGCATTGACATGGTATTCAAGCAAAGGTCAGACTTTGGGATACACAAAGGATCCATCGGGAACAGCTCATAGAATAGGTCTTTCAATTTCCTCATGGAAGAATGGATAACCTTGCTAAAAAGGAAACTATAACAGCAGGTCATCCGGCCAGGTGTGCTGGGCATGCCATCACCTTACCGGGTCATAAAAGGCCAGCGTTATAACTCTTGGAAAAAATTTCCAACCATCATATCTGACCGAGATTCAGATCTGGTCGGTGTTAGGATACCTCAGACCCGGGATGCCTGAGAAGAAAGGTGTAACAGAAATTGTCGAGATGACATTGTAAAATTCTCGGGAACTAGACTATGGAAGTGAGTTCCGAAACAAGAGTTCATCATTAAATCAAGAAGAGGTGAGGAGGTGGCCGATTGACTCAGCGACAATTCATTGAGATTTTCAAAAGATGGATTTCCACACTTATGTGAACAAGGAGATAACATTTGTCAGATCTAATGATATAAAGAGGTATGCTCGAGGAAAACATACACAGTTAAACATTGGTTGAAAGGTCCACCCGAAATATGGTTTTAGGTAGCATGATCAAAGTTAGAATGGTGGTTCAATAACCAATGGTCTAAGAATGAATTATCGACCATTAACTTCAAAGCAATAGGGTTGCTAGAAGTTTTGAACTCGCGACCAAGGAATGAACGGATATGGCAAGAAGTATCACCTATATCAGGAATTCTTAAGAGGTGGTGAAATTCTCATGACATTCTTGACATAAAAAGATGGTAATACCCAAGGTAAAGAAGAACATATGCTGGATAGCAAGGATCTCAAGGTATAACACGAAACACAAACAAGTTTGTGTTGGAGGGAACGCAATAAAGTGGTCGATGATAACTCAACTCATCAAGGGCAAAGATGATATTTCTCTTCACGAATTCAATTGATATCCTGGAAGAGCTCAGAATGCTGATGATGATCATGACACATTTGTCAAGATATCCCATGAAGATGTAATCAATCGGCGATGACTTTAAGTTAAAGGCATGATGAATTGAAAGGTTATTAGAACCCTGGGTACGACACAAACTCGAAATCAAGTTTGCTGTTCAAGGAGAAATGATATGACGAGGAAGATCGACGTAAGATTAGCTCATCGCCCAAGGCTTTGCTCCAGGAATAAGGACCAAGTAGAACAGTTAAAATTTAGCACATTAATGATATAGCCGATCAGGCTAGGAATGACTTGAAGGATTAATAAACTCATAAGCAACGGAGATTACTTAGAGTTATTGAATCCGAGTGCGGAATCGATTCACTTATCAGTGTCCTTGAGTGTCTAACAACTCAGAACCCAGGGAAAATTGGAGTCGGTGAGAAATAATACTTGAAGAACTCATAAGAAGTAATAGGGTTTTGTGCTATTATCGAGATACCACGGGTAATACTCAAAGGTAGATCATAGTAGAGGCTGGACGGGTGCATTGATCTGCAGAGGACAAGTAGTTCAACTTGTTTGAGAAAAGGATCAAAGATGATCAATCATGGTTGGAACCACGACTGCAAAGGACCAACATAGATACAAGATGAACTAATAACAAGGGGACCATTATTAATAGAAGAAGCTTCCATGATAGATTCCACATTGGGTCCATGGGCATGAACACAAAGTTCAAGGTCAACTCCCACTTCTCCAAAGCAGAACCTTACATTTACCTCCCGTTTTGATAATGGCATTAGGGTTGGAAGTTTTACCTGGGGAAATACCAGATGAGTATGGCCCGTGAAATCTTTCAGGCTCGCACATTAGTTAAGACATGGGTTCAACCCATCGAGGTATCTTAGGAACATATACCACAAATTTTTAGGAGTAACTAACACAAGCTCAAAAGTAGAGAATGGTTGTCAAAGCCGAGGATTCAATTTACCATAGGAATTATGTATCCGGGAAAGAACTCCTCAAGGTTTTTGTATTCGAAGGACACTGTCGGATGATATCTTAACAAAGGATCCAATGGTCCATAGTGGAGCTGATGTGAGCATTGGCACACAACCAGATGAAGAAACAACGCGAAAGCATTGGATTACAGAAGCAACTGACTAGTTCAAGGCTCAAATGCAAAGGAATTATGATTCCCAATTCAAGGGATCAGAAGCAAACGCTCTGATTAAGGATGGATAAGTGGAGTAGGCTTGGGGGTACCATCGATGGCAAGTTGATTGGTCAAGATCCAGCTCATGTTTAAAATGACGTCTAAGCCGGAAGGATGAATTCTAGGATCTGGTTGAGGATTGCGAACATTCACACTTATTGAATCAACGGGCTCAAAATGATAGTGGCAAAGGATGCCAATAAGATTACTATACTTATGGGATTAACCATAATGCAAGCAAGCGGGAATTTCAAGAGCAATAGGCTGCTCGGGATTTTCGGAAGTTCAAATAGTATTTAGAAGAATTTTGTGAAACACGCGAACAACTGGGGATGAGCGGATACTCGGTAAGAGCGAGAATTATCCATAGGGGTATTCAGGTGGCAAAGAACTGCAAGGCAGTAGGCAGAAAGTATTATTGGAACAATAGAGAGAATTTCGGTGTATCTTGTAATAACAAGATCAGCTGGGGATGAATGTATGAACGAAAAATGTAGGTAGTTATCCATAAGGATACATCAGTGGTAGGGAATTCTAAAAGCAATGGCACATAGTCTCAAGAGAACATCATCGGGTGTCTTCGGAATCTTCTGGTGAAACAAGCGGTCGTTCGGACCGAGGGGCTCTCCGGGAGAAAGTATTTACGAGAACCTAGAGTTGGAGTTAGTAAAATCGTTTAACCCGAATAGAAGAGATGTCAGAGTCCCGGAGTATAGGTCGAGGAATAAAAGATCCCACTACCACCAAATGGCGACGTGTGCCCGTAAGACACACAGCCATGTTCGTAAAAGTTTTGCAATGTCTAAACTCGACTTTGTCCAAGGAGTTGGAAAGGGGGATTCCTACAGGCAGTCGGCTCTGATACCAACTTGTGACGCCCCCAATTTAATCATACACTAATCATGCATGCAAATGTGTACGATCAAGATCAGGGACTCACGGGAAGATATCACAACACAACTCTAAAACATAAATAGGTCATACAAGCCAGGGGCCTCGAGGGCTCGAATACAAGTGCTAGATCATAGACGAATCAGCGCAAGCAATAATATCTGAATACAGACATAAGTTAAACAAGTTTGCCTTAAGAAGGCTAGCACAAACTGGGATACAGATCGAAAGAGGCGCATGCCTCCTGCCTGGGATCCTCCTAACTACTCCTGGTCGTCGTCAGCGGGCTGCACATAGTAGTAGGCACCTCCGGTGTAGTAGGAGTCGTTGTCAACGGTGGCGTCTGGATCCTGAGCTCCAACATCTGGTTGCGACAACCAGGTAGAAGGGATAGGGGAAAAAGAAGGAGAAAGCAACCGTGAGTACTCATCCAAAGTACTCGCAAGCAAGGAACTACACTACATATGCATGGGTATATGTGTAAAGGGCCATATCAGTGGACTGAACTACAGAATGCTAGAATAAGAGGGGGATAGCTAGTCCTGTCGAAGACTACGCTTCTGGCAGCCTCCATCTTGCAGCATATAGAAGAGAGTAGACTGAAGACCTCCAAGTAGCATCGCATAGCATAAACCTACCCGATGATCCTCTCCTCGTCGCCCTGCTAGAGAGCGACCACCGGGTTATATCTAGCACTTGGAAAGGTGTGTTTTATTAAGTATACGGTTCTAGTTGTCATAACGTCAAGGTACAACTCCAAGTCGTCATGTTACCGAAGATCACGACTATTCGAATAGATTAACTTCCCTGCAGGGGTGCACCACATTTCCCAACAGGCTCGATCCCATTCGGCCGGACACACTTTCCTAGGTCATGCCCGGCCTCGGAAGATCAACACGTCGCAGCCCCACCTAGGCACAACACAGAGGTCAGCACGCCGGTCTAAATCCTATGCGTGTAGGGGTCTGGGCCCATCGCCCATGGCACACCTGCACGTTGCGTACGTGGCCGGAGAGCAGACCTAGCAACCTCCATTACAAAGGAAGTCACGTTACGCGGTCCAACCCGACGCTCGCCGCTCAATCGCTGACGTCACGAAGGCTTCGGCTGATACCACGACGTCGAGTGCCCATATCTTTCCCGCGTAGTTGGTTAGTGCCTATAAGCCAGTAGCCAGACTCAGATCAAATACCAAGATCTCGTTAAGCGTGTTAAGTATCCGCGAACGCCGACCAGGGCCAGGCCCACCTCTCTCCTAGGTGGTCTCAACCTGCCCTATCGCTCCGCCACAAGTAACAGTCGGGGGCTGTCGGGAACCCAGGCCCACCACTACCTGGGTGGAACCACCTGCCCCTTCAGCCCCCATCTCCGAACAATATCACATGTAATGTAAAAGTGTAAAGTATATAGTATATGCCCGTGATCACCTCCCGAAGTGATCACGGCCCAGCAGTATAGCATGGCAGACGGACAAGAGTGTAGGGCCACTGATGGAACACTAGCATCCTATACTAAGCAGTAGGATAGCAGGTGAAGGTAACAACAGTAGTAGCAAGGACAGGCTATGCAGCAGTATAGGATTAACTAAAAGCAGTAACATGCTACACTACTCTAATGCAAGCAGTATACAGAAGAATAGGCGATATCTGGTGATCAAATGGGGGGCTTGCCTGGTTGCTCTGGCAAGAAGGAGGGGTCGTCAACACCGTAGTCAAACTGGGGGTCGCCGGCAGTCTCAGGGTCTACCAGAAAGAAGTAACGAAGGGGGAACACAATGAATGACAGAGCAATCAAAGTATAACATGGCAATGCGCGATGCTAGAGGTGACCTAACGCGGTAGTAAGTGATACTGGTGAAGGGGGGCAAACATCCGGGAAAGTATTCTCGATGTTCCACGTTTTCTGATAGACAGGCCGAAGGGGAAAAGTTGCAGGTTTGATATGCTCGGGACGTGTGGCTGACAAACCGACAGCTATTTCGGATTCATATCGTCGTTCTTAGCAACTTTCATGTACAAAGTTTTTTAATCTGAGCTACGGTTTATTTTATATGATTTTCTAAAGTTTTAAATCATTTTAGAATTTATTTAATTAATTTAATTCAACATTATCCAGAACAGTACATGCTGACATCATCGTTATCATGACGTCAGCAGTCAACAGAGGTGTTGACTCGTCAAACTGACGTGTGGGTCCCGCATGTCATTGACTGATTAGTTAACTAACAATTAATTAGGTTAATTAGTGGTTAGATTAATCTAATTATGATTAATTAAGTTAGTTAATTAATTAATTAAAAAATTTATTTATTATTTATATATTTTTTATATAAAAATCATTCTGGGGGTGGGGCCCCACATGTCATAGGGCCAGGGGGGCACTGGCCGAGTGGTCATTGGCCCATAGGTCAAAGTGGGTCGGGCGCAACGGGCGCCGGGCGTCGGGCGTCCGCCCGAACGGGACTGGCGAGGGGGCGCAGCGGACGAAGGCCGCCGGGGCGCGGCGAGGCTCCGGCCAAGGGGAAGTGGTGGTTCCCGTGGCGGCCGGCAAAGTGGCGGCGCGAGCGAAGCAGTGGTTGAGGCGCGGCGGGGGTTCCGGCGGGCACGCGCAGTACTAGCAGGGGCGGCGGCAGCGTTAGCAGCTGCGGCGAGCGCGCGCGTAGGAAGCTCGAGCGGCGTGCGCGCGCGCATGGCCAGGCGGATGGGCGAGGCTGGCAGCTGCGGGTGACAGAGCAGCGGCCGCGTGCGACTACAGGTGTTGGGGGCGTGCGGGGGAAGGCGGAAGCAGCACAGCGGGCGGCGCAGCGTGCGCGGCGTGGCCGAGGTGAGGCCAGGAGGGCGCGTGCCAGCGCAGGGGCACGCTCAAGCGCGGCCAGAGCGCAGCCGGAGTGGGTGCACGGTTCAGTGGTGATGCGGGACGCTGGGTAGGCTGCAATGGTGGAGGTGGTGGCGGGGTCGTGCGGTGCTGCGGAAGCAGAGAGGGAGGAGGGAGGCAGCGGCTCACATTGGGCATGTAGGGTACGGGCAGCGGGACATGAGGAGGAAGACGGGGACGACAGGGCGACGACGGAGACGAGCGGCTGTGGCGAGAGGCGGCCTCGGCGTGGGCCACGGGCAACGACGGCGGCGGGAGGCGGATGGCTGTGTCGTCGGCGTCGAACGCAGGGCGCGTCGGGCCCCGATCCTGATCGGATCGGGGGAGGGGCGGGGAGTGGCGACGTGGGAGGGGAGTGGTGCGTGGGCTAGGGTTTCGAGTAGTGGGGGGTTATGGAGGGGAGTGGGGGGCTGGCCGGTTGAGCCAGGTGGGTCGGTCGGCTGGGCCGTCTTGTCTAGTTGGCCAGGGGGCTTTCTCTCTTTCTTTTTATTACACTTTTGTTTTGTTTTCTGTTTTTCTCTTTTTCTTATTTTCTTGTCTGTTTTATTCATTTTAGTTAGCAAAACAGTTTTACAAAAATATAACCCTACTCCTAAATTAGCATAATAACATAGGACACCTACTCCAAAAAGTTTGGTGATTATATAAACTAGATTAGCATTTGTTTAGTATTTAAAAGCATTTAAATAATTGTTTTGCTGTTGTTTTACTTACTATAGTGCATTTAAATACTTTACAAAAGTGTGGCTTCTTCACCAATATTTAATATGGATTATTTGGCTCACTCCGAACATTTTAGTTTTAATATTTGAAAACCTTTATTGTTAGCTTGATTTTGAATTTGAATTCGAACCGTTTTCAAACTAACGCGAGATTAGCAACAGTAATCGAGGTGACGTGGCATCATTAGAAGAGGTTCACTGTGGCCTAATTATCCGGGTGTCACATAGCGCAAAGGAGAAGGACTTCCTGGTTCACCTTGCCGCATCCATCATCGACCCCTACTACAGAAACATGAAGGATGAGTGCAAGAAGAACAAGACCACCTGATACAGTGCCTGGGTGCAGAGAGACTGTTTGAAGAGCACGTCAAGTACGTGTCCAAGGACACGTACACAAGATACAAGATGTACAAGCGGATCATTGACATGAGGAGGTGCCTTCGTCCTGCCCCAGGCGAGGGATTGAGCCATAAGTAGAGCAGTGGCGGCAAGTGTCACAAGAAGTAGGTGATTTCATGATCATGTCTCCTAGTTTAGTATGCATGTAATTGTTTATTAAGGTGTGTGCAAATATGTAATTGGATGTTTATTTTGGTTATGCAATCATGTTGTTGTTCTGTAGACAGAGTATAGATGTTGTGCAGACAGAGAAAATCACATCGCATATGGATTAAACTCCAGAATCCATCGGTGATGATTTCATCAATCACTCACAATTTTGTACCAGCAAGCGTTTTCCCACAACACACAACATCTTAATAGCAAAATCATCAGTGCTATTATAGGTCATCCCTGTCGGTGTTCTGGGAACGGGGGTCCCCAGACTTGCCTGCATGCGGCCTGCGGCGTGGCTCGAAAGGGGGCCCAGCACGGCCCATCTTCATCAACACGAGGCCCAAGACCCTCGCGAGGGGCCAAGCCTCGCGGGGCGGACGACACGGCACTTTCTCACGCACGGCCTCGTCAGGCTGGCTCACAAGGAGGCGGAGAGATCAAGGCGGGGTACCTCACGAGGTGCCCTGACGCAAGCCATGACGACCAAGGGTGCCAGGCGGGCGCCAGCCCGCGCAGTGTCTCCCTTTCCTCTTTGGTGCAAAGGGGGCAAGCGCAGGCGAGAGGATCAATCAAAGGCACCCATTTCGGTGCAACGAGACCAAGACTAGTCCAACGGTGGGAAGGAGGTCATCGTGGAGCCCAGAACGGCGTCACCACAGGGCCTTTGGCAGGCGAGGACCAACTTTAGTCAGGATAAGTGTACCAGATGTTCCCCTTCAAATTTGCCAATTGTTGGCGCCCTTCCCGCTCAATATTTGGGAAGAGGCCCAGGGCCTTTGCCTATAAATAGGACTAGCCACCCCAGGGTAGAAGGGAGGAAAAGAAGGGACACACATACACACAGACACACACACAGAGAAAAGGGAGAGAACAAGGTACCTAGAATCTTAGCAAGCAGAGAACAAGTGAGAGAGAGAGAGAAGGGCGGCTGAAGTCCCCCTAGCAGTTCATCGTCCTAGCTAAGAGCAGACCCTCGCGAGGTTGTTCTACCGTGTATTGTTCATCACCATCAGCCCAAGAGGCAATCCACCCACCACACTGGAGTAGGGTATTACACCACATCGGTGGCCCGAACCAGTATAAACCCTATGTCTCTTGTGTTGTTCTTTCAATAGTTAGATCTTTGCGAGACGGAGAGGTAGAGGGCATAATCTCCGCGCGCACTCCAGAGTTCGAACCTTAAGGGTCTGCCGGAACCCGAAACCCGACATTTGGCGCGCCAGGTAGGGGTGCGCCGGAATTTGTCTTCCACCGCTCCGTTCTCCTCCGGCCGTCGCGTCCATGTCTGACGCTCGTCGGGCCCGCGCCGAGCGCCGGGCCGCCATCGCTTCCCGCGTCGCCCAGACGGCTCCTGTTGGTGGGCGTCCTCGTCGTTCCCCGTCACCCGCCATCAATGCCGCCACCGGCCCGGCGGGGAACGAGCAGCAAGCGTCGCCTCAGCATCCGTCCGTGCGGCAAGACGGCCGCACCGCTACTCCATCGCTCACATCAGCTGGCTCTTCGTCCCGCGCGCTCCGTGCACCCTTGGAGGCTCGAGCTGCGCTCATCGCGGCAAATGAGCTCCTGCGCTACCGTCCCGTCGACGACGTCTACGAAGAGTGGCTTGACCGCGTCGCCGAGCTCGTCCGCGCCGCAGAGGGCTCTCCTGCGTCGTCCGCTCCGCTGCGCCGCACCCCGCCCCGCGCGGGCAATGATGCTCCGGGGGCGTACCAGCCACCTCCTCTCCAAGAAGACGCCATGGCTCCAAGGCGCGTGGCCCCTGGGCGGAACCCGCTCCGTCAGGTGCCAGCCCAGCAAGAACGGAGGTGCCAAGAAGTCCCTCGACCGCAAGAGGCTGCCCGGGCGCTCCCTGCTCCGGCTCGTCGTGACCCTGCTCCAGCTCCGGCACGTCAAGACCCCGCGCTGCTCCCAGCTGCAGCGCATGGGGACCCGCAAGGCCAAGCTCTCCCTCAACCAAAGCCTCCCGTGGCCACTGCTGGCTGCCGCGCCTACACCACCGAGCTGCGCAGCGTCGCATGGCCTGGCAAGTTCAAGCCAGACCTGCCTCCTCGCTACGACGGCACGACCGACCCTGCAGAGTTCCTCCAGCTCTATGAGCTGGGCATAGAAGCTGCCAGCGGGGATGAAAAGGTCATGGCAAACTGGTTCCCCATGGCGCTCAAGGAAGGAGCTCGCACCTGGCTCCTGAACCTGGCCCCAGGCACGATATCTTCTAGGGACCAGATGCGCACCCGCTTCATCGCCAACTTCCAAGGTACTCGCGACCGGCCGCCCGCCATGAGCGACATGCGCCGCATCAAGCAACAACCCGGAGAGACCCTGCAAAAGTACATCCAGCGCTTCAACAGTGCGCGCCTCAAGATCCCCAAGGTATCCGAGGAAGCCATCATCTCAGCCTTCTCCGATGGTGTGAGCGACATCAAGATGAAGGAGGAGCTGGCGATGCATGAAGACCTGTGCAGCTCCCTGGAGCTGTTCAACTTGGCGACCAAGTGCGCCAGGGCTGAGGAAGGGCGTCTCTCCCTCCTCGAGCTGCCCGCCGCAGACCCAGAAGAGAAGAAGCCCAAGACAAAAGACGTGAAGCGCAAGGGGGCTGCCGTGCTCGCGGCGGAACCGGATACCAAGCGGGGCAAGGATCTGCCCGAGTCCTCCAGGGGCAGTCGGTACTGTGTGTACCACGATCTCCACACCCACAACACCAATGAATGCCAACAGCTCCGCGCCGTGCGAGAAGGAAGGATCGGCCGTCGTCCTGACCGCGCTGACCGGGGCTACGGCCGAGGAGGAGGAAGAAACCCAGGACGCTGGGAAGACCGCGGCCCGCGCCAAGGGTGGCGTGATCAACCTCGCAAGGACCGCTGGTGAGACCTGCCTCGCGAGGGGGACTGGAGGGATCAACCTCGTAAGGATCGCCCGCAGGGCAACGCAGGCCTCCCCCCACTGCCGCCTCAGCCGAGGAGGAACGAGGACCGCCATCAAGATGAGGGGGTTGGGGGCTTCCAGGAGCCGCGCACAATCGCCTGCATCCTAGGCGGAGCTCAAGCCCCAGCCTCCCAACGCATCTTCAAGCAGTTTGCCCGCGAAGTGAATGCAGTCCTCCCCAGGCTCGAAGCAACGCGCCCTCTCAGGTGGTCAGCGTGCACCATCACGTTCAGCTCAGTGGATCAGCTCAAGTGCGCGGCCACAGCCGGGGTCCTCCCGATGCTTTGCTCCCCAGTCATCAGCAACGTACTGGTCACCAGGACCCTCATCGATGGTGGAGCAGGGCTCAACGTCCTGTCCGTGGAAACATTCAACAATCTCCAAGTGCCCTATGACCAGCTTCGGCCAACCAAGCCTTTCTCTGGAGTCACCGACGGTTCCACGATCCCGACCGGGCAGGTCCGCCTCCCTGTCACCTTCGAGGCCCGCAGCAACTACCGCACCGAGCTCATCGACTTCGACGTCGCCCACATCCGCCTGCCGTACAACGCCATCCTCGGGTACCCAGCGCTGGCCAAGTTCATGGCTGTAACTCACCATGGCTACAACGTCCTCAAGATGCCAGGAAGTGGCGGAGTCATCACGGTGCCATGTGAAGAGAAGGATGCAGTGTGTTCCCTGGAGCGAGCCTTTCAGGCCGCGTCACTAGAAGACCCAGATCGCGGAAGCAGGAGGCTTCCCGAGACCACCCCCAAGAAGAAGAAGGCATCGTCTGGACCGAGCCCTCAGGAGGCGGGCCCCCAGGGCCAACGTCTGCCCAAGGGGATCCTCCTTCTGTCGCATAGGAAAGCGCGCCCGGTGCCCTCCTCAGGCAAGGCTCGGGGGCTCTTACCTGGAGGGCCACCGACCTGGCCAAGGTCACGAGGGAGGCGCTTGGGCACCACGTGGAGGCATGCTTCGAAGCACGTTTCCCTCAAGAAGGAGCGAGGCAAGGAAGGTCAGATCAGCAGGAGTTCGTCAACAAGGCCGTTCAAGAACTACAGGAGTCAAGAATCATGAGAGGTTGCCGCCATTCACCGGCTGTGGCTCCCCATCCAGGCGAGGATGGTGGGCTGCATGTCTGCGTCGACGTACCAGGGCTCAATCAGGTCGCCACGACGGAATGCCTCTGGCCCTCGCAAGTGGGGCGTTGTGGAGGTCCACCCCACAGCTACGTTCGCATGCCTTACGGCTTGCCGAGCGCGGCTGCTGCGTACCAGCGCCTCATGAGGGGCATCATGGAGACTCAGGAAGACAGGCGTTCTGCAGTCCTGGCAGAGATGGAGATGATTCGCCAGGAGCCACCATCGCCTCCGGAGCCTCCTGAGGCCCCTGGGCCTGGGGGCTCGTGAGGATCGGCTTCCGCAGCCTACCGAGTCTGCTGCACCAACACCACTTCGTCCTCGACATCTTCAGGTGACATCTTTCAAGCTTCATTTCTGGCTGGGAACGCCCTCCCAGGGCTGCATCATTCCCAGGCCGCGTGGGTCCGTCCCTGCGGCATGTATCCCTTTTTATTTTTCGGTCATTAGCTTGCTTTGTTGGGGGCGCCCCTCGGGCTGCATCATCCCCAGGCCGCTCGGGCCAGGCCCAGTGGCATGTATCTCCCTTGCGTTTATTTCCAGCTATGCATTCGCCTGTCATGCTTGATTACTTGATGCTTGTCCACGGCACCTCTTCTTCTCCATGTCGACCACTTGCACGTTAAAGGGGGGGTACCTGAGCATCGCGACTCAGGGCTCTTACTGGCTCTCCAGCCCTCACCCTCTAGCCTTGTCCACGGCATCGTGACCTGGCATACCAACGACGGCTGAGACAAGCTCGAGGGCCGGGACCTGAGGACGTAGAGTGCCGGCATCTAACAAAATTTGCAGGAACACATCACAAGATACGGCCCAGTGCCAGGCGCAACCCGCCTAGAGGTAGGGCCCCGTGAGTCCCGCGCTGGCTCACGGGTGCCCAGATACACCTCACCTAGCCCTACCGTGCCGGCCACGTGTCAGGGCGGGGCTGTACATGCCCCGGGGGCTCCTCCCAGAGGGGATCCCCCTCCCACGTACCAGTGGAAGCACCATGCTCCGCGCTGGCTGACGACACTACCGAGGAGCGGCTATGCCCGTACACATACGGAAGCGCTATGCTCCGCGCTGGTGATAAACAACTGAGGGTGGCCTCCGGGCCGCATCAACCTCAGGGAGCCCAGAGCTCAACTTCTAGCCTCATCGCAACGCCTCCCCTCGGGAGCGCCGCGCGAGGGGGCTAGGCACGGGGGCTACGCCTGGGTCATGCCCAGACGTACGCCACCCAGCCAGGCCCCTCGGGCCTGGTTCGTCGCACGTCTCTCCCCGAGCGGAGCCAAGGTATGAAGGTCGTTTGAGCGTCAAGGGGGACCCCTGAGCATCGCGACTCAGGGGCCTAACTAGTCCCGTAGCCCCTCACTCCTTAGTTTCGAAAGGCTATGCTGGGTGAGGTACGCGCGGGGCCGGGCTCTGCAGACGTAGAACGGTAGTCCCGCTTGCATCTCACCTCATCGCTCGCTGTTTGCGCGTAAGGGGGACTCCTGAGCATCGCGACTCAGGAGCCTAACTGGCTCCGTAGCCCCTCACTCCTTAATTCCGAAAGGCTATGCTCGGTGAGGTGCGTGCGGAGTCGGGCTCTGCAGACGTAGAACGGAAGATACACCTACATCACACTTCCCTACTTGTTGTTCGTGCGCCAAGGGGGACTCCTGATCATCGCGACTCGGGAGCCTAACTTGTCATGTAGCCCCTCACTCCTTTGGTCCCGTCCTGGTTTCCGGTCGGGGCTAATGCTGGGTAAGGTACGCGCGGGGCCGGGCCCTGCCGGTGTAGAACACAAGCAAGTAGGGAGGAAAAGCATAAAACTCAAGGAATTTAAAAGCAAATATTACAGTCCATACTGTCGTCTCAGTACCAAACGCAAGTTTAAATGCCTCCCCGAGGCGTGATGCATGTGAAGGAATTAAAAGCAGAACAGGAGCGGTAGCCGAGTCACTTGTCGGCGGTGGAGCAGCGCGGGAGTGGCTTCGCCTCATGGAGCAACAGGGCCGGCAGCGCCTTGCTTCGGCTTGGTGCTGAAGGCCCGGAACTTCCCCAGCAGCGCCTCTGCGCGCCCCTTCACGGCTTCGATAGCGGCGGCAGCACCCTCGCCACTCACCGGCTCCAACAGACTGTCGAGGTCGGCGCTGGGATCACGAAGGTAGATGTGGGCGAAGACCCGCGTCAGCGCAGAAGAAGACAGGACACGCGCCTTGGCCTCGGACGTGGGGCCAAGGCCAAGGGCGACATCCCCAAGGGCACGAACCAGGAAGGGAAGCAGCTTGGCGGGGCCATCCTTGGCACCGGCCAACGGGCTCTCCAGGCCACTCTTGTAAAGCATTTTCAACGAAGTACGAGCCTCCTTCTCCATGTCCGCGAAGGCCACGCGATCCTCGGCAAGGACCTGGGCTTTGCCGTCCAGCTCAGCCTTCGTCACCTCCAGCTCCTTCTTCAGCGCGCCTAGACGGTCGCGGCGCTTCTTGAGCTTGGCCTCCCGGCCCTCGATGGCCGCCTCGCAAGCCTTCATGCCTTCTTCCTGCTCCTGGCGAAGGTGGGCCTCCTTCGTGAGCTGGTCCCGCAGGCCCTGCAGCTCGTCCTCCAGCGCCTTGCAACGCCCACGGACTTCGACCACCTCCCCCAGGGCTGCATCTCGAGCAGCCTTCGCTTCGAGGACGGCCTCCCTCTCTTCATCAAAGGCCGTCGAGGCCTGAACCAGCGCCGCCCGAATCGAGGCGTCGGAGCGAACCCATTCAGAAGCCAGCTCCAGGCGCCCGGCCGCCAGGCGGGGGTCGGCGCCAAGAAGATCCTGCCGCAACCGGTCCAGTCCAGCAGCAGCACGCTCCAAGACGGTAGGAGGAGTTGGAGAAACAGTGGTCGGTGGAACGGGAGGAGAAGGTAGCAGCGGCGAGACCGCAGCATCCTGAAGCGGAGTCTGCTGCGCCCCAACGACTGTGGTGGCTGCAGCAGGCAGAGGCACCTCGGGAGTCACTTGGGCCATGGGGGCTAGGCTCACCCCAGCCAGCTCAGCCAGGCCTCGCGAGGACGATCGGGCAGTAGAAGCCCGTGCATCACGGTCACCATCCCCCGCAGGCGGAGGCGTTGCTGTGGATGGGGCCTCGGGAGCCCCCTTCGGCTTCTTCGCCGTGGGCGCCAGCCTACTCAAAAGAAGAGAACATCAATCCTCAGTAGTAGAACAAGAAATAAAAGACAAGGATCAAGCGCTTACGGGTCGTCGCCGGAGAGCTCGGGCATCCTCCGGCCAAACTTGAAGCCTGAGAGTCGGCTGGTGGGATCAACCTCAGAAGCAGAAGGCGCGTCTGCAGATCGCCCCGGAGCCGGGGCGGACCCGCGGGGGATCAGCCCGGTCCTGTCCTTCTTCGGGATCGGGGGCGAGCTCCCGCTACCCAGCATGTCATCGTCCTTGTCCTCGTCGCTCGGGGAGAGGCAGAGAGCGCGGGGCCTGCGCCGGGAAAAGGGAGCCCTCGATTCTCCGTCAGTCGCCTCAGAGTCAGGCCCCTTTCCCCGCTCCTCTCCGCCCTCCTCTTTGCTGGAGTCGTCGGAGGACACGTCCACCAGTCCCTCGGGAGCCTCCGCCGGCACGGGCCCGTCCCCGTTGAAGGCAGGCATGGACTCCACCACTTGCTCCCAATCGTCGCGGAGGAACAAGGGCGTAGGAGCGCCCTCCAACCTCGCTACATCGCCCTCGGCCAGAGATTGGAGCACTGCGGCCAGATCTTCGCCGCCCAAGGCCGCGGGGCTCGGATGAGGCCTCCACATCGGGGGTGAGTACTGCCGAAGCAGAGCCAACTGGTGCTCCAGGAATTCCCTCAACAGCGACGCGCCGGTCAGCCTCGCCGACGCCATGCTGGCTGGCCTCAGATTTGTGTCCATCCTCTCCAGCACCGGCTTTGCACGGGGGTTCGTGAGCTCTACGCGGGCCCAATCACCGGAGCTCGTGGGCGGCTCCTTGGGCAGGATCAGCCGCGGGTGAATGCGCTCGGCGTCTGTCAAGACCCATTTGCTCCTGAAGCTCTCGATCCTTTTCCCTGGCTTCGAAATAGCAATGGCGCCACCGTACGCGATAAAGCTCGCGCACGCGGAGGGAGAACCGCGAGAGACCCGGAGGGAGAAGTAGTGGCGCAGCAAGGCCACTGAGGGCTGCACCCCTACGTGAGCCTCGCAGTAATAGGCAAAGATTGCCAAGAGAAGGACGGAGTTGGGGTGGAGATGCAGAGCCTGCAAGTTGTAATGGCGGAGGACAGAGAAAAAGAACTCGGAGAAGGGAGGCACCAGACCAGCAGTGATGGAGCTTACAAAGAGAGGATAAAAGGTGCTCCCTCGGCCCTCAGGGGTGGCGGAGCCGGCCTTGAACACCGTCACCCCGTCGATGCCCTGCGCCGCCACTATCCGGCGCAACCGGGCGAAGCTCGACTCAGACACGTTTGGCGGGTCCAGGGCAGACGAGTACCAAGCTTCGGCCGGGGATTGACGAGGCGCCATGGCTTCTAGGTCACGCGATCGAGGTAGATCTGGAGATTTGGAGGAAGGAAGGAGAGGCGCAAGAAAGGGGATCTGAGCAGCAACCAAGGAAGCAGAAAAAGCAAAGCCGGGCGGATGCTGCTCCCTTATCCACTCGCACGAGAGCGGAGACGCCCACGTCCCATCAACCGCCACGCGGCGCCCGAGGCCGCAGGCTGTTAGGGCCCGCGGCGCTTCGCCCTTGCCCTTTCGCCTCTCAGCACAGCCAAGTCCGGGTGCGCCTTGGGCCCGGGGGCTACTGTCGGCATTCTGGGAACGGGGGTCCCTAGACTTGCCCGCCTGCGGCCTGCGGCGTGGCTCGAAAGGGGGCCCAGCACGGCCCATCTTCATCAACACGAGGCCCAAGACCCTCGCGAGGGGCCAAGCCTCGCGGGGCAGATGACACGGCACTTCCTCAGGCACGGCCTCGTCAGGCTGGCTCACGAGGAGGCGGAGAGATCAAGGCGGGGTACCTCACGAGGTGCCCTGACGCAAGCCATGACGACCAAGGGTGCCAGGCGGGCGCCAGCCCGTGCAGTGTCTCCCTTTACTCTTTGGTGCAAAGGGGGCAAGCGCAGGCGAGAGGATCAATCAAAGGCACCCATTTCGGTGCAACGAGACCAAGACCAGTCCAACGGTGGGAAGGAGGTCATCGTGGAGCCCAGAACGGCGTCACCACAGGGCCTTTGGCAGGCGAGGACCAACTTTAGTTAGGATAAGTGTACCAGATGTTCCCCTTCAAATTGGCCAATTGTTGGCGCCCTTCCCGCTCAATATTTGGGAAGAGGCCCAGGGCCTTTGCCTATAAATAGGACTAGCCACCCCCAGGGTAGAAGGGAGGAAAAGAAGGGACACACATACACACAGACACACACAGAGAGAAAAGGGAGAGAACAAGGTACCTAGAATCTTAGCAAGCAGAGAACAAGTGAGAGAGAGAGAGATAGAAGAGCGGCTGAACTCCCCCTAGCAGTTCATCGTCCTAGCTAAGAGCAGACCCTCGCGAGGCTGTTCTCCCGTGTATTGTTCATCACCATCAGCCCAAGAGGCAATCCACCCGCCACACTGGAGTAGGGTATTACACCACATCGGTGGCCCGAACCAGTATAAACCCTGTGTCTCTTGTGTTGTTCTTTCAGTAGTTAGATCTTTGCGAGACGGAGAGGTAGAGGGCATAATCTCCGCGCGCACCCTAGAGTTCGAACCTTAAGGGTCTGCCGGAACCCGAAACCCGACAATCCCAAACAATTCTAATGACTGACATGTTTTCCGGGTATAACACACATCTTGTTAAGCCAAATCATTGGTGTTCTTCTAGATCATCACAAACATTTCATTCGAGTGACCTGTATGTCATCACACATCTTGTCCTGGATAACTGTTTGTGTTCTTTTGGCTAATTACAAACAATTCATATGGATCAACTGTATGCCACAATTCACACATGCAACTCTAATCTGAATCATGCTTGATGGATCAGCCATCGCATACAGTTCATTTTATTGGTGATGATTTTATTATCATACCATTTGTGATTCATGCATCACACACAGTTTGGTCGATTGGTCGCCTATACATGTGTTGTGTTAGGACCTTCCTGCAGTAGTGTAAGCTTTATGTTCTAACTCAAGAGGTAAATGGCATGCTTTTCGGCAAACCATTTTATACGGGAACATACCTGCTACCTCTTGAGCATGCGTTGGTTTTCCCTTGAAGAGGAAAGGGTGATGCAGCAAAGTAGGTGTCACATCCCTAGTTCTGGTATGCTTTGAGCTAGCTAGTCATGTGTTGCATCATGTTGAAATTCTTTTGAATTTGAAATGGGGATTGATTAAACCCTAGCACTTTGAAATTCAATTAGGTCTAGTAAAAAAATGCT
Source organism: Aegilops umbellulata (assembly GCA_032464435.1). NCBI lineage: Eukaryota > Viridiplantae > Streptophyta > Magnoliopsida > Poales > Poaceae > Aegilops > Aegilops umbellulata. The sequence goes on along the minus strand of CP136055.1, from coordinate 474,493,542 downwards.
TTCAATGAACCAAAGTACCCCTCATCAATGTTTGCTAATTTTGGCAAGGCTTTGGATCCAAACCAAAAATATTGAACATTTTTAAGGAAGATTTTAGGCACTGAAATTAAATCATATTGTATTTGAATTTGAATTTATATTCCTAATATATAGAATATATTTTCAAATGTATCAAAAATACTTGTGTGCAATTGGAAAAGTCCATATAAGCCACATAAGTATTTAAAGAAAGTTTTGGCACTGATTTGAATTTGTTTTGAGTTTAAACAGTGGCAAAACAAAACAAAACAGAAAAACAGAATAGAAAAATAGAAACAAAAGAAAAATGAAAGGCCACCGGGCCTCTTACCCGCACCCACCTAGCAGCCCACCTACCTGGCCCAACCCACCACCGCCTCCTCCCTGTCGTCTTCCTCCCCTGCCAGGAGGACGGAGGCGCGTGCCCGCCCCGCGCCGGTCACCTCCTCCCTTCCTGCCTGCCTGGCTCCTCCCCGGTGCGCCTGGACGACGCCACAGAGACGCCCTCGACCCCCTGCCCCTCTCCCCTCTCTCCCAGGACCCTTTCCCCCTCCTCTGCTCTCTTCCGCTGCACCACCAAGCACGGTCGCCACCGCCGCTCGCCGTAATCACAGCCACCATGCTCCCCTCGCCTCGCCGACGCGCCAAGAAGCCCCGTCTCGTCCCTCTCTTCCTCCTCACCAAGACGGAAGGCATCGAAAGACCTGGATGCCGCCTGCTCCGCCGTTCCCCTCCTCGGCCACCGAGGATCGCCGCCGTGCACTGCTTAGCGCAGGCGATTAGTCGCCGGCTAAACCCCGTTGTTAGCACTAATTAACCCCCCCTCTCATTGACATGCGGGCCCCAAGTACCTAAATTAATTAGTTTAACTTCTCTGTTAGATTAGTACTAATCTCAAGGGGGTCCGCCTGTCAGCGTTGACTTGGCCACGTCAGCATTGACCGGACCCACACGTCAGCCTCTGTTGTTGACACTGGGTCACTGACCAGTGGACCCCACTGGTCAGGTTTGACCCGGACCAGCCCCCGTTGACTTGCTGACGTCACACTGACGCCAGGCTGACGCAGTAAACCCTTTTCTGGATTTATTCTTATATAGGAAATTCCAGAAAATAGTCGGGCGTCTGAGCGACACCTCATAAAGGGCTTTAAAAGAAATGCCGCAGTCGGGCGTCTGAGCGACACCTCATAAAGGGCTTTAAAAGAAATGCCGCAGTCGGGCGTCTGAGCGACACCTCATAAAGGGCTTTAAAAGAAATGCCGCAGTCGGGCGTCTGAGCGACACCTCATAAAGGGCTTTAAAAGAAATGCCGCGGTCGGGCGTCTGAGCGACACCTCATAAAGGGCTTTACTGACAAGGAAAAATAATTATAATTCAACTCTTGAAAATAAACGGGTTAGTCCATCCACAAGAATAAACATTTAACTGATCTTAGTGCTCATGGTCCCACCGGATAATCTGTCACCAAAACTGGCACATGCCAGTTAGCACGGAACTTGGATATAGATAAGATGATTTGAGGATATATGACTCTGCAGAGTTTGTACAAAATTTCTCACAGTTAACGGATTTCCGTAGTCACAAGGAGTAGTTCCGTTTACGGTATTTCAGAAGGAAACACAGCTAACCAGTACACACCCATCCAACCTCTCGATGCCAGGAATCACCCTCGACATCGTCCAAGAAAAACTTTTGAGACGGGGAGATCACAATCTCGAATAGCATGGGATCAAATTTATATACGCGCGCTCTAAGGGGTGCCCCCCTCTCGGTCCCAACCGGAAACACCCATGCCCCCTGACCGGATGACTGGCTTTAATCCAGGGCAATGGAACCATCATCCCGGCCTCTCCTTTTTGGTGTGTACCAAGAAAGCGGTTTGCAACTTACTAAACCATATCCCTTTCGGGAAACATGTGGTAGTACAGGGAGGGGCAATGGATACGAGCCCAACCGATATGGGTTGGTACTGAAGTAAACCTGCATGGCATAAGACTGGCATGCTACCACACTGCCATCTTACCCACCTTCATGCCAACACATGGCCTTGCATACTCACATCCAACAAGGTATGGATCATCGAACTTACTTGTCTCAACAATGCATAATATACAGTTCATCGGTATGCTCCACAACATGCCATGAAACTAACTAAATGCAAAACATGCCAAGACACTCATAATATCAAAAGTTCAAACATGCTTACCTGGTTCAGAGTAGTCGGAGTCTAGCTCGGTGAAGTTTGCGGTCCCGTCACCTCCGTCAGTATCTACGGTATAAAGAGGATACACGCACTATCGTAAATACCAAGAGGTGTACAGAAATTAAACCAAATAATTTTTAAATAAATCTGATAAAAACTAGACAAAATTTTGAAGAGAACAGAAAAAGAATCACTCAAAAATATGTTTTTGTTAAAAAGTTATAAAGGTTTTTGTCTAGGGACCCATCTGTAATGAAACAGAAACTTCTTAGGGTTCTTTTTATAAAAACAGAAAACGCTTCGGTCTCATTTACGCCAGCTCAGAGGAGAAGACGTATTATGCCCGAATACGCTTTCAGAAAACGATTCAAAAAAAAGAAGAGAAACCTGACGGGGCGGTCCCACCCGTCGGGTTTGAAAACGGGACGGCGCCTTTGGCGCCAGAGAGCCGCGGCGATCGCCGGCGGCGATCCATGGCGAGGCAGAGGGATCGGAGGGTACCTTCGTGTTTAGGGCACCATTCCGCGCCGGGTGGTGGTCGTGGTGGTCGCCGGCGTGCACTGTGTCGACGGTGGCCCCTGCTCCGGCGGACGGCGGTTCGGACGAGGATGGAGCTCGCCGGAGGGGCTGCCAATGTTCAAATTGACGAGGGGGTTAGGGTACGGGGCGTGGAAGAGGGCTGAAGACGGAGTTTAGACGTCGGAGATGGCCTCACCGCAGTGAACGCAGCTGGAGCCAGAGGCGGACGGAGGTGGCCGGAGTCGAGGAAGAAGGGCTCCTCGAGGCCCCTCCAGTGGCCAGGCGGGGTGTATGTGAGGTGTAGGGAGTGTGTGTGCTCGAGGGGAAGCTCGGGGTCCCCTTTTATAGGCGATCCGAGGTGGTGGCCGAGAACGGGGTTCTCCGGCGATGGATTACGGCGGCGCAGTGCTTGGTCGGGAGGGTTTAGGAGTTGAGCTTCGTCGTGGAGGTCCACTGAGTCCGTTTAGGTGCCAACCGCGCCGGGATTTGCTTGCTTAGGTGGAGTTCGACGGAACGGGGCGGCGCGGGCCCGTCGGCGGCAGAGAGCGTGCTCTGTGCGTGCCGCGCCACGGCGACGGTGCTGCATGCGTGTGCTGGCTCGGAGATGGCCACGCGGAGCCACCAGGGGGCTTGGGCGGTGGTGAACGGCGTTGAGCCGCCGTTCTGCTCCCTGTCTGTTGCTACGGTGGTTCGGCCGCCGCAGGACACGCCGGCGCAGGCGGGCCAGGGCGCCACCGACGCCGGGAAGCTGCCAAGCGCGCGTGCGGGGCTCCGGACAAGCATGCCAGGCGGCGAGCAACGTGCCAAGGGGCACTGTGAGCATGTGACTGCACTCATCTGAAGAAGATCGACACTAAAAGTCTGAATTTAACTGAATATGAACTGAAACAGTGCATGCAAGGTGTTCGACAGAATGATCTAGGCATGTTGGGATTTTTCCTTGGTCTGATTTTTGGTAGAGTGACTTCTCATTGCTCCAGTAGGCTGCCTGATTTTTGGTGGAATTATTGGAGAAGTGTAGATATGAATTTCATCAAATTTGGCAAATCTGGTCCAAACTTGCAGGGAGTGTAAGTTGAAATATTTGAAAAGAAGATGAGTGGATCAAGATGGTTCTGGGTTGTGGGTACAAAGGACTAGCCAGAAGAGTTGGTTTGAGGTCCAGATACAAAAGCTATAGGGTACTTGCTTTGTAAATGGGTCAGGCTCAAACTAAAGATCAGAAAAGAATTGAGAGGTGAAATAATCAAAATAAAATCCAAAACTTATTTGGATGAGTTGGGACAGGGAATTTGGGTTGTTAACAAGGAGGAGAGGAGGTTTTGGAGTGGTTTCACTTCATGGGCAAAAATACAAGGTCATGGGTGGTTATCAAAAGAATGAAAATCCCAAATTTTCATAGAGTTTTCCTTTTAAAAAGAAAAGATTAAACTCCCAAAAATAATTTGAGAAGAGAACCAATCAGAGGAGAAGTTTTAAAAAGGTTAAATCCAAAGTTTGAAGAAGAAAACAGAAATAACAATCCTAGCCAAAGAAAAAGATTTTTAAGAGGATTGTTTTTCAAAAAAAAATGAAAGGTCTCAATTCACAAAGCAAAAACCAGCAAGGTTTTTGCTAAAACCAAATAAAATTTTTGGAGTGTCACAACACCTACCCCCTTAGGAAAAATCTCGTCCCCGAGATTTCAGCTGTCCCTCAAATAAGTGCGGATGCTCTGCTCGAAGAAAATCCTCTCTTTCCCAAGTTGCTTCGTTGTCAGTGTGATTGCTCCACTGAACTCTGAAAAATTTAATGGTCTTTTGTCGGGTCCTCCTTTCAGACTCCTCTAGTATCTTCACTGGACGTTCCCGATAAGTGAGGTCTTGTTGCACGTCAATGTTCTCATGGGATACTTGTTTCTCTGGGTTGCTTATGCACTTCCTTAACTGCGAAACGTGGAACACGTTGTGGATATCTGATAGTTCCTTAGGTAAGTCTAGTTGGTAGGCCACTGTGCCTCTTCGTGTCAATACACAGAATGGTCCGATAAATCTTGGCGCTAGCTTTCCTTTTATCTTGAATCATTGTAATCCCCTCATAGGGGATACTCGTAGGTACACAAACTCTCCGGGTTCGAAGCTGACCCTACGATGCTTCTGATCGTAATAACTCTTCTGTCGGCTTTGGGCGGTCTTGAGTCTATTTCTGATTAGCTTGACTTTCTCCTCGGCTTCTCTGAGCAGGTCTGGTCCGAAGATGCGGCTGTCTCCGGTTTCTGACCAGTTTAACGGGGTGCGACATCTCCGTCCGTATAAGGCCTCAAATGGTGCCATTTGCAGGCTGGCCTGGTAACTATTGTTGTATGCGAACTCGGCATATGGCAGACTTTCTTCCCAACTGGTTCCATATGTGAGGACACATGCTCTCAGCATGTCCTCTAAAATCCGGTTTATGCGTTCCGTTTGCCCATCTGTCTGGGGGTGGTAAGCTGTACTGAAGGCTAGCTGAGTTCCCAGTGCCTGTTGTAAGTGATCCCAAAATCTCGAAACGAACTGAGTGCCCCTGTCGGATATTATAGTCCTTGGGACACCATGCAGACAAACTATACGGGCAAGATATATCCTGGCGAGCCTCTGAGTGGTGTAGGTCGTCTTTACTGGAATAAAATGTGCTACCTTGGTTAACCTGTCGGTGATGACCCATATAGCATCATTCCCATGTCGTGACCAAGGTAGTCCGACAATGAAATCCATCCCTATTTCATCCCATTTCCACTCAGGTATTTTGTTTGGTTGCAGTAGTCCGGCTGGTCTCTGATGTTCAGCTTTTATGCGTTGACATGAGTCGCAACATGCAATGAAGGTAGCGATGTCCCTCTTCATACCGTGCCACCAAAATCTTTCTTGAACATCTTTATACATTTTGGTCCCTCCAGGGTGAATTGAATATGGGGCGGTGTGGGCTTCAGCCAAAATTTGTTGTTTAAGATCTTCTATGTTTGGTACGCAGAGTCTTTCCCCGTACCATAGTATTCCTCCATTGTCTACGACGAATTCTAAGGCTTTGCCCTTACTCACCTTTCTTTTTATACCTTCTATACTGGGGTGACCCGGCTGAGCTTCTTTAATTTTCTCCACAAGGTCGGGTTGTATCTCCAAATTTGATATGGTGCCTTCTGCTACCATCAATAAGTTAAGTCTGGCAAATTCTTGTTGGAATTCGGGTCTCAAGCCGTGCAGACCGCTTTCGTTGGAGCTGGGGTTCCGACTAAGAGCATCGGCCACCACATTTGCTTTACCTGGATGGTAGTGGATACCGACATCATAATCCCTTACTAATTCCAACCAGCGTTGTTGCCATAAATTTAATTCTGGCTGCGTGAAAATGTATTTGAGACTTTTGTGGTCTGTATAAATTTCACATCGATTTCCAAGTAGGGAATGCCTCCATTCCTTAAGTGCATGAATGACTGCTGCCAACTCTAAGTCATGAGTGGGATAATTTTCCTCATGCTTGCGAAGTTGCCTTGAAGCGTATGCGACAACCTTGCCTTCTTGCATCAACACGCATCCGAGACCTTTCCTGGATGCGTCACATTATACTTCAAAATTCTTGTGTATGTCTGGCATAATTAATACTGGTGCTGTTGTTAATTTCCGCTTTAGCTCTTGGAAACTTTTCTCGCAGGCTTCTGTCCATTCAAACTTCTTTTCCTTCTTGAGTAACTGTGTCATAGGTTTGGCTATGGTGGAGAATCCTTCAATAAATCTGCGGTAATATCCTGCCATTCCCAAGAAACTTCGTATGTCCGTTACGCTGGCTGGTGACTTCCAGCCAAGTGCGGCCTTTACTTTCTCCGGGTCCACGGAGATACCGTCTTGGGTTAGCACGTGGCCTAGAAAGCCTACTTGCCTTAACCAAAATTCACACTTGCTGAACTTGGCGTACAATTGGTGTTTCCTGAGTTCTCCTAGTACAATTCTGAGATGTTCAGCGTGCTCTTCTGGTGTTTTGGAGTATACTAGAATATCGTCGATGAATACCACAACGAACTTGTCCATAAACTTCATAAATACTTTGTTCATGAGGTGAACAAAATATGCAGGAGCATTTGTTAATCCAAAAGGCATTACTGTGAACTCATACAGTCCATATCTGGAGGTGAATGCTGTCTTGGGGATATCTTCTGTTCGTACCTTTAATTGATGGTATCCTGACCTTAGGTCAATTTTTGAGAATACCTTGGCCTTAGCGAGCTGATCGAATAAATCATTTATTCTTGGCATCGGGTATTTGTTCTTGACCGTGACCATGTTAAGTGCTCAGTAGTCAATACACAATCGCAGTGTTCCATCTTTCTTTTTGGCAAATAAAATTGGTGATCCCCAGGGTGAGGAACTGGCTCGAATGTATCCTTTGTCCAGCAATTCCTTGATTTGTTTCTTCAGCTCAACTAACTCGGACGGTGCCATTCTGTATGGTTTCTTGTATATGGGGGTGGTTCCTGGTGCTAACTCAATGCTGAATTCTATCTCTCGGTCTGGTGGCATGCCTGGTAGCTCATCGGGGAATACGTCTGGAAATTCACATACTACTGGAACCTTGCTTAGCTCAGAAACATCTACGTTATTCAGTCTTGGTTGCCTGGGTATTTTCCTTTCCTTGGCGGATACCCTTATTGTCTTCCCGAGGTGATGTGTGAGTATTACGGTCCGGTTGAAACAGTCAATGAAACCTTTATTTGTGGTTAGCCAATCCATCCCAAGGATGACATCTAGTCCCTTATTTTCCAACACAATAAGGTTTGCGTAAAACTTCAGCCCTTCGAACTCAATAATCACATCCTGACAGTAATTCTGAGTAACTTGCTGAATCCCAGGGGACTTGATGATCATGGATTTCTCCAAAGGAAGCATCGAAAAATTATTTTGCAAAGCAAAACTTTTCGAAACAAAAGAGTGAGAAGCTCCAGAATCAAACAAAACCATTGCAGGTATTGTGTTGACAGGAAACGTACCGAGTACGATATCCGGAGCATTTTGTGCCTCCTCTTTGGTTACGTGGTTCAGATGACCCTTCCTGTGGTTGTTGTTGGGATTGAAATTGTTTCGTTTGGGTGCTGGATTACTGCTGCCGTTGTTCGGCTTCGGTGCTGAGTTTCTAGGCTTGGGACACTGCTTGGCATAGTGTCCTTCCTCTCCGCAGGCGTAACAAGTAACGCCGGGGCGATATGTGAACTCCTTGTCCCTTGCATGAAAATTCTTGATTGGGCGTGAGACGTTGGACGGGGATTTGTGTGTCCCACCCTTTTGAAAATCTGTCTTGCTTCGGTGATTGCGAGCCTGGTTAGTCTGGTCCCTTTTTCGCTTGCGGATATCTTCCAAACTGCGTCTCTCATTTTCCAGAGTAATGGCTTTATCCACCAGCGTCTTAAAATCTGGGAAAGTGTGTATGACCAGTTGGCATTTAAGCGCAGGCGCTAGGCCGTCAAGGAATTTCTCCATTTTCTTGCTTTCAGTCATACGCTCTTCATTTGCGTAGCGAGACAATAGAGTAAACTGACTGTTGTAATCAGATACTGTCATGTTCCGTTGTTTGAGGTCATCGAACTCCCTCTTCTTGATTTTCATAATACTTTTAGGAATATGTGCGCCACGGAAGCTTTCCTTGAAATCATCCCAGGTTATATCATTTTCGTTGGGATGCAGGAAATTCTCCCACCAGGATGCGGCTGCTCCCGTGAGATAATGCGGTGCGTACAGTACTTTTTCTGGGTCTGAGCATTTTGCAATAATTAATTTTCTCTCCATATCACGAAGCCAGTCTTCGGCCTCAAGCGGCTTGTCAGTGTGAGAAAATGTCTGGGGACGTGTCTTCTGTAGTTCGGATAATTTAGAATGCTGTTGATACTATCCATGGTGATTTCCCATGTTGATGACTTGGTTCATCATTTCACGATGTTGTTGCTGACTTTGTTCATAAAGGCGGCACATTTGAGATAGTGCCGTCTCACTACCCTGTTGACTTGATTGACCTTGAGTGAAATTGTTGCCTGGTTGATTGTCATAATATTGGTTCGACTGCCCTTGTGCAAAATTGTTGTCTGCTTGAGTGCCATAATTTTCCTCTGGCGGAGCTGGCATGGAGCGAGTCCAAGGACGAGACATTTTTCACTCTGGGGATATATTTTGCGAAACCCATAAGCAAACGAAAAAAAATAAATCCATAAAAGCACAAGGTTGGCAAAGAAACCAAATAGCCAAGATTATTAGGGAAAACCATTTAATTTGCGCACAGAGAAAGACTGCTCATTACGTATCTTACAGCGGGCGATAATTATACAATACGTCATTCAGGATATGCGTACATATTCCTGACATGTTATTTAGGCTAGTGCACTTCTCCATTTCCTACATGATGCGCAAACAGGCTACTTCCCATATCTTACATGGCGGTACAACGCGCAACGGCTAAGCGTACTTAGTCGGAGATGTTGATGATGTCCTTGGCCCTGCCAAGGGTGAGGCGTAGCGAGGCTGGATACTCAACTTCCTCCTCGCTAATAGGTTCCATACGAGTAGTGCTACGCCGAGTAGATGGAGCGGGTGCCAGGGGTGGAATAACACGAATAGGAGTCGGCGTGAGGGGCGGTGCAGTGCGCGCTGGAGTGGGCGCAATGACCTGGTTGAACTCCTCAGTAGAAGGCAGGCGACGAGCAGGTGCATAAGATGCTGATGATGAGGCATAAGTCAGTGGCGGTGCTGTGGGCAGGAGCTCCCTCCTGTTGGCAGCACAGCCATGGACTGAGTCCATGCGGGCGGCCACAAAGTCGTCCACCAAGTTGTCGAAGGCGGCCTCCAGAGCCCGAAGATACTCAATAAGCATCTCAAAGGCCTCGTCTCGTTCTCCTCTGGGGCAGGAGTATGCGTAGTGACAGGTGTAAGGCACGTGGCATGGAAGATAGCGGTAACGACGAGCCTTCATCACGGGAAGGACATCCCTGAGGCAAGCTATTGACTCGCGGGCTGCCATCTGGATAGCATGCTTCTCCGTGGGCATGGCTCTTCCCACGAACCGGAAGCGGCGTAACTCACCACGCCCTCCCCTGAATTGCACCGAGGCCTGGTGCATAGTCAGACTGTCGTTGACTTTGTGCTGGCAGAGTGAGACGACCGGGCGCACAAATGGCCCCATCGCGACCTGAACGACGAAGGATAGAAGCTTGACGAACCCATCGGGCACGTTGGCGAAGGTCTGAGACTCGCAGCTGTTGTCGGCCATCTACAAAAAGTAGGTAAAAATTCTGAAGAGTCAGATCATAAATATATGCTGACTGTCAGAAAAAAAATGTCTACAATTGTAAAAACATAAATGGGCTCTAATATGATTAATAACCGATTAGCGATCGCACCTAGTGGCTTCCTACAGTCAGCCTGGCTCTGGTACCAAGCTTGTCACGACCGGTTTTCCAATAAAAATATTTATTGAGAAACCAATCTTTAGAATCCAGTTTGAGATAAAACTTCCTCACTGGTAGACAAACTTTTGATACAATAAGCCGGTAGCATCAAATATATTACAGGGTTGAGCTGATGATGCTCAACAATTTATTACAAGCGTGCCAATAATTATACATAAAGGTGAATATGACACAAGGGAGTGGTGGTATACTACTGACTCGTAAACAGGGTAGTGGTGGAGTAACACGGTGGGGAGTGGATATGTGACTCTCAAACTAACATCCCATCGAGCGTCGAGGTGAGGCTCGATGAATTTATTTGGGTTGCGGAAGCGGGTATAAAACAGTGACCAAGTCCAGGGTCGCACGAGACTGACTGGGACTCCTCTAGGCGTCGGACTCGCTATCGAACTCCTCATCCATGAGATCACCTTCGTCAGCATCTGGCCAAATCAACAAGCCAGTGAGTACTTTGAAGTACTCGCAAGACAGTTCGGACGTAAGATATAACAAATGCATGCATGAGTGCGTCACGATTAAATTACCAATGCACATTCAAAGTAATATTAGGCAGGGTAAGTAAAAAGGGAAACGGCGGTAGTCCGCCTGAAATCCCAACAGTAAAAATAAAGGAAGAACCGATCGGGTGTCTGAAGCGACGCCTCGAAAGGTGATCAATAAAATAAAAGAAAGAATTGCCACGGTCGGGCGTCTGAGCGACACCTCATAAAGGGCTTTAAAAGAAATACCGTAGTCGGGCGTCTGAGCGACACCTCATAAAGGGCTTTAAAAGAAATGCCGCAGTCGGGCGTCTGAGCGACACCTCATAAAGGGCTTTAGAAGAAATGCCGCAGTCGGGCGTCTGAGTGACACCTCATAAAGGGCTTTAAAAGAAATGCCGCAGTCGGGCGTCTGAGCGACACCTCATAAAGGGCTTTAAAAGAAATGCCGCAGTCGGGCGTCTGAGCGACACCTCATAAAGGGCTTTAAAAGAAATGCCGCAGTCGGGCGTCTGAGCGACACCTCATAAAGGGCTTTACTAACAAGGAAAAATAATTATAATTCAACTCTTGAAAATAAACGGGTTAGTCCATCCACAAGAATAAACATTTAACTGATCTTAGTGCTCATGGTCCCACCGGATAATCTGTCACCAAAACTGGCACATGTCAGTTAGCACGGAACTTGGATATAGATAAGATGATTTGAGGATATATGACTCTGCAGAGTTTGTACAAAATTTCTCACAGTTAACGGATTTCCGTAGTCACAAGGACTAGTTCCGTTTACGGTATTTCAGAAGGAAACACAGCTAACCAGTACACACCCATCCAACCTCTCGATGCCAGGAATCACCCTCGACATCGTCCAAGAAAAACTTTTGAGACGGGGAGATCACAATCTCGAATAGCATGGGATCAAATTTATATACGCGCGCTCTAAGGGGTGCCCCCCTCTCGGTCCCAACCGGAAACACCCATGCCCCCTGACCGGATGACTGGCTTTAATCCAGGGCCATGGAACCATCATCCCGGCCTCTCCTTTTTGGTGTGTACCAAGAAAGCGGTTTGCGACTTACTAAACCATATCCCTTTCGGGAAACATGTGGTAGTACAGGGAGGGGAAATGGATACGAGCCCAACCGAAACGGGTTGGTACTGAAGTAAACCTGCATGGCATAAGACTGGCATGCTACCACACTGCCATCTTACCCACCTTCATGCCAACACATGGCCTTGCATACTCACATCCAACAAGGTATGGATCATCGAACTTACTTGTCTCAACAATGCATAATATACAGTTCATCGGTATGCTCCACAACATGCCATGAAACTAACTAAATGCAAAACATGCCAAGACACTCATCATATCAAAAGTTCAAACATGCTTTCCTGGTTCAGAGTAGTCGGAGTCTAGCTCGGTGAAGTTTGCGGTCCCGTCACCTCCGTCGGTATCTGCGGTATAAAGAGGATACACGCACTATCGTAAATACCAAGAGGTGTACAGAAATTAAACCAAATAATTTTTAAATAAATCTGATAAAAAACTAGACAAAATTTTGAAGAGAACAGAAAAAGAATCACTCAAAAATATGTTTCTGTTAAAAAGTTATAAAGGTTTTTGTCTAGGGACCCATCTGTAATGAAACAAAAACTTCTCAGGGTTCTTTTTATAAAAACAGAAAACACTTCGGTCTCATTTACGCCAGCTCAGAGGAGAAGACGTATTATGCCCGAATACGCTTTCAGAAAACAATTCGAAAAAAAGAAGAGAAACCTGACGGGGCGGTCCCACCCGTCGGGTTTGAAAACGGGACGGCGCCTTTGGCGCCAAAGAGCCGCGGCGATCGCCGGCGGCGATCCACGGCGAGGCAGAGGGATCGGAGGGTACCTCCGTGTTCAGGGCACCATTCCGCGCCGGGTGGTGGTCGTGGTGGTCGCCGGCGTGCACTGTGTCGACGGTGGCCCCTGCTCCGGCGGACGGCGGTTCGGACGAGGATGGAGCTCGCCGGAGGGGCTGCCAATGTTCAAATTGACGAGGGGGTTAGGGTACGAGGCGTGGAAGAGGGCTGCAGACGGAGTTTAGACGCCGGAGATGGCCTCACCGCAGTGAACGCAGCTGGAGCCAGAGGCGGACGGAGGTGGCCGGAGTCGAGGAAGAAGGGCTCCTCGAGGCCCCTCCAGTGGCCAGGCGGGGTGTATGTGAGGTGTAGGGAGTGTGTGTGCTCGAGGGGAAGCTCAGGATCCCCTTTTATAGGCGATCCGAGGCGGTGGCCGAGAACGGGGTTCTCCGGCGATGGATTACGGCGGCGCAGTGCTTGGTCGGGAGGGTTTAGGAGTTGAGCTTCGTCGTGGAGGTCCACTGAGTCCGTTTAGGTGCCAACCGCGCCGGGATTTGCTTGCTTAGGTGGAGTTCGACGGAACGGGGCGGCGCGGGCCCGTCGGCGGCAGAGAGCGTGCTCTGTGCGTGCTGCGCCACGGTGACGGTGCTGCATGCGTGTGCTGGCGCGGAGATGGCCACGCGGAGCCACCAGGGGGCTTGGGCGGTGGTGAACGGCGTTGAGCCGCCGTTCTGCTCCCTGTCTGCTGCTACGGTGGTTCAGCCGCCGCATGACACTCCGGCGCAGGTCATGGGTGGTTATCAAAAGAATGAAAATCCCAAATTTTCATAGAGTTTTCCTTTTAAAAAGAAAAGATTAAACTCCCAAAAATAATTTGAGAAGAGAACCAATCAGAGGAGAAGTTTTAAAAAGGTTAAATCCAAAGTTTGAAGAAGAAAACAGAAATAACAATCCTAGCCAAAGAAAAAGATTTTTAAGAGGATTGTTTTTCAAAAAAAAATTGAAAGGTCTCAATTCACAAAGCAAAAACCAGCAAGGTTTTTGCTAAAACCAAATAAAATTTTTGGAGTGTCACACATAGTGTCCTCCGTATACTTTGAAGTGACACTTCCTCAAGATTTGTTCCTGCTCATGCTTAGGTACACAACGTCTAATAACACAATCTACTCCTTCTTCGATATCTTTAGGACAAGACATTTTCTTAATTGCATCAACTTTAGCTTTATCTAGTTCAATGCCTCTTTTAGAAATGTTATGACCAAGGATTATACCTCCATTCACCATAAAGTGGCACTTCTCTCAATTCAAGACAAGATTAATCTCTTCACATCTCTGCATAGTTCTATCAAGATTGCTCAAACAGTCGTCAAAATAATTTCTGTAAACGAAAAAATCATCCATGAAGACCTCAGCAATTTTCTCATAAAAATCACAGAATATAGCAGTCATACATCTTTGAAGAGTAGCAGGTGCATTACATAAACCAAAAGGCATACGTCTCTAAGCATAAGTTCCAAAAGGACAAGTAAAAGTAGTTTTATCTTAATCTTCTTGTGACACAGGTGTTTGAGAGAAATCGGAATATCCATCTCTAAAACAAAAGTGTGTATGCTTATATTATCTTTCTAACATTTGATCAATGAAAGGAAAAGGATAATGACCTTTCCCAGTAGCTTTATTTAATTTTCTAAAATCAATTGCCATTCTATAGCCCGTGAAAACTTTTTGTGCGATAAGTTCATTTTTATCATTAGGAACAAAAGTAATGCCACCTTTCTTAGGGACCCAATGAATAGGACTTACCTATCTACTATCAGCTATATGATAAATTATACCTACCTCCAGAAGCTTTAATATTTCCGTTCTCACCACATTCTTCATTTTAGTATTCAAGCGGCATTGATGATCAACAATTGGTTTGGCATCGGGATCCATATTAATATTATGCTGGAACAAGCTAGGACTAATGACCTTGAGATCATTAAGAGTATATCCAATTGTAGCACGGTGTTTCTTCAAAGTTTTCAATAATCTATTTTCTTAGTGCACTGAAAGGTTAGCATTGATAATAACAAGATAGATCGTATTTTCATCTAGATAAGCATTTTCAAAGTATCTGGGAGTTTCTTTAATTCAAACACATGATCACCCTTAGGCGTAGTAGGATCTCCCAAAATTTAAACACGTAAATTATGCTTCAGGATAGAAGCTCGCCTAAAGAATATTTCATCCATTTCATTTTTTCATTCATTTTCATATCATTTTCATGATCTAACAAATATTGCTCTAAAGGATCGGTAGGAGGCACGACAATAGAAGCGAGACCAATAATTTCATCTTTATCAAGTAAATCTTTATCATGAGGTTTTCTAGTGAACTTAGAAAAAATAAATTCTTGTGATACATCACCAAACTTAACCTTAACTTTCTATTTAATGCAATCAATTTGAGCATTAACAATATTCCAGAAGGGTCTACCAAACATAATGGAAAAAATTATCTTGTTGTGATTCAAGTACTAGGAAATCAGTAGGATATTTAATCTTACCACACAAGACTTCAACATCTCTAACAATACCAAGAGGTGCAATGGTATCCCTATTTGCAAGCTTAATAGTGACACAAATCTCTTCTATCTCAGCAGGTGAAATATCATGCATGAATTCTTGATAGATAGAGAGATTGAGAGAGAAAGGAATAGCACTTATACTAGCACCCGTATCACATAAACCATGATAGGAATGATCTCCAATCTTAACAGAAACGACATGCATGCCAACAACTTTGTTATTCTTATCTACCATATTCCATTCATTTCTAATAGGTCTAGCTATTCTAGCAGCTTCATCACAGAAATAAATAACATGCCCATCAGTATTATCAACTAAGATATCTTTAACCATTGTAATAGGAGGGTCTACTTTAATTTCTCAGAGGATTTAGGACCTTTATTATTACTCCTATGAATCACAGTTGTAGCCTTAGCATGTTCCTTAATCCTAACAGGGAAAGGAGGTTTCTTAATGTAAGTAGTAGGCACAACAAGATTAGCAGTGTAAGCAAGTGTTACAGTTTTAGCAATAATTGTTTCTTCACAAATTTCTTCACTATGTGGATGAAATTTAAACCACGTGTAAGGATTCGCAGAATGTAGCTACTATCTCAGAATCAAGTCCATATTTTGCACTAAGCTCATGAAAAACATCGGTTTCTACAAAGACTTAACACAATCAAAATCAAGAATTATACCTGACTCATTATCTTTATCGATTTCCCAATATTCAGAGTTACGTTTAAATCTTTCAATAAGATCCCATTTGAACTCAATACTTCTTTTTGAGAAAGAACCACCAGAGAAAAATCAAGCATTGTTCTATCATTGTGACAAAGCCGATCATAAAAGTTATGAACAATAATTTCTCTCAATACTTTAACCTTCGCGGTGCCAAAAATTTATGAATACAATTCCAATCATGATGAACCAAGTGCATAGAATAAAAATTTCTGGTGAAATTCCAGCTTCAGTCGGTTCGAGTCCCATTTTTTGGTTCATTAATGCCTATACCATACTAATGTTATTCCCTCCAAAGATAAAGGGAATAAATTCTTATTAACTCCATCTCCTGATAAACCCGCAAGCTTAAATAGTCCACAAAGTTCATCCATTTAGATTAAGTGCATATCAGGATGTATTGTTCCATCTCCGGCATCAAGATTAGCATGCAATTTTTCCATAATACCAAAAGGGATTTCATAATAAATATTCTTAGTAGGTTGAGGAGCGGCTCTTACCACTTTCGCTCGAGGTAAAGATACTCCAAACAAGCCCCTCAAAAGATTACCTTCTATGGTGACAAGTGAAGATAAAATTCAACACGTAATATAAATGTTTCCTTACCAAAAGCACTTCACTCTCCGGCAACAGCGCCAGAAAAAAGTCTTTATGAACCATAAGTATAAGCGATCAATCGTAATCCTTTCGATAAGTAAGAGTGTCGAACGCAACAAGGAGCAGAAGGAATCAGTAAGCGGTTTTCAACAAAGTATTTTGTGCAAGTGCTGGAAAGTAACAGTAACAAATAGTTTGATAGCAAGATAATTCATAGCAAGTAACAAGTAACCAAAGTGACAAGGTGCATCAAGGTGGAACAACCTTTTTATTGCAAAGGAGAAGCCGGATGTACTTCTTATAATGAGCAAAGCGTTCTCGAGGACACATGGGAATTTCGTCTAGTTAACTTCATCATGTTTAGCTCATTCGCATTCACTGATTTGATAAGTTGTTATGTGGGTGGACCGGTGCTAGGTTGTTTTTCTTACTTGAACAAACAACCCACTTATGATTACCCCCTCCCACAAGCATCCACAACTACGAAAGAAGAATTAAGATAAATCTAACCATAGTATGAAACATATGGATCCAAATTAAACCCTCGCAGAATAGTGCATAAACTAGGGTTTAGGCTTCTGTCACTCTCACAACCCATCATCTACTTAATAACCCCACAGTGTCTTCCCCTAGACCCAAGCATGGCAATGTGTCGTATAGTTGACGTTCACATGACACCAAGAACAACATAACACATCATCATAACATTGAACAAAACCAACATCACATGATTACTTATAATAAGAATTCTCCCATGTCCTCAAGAACAAATGAAACTACTCATAAATCATATTCATGTTCATGATCAGAGGAGATAAATATATGATTAACAATCTGAACATATGATCTTCCATCAAATAAACCAACTAGTGTCAATTACAAGATGTAATCAACACTACTAGCAACCCACATGTACCAATTCGAGGTTTTGGGACAAATATTGAATACAAGAGATGAATTAGGGTTTGGAGATGAGATGGTGTTGGTGAAGATGTTGATGAAGGTGAGTCCTCCCACGATGAGAGGAACGTTGGTGATGAAGATGACTTTGTTTTCCCCCTTCCGGAAGGAAGTATCCCGGCAAAATCGCTCCGCCGGAGAGCAAAAGTGATCTTGCCCAGGTTCCGCCTTGAGACGGCAACACTTCGTCCTGACAGTCTTCTCTTTATTTTATTTTTCTAGGGTAAATGGCTTCATATACGATACGATGAGCCTCGGAGGCCTGCTCGTGGCCCCATAAGCTCACAGGGCATGCCCCCTAAGCTTGTGGCTCACTGGTGGGTCCCCTCCTGGAGATTTTTTTTCCAGTTTTTTATATATTCCAAAATAAATTTGCACAAATTTTCAGGTCATTTGGAGCTCCGGAGAATAGCTACCTCTGTTGTAGCTCTTTTCAGGTCCAGAATTCCAGGTGCCGGCAATCTCTCTCTTGTGATAGAACTTCCATTAAGAGAGAATAGGCATTAGAATTGCATCTAAAAGTGAAACATAACTTTAAACAACGAAAATAAAAATATAAAAAATAATGCAAAATGGACGTACCCCTCTCGTTCGTGGTGGGCCGGAAAACCAATGGGGTAGTGGCGAGAAAGGTTGGCGTGTTGGGATAACGCCATTACTGAAAAATTTAGGAATGAAGGAAGCAAAATCATCACACACGAGGATTCATAAAACAAGCGTGTGCGATCACTCAGGCCATCGCGAAACGATTCATCTTGGTGAATCATTTGCCAATGAACGCGCACGTCTCCAAAGTATCGACCTTGCCCATTACATCTACATATCACACACAAGTATACTTTCTACTATTTGCGATGCCCTCATTGCACACAGTTCTTTCCAACCGTGTGCGACCCTTCTTTTCCTTCATTCGCCTCTTACAAGCAGCTGGTGTTGTGTTGCATTTCCGAAGCACACATGCTTTTGCTTCTACTCCGTATTTGACCAACACATACGAAAAATAGTTTCATAAAAGCCGGTTTAATCAAGTGTATTCATGGAGATAGTACAACCATTTAGGCAAGAGGACGCATTTGGTCGACCGACCATACATAAATGGGCACTTAAAAGAGGATCCAAATTGGACGGTCGTTCCAAACTGCCGTTGGAGCGGGGGTTCAACTTCAAGCCCATGCACATGGCTAGGGGTCGTGTGGGGCCCCGCCATCGCCCTCTCATGGATGCATGGCCCTGGTTATGCATGGTTGGTGCCACCTAATTTGGCATCATCGCCTCTCATCATCCAACGCGCACAGCATGAGATGATACAAACATATGGCCTGATTTCTAAAGTTTGTCTTTGCCTAGCTAGCTTCTTAACTAAGACAAGCAACGGGCTTTGTTTTCCATGAGATTTCGCTCCACATGCAATCATGCATCATGCATGCATGCAAACTGGGCAGGGACTGATCAGGGTAGCATTAGCATAGGCACGTACGTACAGATCGTGGTGGAGTGATAATGATGATTCACGAGAGATCTCTCGCCTCGTTTGGATCGGCCAGCCATGCTTGCAACCGGCCGTTCGTCGGAGTGCTTCTGTTGCTCTTTACGACGTCATGATAGCCAGCCAGCCGTGTACGTACGTCGGACGTTGCATGCTGTGTACGTTAATCATAAAGAGAAAATGAGGTGGTAGCGCTAGTTTTCTTTCACTTTTAGCGCAACCGATCCAACTAATTAAAGCACAAGTTTTTCAGGAAGCGTGCAGTACGCCATCATCCTTGTGAACCATACATGTATGATACGTACGCAGTAGCAGTCGGTGGACGGTAGGAGTATCACATGTTGAGATTCGAAAATTTGATGAAAGAAATGGAGAGAGAGACCACTCCTGTAGTCCTGCCGACCTTTCTTCTTCGTTACCTTCCATTCACATGCAGGTGCATGCATGCATCTAGTATGTGTCATGTGGTACTGCCTTTGCTCAGGGTACGGTTCTTCCATCGCATTTGAGCCGAGGTGTCCTTAAACACCCTTCACCACTCATTTTCTCGAGGAAGGATGCATTTTATTGTCTTAAAATGAAAGCATTAACAAGATACATAACACAATGAACACGTGCTCAGCCTTTACATAGCTAGAATGCATAGAGCCAACAACAACTCACACACGCACACGAAAACACGCCGGCAACTAGATCATCTTCGTTGCCACTCACTCATCCTCATTGTATCCTTTTCAACCGAATCTGGCTGCATATATTTCTTCCTGGAAAAAAGATATCCAGATCCCAATAGTTCTCGTCGAAAAAGGAGAAAGTTCTGGCCAATTGGCCATGAATCCAGCTAGAACCTGGAGCCTCCAAACATGCTAGCACGTGCCAAAAGGTTTTGATCAGGGATGGCATGGCAGAGAGGTCCGTTCATTCCACAAGCCGGTGCGTGCATGCACGGACTAAAATAGCCCTAATTATTTATACATATGTATTGCATTGCATGCTTAGTGTTCTTGAGTTTCAAGTTTCAACTACATTTTAATTTGAGAGGGGACGTGGAAGGTAGGCACACGCAGAAAAAAGAAAATTGGTTTGATCAATCGAAGACATGCCACATGCATGGGGGCACTGCACTATCCGGATGAGCCTCTCTGTATCGTGGACGTGTACTTCTGTACTACACCCAATAATTCGCGTGTACTGTAGCTACCCGAATTCCCACGATCGGCACGCATGCCGGATTCTGAATTTCACTCTCATAATTCGGGCCACTTGACCTCACTTACCGTTTCATGGTCAGATATTGTGAAGCCACATAGTGCTCCCTCGGTTTCTTTTTACTTTGCGTATGAGATTTGTCGAACGTCAAACTTTGTAAAGTTTGACCAACTTTATAGAATATATATCAATATTCGTAATACGAAATCAGTACATTACATGCATTATGAAATTAATTTTTAATATTGTATAATTTTAGTATTGTGGATATTGATATTTTTTAATATAAATTTGGTCAGATTTATATAGTTTAACCTCAGCAATTCTTAACGCGGAGTAAATAGAAATGAAGAGAGTACACACAAATTAATTTGGTGTACTTAATTCATCTTAAATTTTGGGGGCCTTGATAATTAAAAGCCACATCCACGTGGTTGATTTGCCAATGTTGTTAATCTAGCTTTTCCCACCAAAAAAAAAGTCTAGCTTGCACTTTAAAACGGAAAATTCGAGGGTCCAAATCTATTTTTAAGAAAATTTCAGCTTTTCCCCTTAATTAGTTACAATCTTTTTTTTGCGGATAAGTTACAATCTTGTGCTTTGCTTTATTTTTATCATGTTTGTTACTTTCCCAAGACTAGCATCTTAGGCCCGTATTTGGCATGGGAGTATCCACTGGGACAGGAGAAAAGAAAGGTGATCTAAATCTTGCCTAGTGCAACCAGCCTTCGCCGCCTCCCCTTCGCTGATGACCTCTCACTCGTCGATGCTGAGGGGGATCACCAGATCTCACGCGTCTGTGTATTTGTAGGGTTAGGGCCTTAGTGGTTTAGATTTTCTCCCATTCGACGACTTGACCCCAACATGGGTGACGCAGTGGTGAATAATATTACTTAGATCCTTCCCCGATGTGGCTTCTACCTTGATATTATTATGTGAATGAGACGTGTATTACCATGACAAAAAACTAGCAGCATAATACACTATTTATTAGAGTTTACTGAATTTCATGAAATTTAAGGGATTTGGACAGTACCTTTTACGTTTCTAACGAGTAACAAGTACGCCACCAAATTGTGCGTCCAGTCAACTGTCATGTTGTTCTAACATGTGGGTTTAGGTTTTTAGTTTGAGAAAAAAAACTAAAATGGGAATCAATCATGATGTCATAGTTACAGAATAAAATGTGGCAAAACTTGTAACAGGTAAAAACGTTCGCAATGTCATAAATCTCTACTCCTATATCTACTCATATAAAAGACTCAGTTGGTGATGATGGTGTGCATGTCATCAGTTATTTCTGACCATTAGATCTGCATCTAATGACTGTGAGGTAAGTTGTGGCCTTTTTGCAACAATAGCTCACTTCTCTGCACCGATTCGTAGCAAACCCCTTAGTATCTTGAAACCAACCATATTCCCTTCCACACCTCATCAAAACAACCTAGGAATATATTTTGTGTGAAACATAATATATTTTTAGTGATATATGCATATCAAAACTAGAGTGTTTTCTTTCAAGTTTGTGAACATGTGTTATTTTACTTTGGATCCGCTGCAACGCACGGGCACATTGCTAGTAGAAGTTAAAAGTGAAGTTTAATCTATTTTTTGCTAAGGCAGCTTATTCAGTTATGCTACTCCGTCCTATCCAAAAAAGAAAGAAAGAAAGAGAATGTTTTGACATCAATTGATTATCTATTTGGGGGGGGGGGGGGGGATACTTGAGCATACCGCTTCAGACTTATCATCCGCATGTTTAATTGCAATGAGTGGTGAGACACTAAGTCATTTATTTACCCCCATCAAACAGAACTCAAATTTGTTTATAGCTTGCCTTTGGCGATGAAAAGACAAAAGATAAATCAAATGGATGATCTTAAATTATGTGGATCAAACAGTGATAATGACATCTCCCCTACACAAGAGAATTCAGAGGAAAAACAATGAAACACGAGAAGCTACAGTCAACTTGAAAAACATACAAGAACAAATCCTCGCAAAAAAAAGACATACATGAACAAATGAGCAACACACTGAACATTGAACAAAGTTTTAGTGGTTCAAATGTGTTTAAATAACACTGAACATTTGCTTTTTTTTCCCTCAAATATCTTTGAATATTCTTACATATGTAGTAGCTGGCCATGCTAGGGGGTGGACAGTTGTTGAAAAGGAATCACACGTTTTCATCATCGTTCAGCAGTACTGAATCATGCACCGACAATTCATATGCTAGAATATCTATGGAGCCTATGACCGTCACATCACATCACTTGGTTAATGATGCGCAATCAGTGTGCGACACATGGTAGAGTCAAAGTTGTCCTTTATAAAAACTACTACCATGGTTACAAACAGAGTTGGGTGCGGTTAATCTAACAAGCCTGCATGATTCAGCTTAGGCCACGGAGACAGCCTCACATGCAGTGATTCCCCAGCTAGTGTCAAGTATTTTGATGGCTAGTACCTCGGGAAAACGACAGACGAGATCGATCATGAGATTAGGGGGGGAGCAATGTCAGGCGACGATTGTCGATTCGGTTTGAGACCTTCACCTCGGAAGAGTACACGAGACTGAGAGGCACATGTTCAGACTTCACCAGTTTAAATTGTTTTTCAAGTTCATGTGCACTTCTCTTCTTCGCCCTTGGCCGTCTTAAATAAACGTAGTACAATTTCTGGCCGGGAATTTGTAAATAAGCACCGGAAAAGCATATACGGTGGGAGCAAAAAATCGAGATGTTTGTAAACTCTTTGAAAAGGAGAAGATATCAACTACTGGTAGACTGAATGTCGGAGCGTTAGTTGGAAGGAAATGGTAGCTCAGCCAGCGAGTCTACCTGAAACGAAACAGCTGCAGGTGCGAGTATTCAATGGGACGGCTATCTGTCTACCCCCTACAAAAACAAGGCACAATGGGTCTCCGGCACATGCGACCCAGAGAGAGAGAGAGACAGATAGATGGTAGGACGGATGGGTGGATTACATTGATTACATAGGCATATGGAGTCTAAGTATTCAACTAGACACATTTAAAATCTTGAAAATTTGAGGAGTTGTATTTAGGCTCCTGCTAGGTCACCGGCTAGCTTGGTTGGTGAAGCGCCCATAGCCATGCTCGGATAGATAGATAGTTTAAGCGTGGTTGTAGACCTGTGCCAAATGTGCATCTATTGGGGTCTGTGAAGCTGTGAACACCGGAGACCAGTGTATGCATTATGCATCGGTCGGACAGACCACTAGTAGTAGGAAACGACACACGGGTGTGGCCTCGAAGCGCGTCAGTGTGGTGCTGCCAGTACAGCTTAGGGCCGTTAAGTACTCCCACTTGATTGTATTATCAGTTTTCCTCAGAAAAGCAAGGGCGAGGAGGACAGGAGCCATATCATGGCCCGTCCAGGGAGGGAGGGAGGGGGCCGAGATTATTTGAAATCCTTTGGGCGTTTCACATTCTAGCATCGCAGGACGGACGGTTGAGGGAGGGCATGATTGGAGGGCCGGCGACAGACAGGTAAAGAGGAAAAGGCGCGAGCAGAGCACTGTGGGCGAACATGGCGCCAGCGACCTATCTAGCCAGCCAGCCTGCCTCCAATGGCGGAAGGAAAGCAAACCCCATGATGCATGTAGATGTTGTAGGAGCCATGCCGTTCCCTGGCTTGGGACTTTGCTGTACCCAAGCCGATAAGCCATGTCATGTCACACACTGCTGCTACCAGCATGGATACGGTAGGGCGATAATGGACGGGGGGGGTTCTCACTGTTGGACCCCTTGGACGACACGGCAAGACTGGTGGTGCTCATGACCATGTGGCGAATATGGCATGTCCGCAACGAGATCACTCATGCTAAGGCGCCACCCCCTGCCGAAGCTTCTAGCCGTTTTTTGCGCGGGTACATCAACTCACTTTTGTGCTTACAGCAACATCCTACGGGTGATCTAGTGAAGGGAAAGATGGTGGTCATTACATCACCACAATGCACCCAGGTGCGCACGGAGACCAAGGCGATTGCGAGCTGGGCCCCCCCTATGCCGGGCTGGGCAAAGTTGAACACGGATGGGAGTTATATCGCAGCCACGAGCGCGGCGGGTGGTGGCATGATCCTTCGAGATGATAGAGGTGACATCATCTATAGCGCATGCAGGGAGCTCCGCACATGCAACAATGCCCTCGAGGCGGAGCTAGCGGCGTGCAGAGAAGGCCTAGAGTTGGCCTTGTATCGGACGGACCTACCGATCGTGGTCGAGATGGATAGCACGGAGGCGGTGGTCATGCTTACAGGACGTCAGCGGGATAGATCGGTTCATCGTGCACTAGTAGAGGAGATTCGCAGCATGGCTAGTCTCTCTACTAGGGAGATCTCTTTTATTCACTGTAACCGCTCTCAGAACATTGTTAGTCATGAGCTGCCCGCCTATGGCCGTAGCACCCCGCGTGCCGGTATGAACTTTGTTGTAAACCTGGTTGCGGCTGAAAAGCCCCCGTGAGCTTAATGGAGATTTCTTTTCACCCCGCAAAAAAAAATTGGAACGGGGGGGGGGGGGGGGGGGCGCCGCGATCTCAGCGACGGATTGGCAGGTGCACCTGATGTTTCCCAACGCATGTTCAGGCGCTGCTCGTCGTGGGCTCGCCCGCTTGCTTTGCATGACGGGACGTGTGCCC
Source organism: Aegilops umbellulata (assembly GCA_032464435.1). NCBI lineage: Eukaryota > Viridiplantae > Streptophyta > Magnoliopsida > Poales > Poaceae > Aegilops > Aegilops umbellulata. The sequence continues at coordinate 474,468,812 of CP136055.1, read as the reverse complement.
GGGCATTTCTCGTCGTCTCCAATCCCGATCACTAGTGGTAGGAAACCATATGAAACGGGAGTGCGCCGCGATCATGGCGGCCACCTTTCAACGGGTGTCACCTCACTCACACGCCCACCATCCCTACACTAGTACAGTTCTCTTAAAATTCATTCGTTTCATATGGTTTTCAGCAGAACGACTTCTTCTTGACAAGAGCCTCGGTGTACATGCAGAGGCCGCTAAACAACTTCTGCAGTAACGTTTGGCTCAAACAGAAAAGAAAATAAGAAGATGAAGAAAAAATGTCCACTGGCGTTCCTTCAAAGAAACGGCTTCATCTGACGTTTAAAGCAAACAATTCCATGGATGTATATATAATCACGTCTAAGCTACGGAAAGCGAGGTACGTTTGGTGCTCCCAGGATACCAACAGCAGTGACAGCGATCCTGTCAAAATCAGCCAAGGCTCTTAGGTGAGTGACGCGACGCCCCACCCGCCCCATGTAGAAATTTATAACACTCATCTGTCGACCACTACTATAAGAGGGAACAAATCGCACCAACAAAATTGTACAAAATCAACATCACCTGAAATTGTATGCATTTCATCAACATCACCCTAACGGTCACAACGTAAATAAAAGAATAAAGATACTTCTGAAAACCAACGATGCCGACACAGTACTATACCTTTGTCTATACCAATATTCTCCCTGATCAAGACCCTACTTACTTTAGTCTAGTAGTATGATCTACCAGGGTTTCAAACTTTAGTAAAGAAAAAGAAGCATTCATTACCACAGAATTTATTTGGAGTGGCCGACATGGAGATGACAGAAAGGAATAGTCTCTCTTTTTTTCCCGTGCAAAACATGCCTGCGATCAAACTCCATGGATCATCAACCGACTAAAACGGTTGATTTCTGCAGCAAGAGGCAACATACAACAGGTTCGGTACAAGCAGAAATCTGTATTAACATTACCCACTGACGCCGAGGAGCCGACGGGTGCCCGTACAAGCAGAAATAATCCACAAAGAATAGTTGGTACATCATACAACTTCAGCTCAGAGAGCAGTCAAAGGGCGCATGACGCTAGGCTGTGTTGTAATACAAATTCATCATGTTCATCTTAAGCGCGCATGACCTACCGAACAAGAGACGGGTGATGAGGCGGCTCATTATTGTCGCTAGGGTCTGTTAAGACACCTATATCGTCTATATGTACAGCCATCAGCAGGGTTTTACTTCTCCGAGCTGAGTCTTCCTGTGTCCACCTGGGGATCTGCACAGCATAACATCTTAGGCTCAGATTTGCTTCTGAATGAAGCTCAGAACAGACAAAAGCTCATTCAGGTTGCAGCGAAAATGATTCATTACCAAACTATTTTGTAGGTATTCAATCTGAATGTTAGCTAACAAGTCATGTTTTCCTACTATTAAAGGTTTACACTGGATTACTGGACAGATGTTTTCAGATAGACTACTGTAAACACTGAACAAGTATCTACTGTCAATCAGCAAGGGCCCCTACGCCACATTATCTGTAATAACACTTGCCCAAAAGTGGCAACAGTCACATTCCAGGTGATGATAATCCGAGCCAGCAAGTTATCCACTTTAGTCTATCGCAAATGCAATGTGGTAAGCTACTGCACTATTTTAGTCTTTCCAGCAAAAAGGGTATTAATGTTAACATCATCTGATCATGCATAAATAAATAGGATAATATTGGGTGTAGATGGCTGCATAATATGACAACAATAAGACAAGGCAGACCTAAAGGCTAGAGTTCAGATGGTGGCATATATAGAATATCAATGACAGTTAGACCAATAGAGTAACTATAAAATATTTTCCTAAGGAATGTGAGCAAACTTACCCCAGGTAAACTTGCAAGGACAAATTAGCTTTCCTCATCATCAGTTTTAGCATTTTTCCTTGACTTCTTCACTGGATGCCAAACTTTCCCTTTTAACAGAAATTAATTATTAGCCAACCAAACAACAATGAAGATCACAGCCAAAAGGGGAAGCTCCCAATCTAACAATCAAGGTCTTGGATGCACATGCATCTACTAACTCATAGACTCATGGATAATCTGTAACCAATGTAATCAAACTACCATCAGTCCATCACTTCTTCCAAAACATAAATCTAACTCAGAACCAGACAGTACTCAACATAAGCCTCACACACCAAATCATATCTGGTACTACCTCCGTCCTGGTTTATTAGTCCCCTTTGTTATTTGTGCTAAACTTTGACCAAAGATTTAACTGACAAAATATTAGTGCATGTCAACAAAAATTATATCGTTGGATTCGTATTTGAACATAGTTTTCAATGATATAATTCTTTGTGACATGCATGGACATTTCGTTAGTTAAATTTATGGTCAAAATTTGGCACAGATTACAATGGGGACCAATAAACCAGGACGGAGGTAGTACAAGACAATTGTAACCATTTGGGGCCTCAAGGGAGCAGTAGCGCAGTATACTAGACCAAACATATATACCCTACATAATTCTCATAGTGGAAAACAGCATCAAATAATCCCACCCACCAATGTTTATCAGACAACAACTTCGAAGTTGTCGAACACGTGACTAGACGTCTAAGCCAACCCAGGTTTTCTTTATTTTGGCGCCACTATACATACTTTGTCTGATGTTTCAATATTTCACTTATGATGGTTGTACCACACATAGTTAAAAAAGGCGCGCCTAAGCAAGCGCTTAAGTGCGCCTAGGCTCTAGGCGATAGCAAAATGCCTAGCGCATAGCTGCGCTTAATCTGCGCATAATTGCGCATAAGCATGCGCTTTGATCAGAAAAGCGCAAGGCGGTGGCAAGCCGCACAATTAACGCCTAGCGCTTTTTTGAACTATGGTACCACACAACAGACATCACATGACAATGACAAACCAATATCAGCAAGGTCTGCCTAGAGTGGCAAAGAAGAAGCCTGCTCATGCATCAAGTCCAAATTCTAAGGCCCACTAGGATATCCTTCTCTATGTCTACCGATTTACTCAAAACAATTGTCTAGACAAATGAAAATATAAGCTCCTTTATGGCGCTAATATTACTTGGTCAAGTACAACAATGTTTCACAAATTTAAAAATAATTAGATGCTGCATAGAAACAACAAGAGACTCCAGCAAAAGTCATGTTTCTCCTTGAAAAAATCAAGTTTTTGGAACTTTCTCTTCTCTTTGAGAGGAAAAGATCAAAGGATGAGTTTGTCAGACCAACAACGTTCAAAACCTACATATACTGAACACATATAAAGCATAAGAAACAGGAGGAGCGTTTGTGAGTATATATGGGCATGGAGGCTAGTATAGCGTGTGCACAAGTGTTATGGTGTTTCGTTGTACGACCATCATACATATGAAGTCATTTAAGTCGTATGCGAATCATTCTCGTTTTCATACCAGTTATAACCTCACTAAATACTGACTGTTAAACCTCCAACTGAAGAATGTGCTATTACCTAAGGGCACCACTCCTGGGCCTAGTTATACTACTAGGATTACTAGTAACTTGCAACACACAATAGAAAGACACTAGATCAAAGTAAATGACTACGTCATGAAAAAGACAGTCTTTTTTCTTATAACAATTATGTGGAGGATCTCAGAGCATCCACACACACTGTAAAGTCATGATAATCTGACCTATGAACAGTGCGTTGAATTTGAATGAATTAATTATCTTCAACCATAAAGGCAAAATTTCCAGTATTCAATTGTGTATTAGGAGGTCTGTTAGGTTGTTAAGATTCATCAGGCAAAGGCAAATAACTTGCAGAAATGCAGATGCATAGGCTAATTAACATAAAACTGCATTAAAAGTACAGTCAGCTACGAGAATCATCATGCCCTGCATAAGCTAACAAAGGAGTACTCATCTTAACAAAACAATACTAAGGAAAACAATCACTATCACTACAGCGCAGTGACACGTATTTGTATGTGCAACCAAAAAAAATCACAATCACTAACTGCACTATCCATTTTGAAAGTGCATGCAATCGTACTATAGCCATGCAGTTGAATTTGATGAACCAACAAAACTGAATAAGATAGTAGTACAGGCAAAAGCATGAAATGGAACAAAGAAAAATGATTTATCAGTTGTTTTCTGAATCCCACAAACTATGCCATCTACTATAGAAAAATCCTCTAATTTCCTATACTCCCTCCGTCCCATAATATAAGAGCGTTTTTGACACTACACTAGTGTGAAAAACGCTCTTATATTATGGGACGGAGGGAGTACCTATTAAAATGTCTTATCATTACATGTTTCATCAGGTAGCATATGTCCCATACTAAATTTCACATGGTGGAAGTAGTAGAGCGATAAAAAGAAAATCTATTTAGCGTCAACTAAATCATCCAAACACATATCAAATGTCCATAGCGAGCAATTTATCAGGCACCGCATAATATAACCCAAAGCTAATGATATGCACAGTCTATCATGGTTGATTAGGATTGATTTCACTTGGGGAAGAAACACAATTAAAAGAAAGCGCAAAATGGTCCGCGATTTATAACTGCAGAAGGTCAAGTATCCAGCTAGAGGATAGAGAATGATAAGACATCATTGTACGCATTTGAAATTTTCGGCTTTAGCATTAATTTCGGATACCAGGCGCCCTTCCGTGCTTCGCCCACATATTAAACGTGGCAGCCCAGCTCCAAGACCATGCACCCCTAACACATCATCATTTCGCAATCCAAACAAGTCCCATCGACCTCACCTTGGACGAAATAGGCCTCCGAAGGCCATCCCCGCTGCGTGGTGAAGCACATGGCCTCCTCCTTGGTCATCGCGGCCTTAACCATGGTGGCCCTCGCCATCTCCGCCGCATCGACGGCGGCCCTCGCGTTGTAGACGACCGTGCCGACGAGATCGGACACCCCGAGCGGCCGCCGCATCGGCGGCACCCAGTACGACCCCCCGGGCACGAAGGGGAGCCACTCCGGAGCGGCCCGCCGCACCAGGACGCCGTGGATGGCGTCGTTCAGGCGCCCCATCCCCATCGGCTCCTCCGCGGAGTCCCCGGAGGAGGTGGAGGAGGCGGATTCCTCGGAGAGGTCGATCTCGATCAGCTCCACCTTGTCTGAGAGGGCGCGGTGGGGCTGCAGGGAGGACCCCGGGGCGGCCGGGCGGCCTAGGGTTAGGGTTCGCGCGAGGAGGCGAGCCATGGTGGTAGATGGCTAGGGATCGCGCGGATAATGGGAAGATTTCACACGCGACTCGCCCCGGACGGAGACGAAGACGATGGAGGTTGTGCGTGGGGCCCGCGTGTCATCGGCTGTGAGGGAATCGGTGGCTGGCGCGCGGGGTCCAACCCGTGGTCATGGGAGAGCAATTTCTAAGTCTCATTTCTGAAGGATGCATTTTATTATATTTCTCTTACTAATTAATTACGATTTCACTTTTTCTCTATGGTCACACGACAATATTTTCCCCTTTGATTTTTTTAATTTGTTATTCATGTGGCAACTGTTTTTCTTACTACATGATTTGTGAAGGAGAACGAAGGCGCAAAGCTCAAGCCATAGACGGGGAAGGCGCGCCCGGCGACCTCCCTATTTAATTTCTCTTATTAATTAATCAAAGTTTTATTTTTTTCTCTACCGTTACACAACATATTTTTTTTTCTTTCAATTTGTTTTTTTTTGCGTTTGTTATTCCTGGAGCACTTGTTTTTTCTTCGCGAGATGGTTTGTAAAGGCGAACGAGGGTGCAAAGCTCGAGCCATATACGGGGATGACACGAACGCCAACCTTGCCAAGGGGGTTCGGCGGGTGCAGTGAAAGGTGGTCGCCGGCATTGGAGAATGAGGGTTATCGATTGATGGGCGGAGCGGGGCAGCAACAATGTAGTGAAGGTGGCTCAGGCGTTGTGGCAACACATCGGCTATGACTGGTGGGAGACGGTGGTTCATCCGACGATGGTGGATGACAAGTGGTAGCATGCCAGTGATGTTGTGGCAGCGGCAAATATTAAACACTAATCATACAACAATCTAATGCTGTTGGAGGAGTTTTTTAATCGAATTGTGACGATATTTAGATCAAATTGCACTATTTGACACCCCGGTGCAAGGATTCTAGGTCCGCCACTGTCCCGTGGAGAGGGGGGAGACGACGGAACCGGATGCAGAGGGGAAATGACTAAACCAGGTGGAGGAGGTGATTCCTCGGGCATGTCGATCTCGATCAGCTCTACCTTGTCTGAGAGGCGCGGTGGGGGTGTTGGGAGGACCTCGGAGCGGCCGGGTGAGCTAGGGATAGGGTTCGCGCGAGGAGGCGAGCCATGCTAGGTAGAGTTGACATGCGCAACATGGCAGAGATCTTGGGGATATAATGAGAAGATTTGACATGCGACTCGTCCCAGGCAGAGAATAAGACGACGGAGTCATGGGTGGATTCCACGTGTCATTGGCAGTGAGGGGAATCTGTGGCTGGCGTGCGGTCGGGGTCCATAATGGTAAGACAAATGCAATTTCTCAACATTTTATTTCTCTTAATTAATTATTAAAGTTTAGCCTTTTTACAGCTGAACATAACAAATGTTTTTTCAATCTGTTTTTCACATTTGCTATTACTCAAACAACTTGTTTTTCAACCTTCCCATCGAGTTTTTTTTTTCTTTTTGAGGAAAGGCCATCTCCCATCGAGGGTTTTTGGGTTGGTGTCGTCAGTCGCCTCGCGCAAAATCGGATTGCGTATTTGTTTTCGCAACGGATTCCTGGTCAGATTCGTACGGCGATGTATACGGTCGGTCGTTAATTGCATCGTTGCACATAAATAGCACGCTGGGTCACAAGCACAACGTGATAGACCTAAAAATTCACCATGGCAGCAGCAAGATCGTGCACAAACCCCTGCTGGTCGGACCTCCCGACCGATCTCCTCGCGAGCATCGTGCAGCTCCTCGAGCTCCCGGGAGCGCTCGCCTTCGCGTCCGTCTGCACGTCGTGGCGCGCGGCCGCCGGCGACATCCCACATCCGCGCACGCCATGGCTCATGTCCTGGGAACCAGACCCCCACCCGGCCGTCGGGCGGAGCTGCTCCGCCGTGACCTGCAAGTTCCGCAATCTCCTCGACGTCGACAGGGTTCACAGCCTCACGTTCCCGGAGGGATCCTTCGTCACCTGCTGCGGCGCCTCCAACGGGTGGCTGGTGGTGGTGGACGAGCTCTGCAACCTCTCGCTCCACAACCCCTTCACCTCGCGCACCATCCCTCTGCCGCCGGTCACCGACTTCCCCTGCGTGACGGCCGTCGTGCGCGACGACCAGGGGAAAATCAAGGGTTACCGTCTCAGCAGGAGCTCGGGCCAGTACATCGACGCGCAGCAGTACGACGCGTACCATCTGGCCACGTATTTCTACTGGAAGGCGGAGCTGTCCGGTGACCCGTCCGGAGGCGGCGACTACGCCGTCACGATCGTCCACTTCGGCGGCACGTGGATCTCCCACGTCAGGGCGGGAGACACCCGGTGGCGGGTGCTGGTCGCCAACAGATTTTGGGTCCACGGCCACCCGGACGCCTACGCCGACTGCGCGTACCACAAGGGGAGCGTCTACGCCGTGACGTACCAGGGGATCGTCGAGCGGTGGCCCCTCGACGCCGCCGGCGCCGGAACACCGTCGGAGAAGCAGGAGGAGGTTGTGCAAGACCGACGGCTGCGCGACGCCGTCCTCAGCAGGCACCTGTCGGTCTCGCCGGGCGGCGGCGGGCTGTGGATGGTGAGCGCGGTGTGGGAGCCCGGGCGCGCGGAGTACCCGGACGCCGTCAGGTTCACGTTCCGCGCGGTCGACGACGACGATGACGCCGGGGGCGAGGGGGAGCGGGAGTCGGTGCAGGCGCACGCGCTGTTCCTCGGGATGAACCGGCCGGCGTGGCTGCCCACCGGCACCGGGAGCTTCCCCGGCGTGAGGCCCGGCGTGCTCTACTTCTCCGCGCCATGGATGCGGCAGTACTCTCCAGCCTTGCTCGAGCGGGTGGGTGACTGGGGAGGCGCGAGGGCCTACGGCGTCCTCAGCAGGATGAGGACGAGGGCGTTTGAGCGCGTGTTCCCCGGCTTGCTGCCGGAGTCTGCACGGCTGATGGACTGTCCTACCGAGGTGTGGGTCACGCCCAATCTCTACTAGTAGATGCCGGCGATAACCGAAGTCCGTCGGAAGCAGATAGCAGGACGTGTGTGCGTTGGCTGAAAACTTGATTTATACCTTTGAGAAACCCCCTAGGGCTCCTTTGATTCAAAGAAAAATTATAGGATTTCGGGAGGATTGAAATCTTTGTGATTGTTTCCTACGTTGATCCTTTGATTCATAGGATTGGATTCCACATAATTTTTTTATGAAATCTTTTGTATTATATTTTCATAGAAAATCTAACATCCACTCCAACCTCTTTTTACAATTTTTTTGTTTTTCCTGTGGCATCAAACATTCATTGCTAATCATATAGGATTCAAGTGGACGTGCCACTCCAACCCACCCTATACTTTTCCTATTCCTATGCTTTCAAATCCTACGAATCAAACAGGCCCTTAATCTGAAACCTCTAGTTTTTTAAACCTTTAATTGTGGAAAGTGGGCCCGCTAATTTTCTGAACCTTGCGATTTCTGAATTTGAAAGTGAAATATCTAATCCCCAAACCTTTCCATTTCTAAAAGTGAAATCTCTGACTTCCGGATGTGAAACCTTTAGTTCCAAATGTCTAATTTACCTCCAGAATTTAAGAAGCTCGAGCCCGGATTTATGAAGAACGGAAGACATGCAACCTGCCAAACCCAATTGGGGAAATATAACCTGGTCGAAAAGTAACCCAAAAGTAAGTGTGCACATTTTTTCGGGGAGAGGGGGGGGGGGGCTCTATATGTTGTATGTCATATGTCTTTCGAAGCCAATTTCCCAAAGATGCACATTCAAGTCTATTTCCAAATTATGTTCCCAAAGATGCAACTAGAAAGATGGTTAGTGACCCCCTATTTCTTCCACTACAAGTGTTTGCCAAACCAAGGATTTAGCTTTTGTATTTTAGTGATCCAACATCGCGCCATAGGTATCCGATACAATGAAAGGCCGATCAAGGATGCGGTGTCTCAAATGTGCATCAAACTCCAAAAACACCCAAATCATATCAATTATTTCCAACTATGTCTTTGTTTTTACAATATCAGGAACCACCGAACACCTTTCATTCGCAACATGCAAATCCTACAAGAGATGGTCGTTGCAAATCTGTAGTTCCTTCAGAGCGTACATGGCACCTACACTAAGAGTCATCGAAGCACTTGTATACTATTCTATCTTCTGTTTAGAACATCCAGAACATCCTAACCACGGCTGACTGGATATTCTGAATAAAACAATAGTGGTCACGCTTGTACCATGCGTCATCTTCTCTTCTAGAAAGTCGCACGCAGCCCAACTTCCTCCCACATCTTCGTCTCTTCACGAGGAAGATTTTTTTGCCGTCCAATCAACATATTTGCTATAAAAATGAGTGTTTTCCAATGAATACCCCAAACCTCTTGATTTTGGGGAAATCGGACAAATAGGTAACTGTGTCGCTGTAAAATGCAAAAAAATCCCAAGTCTACGATGCAAAAACATTAAGTAGAACATGATGCAAAATGCACTCATCAGATATTATTCTATTGTTCCGGTAGCGGTGCGGATCTCTAGAGGCGGCAACTTTGACATGTCATCGGGTATGTGCGTGGTGGAGAGGTTGGAGGATTCCCAAGGATGTGATTGTATTTTTTTCCTTCAGTGGTTTTCTTGTAAATGTGGTGTTCGATTAATTAGTATATGCTCATTCGGAAAAAAAGATGCGATGTACTTGCAATAACACATTTGCACATCATAGGGCACATGTCGAACAAATTTAATGTCTCTTGTAGGATTCTCAAAATGCAGAAGGAGAGAAAACACATAATTGAAGTGGGTGTGGCTAGGTCTCAGTCAAGTGATATAATATGTGAGACAAAAAATAAACTAAAAAAAAAATTATACGAATCTCTATGCAAGATCAAAGGAATATAAGTCTAAGTCGACTGAGACTTAACAAAACTGAATTGAAGTGGCATGCCTTTCAAATCCTACATGATTTTAGATCTGTTTTTTTAGGATGGGATTTATTAGATCAAAAGCGTGTTTGACACGACGTGAAAAAAAAAAGTAATCGTAGCAAAATTATGTCTTACATATTATATCACGTTCATAACCTTCCAAACCGCAACGAATTCCCTCTCCGACTCGTGCATAGATATGTTTCTTTGGGTGGTTCCTTAGTTGCATCGTCGTCACAAGCAGAACGTCACGCAAAGATTTGGCATGGCGGCAGCGGCAGCACCAGCACCGTGTTGGGCCGACCTCCCAACCGATCTCCTCACGAGCATCGTGCAACTCCTCGAGCTCCCGGGAGCCCTGGCCTTCGCCACCGTCTGCGCGTCATGGCGCTCGGCCGCGGCTGCCGCCGGCGTCCCACCCCCGGGCACGCCATGGCTCATGTCCTGGGAACAAGAACCCCACCCAGCCATCGGGCGCAGCCGCTCGGCCGTGACCTGCAAGCTCCGCAATCTCCTCGACGTCGACAAGGCCTACAACGTCACGTTCCCGGCGGGCACCTTCGTCACCTGCTGCGGCGCCTCCGACGGGTGGCTGGTGGTGGTGGACGAGCTCTGCAACCTCTCGCTCCACAACCTCTTCACCTCGCGCACGCTCCCTCTGCCCACTAGTAGAAAACGGGCCTATTGTCCCGGTTCGTGAGGGCCTTTTGTCCCGGTTCCTGAACCGGGACTAAAGGGTCGTTACTAATGCCCTGACCCTTTAGTCCCGGTTTAAACTAGAACCTCCACGTGTCAGCATTTTTGTGGCTGGGGTTTTTGTTTTTTTAAAGGGGGTTGGGGGTTTTGGGGGGTTAATTTAGGTATTTCATATATTGTATTGATGAAATAGAGGTCAATCAAACAGATAAGCAAGAATGCCAAATGGTATTGATGAAACTAGCGCTTGAATCAATAGCTAGGAGACGCGCGGAACATGTACTTGTTAGAGAACGTAGCATAAATTCAAAATTTTCCTACGTGTCACCAAGATCTATCTATGGAGAAACCAGCAACGAGGGGAAGGAGAGTGCATCTACATACCCTTGTAGATCGCTAAGCGGAAGCGTTCAAGTGAACGGGGTTGATGGAGTCGTACTCGTCGTGATCCAAATCACCGATGACCAAGTGCCGAACGGACGGCACCTCCGCGTTCAACACACGTACAGCCCGGTGACGTCTCCCATGCCTTGATCCAGCAAGGAGAGAGGGAGAGGTTGAGGAAGACTCCATCCAGCAGCAGCACAACAACGTGGTGATGATGGAGGAGCGTGGCAATCCTGCAGGGCTTCGCCAAGCACCGCGAGATATGAGGAGAAAGAGAGGGAGGGCTGCACCAACAGGCAGAGATCAGATCGCGTGTTTTTGGGCAGCCCCTAGGCCTCACATATATATAGGGGAAGGGGAGGAGGGTGCGCCCCCTCTAGGGTTCCCACCCCTAGAGGGGCGGCAGCCCTAGATGGGTTTGAGGGGGGCGGCCAAGAGGGGGAGGGGAGAGGGAGGCGCACCAGTATGGGCCTTAGGGCCCATCTGCCCTATGGTTTGCCCCCTTCTCCTCTTCCTTGCGCCTTGGGCCTTGTGGGGGGGGGGGGGGCGCACCAGCCCACCTGGGGCTGGTCCCCTCCCACACTTAGCCCAAGTAGCCCTCCGGGGCTTGTGGCCCCACTTGGTGGACCTCCGGACACCTCCGGTGGTCCCGGTACACTACCGGTGATGCCCAGAACTCTTCCGGTGGCCAAAACCATACTTCCTATATATAAATCTTTACCTCCGGACCATTCCGGAACTCCTCGTGACGTCCGGGATCTCATCCGGGACTCCGAACAACATTCGGTAACCACATACAAGCTTCCTTTATAACCCTAGCGTCATCGAACCTTAAGTGTGTAGACCCTACGGGTTCGGGAGACATGCAGACATGACCGAGACGTTCTCCGGTCAATAACCAACAGCGGGATTTGGATACCCATCTTGGCTCCCACATGTTCCACGATGATCTCATCGGATGAACCACGATGTCAAGGACTTAATCAATCCCGTGTACAATTCCCTTTGTCTATCGGTACGATACTTGCCCGAGATTCGATCGTCGGTATCCCGATACCTTGTTCAATCTCGTTACCGGCAAGTCTCTTTTAGTCGTTCCGCAACACATCATCCCGTGATCAACTCCTTGATCACATTGTGCACATTATGATGATGTCCTACCGAGTGGGCCCAGAGATACCTCTCCGTCACACGGAGTGACAAATCCCAGTCTCGATTCGTGCCAACCCAACAGACACTTTCGGAGATACCTGTAGTGTACCTTTATAGCCACCCAGTTACGTTGTGACGTTTGGCACACCCAAAGCACTCCTACGGTATCCGGGAGTTGCACAATCTCATGGTCTAAGGAAACGATACTTGACCTTAGAAAAGCTTTAGCATACGAACTACATGATCTTGTGCTAGGCTTAGGATTGGGTCTTGTCCATCACATCGTTCTTCTAATGATGTGATCCCGTTATCAATGACATCCAATGTCCATGGTCAGGAAACCGTAACCATCTATTGATTAACGAGCTAGTCAACTAGAGGCTTACTAGGGACATGGTGTTGTCTATGTATCCACACATGTATCTGAGTTCCCTATCAATACAATTCTAGCATGGATAATAAACGATTATCATGAACAAGGAAATATAATAATAACCTTTTTATTATTGCCTCTAGGGCATATTTCCAACAGTCTCCCACTTGCACTAGAGTCAATAATCTAGTTCACATCGATATGTGATTAACACTCAAGGTCACATCCCTATGTGACTAACACCCAAGAGTTCTGGGTTTGATCATATTATGCTTGTGAGAGAGGTTATAGTCAACGGGTCTGAACCTTTCAGATCCATGTGTGCTTTACAAATCTCTATGTCATCTTGCAGATGCAGCTACCACGCTCTATTTGGAGCTATTCCAAATAACTGTTCTACTATACGAATCCAATTTACTACTTAGAATAATCTGGATTAGTGTCAAAGTTTGCATCGGCGTAACCCTTTACGACGAACTCTTTTTCCACCTCCATAATCGAGAAAATTCCTTAGTCCACTAGTTACTAAGGATAACCTTGACCGTTGTCCTGTGATCCATTTCTAGATCACACTTGTACCCCTTGACTGACTCATGGTTTGGCACACTTCAGGTGCGGTACATAACATTGCATACTTTAGAGCCTATGACTAAAGCATAGGGGACGACCTTCGTCCTTTCTCTTTATTCTGCCGTGGTCATGTCTTGAGTCTTGCTCAATACTCACACCTTGTAACACAGCCGAGAACTCCTTCTTTGCTGATCTATTTTGAACTCCTTCAAAATCTTGTCATGGTATGTGTTCGTTTGAAAGTACTATTAAACGATTTTGATCTATCCATATAGATCTTGATGCTCAATGTTCAAGTAGCTTAATCCAGGTTTTCCATTGAAAAACACTTTTCAAATAACCCTATATGCTTTCCAGAAATCTACATCATTTCTGATCAGCAATATGTCAACAACATATACTCATCAGAAATTCTATAGTGTTCCCACTCACTTCTTTGGAAATACAAGTTTCCCATAAACTTTGTATAAACCCAAAATATTTGATCATCTCATCAAAGTGTACATTCCAACTCCGATATGCTTACTCCAGTCCTTAGAAGGATTGCTGGAGCTTTGCATACTTGTTAGCATCTTTCAGGATTGACAAAAATCTTCTGGTTGTATCACATACAACCTTTCCTCAAGAACAAGGAAACAATATTTTGACATCCTATCTGCAAGATTTCATAAATAATGCAGTACCTGCTAATTCCAACAGACTCTTAGCATCGCTACGAGTGAGAAAGTCTCATCGTAGTCAACTCCTTGAACTTATTGGGAAACATCTTAAAGACAAGTCGAGCTTTCTTAATGGTGACATTTACCATCATTGTCCGTCTTCCTTTTAAAATCCATCTGTACTCAACAGCCTCACGACCATCGAGCCGTTCTGCCAAAGTCTACACTTTGTTTTCATACATGGATTCTCTCTCGGATTTTATGGCCTCGAGCCATTCATTGGAATCCGGGCCCACCATCGCTTCTCCATAGCTCGTAGGTTCATTGTTGTCTAGCAACATGACTTCCAAGACAGGATTACGTACCACTCTGAAGTAGTACGCATCCTTGTCGTCCTACGAGGTTTGGGAGTGACTTGATCCGAAGTCTCATGATCACTATCATAAGCTTCCACTTCAATTGGTGTAGGTGCCATAGGAAAAACTCCTGTGCCCTGCTACACACTAGTTGAAGTGACGGTTCCATAACCTCATCAAGTCTCCACCATCCTCCCACTCAATTCTTTCGAGAGAAACTTTTCCTCGAGAAAGGACCCGATTCGAGAAACAATCCCTATTGCTTTCGGATCTGAGACAGGAGGTATACCCAACTGTTTTGGGTGTCCTATGAAGATGCAGTTATCCGCTTTGGGTTGGAGCTTATCAGCCTGAAACTTTTTCATATAAGCGTCGCAGCCCCAAACTTTTAAGAAATGACAGCTTAGGTTTCTCTAAACCATAGTTCATACGGTGTCATCTCATCGGAATTACGTGGTGCCCTATTTAAAGTGAGTGCGGTTGTCTCTAATGCCTAACCCATGAACGATAGTGGTAATTCGATAAGAGACATCATGGTATGCATCATATCCAATAGGGTGTAGTTATGATGTTCGGACACACCATCACACTATGGTGTTCCAGGCGGTACTAGTCGTGAAACAATTTCCACAATGTCTCAATTGTGTACCAAACTCGCAACTCAGATATTCATCTCTATGATCATATCATAGATATTTTATCCTCTTGTCACGACGATATTCAACTTCATTCTGAAATTACTTGAACCATTCAATAATTCTAACTTGTGTTTCATCAAGTAAATATGCTCAGTATCTACTCAAATCATCTGTGAAGTAAGAGCATAACGATATCCACTGCGTGCCTCAACACTCATTGGACTGCACACATCAAAATGTGTTACTTCCAACAAGTTGCTTTCTTGTTCCATTTTACTGAAACCGAAGCTTTCAGTCATCTTGCCCATGTGGTATGATTTGCATGTCTCAAGCGATTCAAAATCAAGTGAGTCCAAACGGTCCATCTGCATGGAGTTTCTTCATGCGTATATACCAATAGACATGGTTCACATGTCTCAATCCTTTTCAAAAATGAGTGAGCCCAAAGATCCATCAACATGGAGCTTCTTCATGCGTTTTATACCAAAATGACTTACATGGCAGTGCCACAAGTAGGTGGTACTATCATTACTATCTTATATCTTTTGGCATGAACATGTGTATCACTATGATCGAGATTCAATAAACCATTCATTTTAGGTGCAAGACCATTGAAGGTATTATTCAAATAAATAGAGTAACCATTATTCTCCTTAAATGAATAACCGTATTGCGATAGACATAATCCAATCATGTCTATGCTCAACGCAAACACCAAATAACAATTATTTAGGTTTAACACCAATCTCGATGGTAGAGGGAGCGTGCGATGCTTGATCAACCTTGGAAACACTTCCAACACGTCTTGTCATCTCACCTTTAGCTAGTCTCCGCTTATTTCGTAGCTTTTATTTCGAGTTACTAACACTTAGCAACCGAACCAGTATCTAATACCCTGATGCTACTAGGAGTACTAGTAAAGTACACATTCACATAATGTATATCCAATATACTTCTATCGACAGCCTTCTCATCTACCAAGTATCTAAGGTAATTCTGCTCCAGTGGTTGTTCCCCTTATTACAGAAGCACTCAGTCTCGGGTTTGGGTTCAACCTTGGGTTTCTCCACTAGAGCAGCAGCTAATTTGCCGTTTCATGAAGTATCCCTTCTTGCCCTTGCCCTTCTTGAAACTAGTGGTTTCACTAACCATCAACAATTGATGCTCCTTCTTGATTTCTACTTTCGCGGTGTCAAACATCGTGAATATTTCAAGGATCATCATATCTATCCCTGATATGTTATAGTTCATTACGAAGCTCTAGCAGCTTGGTGGCAATGACTTTGGAGAAACATCACTATCTTATCTGGAAGATCAACTCCCACTCGATTCAAGTGATTGTTGTACTCAGACAATTTGAGCACAAGCTCAACGATTGAGCTTTTCTCCCTTAGTTTGCAGGCCAAGAAAATCGTCGGAGGTCTTATACCTCTTGACGTGGGCACGAGCCTGAAATCCCAATTTCAGCCCTCGAAACATCTCATATGTTCCGCGACATTTCAAAATGTCTTCGGTGCCTCAATTCTAAACCGTTTAACATTATCGAACTATCATGTAGTCATCAAAACGTGTATGTCAGATGTTCGCAACATCCACAGACGACGTTTGGGGTTCAGCACACTGAGCGGTGCATTAAGGACATAAGCCTTCTACTGTCCGCATAATTGCTACTGTCAACTTTCAACTATATTTTCTCTAGGAACATATCTAAAACAGTAAAACTAAAGCGCGAGCTTACAACATAATTTGCAAAGATCTTTTGACTATGTTCAGGATAATTAAGTTCATCTTATGAACTCCCACTCAGATAGACATCCCTCTAGTCATCTAAGTGATTACATGATCCGAGTCAACTAGGCCGTGTCCGATCATCACGTGAGACGGACTAGTCATCATCGGTGAACATCTTCATGTTGATCGTATCTACCATACGACTCATGCTCGACCTTTCGGTCTCTTGTGTTCCGAGGCCATGTCTGTACATGCTAGGCTCGTCAAGTCAACCTAAGTGTTTCGCGTGTGTAAATCTAGCTTACACCCGTTGTATGTGAACGTAAGAATCTATCACACCCGATCATCACGTGGTGCTTCGAAACGACGAACTTTCGCAACGGTGCACAGTTAGGGGGAACATTTTCTTGAAATTTTAATGAGGGATCATCTTATTTACTACCGTCATTCTAAGAAAATAAGATGTATAAACATGATAAACATCACATGCAATCAAATAGTGACATGATATGGCCATCATCACTTTGCTCCTTTTGATCTCCATCTTCGAGGCTCCATGATCATCGTCGTCACCGGCATGACACCATGATCTCCATCATCATGATCTCCATCATTGTGTCTTCATGAAGTTGTCACGTCAACTATTACTTCTACTACTATGGCTAACGCTTTAGCAATAAAGTGAAGTAATTACATGACGTTTATGTTGACACGCAGGTCATAAATAAATTAAAGACAACTCCTATGGCTCCTGCCGGTTGTCATACTCATCGACATGCAAGTCGTGATTCCTATTACAAGAACATGATCAATCTCATACATCACATATATCATTCATCACATCCTTTTGGCCATATCACATCACATGGCATACCCTACAAAAACAAGTTAGACGTCCTCTAATTGTTGTTTGCATGTTTTACGTGGCTGCTATGGGTTTCTAGCAAGAACGTTTCTTACCTACGCAAAACCACAACGTGATATGTCAATTTCTATTTACCCTTCATAAGGACCCTTTTCATCGAATCCGATCCGACTAAAGTGGGAGAGACTGGCACCCGCTAGCCACCTTATGCAACTAGTGCATGTCAGTCGGTGGAACCTGTCTCACGTAAGTGTACGTGTAAGGTCGGTCCGGGCCGCTTCATCCCACAATGCCGCCGAATCAAGATTGACTAGTAACGGTAAGCATATTGAACAAAATCAACGCCCACAACTACTTTGTGTTCTACTCGTGCAAAGAATCTACGCAATAGACCTAGCTCATGATGCCACTATTGGGGAACGTAGCATAAATTCAAAATTTTCCTAAGTGTCACCAAGATCTATCTGTGGAGAAACCAGCAACGAGGGGAAGGAGAGTGCATCTACATACCCTTGTAGATCGCTAAGCGGAAGCGTTCAAGTGAATGGGGTTGATGGAGTCGTACTCGTCGTGATCCAAATCACCGATGACCAAGTGCCGAACGGACGGCACCTCCGCGTTCAACACACGTACAACCCGGTGACGTCTCCCATGCCTTGATCCAGCAAGGAGAGAGGGAGAGGTTGAGGAAGACTCCATCCAGCAGCAGCACAACGACGTGGTGATGATGGAGGAGCATGGCAATCCCGCAGGGCTTCGCCAAGCACCGCGAGATATGAGGAGAAAGAGAGGGAGGGCTGCACCAACAGGCAGAGATCAGATCGCGTGTTTTTGGGCAGCCCCTAGGCCTCATATATATAGGGGAAGGGGAGGAGGGTGCGCCCCCTCTAGGGTTCCCACCCCTAGAGGGGCGGCAGCCCTAGATGGGTTTGAGGGGGGCGGCCAAGAGGGGGAGGGGAGAGGGAGGCGCACCAGTATGGGCCTTAGGGCCCATCTGCCCTAGGGTTTGCCCCTTCTCCTCTTCCTTGCGCCTTGGGCCTTGTGGGGGGGGGGGCGCACCAGCCCACCTGGGGCTGGTCCCCTCCCACACTTAGCCCAAGTAGCCCTCCGGGGCTTGTGGCCCCACTTGGTGGACCCCCGGACACCTCCGGTGGTCCCGATACACTACCGGTGATGCCCAGAACTCTTCCGGTGGCCAAAACCATACTTCCTATATATAAATCTTTACCTCCGGACCATTCCGGAACTCCTCGTGACGTCCGGGATCTCATCCGGGACTCCGAACAACATTCGGTAACCACATACAAGCTTCCTTTATAACCCTAGCGTCATTGAACCTTAAGTGTGTAGACCCTACGGGTTCGGGAGACATACAGACATGACCGAGACGTTCTCCGGTCAATAACCAACAGCGGGATCTGGATACCCATGTTGGCTCCCACATGTTCCACGATGATCTCATCGGATGAACCACGATGTCAAGGACTTAATCAATCCCGTATACAATTCCCTTTGTCTATCGGTACGATACTTGCCCGAGATTCGGTCGTCGGTATCCCGATACCTTGTTCAATCTCGTTACCGACAAGTCTCTTTTACTCGTTCCGCAACACATCATCCCGTGATCAACTCCTTGATCACATTGTGCACATTATGATGATGTCCTACCGAGTGGGCCCAGAGATACCTCTCCGTCACACGGAGTGACAAATCCCAGTCTCGATTCGTGCCAACCCAACAGACACTTTCGGAGATACCTGTAGTGTACCTTTATAGCCACCGAGTTACGTTGTGACGTTTGGCACACCCAAAGCACTCCTACGGTATCCGGGAGTTGCACAATCTCATGGTCTAAGGAAACGATACTTGACATTAGAAAAGCTTTAGCATACGAACTACATGATCTTGTGCTAGGCTTAGGATTGGGTCTTGTCCATCACATCATTCTTCTAATGATGTGATCCCGTTATCAATGACATCCAATGTCCGTGGTCAGGAAACCGTAACCATCTATTGATTAACGAGCTAGTCAACTAGAGGCTTACTAGGGACATGGTGTTGTCTATGTATCCACACATGTATCTGAGTTCCCTATCAATACAATTCTAGCATGGATAATAAACGATTATCATGAACAAGGAAATATAATAATAACCTATTTATTATTGCCTCTAGGGAATATTTCCAACAGTACTATTGTACTTACTTTCGGGTATCTAAATTGTAGCATCTTCGGGAGTCCCGGAGATTTTTTGGTGAATTTTCTCCAAACCCTGCCAGACAAAAGAAAACAATTACTTGATATCAGGAAATGAACAAAGTTGCTGATATGGTGGATAATGATTGATTTAACTTCTCGAGGATTTCAGTCATGTCCGCATACTCCTGGGGATCTTTTCGTTTAGAGTCCAAGACAGTTACTACTCCCTACTCAAGCCTAATCTCTAGGAGAATATAGTGATACCTGCGCACGCATGCATAACTCATCAATTACATTACTATAACCTGGACTAATATATAAGGGAAAGCGAATATGCACAAGACAGTAACACTCACTTGAAGTTGTAAGGAAAGAGTATTATATCTTTGTTTTCATTTATTTTGAATGAGCATAGCAAGTTGGCCTCGGTATCTGCGGGACGATGTTCAACCTCAGTTGCATCTATGAGATATGTGTTAACGAACCCAATATCACTGATTTGTCTTTTCTTCAATTCGGTGATCTTCAATCTGCATAATATAGTGAGGATAATTATAAATACATGCAATGAAAGAGCTGAGCTATATAGAGAGACTTAATGACAGAAGTAGTAGTACTTACAGACAGTAGCAGGTGACCGTTGCTTTATCGAGGGCCAATTGATTGAAAAACTGATAGAACTCCTCAAATGGAATAGGCAACAGATCAATTCCAACGAGGTCATGCTCCGGTTTAACTCTCGCATACAAAGTACTCCTCCCCCAGACTCTCTGCAGATTTTCAAGTACCAATCATGCAATCTTCGCATCATCGTTGTTAGAGATTTTTCATCTTTGACGAGAGGCTTCCCGTACTCGTATCTGTGTATCTGCACGTCCATGGGATCATAATGTACATCGTCGGGCAGGTAATCTGCAAGATTGCTATAACCGGGTACCATCCTCGGATCGACGATGTCGCTAGGCACCTTGAGCGGGGGGCACGAAATGATTCCCTTGTTCGCCGAGCTGGGCAATTTGTTTCCCAGCTGCTCGTCGTTCTTTCATCCTTTGATCACTGACTGTACTTCCCGACCGCTCCGCTTCGGCCCATGTCTTTGCAATAATGCGCTCATAGTTGCCTTTCGGCGGAGACTTGGGTGGTTTTGCCAGGGCAGCCAGAGTGCGCTTCGCTTTCATCGGATCTACCTTCTCTTCCAGAGGTGGATGTCTCTGTGCTTTCAACCCTTCAAACCATTCCTTCGCTTCGGTTCGCACGATCTTCGTGTTCTCCTCCGGGCTCATCTCGTAAGGTAACTTCTCTGGAGTCTTCAGAGAAGGACCGAATCTGTATGTCTTCCCACCTCTGGCTGTACTTCTAGATGCCGTCCGAGCAGACGGAGCGGCTGTCTTCTTTACTTGCTTACGAGGCGGAGGAGAAGGACTACGACGCACCGGAGCAGCTGCTGGAGCAGCGGCGGGTCTCTTCCGCCCTTACTGACGAGGCGGAGAAGGAGGAGGCTGGCTGCTCGGGCGCGCAGGCGCAGGCGGAGAAGGAGGCGGAGTGCCGCCACGCGCCGGAGAAGGAGCCGGCCGAGTGCCCTGATCATCACTCGCCGGAGGAGGAGGCGGTGGAGGAGGCGGAGTGCCCTGACTCGCCGGAGGAGGAGGAGGAGGCGGAGGCGTCAAGTTCTTAAGGTTGATGAGATCCTTCCGCCATAGGCATGGAGTCTTTAGAGCAGAACCCAGCCGAGTCTCCCCTTCACCGGTAGGGTGGTCAAGCGGGAGCTCCTCAAATCCCTCCGTTATTTCATCCACCATCACCCTAGCATATCCTTCTGGAATCGGCCGGCAGTGAAAAGTTGCGCTGGGTTCAGAAGGATAAACAGAGCCAACAGCCGCCTTGACCTTCATATTAATCCATTGCGTCATAAGGTGGCAATTTTGAGACTCCGTGATAGCATCCACGGGATAGCTGGCAGGAGCCGTCAAGACATGCTCCGGCTGAAGCAGCTCGGTGGAAGCCACGCTGCTTCTCCGCTGAGATGGCGGGGTAGCTTCGGGGGAAGCTTCGGCAGTTCATTTGCTGCGATTTGCTTCTCGTTCCGCTATCCCGAGTACCCTTGCTTTAAGCGCCTGCAGTTCGGACTGCTGCACTTTCTTCCTCCTCTCCTGGCATTTGTAACCGCCTGCGTCCGGAAACCCAGCCTTCCACAGAATGGAGCCTGGCGTGCCTCGTGTCCGTCCAGGGTGCTCAGGATTCCCGAGGGCCATTGTGAGCTCGTCCTTCTCTCTGTCTGGAACGAACTTCCCTTGCTGCGCTGCTTCGATATACTGTTGAAGCTTCTTGACTGGTATATCCAATTGATCGTCCGTCCAAATGAACTTCCCTGATACAGGGTCCAAGGTTCCGCCAGCCCCGAAGAACCAAGTCTGGCAACGGTCTGGCCAGTTCATTGTCTCTGGTTCGATCCCTTTTTCAACCAGATCATTCTCAGCCTTGGCCCACTTAGGCCGGGCTACGAGGTAGCCACCTGACCCCGTGCGATGGTGAAGCGTCTTCTTTGCAGCATTTTTCTTGTTTGTCACCGACATCTTCTTACTCTTTTCCGATGTCTTTTGGGCCACAAATGCGGGCCAGTGATCTTTGATCTTCTCATATCTGCCCTTGAATTCTGGTGTCTCTTTTTTATCGACAAACCTATTCAGCTCTTTCTTCCACCTCCTGAATAGGTCTGCCATCCTCTTAAGAGCAAAAGACTTGATTAATTGCTCTTTAACGGGCTTCTCCGGATCATCCTCTGGCGGAAGGGTGAAATTTGACTTCAGCTCAGTCCAAAGATCATTTTTCTGCATATCATTGACGTAAGACACCTCAGGGTCTTCTGTAGCCGGCTTTAACCATTGCTGGATGCTGATCGGGATCTTGTCCCTAACCAGAACCCCGCACTAAGCAACAAATGCGTTCCTTGTTCGGATGGGTTCAATCAGTTGGCCGTCGGGCGCGATTGCTATGATCTCAAACCTTTCATCCGAGCTCAACTTTTTCTTCGGGCCTCGTCTCTTTACCTCAGTTGTGCTCGATCCGGAGGGCTAGAAAAAAGAACAAAGACTTAATTAATATGTGTACATACCAAAACAATGAATGCATCAATTAGCTAGTCAGCACAGGCTTAACTAATATATATACCTGGCTGGACTCGGTTCGGTCACCGGAGCCGTCATCACGGTCTCCTTCTTGCACTGGCATTGGGTCACCAGAGCCATCCTCACGTTCTCCTTCTTGCACCGGTATTAGGTCACCGGAGCCAGCTTCTTCACCCTCTCCTTCCAGACCATCGGTGTCGTTGAGAAACAACGAGACGGCATCACTTCCCATTGCGATTATGTCCCTCAACATCGCTTCTTTTGCTTCGTCTCGGGCGGTGTCCATAGTTTCTACAAATATTTACAACATGGCAATTATTATTCAAACATGACAAATGGATATATTAGTGGCAAACGTAGAACTAGCTAGCTAATCACAGTAAGGAATCATATATATTAATTAGTGGCCTCGACGCTGCTTCTCTAGGGTTTGGGGTGGCCTCGACGCTGCTTCTCTAGGGTTTGGGGTGGCCTCGACAACGCTTCAAGGGTTTGGGGTGGCCTCGAGAGAGTTTGTCGGGTAGGGGCGCGGCGGGAGGGGGTAGGAGACCGACATCGTTTTTTTCTAGGGTTTGGGTGTCCTCGAGAGTTTTGGTCGAGCGAGAGGGTCAGGGGGTGCTCCCGCAGTATAAGTTATCACAGTCGAGAGGGGGTATATCAACCCCCCCCACACACACGTGTTGAAGTTATCGGAAGGGGGTTATATCGACAACGACGACATACGTACATGGGAAAATAATATTATCGGGGAGGGGGTATATCGACCCCCCACGTGTTGAAGTTATCGGGAGGGGTATATCGACGACGACAGACTCAGATAAAACATAAGAAAACGAAGAAGAAATAAAAAGAGGAGAAGAAGAGAGGAGAAGATCGAAGAAAAAAAAGAAGAAAGAAATAGGAGAATAAGAAAGGAATAGAGGAGAAGAAAAAAAATAGAATTTCTATTTTTCTTCTTCTTCTCCTCTTCTTTTTCTTCTTTTTTCCTTTTCTTATTTATTTCTCCTCTTCTTCCTCTCCTCCTCTTCTTTCTTCCTCTTCTTATTTTATTCTTTCCCTATCCTTCTTTTTCTTCTAAATTTTAGCATATTCTAAATTTTCTTCTAACTTTCTATATATGAACAAAAAACTTTGTATGAACAAAAAACTTTCTATATATATATGAAAAAAATTCTATGAACAAAAAATTAAACTAACATACACATATACATTATACATTGTATATGAATATTATACATACACATATACATTATACATACACATATACATTATACAAAATTTTCTATGAACATATACATACACATATCCACATACGTACATACACATATACATTATATATATATATATGAACAAAAAAATTAAACTTAAAAAAATGAAGGGCAGGGGCGGCGGCACGGCAGGGCAGGGGCGGCGGCACGGCAGGGCAGGGGCGGCGTGCGGCGGCAGCGAAGGGCAGGGGCGGCGCGCGGCGGCCGCGCAAGGCAGGGGCGGCACGCGGCGGCAACGAAGGGCAGGGGCGGCGGCGACGGCAGCCAGTACAGGGGGAGGAGCAGGGGAACGGGGCGGCGCTCACCGCGAGGTGGCGTCGGCGACGAGGAAGAAGCTAGGCTCGGGGATGGCGGAGGCCCGCTCGGGGGCGAGGGCAGGGGCGCGCGGGCTCGGCACCGGCGACGGAGACGCGACGGCGAGGCACGGACGACGGCGAGGCACGGACGACGGCAGGGGCGACGGACGGCGTCGGGGCAGCCTGGCAGCATCGATGAGCTCGGCGTCGTCGGGGCAACTGGCGAGGGAAATGGTGAAAATTTCCCAAGTGTTGCTTATATAGCTAAGGCATTGGTCCCGGTTCGTGGCACAAACCGGGACCAATGCCTCCCTTTAGTCCCGGTTTGTGCCACCAACCGGGACCAAAGGCCTTTGGTCCAGGTTCGCCCCACCAACCGGGACCAAAAGCCTTCTGCTGCCCCGCGCCCAAAAGTTTAGTCCCACCTCGCTAGTTGAGAGGGCTCGGGAGTGGTTTATAAGCGCTGCTGCGCCCACCCTCTCGAGCTCCTCTCAACTGCAGGTTTTCGGGCCTAATCTGTCACTATGTGCCTGTGGGCCTACTGGTCCTCCCGCGGGCCTGAATCCTGGCCCATGGTAGGGTTTCTAGTCGTATTCAGGCCGTGGTGGCCCAGTAGGTGACATTTTTTTTCATTTTTGCTATTTATTTATTCCTTTCTACTTAGAACTAAATACTTATAGTTTTTGGTGATTTCTTTTTTCTTTTAGGTCACAAAAATTATAAACTTTCTATTAGTGCCATTAGTTTTAAAATTTGAATAGTTTAAATTTGAATTTCTTAAATTTGTGTGAATCACTAGTTTATGAATAACTTTAATATAAAAATTGATTTTTGAGTCATTCTTTTTCCTGCTATTTAATATTACTGTGTTTTATCATTATACTCAATTTGGTAATCTTAGTTAGTCATAACAAATATTATAGACATTTTTTTCTTTTTTGCTATTTATTTTTTTATTTCTACTTAGAACTAAATACTTATAGTTTTTTAGTGATTTCTTTTTTCTTTTAGGTCACAAAAATTATAAACTTTTTGTTAGTGCCATTAGTTTTAAAATTTGAATAGTTTAAATTTGAATTTTTTAAAATTTGTGTGAATCACAAGTTTGTGATTAACTTTACTAAAAAAAATGAACATAGATGCACCTATAGAGAAAATTAAACCTAAATTCATAATCAATTTCTATGAATTTCAGAGAAATTCATTATGAATTTAGGTCAAATTTCCTGTATAGGGGCATCTATTTTCACTTTGAGAGAAGTTCAACAAGGCAGAGAGGGACGGGCTTATAAACCGGTATGGGCGCCCTTCGGTTGGCGAGGTGGGACTAAACTCTGGGTGCAACGAGGGCCAACCCTTTAGTCTCGGTTCGTGGCACAAACAGGGACTAATGGTCATGGGCCAGGGGCGAGCCCTATTTTTTTCCAGTTTTTTTTGTTTTGTTTTCTGCATTATTTATTTTCTTTTGTTTTTTGCTTTATTTTTTAATTCTTTTTGCTTTTAGTTTTAGAAAAATTATAAACTTTCTATTAGTGCCATTAGTTTTCAAATTTGAAAACACTTTTTTAGTTTTTTTTGTTTTCTTTGTAGCTTTATTTATTTTATTTTGTTTCTACTTACAACAAAATACTTATTGTTGCTATTTTATTTTTTTTCCAGTTTTTTTGTTTTGTTTTCTGTATTATTTATTTTCTTTTGTTTTTTGCTTTATTTTTAATTCGTTTTGCTTTTAGGTCAGCAAAATTATAAACTTTCTGTTAGTGCCATTAGTTTTAGAAAAATTATAAACTTTCTTTTAGTGCCATTAGTTTTCAAATTTGAATAGTTAAAATTTAAATTCTTTGAAATTTGTGTGAATCACAAGTTTGTGATTAACTTTACTAAAAAAATGAACATAGATGCACCTATAGAGAAAATTCGTCCTAAATTCATAGTTTTCAAATGAACTCTGAAAAAGTTGGCATAGTATACTCGTCTGCTACAAATTTGGCATGGTATCATCATAATAGTTGCGGGAGTAAGTCTTCACTTTTTCTTCGCTTGTGTCAATTGCTTATTGCACCGTAACCATGGATAATCTTCATCGTTTGTCAGGATGCTTGGGTCAGCATTGACATTGAAGGGAGGAATTTCATGAAACTTTTCATAATCTTCAGACATGTCTGTCTTGCCCTCCACTCCCAGGATGTCCCATTTTCCTGAAAGAACTATGTGGCGCTTTGACTCATCGTATGATGTATTCGTTTCATTATCTTTTCTTTTTCTCGGTCTGGTAGACATGTCCTTCACATAGATAACCTGTGCCACATCATTGGCTAGGACGAACGGTTCATCAGTGTACCCAAGATTTTTCAGATCCACAGTTGCCATTCCGTACTGTGGGTCTACATGTACCCCGCCTCCTGACAGATTGACCCATTTGCACTTAAACAAAGGGACCTTAAAATCTTATCCGTAGTCAAGTTCCCATATGTCCACTATGTAACCATAATATGTGTCCTTTCCCTTCTCGCTTGTTGCATCAAAGCGGACACCGCTGTTTTGGTTGGTGCTCTTTTGATCTTGGTCAATCATGTAAAATGTATTTCCATTTATCTCGTATCCTTTGTAAATCAATACAGTCAAAGATGGTCCCCTGGACAACAAGTACAACTCATCACAAACAGTGTTGTCACCTCTGAGACGTGCTTCCAACCAACTGCTGAAAGTCCTAATGTGTTCACATGTAATCCAGTCGTCGCACTACTCCGGGTGTTTGGAGCGCAGACTGTTCTTGTGTTCATCGACATACGGGGTCACCAAGGTAGAGTTCTGTAGAACTGTGTAGTGTGTTTGAGACCAAGAATATCCGTCCCTGCATATTATTGAATCACTTCCAAGAGTGCCTTTTCCAGTCAGTCTCCCCTCATACCGCGATTTAGGGAGACCTATCTTCTTAAGGCCAGGAATGAAGTCAACACAAAACCCGATGACATCCTCTGTTTGATGGTCCATGGAGACGCTTCCTTCTGGCCTAGCGCGGTTACAGACATATTTCTTTAGGACTCCCATGAACCTCTCAAAGGGGAACATATTGTGTAGAAATACGGCCCCCAGAATGACAATCTCGTCGACTAGATGAACTAGGACACGCGTCATAATATTGAAGAAGGATGATAGGAACACCAGCTCGAAACTGACAAGACATTGCGCCACGTCACTCCTTAGCCTTGGTACAATTTCTGGATCGATCACCTTCTGAGAGATTGCATTGAGGAATGCACACAGCTTCACAATGGCTAATCGGACGTTTTCCGGTAGAAGCCCCCTCAATGCAACCGGAAGCAGTTGCGTCATAATCACGTGGAAGTCATGAGACTTTAGGTTCTGAAACTTTTTCTCTGGCATATTTATTATTCCCTTTATATTCGACGAGATGCCAGTCGGGACCTTCATACTGAGCAGGCATTCAAAGAAGATTTCTTTCTCTTCTTTCGTAAGAGCGTAGCTCCCAGGACCTTCATACTGCTTCGGAGGCATGCCGTCTTTTTCGTGCAAACGTTGCAGGTCCTCCCGTGCCTCAGGTGTATCTTTTGTCTTTCCATACACGCCCAAGAAGCCTAGCAGGTTCACGCAAAGGTTCTTCGTCACGTGCATCACGTCGATTGAAGAGCGGACCTCTAGGTCTTTCCAGTAGGGTAGGTCCCAAAATATAGATTTCTTCTTCCACATGGGTGCGTGTCCCTCAGCGTCATTCGGAACAGCTAGTGTGCCGGGACCCTTTCCAAAGATTACGTGTAAATCATTGACCATAGCAAGTACGTGATCACCGGTACGCATGGCGGGCTTCTTCCGGTGATCTGCCTCGCCTTTGAAATGCTTGCCTTTCTTTCGACATTGATGGTTGGTCGGAAGAAATCGACGATGGCCCAGGTACACATTCTTCCTGCATTTGTCCAGGTATATATTTTTAGTGTCATCTAAACAGTGTGTGCATGCGTGGTATCCTTTATTTGTCTGTCCTGAAAGGTTACTAAGAGCGGGCCAATCGTTGATGGTCACGAACAGCAACGCCTTTAGGTTAAATTCCTCTTGTCTGTGCTCATCCCACGTATGTACACCGTTTCCATTCCACAGCTGTAAAAGTTCTTCAACTAATGGCCTTAGGTACACATCAATGTCGTTGCCGGGTTGCTTAGGGCCTTGGATGAGAACT
The DNA here is from genome assembly GCA_032464435.1 of Aegilops umbellulata. Taxonomy (NCBI): domain Eukaryota; kingdom Viridiplantae; phylum Streptophyta; class Magnoliopsida; order Poales; family Poaceae; genus Aegilops; species Aegilops umbellulata. The sequence goes on along the minus strand of CP136055.1, from coordinate 474,440,208 downwards.
GGCATCATAATGAACTTCCGCTTCATGCACATCCAAGGAGGAAGGTTATACATACATAGAGTCATAGGCTAGGTGCTGTGATTGCCGCTCTGCTCCCCGAAAGGATTAATGCCATCCGCGCTTAAAGCAAACCATACGTTCCTTGGGTCCTTTGCAAACTCATCCCAGTACTTTCTCTCGATTTTTCTCCACTGCGACCCGTCAGCGGGTGCTCTCAACTTCCCGTCTTTCTTACGGTCCTCACTGTGCCATCGCATTGACTTGGCATGCTCTCCGTTTTTGAATAGACGTTTCAACCGTGGTATTATAGGAGCATACCACATCACCTTCGCAGGAACCCTCTTCCTGTGGGGCTCGCCGTGAACATCACCAGGGTCATCTCGTCTGCTCTTATAACACAATGCACCACATACCGGGCATGCGTTCAGATCTTGTATGCACCGCGGTATAGGATGCAGTCATTAGGGCATGCATGTATCTTCTCCACCTCCAATCATAGAGGGCATACGACCTTCTTTGCTGCGTATGTACTGTCGGGCAATTCATTATTCTTTGGAAGCTTCTTCTTCAATATTTTCAGTAGCTTCTCAAATCTTTTGTCAAGCACAACATTCTCTGCTTTCCACTGCAGCAATTCCAGTACGGTACCGAGCTTTGTGTTGCCATCTTCGCAATTGGGGTACAACCCTTTTTTGTGATCCTCTAACATGCGATCGAACTTCAGCATCTCCTTCTGACTTTTGCATTGCGTCCTTGCATCGACAATGACCCGGCGGAGATCATCATCATCGGGCACATCGTCTGGTTCCTCTTGATCTTCAGCAGCTTCACCCGTTGCAGCATCATTGGGCACATCGTCTGGTTCCTCTTGATCTTCACCAGCTCCCCCATTGCAGCATCACCGTATTCAGGGGGCACATAGTTGTCATCGTACTCTTCTTCTTCGTCGTCTTCCATCATAACCCCTATTTCTCCGTGCCTCGTCCAAACATTATAGTGTGGCATGAAACCCTTGTAAAGCAGGTGGGTGTGAAGGATTTTCCGGTTAGAGCAAGACATCGTATTCCCATATTTAGTGTATGGACAACACATAAAACCATTCTGCTTGTTTACCTCAGCCGCATCGAGAAACTCATGCACGCCCTTAATGTACTCGGAGGTGTGTCTGTCACCGTACATCCATTGCCGGTTCATCTGCGTGCATTATATATAATTAAGTGTCCAAATTAATAAAAGTATCTATGTAAACATACAAGTAAGAATATTTTTTTCTTTCATAAAGAAGATAAGATCAAGAGGCTCACCACGGTGGTGCCGGCGATGAGCTCGACGCGGGTGATCGACGGTGGTGAAGACGGGGACAAGGCGTGACGGACCGCTAAACCTAGACAAATATTGAGGAAAATGGAGCTTGAAGAGGAGAAAGCTTAAGTAGTGTGGCTCGAGCATTCCATCGAACACTTTGTGTGCATAGGAAGTGAGCTAGAGCACCACCAAGCCTTCTCCCCCTCGGCCAGAAAAAACAGAGCAGTGTGCTCTGCTCTTGCGCGAGGGGGGGGGTATATATAAGCACCACCATTGGTCCCGGTTGGTGGCATGAACCGGGACTAAAGAGGAGCCTTTAGTCCCGATTCATGCCACCAATCGGGACCAATGATGATGGGCCAGGAGCGAGGCCCATTGATCCCGGTTCGTCCCACCAACCGGAACCAAAGGTCAAGACGAATCGGGACCAATGGCCCACGTGGCCCGACCGCCCCCTGGGCTCATGAACCGGGTCCAATGACCCCATTGGTCCCGGTTCTAGATAGAACCGGGACTAATGGGCTGAACCGGCCTGGACCTTTGCCCCCTTTTCTACTTGTGGCCGACGGTCACCGACTTCCCGCGGATGGAGGCCGAGCACGACGACCAGGGGAATATCGAACGTTACCGTCTCAAATCCCCATACCGGCAAAGCCCAGATGTTACGTACGACGCGCATCATATGGCGACCTTCTTCTACCGGAAGGCGGTGCTGTCCGGCAACCCGTCCGGCAGCGGCGGCGACTGCGTCGTCACGGTCGTCCACTACGGCGGCGAGCGGATCTCCTACGCCAGGGCCGGAGATGCCAGATGGCGGGTGCTGGTTTCCAACCAGTACTGGGGCCAAGATCGGCACAACGGGAACGGGAGTATCTACGCAGAGTGCGCGTACCACAACGGGAGGATCTACGCCGTGACCTACAAGGGGGGCGTGGAGCGATGGGACCTCGACGACGCCGGAACGCCATCGAGGAAGGCGGTGGTGCTATACTGCCCGCGCGACGCCGTGCTCACCAGGCACCTGGTGGCCGCACCGGGCGGCGGGCTGTGGCAGGTCAGCGCGGTGTGGGAGCCGGCACGCGCGGCGGTCCCGGACGGGATCAGGTTCACGTTCCGCGTGGTGGATGACGACGACGGCGTTGATGCCGGAGGAGGAGCCGGGGAGCGGGGGTCGATGCAGGAGCACGCGCTGTTCCTCGGGCTGAACCGGTCGGCATTTTTACCGGCGAGGAGCTTCCCCGGCGTGAGGCCTGGCGTGCTCTACTTCTCCGCGCCATGGATGAGGCAGTACGCCCCCGAGATGCTCGAGCGGGTGGGTGACTGGGGAGGCGCCAGGGTCTACGACCTCAAGGCGAGGACGAGGACGTTCGAGCGCGTGTTCCCCGGCTTGCTGCCGGAGTCTGCGCGGCTGATGGACTGCCCTACGGAGGTCTGGATCACGCCCAATCTGTATTAGCAAGTTATGTAACCAGGCCTTCAGAAAGCAGATAGCAGGAAGTATGTGCGTTGGCTTGTTAATCGGTTGGTGTTTCATCTTAGCAGATGCATGCAAAAACAAACACTTGTGCTAATCAATATTGTTCCTCGAAGAATCTACTCTTTTGCCTAGTTGTAAGTTGCATTGTTCCTCAGTGTGCAGCACCACCTGATCAATTGGCTTTCTATTTTGTTTCATCAATCAGTGAACGAACTACAGGGGAATAGGGGATACATTGTGTCCATGGTGCTGCTATAAAAGATGATCATCATCAATGGTGAGCTTGATAGATCTCGTGGATCGGGTAGGTCAGATCGATCCGGTACCTTTTCCTGGTGTTGAAGAGCTCAAGCCGGTGTCGGCCATGGTGAAGTAGCGGCCGGCGATGGCAGAGAGATGGCGGCGGTGGTGTGCTTCCCGTCAGCATCGTGCTAACCCTAGATCGGTAGGGATTGTTCGGCGCGCGGGGTCCAACCCGTGGTCAAGGGAAAAGCAATTTCTAAGTCTCATTTTTTTAGATACTTCTAAGTCTCATTTCTGAAGGATGCATTTTATTATATTTCTCTTAATTAATTACTCCCTCCGTTCCTAAATATAAGTCTTTTTTAAAGATTTCAACAAGTAACCACATACGGAGCAAAATAAGTGAATCCATATTCTAAAATATGTCTACATACATCCGTATGTTATAGTCCATTTCAAGTGTCTAAAAAGACTTATATTTAGGAACGGAGGGAGTACAAGTTTCACCTTTTCTCTATGGTAACACAACATATATTTTCCCTTTGATTTTTTTTTCATTTCTTATTCCCTGTCGCAACAGTTTTTTCCCGACATGATTTGTAGAGGAGAACGAAGGCGCAAAGCTCATAGACGGGGACAACGCGCCCAGTGACCTTCCTATTTAATTTCTCTTATTAATTAATTAAAAAAATTATTTTTCTCTATGGTTACACGACATATTTTTTTCCTTCTGATTTTTTTTTTTGCGTTTGGTATTCCTGAGGCGCTTGTTTTTTACTTCACGAGATAGTTTGTGGAGGCGAACGAGGGCGCAAAGCTCGAGCCATAGATGGGGACGACACACCCGCCAACCTCGCCAAGGGGGGGGGGGGGGTGCAGTGACAAATGATCTCTGACACTGGAGAATGAGGGGTTTCAAGGGATGGGCAGAGCCGAGCGACAACAACTCAGTGAAGGAGGTGGCTCACACGTTGTGGCAACGCACCGGGTGCAAATAGTGGGAGATGATGGTTCATCCCATGATGGTGAGCGACAAGTGGTAGCACGCAGTGATGTCGTGGCAGTGGCAAATCTAGTGAGGGAACCACCATGGCACCCCTCTAAAGTGTAATCTAGTTTTTAATATATATTAGACACTAACCGTACAACAATCTAATGCTATTGGAGGAGTTTTTTATCGACTTGTGACGATATTTAGATCAAATTGCACTATTTGACACTCCGGTGCAAGGATTCTAGGTCGGCAACCGTGCTGTGGAGAGGAGGAGGAAGGCGATGGAACCAGATGCAGAGGGGAAAATGAGAACCAGATGGAGGATGTGATTCCTCCGACAGGTCGTTCTCGATTAGCTCCACCTTGTCTGAGAGGCGTGGTAGGGGTGCAGTGAGGACCTCGGAGCAGCCGAGCGCTCTAGGGATAGGGTTCGCGCGAGGAGGCGAGCCATGGTAGGTAGATTTGACACGCGTGAGATGGGTGGGGATCGCGTGGATAATGAGAAGATTTGACACGCGACTCGTCCCAGGCGGAGACTAGAGCTGTGGGTGGGTCCCATGTGTTATTGGCAATGAGGAGAATCGGTGGCTGGCGTGCGGCCGGGGTCCATCCTATGATACAACACATGACACAGACGTAAAGGGCGTGAGCACGGTGCCCGAAATGGAGAGATGAAAGACGCACGACCCAAACAAAGAAGAACACGACTAAATTCTCTGACCAGAGAAGCAAACCAATCTACAACTAGACGACCAAAACTGCGAAGCCCACACCGAGGACGCCGCGAGCAACCAAGAGGACGCCTTCAAGAAGGAGAACAACACCGAGACGCCGTCGTCGTCCGATCCGGAAACCCAGACCTAGGGTTTCCCCTGATGCTCGAAGAGGGGCACAGAACGACCATGACAACGCCTTCACGAAGGTGACGACACCCGCGGGCATCGCCGCTGCCAGCAAAAGATGCAGGGCTTTTGCCCTGGCCAATTCCAAGCAATCCCAAGCCGTCGGAACACGAGTCGAAGAGGAGGTCGCCGGGTGTAGGTCGGTGCTACGACTGCATGAAGGGGAGCCACGCGCAGTGCCAAAGGAGGCACAGTGCATCGCCGGGCGCGTGAACTCCGGAGGAGGATGAGGATGCGTGGCTGTGCGGAATGAAGTGGGGATGGGACGGTGACCATACACTACTAGGGAAAACCTTATACACAGAGGTATAGCAGTAGCGTTGGTCAAAACTCGGCGCTAGCGCTACTTAGTAGTAGCGCTTGTTACAAAACCACGCTACAACCATTGCTTTAGCAGTAGCGCGTCTCCACAGAAAAGCGTTACTACTAAAATTCCCTCACTAATGCCGGTAGGCTAGGAATAGTAGTAGCGGTTCACCCAGAAGCACGCTACTGCTAAAATTTTTGTAGCAGCGCATTTATGCTGTAGAGCGCTACTGCTATGAAAAAGAAAATAAATAAGAAAATAAGTAGAAAAGTAAATGAAAATGAAAGAAATAGAAAAAGGAGAAATGAAAAAAAGAAAATGTAAGGAAAACAAAAAAAAACAGAAAGGAATAGCTGTAGCGCGTTTCTCTGGAACACGCTATAGCTATCTTAGCTATAGCGCGTTTCAGCAAAACGCGGTACTGCTAGTTTGACTCAAATCCCGACAGCCCGGGCTCAAAATTTCGCTAAGTCCTTTCCCTCTTCTCTACTCCCGGCCCCCCTTTCCCCCAACTGCTCCATCGTCGCCGTCGCCCTGCCGCCTTCGACCACACCGCCACCGCCCGAGGCCGCCTTCGACCACACCGCCTTCGACCACACCGCCGCCGCCTGAGGCGGCCCTCGACCTCACAACCGCCGCCCGAGGCCATCGTCGACCTCACCGTCGCCTCCCTCGAGCTCACCGCCGCCGCCCTCGACCTCACCGCTGTCGCCCGAGCCAGAGCCTGCCCTCGCCGCCGACCGTAAGGCTCTGCCTCTTCTGTCCCCTACCCTCCTCTCTCTCTCTGCTAGGGCAATTCATATATATGTTGATACTGTGTTCATATGAACCCTAGGTGTTCATATGAACCCTAGGTGTTCATATGAACCCAAGATTTTTTTAGGGCAGTAGGCATTTTATAGCATTTAGGAAAAATGATTAGCAATTTTTTTTAGGAAATTAGCTAGGGCAATTTTTATGAAAATGCCTAAACAGTAATTCTATTTAGCTTTAAACTAATAGAGGGTATATAAATAATAGTAGCATTTAGATTTAAATTAACAGAGGCTATAAACAAAAAACACTTAGCTATAAAAAAAATATTTGGACTACGGACCTGAATTTGTTCCAAATTTCATTCAAATGAAATTTGAATTATTTGGACTATGGACCTGAATATTTTTGAAGAAATTGGGTGTAGGTACTAAGGTCTTGCTGTGGAAATTTTGGTGAGGTCAGAAGGGTTAGAGAAAATGGAGTTCCTAGACTTTTAGCTTTAGACAAAAACAAAAGTATTTAGCTATAAATAAAAAACAGTAGCTATGGCATTTAGCTATAAACAAAAAACAGAATTGTTTTTCTTTTCAAAAACTTGGTCAAACTAATTGTTGCTATGTAAACAAAAAACAAGACTGTTTTTATATGATATATGTCATTGATGTTCATTTGCATATTCCATTATTGTTGATTATATCTTTTCATTGAAGTGGCCATGTTATATGCAAATTCCTCAATAGTGTTTGCTCATGTTATATCTTTTCATTGAAGTTGTTCGATTGTGCCCAAGTGGCTTTGTTGTTTCCAGGGAATGATGCCGAGTGGCCTATGTTTTGCCGGAATGTTGATTCATTTCTGTTCCGACAAATTTCAGGTTCTCGATTTGTCCACTTTTTAGCAAAGGTCATGCCGAAATTTTCCGTGAATTTTGGCATGACTTGTGCTACAAACTAGGACATATCGAGTGCCCGGGATTTGCCGCACCAGGAAGGAGTCAACATTCCTGCAAAACAATAGGCCTTTTTTATGTCATTATTCATTTTATTAGGTCTAGAATTAATTGACTAGATTTAATCATAGGAAACATGACTAGCAACGATGAAGGACAGGGTTCTGGTGATTGCGACGACGTCTACCTGGCGGCAGACGAATTTTTTAGCCTTGCCGACAATCAACCGATGTTGTTGCTGGGCCCACTGGTGGCATCGGGGACTGAGACCGACACGCAGACCGGTGCTGAGACTGAGACCGACGCTGAGACTCATACTGACATAGAGACCAGCGCTGAGACTGAGACCGACGTGAAGGAAATATGCCCTAGAGGCAATAATAAAGTTATTATTTATTTCCTTATAACATGATAAATGTTTATTATTCATGCTAGAATTGTATTAACCGGAAACATAATACTTGTGTGAATACATAGACAAACAGAGTGTCACTAGTATGCCTCTACTTGACTAGCTCGTTGATCAACAATGGTTATGTTTCCTAACCATAGACATGTGTTGTCATTTGATTAATGGGATCACATCATTAGGAGAATGATGTGATTGACATGACCCATTCCATTAGCTTAGCACCCGATAGTTTAGTATGTTGCTATTGCTTTCTTCATGACTTATACATGTTACTATGACTATGAGATTATGCAACTCCCATTTACCGGAGGAACACTTTGTGTGCTACCAAACGTCACAACGTAACTGGGTGATTATAAAGGAGCTCTACAGGTGTCTCCGAAGGTACATGTTGGGTTGGCGTATTTCGAGATTAGGATTTGTCATTCCGATTGTCGGAGAGGTATCCACTAGTAGAAAAGGGGGCAACGGTCCAGGGTGGGTTAGCCCATTAGTCCCGGTTCAATCTAGAACCGGGACCAACGGGGGCATTGGACCCGGTTCGTGAGCCCAGGGGGCCAGCCGGGCCATGTGGGCCATTGGTCCCGGTTCGTCTGGACCTTTTGGTCCCGGTTGGTGGGACGAACCGGGACCAATGTGCCTGGCTCCTGGCCCACCACCATTGATCCCGGTTCGTGGCATGAACCGGGACCAAAGGCTCCCATTTAGTCCCGGTTCATGCCACGAACCGGGACCAGTGGTGACGCCTACATATACCCCTCGCGCCGGAGCAGAGCACTAAGTGCTCTGTTTTTCTAGGCCGGCGAGAGGAGGGGCTTGTGGTGCTCTAGCTCACCTCCTATGCACATGAGGTGTTCGATGAAATGCCCGAGCCACACTAGTTAAGCTTTCTCCTCTCGAAGCTCGACCTCAAAGCTCCATTTTCCTCGAGATTTGTCTAGATTTAGCGGTCCGTCACGCCCCACCCCTGTCTTCACCGCCGTCGATCACCCGCGCCGATCTCATCACCGACACCACCGTGGTGAGCCTCTTGCTCTTATCTTCTTTCTGAAAGGAAAAATATTCTTACTTGTATGTTTAGATAGATACTTGTATCATTTTCTTACTTTTATTATTGCATCTTATATAGTGCGATGGTTTTGGTATCCGCCCCTGTCGGCCCTCGTCCTGTCTATGATTCGGATGTGGTATATATATTAATCTTTATAACTATTGGTTCATTTATTGTTTATGATAATTATGCGGACCAACGTGACATAGATTTTATTTATCTAGGATGTAAGTGAACCGGAAATTCCAACCGGCCCTATTGTCGAGAGGTTAAATTTAGTTGAAGAAGAAAACAATTTCTTGAAGGAAAAAATAAAAAAAATTGAGGAGGAGAAGATGATATTGGAGTTGCATGTTGCGGATGTCGTCGATGATCACAAGATCAATATGGATGCGATGCGCTTGAAGATTAGAAAGATTAGAAAATATGCCATTCGTACCGAGGCTTGGTATCATTATGCCGTTGGATCAATTGTTACCTTGGTTGCGATTATGATCGCCTTTGTTTTAATTAATGTATGGTTTAATTAATTAGATGCTCTGGAGAGCTATATGTTGTTAGATGAGAACTATGTATGTACTTTGGTTTTAATGTGATGATGAACTTCTATTAATTTGGACACTTAATTATATATAATGTACGCAGATGAACCGGCAATGGATGTACGGTGACAGACACACCTCCGAGTATATTAAGGGCGTGCATGAGTTTCTCGATGCGGCTGAGGCAAACAAGCAGAATGGTTTTATGTGTTGTCCATGCACTAAATGTGGGAATACGATGTCTTACTCTAACCAGAAAATCCTTCACACCCACCTGCTTTACAAGGGTTTCATGCCACACTATAATGTTTGGACGAGGCACGGAGAAATAGGGGTTATGATGGAAGACGACGAAGAAGAAGAGTACGATGACAACTACGTTCCCCCTGAATACCGTGATGCTGCAACGGGGGGAGCTGGTGAAGATCAAGAGGAACCAGACGATGTGCCCAATGATGCTGCAACGGGTGAAGCTGCTGAAGATGAAGAGGAACCAGACGATGTGCCCGATGATGATGATCTCCGCCGGGTAATTGTCGATGCAAGGACGCAATGCGAAAGTCAAAAGGAGAAGTTTGAAGTTCGATCGCATGTTAGAGGATCACAAAAAATGGTTGTACCCCAATTGCGAAGATGGCAACACAAAGCTCGGTACCATACTGGAATTGCTGCAGTGGAAGGCAGAGAATGCTGTGCCTGACAAAGGATTTGAGAAACTACTGAAAATATTGAAGAAGAAGCTTCCAAAGGATAACGAATTGCCCGCTAGTACATACGCAGCAAAGAAGGTCGTACGCCCTCTAGGATTGGAGGTGGAGAAGATACATGCATGCCCTAATGACTGCATCCTATACCGCGGTGCATACAAGGATCTGAACGCATGCCCGGTATGCAGTGCATTGCGGTATAAGATCAGACGAGATGACCCTGGTGATGTTCACGGCGAACCCCGCAGGAAGAGGGTTCCTGCGAAGGTGATGTGGTATGCTCCTATAATACCACGGTTGAAACGTCTGTTCAGAAACGGAGAGCATGCCAAGTCGATGCGATGGCACAGTAAGGACCGTAAGAAAGACGGGAAGTTGAGAGCACCCGCTCACGGGTCGTAGTGGAGAAAAATTGTGAGAAAGTACTGGGATGAGTTTGCAAAGGACCCAAGGAACGTATGGTTTGCTTTAAGCGCGGATGGCATTAATCCTTTCGGGGAGCAGAGCAGCAATCACAGCACCTGGCCGGTCACTCTATGTATGTATAACCTTCCTCCTTGGATGTGCATGAAGCGGAAGTTCATTATGATGCCAGTTCTCATCCAAGGCCCTAAGCAACCCGGCAACGACATTGATGTGTACCTAAGGCCATTAGTTGAAGAACTTCTACAGCTGTGGAATGGAAATGGTGTACGTACGTGGGATGAGCACAATAAAGAGGAATTTAACTTAAAGGCGTTGCTGTTCGTGACCATCAACGATTGGCCCGCTCTCAGTAACCTTTCAGGACAGCCAAACAAAGGATACCACGCATGCACACACTGTTTAGATGACACTGAAAGTATATACCTGGACAAATGCAGGAAGAATGTGTACCTGGGCCATCGTCGATTTCTTTCGACCAACCATCAATGTCGAAAGAAAGGCAAGCATTTTAAAGGCGAGGCAGATCACCGGAGGAAGCCCTCCATGCGTACCGGTGATCACGTACTTGCTATGGTCAATGATTTACACGTAATCTTTGGAAAGGGTCCCGGCGCACTAGCTGTTCCGAATGACGCTGAGGGACACGGACCCATGTGGAAGAAGAAATCTATATTTTGGGACCTACCCTACTGGAAAGACCTAAAGGTCCGCTCTTCAATCGACGTGATGCACGTGACGAAGAACCTTTGCGTGAACCTGCTAGGCTTCTTGGGTGTGTATGGAAAGACAAAAGATACACCCGAGGCACGGGAGGACCTAGAACGTTTGCACGAAAAAGACGGCATGCCTCCGAAGCAGTATGAAGGTCCTGCCAGCTACGCTCTTACGAAAGAAGAGAAAGAAATCTTCTTTGAATGCCTGCTCAGTATGAAGGTCCCGACTGGCTTCTCGTCGAATATAAAGGGAATAATAAATATCCCAGAGAAAAAGTTCCAGAACCTAAAGTCTCATGACTGCCACGTGATTATGACGCAACTGCTTCCGGTTGCATTGAGGGGACTTCTACCGGAAAAGGTCCGCTTAGCCATTGCGAAGCTATGTGCATTCCTCAATGCAATCTCTCAGAAGGTGATCGATCCAAAAATCGTACCAAGGCTAAGGAGTGATGTGGCGCAATGTCTTGTCAGTTTCGAGCTGGTGTTCCCACCATCCTTCTTCAATATCATGACGCATGTCCTAGTTCATCTAGTCGACGAGATTGTCATTCTAGGGCCCGTATTTTTACACAATATGTTCCCCTTTGAGAGGTTCATGGGAGTCCTAAAGAAATATGTCCGTAATCGCGCAAGGCCAGAAGGAAGCATCTCCATGGGCCATCAAACAGAGGATGTCATCGGGTTTTGTGTTGACTTCATTCCTGGCCTTAAGAAGATAGGTCTCCCTAAATCGGGGTATGAGGGGAGACTGACTGGAAAAGGCACGCTAGGAGCGGACTCAATAATATGCAGGGACGGGCATTCTTGGTCTCAAGCACACTACACAGTTCTATAGAACTCTACCTTGGTGACCCCGTATGTCGATGAACACAAGAACAGTCTGCGCTCCAAACACCCAGAGCAGTGCGACGACTGGATTACATGTGAACACATCAGGACTTTCAACAGTTGGTTGGAAGCACGTATCAGAGGTGACAACACTGTTTGTGATGAGTTGTACTTCTTGTCCAGGGGACCATCTTTGACTGTATTGATTTGGAAAGGATACGAGATAAATGGGAATACATTTTACATGATTGACCAAGATCAGAAGAGCACCAACCAAAACAGCGGTGTCCGCTTTGATGCAACAACCGATAAGGGAAAGGACACATATTATGGTTACATAGTGGACATATGGGAACTTGACTACGGACAAGATTTTAAGGTCCCTTTGTTTAAGTGCAAATGGGTCAATCTGTCAGGAGGCGGGGTACATGTAGACCCATAGTACGGAATGACAACAGTCGATCTAAAAAATCTTGGGTACATTGATGAACCGTTCGTCCTAGCCAATGATGTGGCACAGGTTATCTATGTGAAGGACATGTCTACCAGATCGAGAAAAAGAAAAGATAAGGGAACGAATACATCATACGATGAGCCAAAGCGCCACATAGTTCTTTTAGGAAAAAGGGACATCCTGGGAGTGGAGGGCAAGACAGACATGTCTGAAGATTATGAAAGGTTTCATGAAATTCCTCCCTTCAATGTCAAGGCTGACCCAAGCATCATGATAAACAATGAAGATTATCCATGGTTACGGCACAATAAGCAAATGACACAAGCGAAGAAAAAGTGAAGACTTTCTCCCGCAACTATTATGATGATACCATGCCAAATTTGTAACAGACGAGTATGTTATGCCAAGTATTTTAGAGTTCATTTGAAAACAGACGAGTAGGTGCATCTATGTTAATTTTTTTATTAAAGTTAATCACAAACTTGTGATTCACACAAATTTCAAAGAATTCAAATTTTAACTATTCAAATTTGAAAACTAATGGCACTAACAGAAAGTTCATAATTTTGCTGACCTAAAAGCAAAAAGAATTAAAAAATATAGCAAAAACAAAAATAAAGCAACAAAGAAAACAAAAAAATAAAAAAGTGTTTTCAAATTTGAAAACTAATGGCATTAACAGAAAGTTTATATTTTTTCTAAAACTATAAAGCAAGAAAGTTTAAAAGTTTATAATTTTTCTAAAACTAAAAAAGTTTAAAAGCTAAAAGAATTAAAAAATAAGGCAAGACGAATAATGATAAAACACAGTAATATTAAATAGCAGGAATTTTTTATAGTAAAGTTATTCATAAACTAGTGATTCACACAAATTTTAAAAAAATCAAAGTTAAACTATTCAAATTTTAAAACTAATGGCACTAACAGAAAGTTTATAATTTTTGTGACCTAAAATAAAAAAGAAATCACTACAAAACTATAAGTATTTAGTTCTAAGTAGAAAAAAAATGCCACCTACTGGGCCCCCACGGCCTGAATACGACTAGAAACCCTACCATGGGCCAGGATTCAGGCCCGAGGGAGGCCCAGTAGGCCCACAGGCACAGATTGCAGTGTTAGGCCCGAAAGCCTGCTTTAGAGAAGAGCTCGAGAGGGATGGCGCACCGCACCTTATAAACAGGTGCGCCTCCCTCTCAACTAGCGAGGTGGGACTAAATATTTGGGTTCGGGGCAGCACAGGCCTTTGGTCCCGGTAGCACAAACCGGGACTAATGCCCCCTCTTTAGTCCCGGTTGGTGCCACCAACCGGGACCGGCGGCCTTTGGTCCCGGTTGGTGGCACCAACCGGGACTAAAGGGGTGCATTAGTCCCGGTTTGTGCCACGAACCGGGACTAAAGCTTAGACTATATAAGCAACACTTAGCAGTTTCTCCAAAATCCATCCCTTTCTTCTCCGCCCGATGCCCGCTGCTCTACCTCGTAGTCGTCGCCGCCGAGCCGTCAGGCTGCTCCACCTCGTCGTCGCCGCCGCCTCCGACGCCGTCAGGCTGGTCCACCTCACCGTCGTCGCCGCCTCTAACGCCGTCAGGATGCTCAACTTTGCCGTCGCCGCCGCCCTCGACGCCATCTGCCCCGACGCCGGCGCCGCTCCCCCTGCCCCGACGCCGCCCGCCGTGCTCCGCCACCCCTCTGTGAGCACCTGCCTCGCGCCCCTGTCTTGCCTCTCTCTCTCGCGCCCCTGCCCTGCCCTGCCCCGCCGGCGCCACCGCTCCCGCCATGCCCCTCTGCCCCGCCGGCGCCACCACTTTTTTTATTAGTTTAATTTTTTTTCATATATATATATATAATGTATGTGTATGTATGTGGCTATATGTTTTTGTTCATATGTTGCAATACGTTTTTATTTATTTTTATTAGTTTATTTTTTTGTTCATATGTGATGTATATGTGTATGTGGCTATAATGTATACGTGTATGTGATGTATGTGGCTAGAATTTGCTAAATATATATGTTAAAAATGTTTTTTTGTTCATAGAAAGTTTTTTGTTCATATATAGAAAGTTACAATTTTAGAAAAGTTTTATATATGCAAAAGTTACAATTTTAGAAAAAGAAGGATAAGAAAGAGGAAAATAAGAAGAGGAAAGAAAGAAGAAGAGGAGAGGAAAAGAAGAGGAGAAATAAATAAGAAGAAGAAAAAAGAAGAAAAAGAAGAGGAGAAGAAGAAAGGAATAGTGGAGAGGAAGAGAAAGTAGAATATTCTATTTTCTCTTCTTCTCCACTATTCCTTTCTTCTTCTCCTCTTTTTTTTTCTTCTTTTTTTTCTTCGATCTTCTCCGCTAGCTATTCCTTTCTTCTTCTCCTCTTTCTTCTTCTTCTTCTTCTTCTTCTTCTTCTTCTTCTTCTTCTTCTTCTTCTTCTTCTTCTTCTTCTTCTTCTTCTTCTTCTTCTTCTTCTTCTTCTTCTTCTTCTTCTTCTTCTTCTTAATTTTTATCGGGAACGAGGGTGTCGAGGATCGCCGAGGGGTCGAGGGTCGGGAACTAGGGTAGAGGGTCGAGGGTCGTTAAGGGGTCAAGGGTCGAGGGTTTCAGGGTCGAGGGTTCGAGGGTTCTAGGGTCGAGGGTTCCAGCAGGGTCGTCTAGGGGTCGAGGGTTCCAGGGTCGTCGAGGGTTCCAGGGGTCGAGGATCGCCGAGGGTTCTACGTTTGCCACTAATATATCCATTTGTCATGTTTGAATAATAATTGCCATGTTGTAAATATTTGTAGAAACTATGGACACTATCGCCCGAGACGAAGCAAGAGAAGCGTTGTTGAGGGACATAATCGCAGAAGGAAGTGATGCCGTCTCGTTGTATCTCAACGACACCGATGGTACTCTGGAAGGAGAGGGTGAAGAAGCTGGATCTGGTGACCTAATGCCGGTGCAAGAAGAAGGACGTGAGGACGGGTCCGGTGACCGAAACGAGTCCGGCGACCGAGTCGAGTCCGGCCAGGTATATATATTAGTTAAGCCTATGCTAACTAGCTAATTGATGCATTCATTGTTTTGGTATGTACACATATTAATTAAGTCTTTGTTCTTTTTTCTAGCCCTCCGGATCGAGCACAACTGAGGTAAAGAGACGAGGCCCGAAGAGAAAGTTGAGCTCGAATGAAAGGTTTGAGATCATAGCAATCGCGCCCGACGGCCAACCTATTGAACCCGTCCGAACAAAGAAGGCATTTGTTGCTCAGTGCGGGGTTCTGGTTAGGGATAAGATCCCGATCAGCATCCAGGAATGGTATAAGCCTAAGAACGAAGACCCTGAGGTGTCTTGTGTTAATGATCTACAGAAAAATGATCTTTGGACTGAGCTGAAGTCAAATTTCACCCTTCCGCCAGAGGATGATCCGGAGAAGCCAGTTAAAGAGCAATTAATCAAGTCTTTTGCTCTTAAGAGGATGGCAGACCTATTCAGGAGGTGGAAGAAAGACCTGAATAGGTTTGTCGAGAAAAAAGAGACACCAGAATTCAAGGGCATATATGAGAAGATCAGAGATGACTGGCCTGCATATGTGGCCCACAAGACATCGAAAAAGAGTAAGAAGATGTCGGAGATAAACAAGAAAAATGCTGCGAAGAAGAAGCTTCACCATCGCACGGGGTCAGGTGGCTACCTGGTAGCCCGGCCTAAGTGGGCCAAGGCTGAGAATGATCTGGTTGAAAATGTTGGGAAACGTAGTAATTTCAAAAAAATTCCTACGCACACGCAAGATCATGGTGATGCATAGCAACGAGAGGGGAGAGTGTTGTCTACATACCCTCGTAGACCGTAAGCGGAAGCGTTATATGAACGCGGTTGATGTAGTCGTACGTCTTCATGATCCGACCGATCCAAGCACCGAAAGCACGGCACCTCCGAGTTCTGCACACGTTCCGCTCGGTGACGTCCTCGCCTTCTCGATCCAGCAAGAGGGGCGAAGTAGTAGATGAGTTCCGGCAGCACGACGACGTGGTGACGGTGTTGGTGAAGAACAATCTTCGCAGGGCTTCGCCTAAGCACTACGAAAACTATGATGGAGGATAAACTAGGGGAAACGGGGTTGCCGGCACACGGCTTGGTGTTTCTTGATGTGTCTTGGGTGCTAGCCCTGCCCCTCTATTTATATGTTGAGCCTTGGGGTCGAAACTTGGAGTAAAAGCCTCCACAAAGTCGGTTTCACCCGAAAGGCAAGAGTCCTTCTCGGACTCCAGGGCCAGACGCCAGGGTTCCCGGCGTCTGGGCCCAGACGCCAGGGACCCTGGCGTCTGGCCTCTAGACTCCGCAAAACTTCCTTTTGCACTTCCCAAAAACCTCGTGGGCTTTCCCCTTTGGCCCAGATAAAGTGTTCTCGTGCCCAAACATTTCGGGAAACATTCGGAACCCCTTCCGATGGATTCCAGAACCTTTCCGGAGATCAAACACTACTATCCACATATCAATCTTTACTTCCGGACCATTCCGGAGTTCCTCGTCATATCCGTGATCTCATCCAAAACTCCGAACAACATTCGGTCACCAACATACATAACTCATAGTACTATATCGTCAACGAACGTTAAGCGTGCGGACCCTACGGGTTCGATAACTATATAGACATGACCTAGAACCATTCTCGGTCAATAACCAATAGCGGAACCTGGATGCTCATATTGGCTCCCACATATTCTACAAAGATCTTTTATCGGTCAGACTGCATAACAACATACGTTGTTCCCTTTGTCATCGGTATGTTACTTGCCCGAGATTCGATCGTCGGTATCCAATACCTAGTTCAATCTCGTTACCGGCAAGTCTCTTTACTCGTTCAGTAATACATCATCTCGCAACTAACTCATTAGCTGCAATGCTTGCAAGGCTTAAGTGATGTGCATTACCGAGAGGGCCCAGAGATACCTCTCCGACACTCGAAGTGACAAATCCTAATCTCGAAATACGCCAACCCAACAAGTACCTTCGGAGACACCTGTAGAGCACCTTTATAATCACCCAGTTACGTTGTGACGTTTGGTAGCACACAAAGTGTTCCTCCGGTAAACGGGAGTTGCATAATCTCATAGTTATAGGAACATGTATTAGTCATGAAGAAAGCAATAGCAACAAACTAAACGATCAAGTGCTAAGCTAACGGAATGGGTCAAGTCAATCAGATCATTCACCTAATGATGTGATCTCATTAATCAAATAACAACTCTTTGTCTATGGTTAGGAAACATAACCATCTTTGATTAACGAGCTAGTCAAGTAGAGGCATACTAGTGACACTCTGTTTGTTTATGTATTCACACATGTATTATGTTTCCGGTTAATACAATTCTAGCATGAATAATAAACATTTATCATGATATAAGGAAATAAATAATAACTTTATTATTGCCTCTAGGGCATATTTCCTTCAGTCTCCCACTTGCACTAGAGTCAATAATCTAGATTACACAGTAATGATTCTAACACCCATGGAGTCTTGGTGCTGATCATGTCTTGCTCGTGGAAGAGGCTTAGTCAATGGGTCTGCAACATTCAGATCCGTATGTATCTTGCAAATTTCTATGTCTCCCACCTGGACTAGATCCCGGATGGAATTGAAGCGTCTCTTGATGTGCTTGCTTCTCTTGTGAAATCTGGATTCCTTCGCTAAGGCAATTGTTCCAGTATTGTCACAAAAGATTTTCATTGGACCCGATGCACTAGGTATAACACCTAGATCGGATATGAACTCCTTCATCCAGACTCCTTCATTTGCTACTTCCGAAGCAGCTATGTATTCCGCTTCACACGTAGATCCCGCCACGATGCTTTGTTTAGAACTGCACCAACTGACAGCTCCACCGTTTAAAAAACACGTATCCAATTTGCGATTTAGAATCGTCCGGATCAGTGTCAAAGCTTGCATCAACGTAACCATTTACGATGAGCTCTTTGTCACCTCCATATACGAGAAACATATCCTTCGTCCTTTTCAGGTATTTTAGGATGTTCTTGACCGCTGTCCAGTGACCCACTCCTGGATTACTTTGGTACCTCCCTGCTAAACTTATAGCAAGGCACACATCAGGTCTGGTACACAACATTGCATACATGATAGAGCCTATGGCTGAAGCATAGGGAACATCTTTTATTTTCTCTCTATCTTCTGCATTGGTCGGGCATTGAGTCTTACTCAACTTCACACCTTGTAACACAGGCAAGAACCCTTTCTTTGCTTGATCCATTTTGAACTTCTTCAAAACTTTGTCAAGGTATGTGCTTTGTGAAAGTCCAATTAAGCGTCTTGGTCTATCTCTATAGATCTTAATGCCCAAAATGTAAGCAGCTTCACCGAGGTCTTTCATTGAAAAACTCTTATTCAAGTATCCCTTTATGCTATCCAGAAATTCTATATCATTTCCAATCAGTAATATGTCATCCACATATAATATTAGAAATGCTACAGAGCTCCCACTCACTTTCTTGTAAATACAGGCTTCTCCAAAAGTCTGTATAAAACCAAATGCTTTGATCACACTATCAAAGCGTTTATTCCAACTCCGAGAGGCTTGCACCAGTCCATAAATGGATCGCTGGAGCTTGCACACTTTGTTAGCTCCCTTTGGATCGACAAAACCCTCTGGTTGCATCATATACAACTCTTCTTCCAGAAAACCATTTAGGAATGCAGTTTTGACATCCATTTGCCAAATTTCATAATCATAAAATGCGGCAATTGCTAACATGATTCGGACAGACTTAAGCATCGCTACGGGTGAGAAGGTCTCATCGTAGTCAATCCCTTGAACTTGTCGAAAACCTTTTGCAACAAGTCGAGCTTTGTAGACAGTAACCTTACCGTCAGCATCAGTCTTCTTCTTGAAGATCCATTTATTCTCAATTGCTTGCCGATCATCGGGCAAGTCAACCAAAGTCCACACTTTGTTCTCATACATGGATCCCATCTCAGATTTCATGGCTTCAAGCCATTTTGCGGAATCTGGGCTCACCATCGCTTCTTCATAGTTCATAGGTTCATCATGATCTAGTAGCATGACTTCCAGAACAGGATTGCCGTACCACTCTGATGCGGATCTTACTCTGTTTGATCTACGAGGTTCTGTAGTAACTTGATCTGAAGTTCTATGATCATCATCATCAACTTCCTCACTAATTGGTTCAGACGTCACAGAAACTGGTTCCTGTGATGTGCTATTTTCCAATAAGGGAGCAGGTACAGTTACCTCATTAAGTTCTACTTTCCTCCCACTCACTTCTTTCGAGAGAAACTCCTTCTCAAGAAAGTTTCCGAATTTAGCAACAAAAGTCTTGCCTTCGGATCTGTGATAGAAGGTGTATCCAACAGTCTCCTTTGGATATCCTATGAAGACACATTTCTCCGATTTGGGTTCGAGCTTATCAGGTTGAAGCTTTTTCACATAAGCATCGCAGCCCCAAACTTTAAGAAACGACAACTTTGGTTTCTTGCCAAACCCTAGTTCATAAGGCGTCGTCTCAACGGATTTCGACGGTGCCCTATTTAATGTGAATGCGGCCGTCTCTAAAGCATAACCCCAAAACGATAGCGGTAAATCTGTAAGAGACATCATAGATCGCACCATATCAAGTAAAGTACGATTACGACGTTCGGACACACCATTACGCTGTGGTGTTCCGGGTGGCGTTGCGAAACTATTCCGCATTGTTTCAAATGTACACCAAACTCGTAACTCAAATATTCTCCTCCACGATCAGATCGTAGAAACTTTATTTTCTTGTTACGATGATTTTCAACTTCACTCTGAAATTCTTTGAACTTTTCAAATGTTTCAGACTTATGCTTCATTAAGTAGATATAACCATATCTGCTTAAATCATCTGTGAAGGTGAGAAAATAACGATATCCGCCACGAGCCTCAACATTCATCGGACCACATACATCTGTATGTATGATTTCCAACAAATCTGTTGCCCTCTCCATAGTACCGGAGAACGGCGTTTTAGTCATCTTACCCATGAGGCACGGTTCGCAAGTACCAAGTGATTCATAATCAAGTGGTTCTAAAAGTCCATCAGTATGGAGTTTCTTCATGCGTTTTATACCGATATGACCTAAACGGCAGTGCCACAAATAAGTTGCACTATCATTATCAACTCTGCATCTTTTGGCTTCAACATTATGAATATGTGTGTTACTACTATCGAGATTCAATAATAATAGACCATTCTTCAAAGGTGCATGACCATAAAAGATATTACTCATATAAATAGAACAACCATTATTCTCTGATTTAAATGAATAACCGTATCGCATCAAACAAGATCCAGATATAATGTTCATGCTCAACGCTGGCACCAAATAACAATTATTTAGGTCTAATACTAATCCCGAAGGTAGATGTAGAGGTAGCGTGCCGACCGCGATCACATTGACTTTGGAACCATTTCCCACGCGCATCGTCACCTCATCCTTAGCCAATCTTCGCTTAATCCGTAGCCCCTGTTTCGAGTTGCAAATATTAGCAACAGAACCAGTATCAAATACCCAGGTGCTACTGCGAGCATTAGTAAGGTACACATCAATAACATGTATATCACATATACCTTTGTTCACCTTGCCATCCTTCTTATCCGCCAAATACTTGGGGCAGTTCCGCTTCCAGTGACCAGTCTGCTTGCAGTAGAAGCACTCAGTTTCAGGCTTAGGTCCAGGCTTGGGTTTCTTCTCCTGAGCAGCAACTTGCTCGCTGTTCTTCTTGAAGTTCCCCTTCCTCTTTCCTTTGCCCTTTTTCTTGAAACTAGTGGTCCTGTTGACCATCAACACTTGATGCTCCTTCTTGATTTCTACCTCCGCAACCTTTAGCATTGCGAATAGCTCGGGAATTGTCTTATCCATCCCTTGCATATTATAGTTCATCACGAAGCTCTTGTAGTTAGGTGGAAGTGATTGGAGAATTCTGTCAATGACGCTATCATCCAAAAGAGTAACTCCCAGTTGAATCAAGTGATTACAATACCCAGACATCTTGAGTATATGCTCCCTGACAGAACTATTCTCCTCCATCTTGCAGCTATAGAACTTATTGGAGACTTCATATCTCTCAATTCGGGCATTCTTCTGGAATATTAACTTCAACTCCTGGAACATCTCATATGATCCATGACGTTCAAAACGTCGTTGAAGTCCCGGTTCTAAGCCGTAAAGCATGGCACATTGAACTATCGAGTAGTCATCAGCTTTGCTCTGCCAGACGTTCTTAACGTCGTCAGTTGCATCAGCAGCAGGCCTGGCACCCAGCGGTGCTTCCAGGACGTAACTTTTCTGTGCAGCAATGAGGATAATCCTCAAGTTACGGACCCAGTCCGCGTAATTGCTACCATCATCTTTCAACTTTGCTTTCTCAAGGAACGCATTAAAATTCAACGGAACAACAGCACGGGCCATCTATCTACAATCAACATAGACAAGCAAGATACTATCAGGTACTAAGTTCATGATAAATTTAAGTTCAATTAATCATATTACTTAAGAACTCCCACTTAGATAGACATCCCTCTAATCCTCTAAGTGATCACGTGATCCATATCAACTAAACCATGTCCGATCATCACGTGAGATGGAGTAGTTTCAATGGTGAACATCACTATGTTGATCATATCTACTATATGATTCACGCTCGACCTTTCGGTCTCCGTGTTCCGAGGCCATATCTGTTATATGCTAGGCTCGTCAAGTTAAACCTGAGTATTCCGCGTGTGCAACTGTTTTGCACCCGTTGTATTTGAACGTAGAGCCTATCACACCCGATCACCACGTGGTGTCTCAGCACGAAGAACTTTCGCAACGGTGCATACTCAGGGAGAACACTTTTACTATGATAATTTAATGAGGGATCATCTTATAATGCTACCGTCAATCAAAGCAAGATAAGATGCATAAAAGATAAACATCACATGCAATCAATATAAGTGATATGATATGGCCATCATTGTCTTGTGCTTGTGATCTCCATCTCCGAAGCACCATCATGATCACCATCGTCACCAGCGCGACACCTTGATATCCATCGTAGCATCGTTGTCGTCTCGCCAATCTTATGCTTCTACGACTATCGCTACCGCTTAGTGATAAAGTAAAGCATTACAGGGCGATTGCATTGCATACAATAAAACGACAACCATATGGCTCCTGCCAGTTGCCGATAACTCAGTTACAAAACATGATCATCTCATACAATAAAATTTAGCATCATGTCTTGGCCATATCACATCACAACATGCCCTGCAAAAACAAGTTAGACGTCCTCTACTTTGTTGTTGCAAGTTTTACGTGGCTGCTACGGGCTTAGCAAGAACCAATCTTACCTACGCATCAAACCACAACGATAGTTTGTCAAGTTGGTGCTGTTTTAACCTTCGCAAGGACAGGGCGTAGCCACACTCGG